>OY728125.1:510712415-511337415 GCA_963277665.1 Viscum album
AAAGAGTTTCCCACCCATAAATAACTCATAATAATGTATGAAGGTAGAATAAAATGGATATAAGAATATGGTATGGATAGTTTAATTTCATACCGCATGAAAAGGAATCATGAAAGGAAAGAGAATATGTGATTTATTTTACAAAAAAATCAGTAGCCTAACGATGTCACTTAAAAATTTATAAAATAATTCGATGAGATAAGAAAGGGTCTCTCATAATTTGGAAATGAAATGGATAGTACTAATGATATATAATAACAGACACCCACATAATAAAGTGGAACTATAAGACATAACATAATGGAATAAATTTCTTAAAATAGGAGGGTGAATGGTTCCCTTACCTTGAAGAGTAATATCAAAAGCATAAATGTTGGGACCATGGAAGGATTGAGGCACCTTGAGAGAATTCCATTAGAGGTATAAACACCAAAACTTTTTTGAGGATGATTTTTCAATGAAATGAATTATGGAATGGATTGGTATTTATAAGAAAAGAGAGAGAATACATTATTAATTTTCAAGGGACACCTCATCGGTGGTATTGGAAAAACCATGGGCTTGCCCATGTTATTTGTCCATAGTATTGGCCACATGGGACACCTAACAGCATATATTACTATTCATAAGTAGACAAGAATGATTACATCATTAATGATGGTATTAAACCCCTAAAACTCAAAACTGTATTTTTATAATTCACTGAAACTTCAACTATTTCATAAAAATCCCCAAAAATTGACCCTAACCTAATATTGATTTTCTGAATTAAAAAACAAACTCCATTTTATGAAAATAATTTTCTAACTATTTTTAATTTAATTTTTTTTAAAATTCATTACTTATTCCTAAAATAAAACTTTAAAACTATAACTCATTTTGTAACACTTTAAGAAAGTAATCAAGGTCCCATAAAATTATCGTATAACAATAAGACAATAAAGTAACAATTTCTTATTATATTTTATGAAAATAAATTTCCAATTTAAATTAATAAATTATTTATTAAATTTTAAATAAAATATCCATGACATTCAATAATAAAAAAACATAAAAAATGACGATTTTTGAACTTTTAAGCTGTCTAAACTGTATTTATACATTCATGGGATAAGTTTATATTATTTTTTCAATTTATGATTCATTTCTATTTATTACTAATCATACTGGTATGTTACTAATCATTCCTTACTATTCACTAAAAAATAATTTCATCTTATTAGAATCTAAATTTATTACTGAACACAAAAGTTTAAGGCCATTTTTTGAAAATAAATTCACATTATTAATTATTTAATGAATAAAAAAATATTTGAAAATAACCTTTTTTCTAAAATTCATCCATAATATGGAACTTCTATAAATTCATCCTATATTTATCCAAACATTTGAAATTCACCAATTTTTCCATAATATGTAGTAAAAATTTGATTTATACAAAATGATTACAGAAAGTAACTAAGGCTTCGTTACATAGCCCCTTATAACACCTGCGTTAGACCTAAGTGTAAGGTGTGATATGGTGATAGAATATTAGGGTGGATCAGGAAACATTTCCCGAGTGGTGAATTCTATCATCTCGAACATCTTCATTAGGTGATTCCATTCAAGCTTTACATGTTGATGTTCAGCTTGGGCTTGGTCCAGAGCAATTCCTAGTGATGCTACCTCCCTCCCAAGATCCAACAGATGGGCTTCATATAGCCCGAGTCTACTAGATGATGCCATCAACTCTTGTTTCTATATTAATTAACAATGTTCAGTTGTATTTATAAGCAATAATCGCAACGTTAAGAGTTCATTTTCCAACAATCATATTGAACAACATTCATATAATAGTTGAAACCTAATGGTATCACATCATGAATTAAAGGATATAGTTTTTAGGAGTATAAAATGAAACCACAAAAAATTGAGGACACAAAGTTTATTCAAAATTTCATGTCGTTACACAAATAGGCAAGCAATTGAAGTCATAAATTATATAAATTAAATTGATTTATATATATAATCCACTATAACTTGTCCGCAATGAATTTTTGGATTTTTTGAAACAAAAATCCTATGTGTAAAATATTTTTATGTAATAGTTAATAATTTTTCTATATTTACTACGATTTTATTTTAATGTTTTAAAAGATAATCTTATTTTATTATTATAATTGTTTTATATTTTGTTCAAAAAATAGAATTATTTTAAATTTATTAATTTGAGAAGATAATATGAGGGAGAATTTGAAAACCATGAATTCAATTCTTATTTATAAAAACATGGTATCAAAACTAATTTTTGTACTACCATGACACCTCAATAGAATAATTTTTTTGAAATGATGAATAAGACTGTATAAGAAATTTCACAGAATATGTTATGGGAATATAATCTATCCACTCAAATTTTTATTAAAGATATAAGATCAAAATTTTGTCTTTATTAGAGTTCTAATTTATAAAATTTTTACAGAAAAAACTATGATCTATGGAATAATAGAAAACAGAAATATGGATAATATTTTTTCATTTTTAACATTATGTAATATTTCTGTAAATTTGATCAAAATATTTAATATGTAATCCTTATTTCATAGTCAACTAATTATAAGAAATAAGGAGTTCTTAACAACTGGTAAAAGATTTCTGAACTGTTAATTAATGTGAAACTGTATGAAAGTGATCGGTTTGATCAGAAAATGACATAGGTTGATGATTTAAGTGAAAATTTTGAAAAATAATGAGACCCTATCATGTATTTATCAATAAAAAGATAAATATTTTGTACATTATTTCTATAAAACAATTTCTAAAAGTATATACACCAATGAAAAATAGTGTTTACAACCTAGATATCATATAACCTTTAAAAATATTTCCCTAAATACTGAAATATGAATCATATATAAAAGAATTATAACATGAATAAGTTTTATAAACCATGTCAAATTCTATACCTTCTTATCTCAAATTATAACAAAAAATTTATATGATTCCTTACCTAATCAAATTGGGGTTTTCGATATACAATAATGTTTGAACTAGTTTAAAAATATCATGATATGATAATTATGAAAAATACTATTTGATTTCCCTATTAAAAAAAGAAATTTGGTTTTAAAAATTAAATGGGAGATCATGGTGTGATTATTATGAATAAGGATAGGTAAGTGGAAAAGGGGTATAATCAAGTGGAATTAATAAACTACAAAAACATTTTTCGCAGTATCTAGTTTATAATCAATTATAAATATCATATTCATTGTATATCATGTAGATTTAAAATTATATCAGATTTATATTAAATATGTATTAATTAATAGTTTTCTTATTGAGGATGTTTATGTTAAACTAACACCTGGTTTTGAAAATCCTCTATTTCAATAATTGTGTTTTCTAACATAATAAATATATTTATAGTCTTAAACAAGAACTTATATGTTGGTATGGTTCATTGAGATATTTTATTTTATCAAATTTACTTTCACATGTGGTGGTGTATTGTACCATTTTTATGAAAAATCTATGTTCCAATATATTTATAGTTCAAATATATAATAATTATGTGATTTTTGGTTCTATAAACAAATTTTCATGGAATGAATTTTCATTCAATTTGAAAAATAATCTGAAATAATTATGATAGGTGTGTAAAATTTAATTATGGGATTTAAATTTTATTAAAAAGACATTAGGAATGTTCTGAATTAAATAAAATACATAATTTACTTACTTAACAGGATTGGACTTCAAAATATTAAGATACGTGATACCTCTATAATTTAAAATGGAAAACATAATTTGGATGAAGTTGGGTAAACAATTGAAAACTAGATTTATAGAGGAATAATTTTGAGTGTACTTTATTTGACCAATAATAGACCATACAATATGATTGATGTATACTTATATACTCTATATCAAGAAAACCCCCTGGAAGATCGTTTAAAAGCTTCGAAAATAATGGAAAGGTATTTTAAAGTAACAATATATATTTCTTTACCTTTTCCAAAAAACTCCAACTTCAATTTGACTTCATTTTAAAATGTTGAATATTATGGGTGTCGAATAGATCGACAGAGTACATCAGGAACCAATCACATTCTAGGTAAATATATAGTATCCAATTCCGGTAAGAAACGTTACTATGTTGCATTATATACTGTTGAATCATATTATATTTCTTCTATTAGTTTTTGTGAACAAGTGCATGGATGAAACAACCTTGACGTATTTTGAATTAATATTTAATAAATTTTTAATCAAATTTGATAACACTAGTGATATCATCATTGTGAAGAATAAAATAAACCATTCATGAAAGAAACATTTAGATTTATTGCATTATTAATGGAGGGATCTTCCTTAGAAGGGGGATATCTCGCTCAAATTTCTCTTAATTGATAATAAATTATATGATATTTTCTTACTAATTCCCTTTTCTTATGAGATTTTTTATTTTTTAATGCAAAAATTTGTGTTTTTTTAATTTAAATTATTTTAAATTATTTTATATATATTTAAATTTTTAATGTATTATTAATCTATAAATATTTTAATGCCTTGTGATATTTGAAGGAATTTAATTTATTTTAATTTATTCTCGAAATCAGTTTTACATTTATAATATTATTGAAAAATAATATTTATTTATATAAAATTTATTTATTATGTTATTTTATTTTATTTCCTATATTAATTGGAATTAACCGAGAACCAAATTTGGATACATATCCTTATCCTAAATAAGATATGTGACCTCCCCAATAAATCATCCTTTACTCTCATGAAATTTGGTTATGATTTGCTTTCATGAAACTAAACTGTATCCTCTGGTGTCTCTCTACATTCAACCTATCATTTATAGATGGGGATTACTAAGCATGTAGATGATAGTGGTTCAATATCATGAAAGACATCCAAGGCTAGAAGTGCACCCCGTCAGGTGATTTATATGAATGTTATCGATATTCAATGGTTGAAGGGAATGAAAATGTTATAGTAGATGGTATTCTAGTTATATGGCTGGGAGTTTGTATTTAATGTTTATTAATATAGTTTCGTGGTTGAAGAGGAAGTGAATGAGTTTATAAGGAATGTTACATTCCTGTTTGAAAAAACAAATGATATGCTTTCTTCTGATGTAAATTGGAAATACCTATTAGTATATAATATGGAGATGGATAATATCATCCACATTACTCATGATTGCGATTATAGTTTTAGTCATAGCTTAGTTAGAACAATTTCAACAATATCCATGAAGGTACTTGTGTCCCTTTTTATGGCATCTATATTTTAGAAGAATGCTATGATATATTTAAAATCTGAGCGGAAATTTATTTTCGAATCCATTCAGATGAGAATTTATCAAAGAGAATTATAAATGGAGAAAGTATCGCTTCAATACCTTTATATCTTATATTCAGTTCCCAGTAAGCCTTAAATTGGTTTTTTAAATCAACCAAGAATAAGATATTTTTTAGTAGACTTTGATGAAATCATCTACATTTATAGATACCAAATACACCCAACCTCTACAAAAATATGAAATCATTTACATTTTGTATTAGTGGATAGATTTATGTTTGTTGGTCCCCTTGATCATGGTGATGAGTCTCAGGAAGACTTCCAATAGATAAAATAGAATTTGATTTTGAATAAGAGGGTTATGACCACAACATATGATGTGTATAAATTCAAAAATAAACTCCACATGCGTATTATTTATTTGAGGAGTACTCTGAATATAGGTGCAATGATAAAGCTTCAATCTAGTCAATGTAATGTTATATGATATCACCTCTGCTTTTTCAAAATTTTAGGATTGTTAATATGGATTTTTTATGGAAACCTAATGAGTTATATGAAACATAGGGATTAAAAAATATGTTAAATTGAATGAGATTGTTGGTTTTTCCAATAATATATTCCATCAGTCAATGCTAATATAGATGAAACTACAGAGGTATACACGAAAATGAGTCATATAGTTTAATATATTATTGAGATAATCATTTGAAATCATTATAATTTTTAAAAAATCCCAGAAAAGATCAATGATGGAATATTAAACCATTTCAGAAATTTTATTGAAGAGGATTCTAGATCATCAGAGTCTATTGAATCTCATGTTGCACTAGTTACTGATAACGACAATGATCGTGGTGTATATAGACCTCTGAAACCATTTTCTCCTATTACAAATGTGGATATTGATCCAATTTCCCAAGAATATTCCATCAATGTTCATGTGTATTTTCATGTTAGTATATTGAAATTATCCAACTTGGATCTCATGTTAACCTCATTGGAAGGGTGGATAATAATATTTCAAGAGTCATCTGATAAGATTATAGCCAAACTCTTTACATAACACCCTATAGATCCAACCAGTCCTTAACCAGCTACCATAGAATGTATTACCTTGAATCTTGTCACTATATAATTTGAATCCATTAATGGACTGGTAAATAATTCATTAGGGACCTTAGCTCAGATGCAACTCTATGATTGTAGAATAATTTTATACTTTTAAAAATCAAATTTATGTAACAATATTGGCATGTCTACTAATCACTATAATATACCAATGGTAGATGATGTATTTTACCATATTATATAAATACTATTAAGGGTTCCAGGAAGAATATAGACACAATGTTTCATCAATCCAATATCTATAAGAGATACTAATCAATAGTTGTTGTTTTTTCTATAGCTAATGCTGTTGAAACTATTTGAATAAATATTTAATATTAATTTCTTGTAAATAATATGGAAGTTAGTATCTCTAGTTCTTATAATTTCATATTTTCATTAATAAACCTCGAAAATGTCATGATCATGTGTAATAACCCGGTTTTTCCTTTGTGGAATGGTTCCTTCTTTTTTTATTTCCTTTGAGTTGTTTTCGAAAAAAGAAGGTAAATTTGGGAAAAGTACTATAATTAGGGGTTACACGCCATGTACTCCCAAGAACACACTATGTAGTATGTCCATGTATGAGGGGAATACATGGAGTGTGGGCCTGTCAGCAAGGGAAAGTGAAAAAACCAACTAAATGTTGTTTACTTCTTAATACACAACATATTGTCATGTCGACATGCCATTGAAAGTAATTCAATGAAAATCAGCAAGAAAATGAATAGTTAAATGACATAAACATCATGTATATAGTCATAGATGCTGTGTATTTTGTGTTTTTTTAGAATGGGCAGTAGCCTCTTCATTTGGTAGATTGGACAGTGAGCTCATTGGGGGAACCCAAGAGGAGCACCATAACATTAACCCCTTTCCAGTTGATCATTTGAACACTTAATCAATCATTGTCAGTCTTGTTTGAACCCAATCGGTAAGCTCTTAATTACTATTGAGTTGTTCTTGGTGATTTTTGTTCTCAACTATGTTATTTAAGGTTTAGTGAATATCCTTATTTCATAGATCTACACCATTCTAGATTCAATTTAATGTAGATTTTGGATGAGGAGAGTAATAATACGACGATGTAGGTGGTCTCATGCTTATTTCTTAACGTCGAGTTCTTTATAAGTGATATTATTCTACACGATGATGTTTGGGGTGTCACTTTGTTGAGACTTTGACCTGCGTTAGTGCATAAGGATGTTTAGGTGATTAATTATGGGAACTGAAGCTTGTTGATAATTCTTGTTTTGATTAAGGGCCACCCCACAGAAGTGTTTCCCTTAGATAACTGTTGTTGGGCGTTTTTTATTTGGATAACTACAGTCATGCCTCTTTTTTGCCAATTATGGGTTGTTTGAAACAAATTGCGTAATTGAATTATTACCAATGGGTATTTTTTCCTTGTTTTCCATGAAATAGTGTAATTATTGAATATTTTTCCTTATGCTAAATTGTTAATATGTCGGGCTTGGACCTACTGAATTATTCTACCTACGGGAAGAGATTTGCATGCCTGTGGGAAAGGTTTTGTGTGCCTGTGGGATATGTTTTGTTATGCCTATGGGTAATTACCTATGGGAAATGATTTTTTATGACTATGGACTACCGAATGGTAAGGTTTTGAATAGAGTCTTGAATATTTTAATGACTTGTGATGCATCTTCCAAGTGAAAGAAAAATATTGTATTTAATTTTCATTTTACTTGATAGATTTCCTATTGAGGTATCTTCTTTGTTTGCTTGAATATGGGATTGACTAGTCATGGTAGGATCCCAATTACTGATCATTAGATTTAATTTAATTACTTTATGAACATGAATGGTATAAATGAAACAAGACTTGTAGGATTTTTTTACTTTTGAGTGCATCCTTGTTTAATTCATTTGTTGTTACACACTATAGTTGCATATAATCAATGGAAGATTGGAATAGAACATTGGTGGCTGCCTACTATGATTCATTTCTCACACCATATTTGGGTCATGTTTTTGGGACCAAAAAGACTATATTGTCGTAGGTTTCGATAGGGTAAAGGATTCATATAGAGGTACATGATTTTTTCTTAGGAGTAGTAGAGCATGGGACCACGCCAAGGCTTAAGATGCTACTGTATTTATTTTTGTATTATTGTTCCTCAGTATTTTATTGTATAAGATAGTGGTTTATCTTCATTTCACTTCTTTCATAGAACATGTGATATGCTACATCATTCTGATATAATATGCCTTCTGATTATGTGCACCATTCAGTACTCTTTTGTTTACATTAGTTTCCTAATGTTTACTACTTCCACTATTGCCATTATTTATTCTAATGTGTTACACTCTACTAATGAGGGCAGAGTTTACCCACTATCACACTCTAGACCCTAGCTGCTAATCAACAGCCTCTAGAATTTGGGGAAATGTGCTTGAGGCCATGTGGCCAACTCAGTATGGGGCACCATTTAGTGGCATCCTGATAAGAGACTCTACAATATCGTATCAAAGGGTTTCTTTTCTGGTATGCTTTACTTTTAGAGACAATGTAAAGAAGTTGGTATTTTTTAATTTGTTGTGATGGAGATTAGATACATCATGTATAGGGGAAACCGAAATTTACTCCATATTAAAATGTTCTTATTGATTTTGAGCTATTACAGTTGATTCGATTTCACTATTTGGTGACAAACTTGATTTCTGCTATAAATATTGATTCAATTGTGGGATATATGTCAGTTGACCCTGTTGAGATGAGGGTGTTCTATCACATGCATCATATGGAGAGTTTTTAGAATCACATTAAATACATTATACTATTCTATCTTGTATGTACTATATATTTCATGCTTCTATGATAGTTCATGTGATAGTTGTGCCTATTGTTGTGTTAGTTGGGTGTAGTAGATAGTGGTGTAATGTCATTTTTCAATACATATATAGTATGGACCCTTATGAATTGGGAAATTACACACCGATAGAATGCAAATGTTAAATGAATTTGTTTTGAGAGATGTTCTCTTTGGGTGCCAAATGTTGATTCGTGGGGGATATGGGCCCTCAGGTATCAGAATTTGGAATCCCACTGGTTGCATTTTCTACAAAACGAATTTTTTATGTGAAATCTTGACTTTCTATATAAAGAAACCCAGTATAAATAGTGTGTAGTTTAGCCTAACTCACCATAAGTTCTTTCTATTAGGGGAGATGATAATCCATGTTTTAAAATGAACACACTGTGTAGTGTCTGACAGTGTAACTGGGTATGAGACAGGAATCATGGGCCATTTGGTCATGATCAGAACACACCGTGTACTTCCAATACACGCTGTGTAGCCTACCTGGATAGAACCTATGTTGTAGTACATGGCCATGATGATAGACCTGTGTAAACACTATCTACACATGGAACACGCTATCTAACTAGTGTTGATACACGCCCATGATAGTGGTAGAACTAGACCATGTGATAGCGTAAGGGTACATGCCGTGTATTCTGTCTACACGTTGTGTAGTCCATTTTTTCACAACATTGAGAGTATTTTCCTAATTTTTTTAACTCTTGAACAACAAACCTTGACGTTGATCTTGAACAAAAGTTTTTTCTTGTCCTTTTAATGTCATGCTAACACAATGACCATGAGTTTCATGCTAGGAGAGTGGCGATGATCAAAATCAAGAAATTGTAGGTAGTGGGCTACCAAAAGATCCTCCAGTTGTTCCAGCAGTAACACCAGCTATTATACTGGATGCAGATGCAGATTCATAGTTCTTTGAAGGCTTTATGAGGTTCATACAGATCTTTTAGTGAACACCATAGGATGCCACATCTATGGCAGAGCTGACATATATCTTATAGTAAAAGCATCTGCCTATTTTTTCTGGGTATAGTGGACCACATTCTATAGAATCATGGTTGGAATTAGTGATGACTATCTTGAAGCATCATGGGTTTTGTTGAATGACATCCCAGATTTTCAGTTTATATCAGTATGACCAGGGGACATGTCTGGTTGATTTCCCTCTAGTGGTTGATCATTTCATGGATGTTTTCCCAGACGAATTCGCAGGATTACCTCAAGTCATAGAGATGGATTTCACAATCGATCTAGTTACAGGTGCTGCACCAACATCCATTCATCCATATAGGATGGATACAACAGATTTTCAAGAGTTCTTGATGTAGTTGGAAGATATGGAAGCTCTGATTTTTATCTGACCCAACACATCTAGATGCGGTTCATTGTTCATTTTAGCGAAAACGGCAGATGATACTCATAGGCTATGTGTGGACTATCAAAAACTGAACTAGTTGACAGTTAAAAACCGATATCCCTTTCCACAGATAGATGACCTATTTGATAAACATTGAGGAGCTTGAGTGTTCTCAATGAATTACTTAAGGTAAAGTTATCACTAGGTATGTGTGCGACCTGTAGACATACCACATACTATATTTCATAGCCGGTATGATATATATGAGTACCTGGTTATGTTGTTTGGTCTCACGAACACAACAATAGTTTTCATGGAACTGATGAAACATGTGTTCCATCATTACCTAAATTGTTGTGTGGTGGTTTTTGTGGACAAAATCATGGTGTATTGTCCCAATTGACACAACCATGTAAAGCATCATGAGATTATTTTGAATACACTGAGAGGGAATTAGTTATATGATAAGCCTGCAAAATTCCACTTCTGGATGGATTAGATTCACTTTATGGGTCACGTCATCTCAGATAATGGAGTATCAGAAGTCTTAGACAAGGTGAGAGCAGTAGTGACCTAGGAGTAGCCTAAGAACGTTTTTGAGGTACAGAGCTTATTAGGGCCTGCTGGTTACTACAAGCATTTTATACAGTACTTATAAAAATTAGCAGCACCGATGAAGTGATCGACTAATAAATATGTGATGTTTTAGTTGATATATTCTTGGGATACAACCTTTTAGGAGATGAAGGGGCGTTTGACTTCGGTGCCGATACTAATATATCTATAGCCAAGAATGAGTTACACTATATACTGTAATTAAATAGGTATTGGGATGGGATCAGTTCTTATATAGGGGTATCAAGTTGTTTCAAATGTGCCTCGGTAGTTGAGGCCACATGAGAGGAATTAACTGACGCATTATCTCGTATTAGATGATGTTGTTCATGTTTTGCGCTGTTGGAGACATTATTTATTGTAAGAGAATATTTTGGTGTACATGGACAGAAAAAGTATCAAATACATCTTTACCAAGATTAATTTGAATCTAAGACAGTGAGGGTGGGTTGAATAACTTACGTAATTCTATTTTTAGATTTCCTATATTCTTGGTAATTTCAATGCAGTTGCTGATGCACTATGCATGAGAACTCAGATACAGATAGTGAAATTGGCTAGACGTGAGTGGAAGATTATGGATTTGTTCTCAAAGATAAATTTATATGTTTATGATAGTTAGGGATAGACTTATCATTCATGTTTATATGTTACCTCTACCCTACTAGATTGGGTGAGGATGACGTAGTTATCAGATTCTTAAGTACTTGTTCTACTGGACCGTATGGCCAGAGAGGACTCTCCTCTTATATAGACTATAGTTGAGGATGATGTTTTTTTGTATCCATGGACATGGTTATTTTAGGGGATATATGCGAGGGGAAGTTTCTTGAGTTTCATGCTTCTTCATGAGAAGTGCATCATGGATTCACCAAGATGTACTGTGACTTGCACCGCTAGCAGCGGTGGCTGGGATTGAAGCGAGACGTAGATGGTTTTGTTAAGATATGTTCCACCTTTCAGTAGGTGAAGGATGATGTCACGATGGATTTCATGACGGGGTTACCAAGGTCTCTTAGAGGCAACTATGTTGTGTGGGTCGTAGTTGAAAGGCTTACGATGGTTGCTCACTTCCTATCGATCAAGGAGACCTTTGGTGTTGATGGGATCAGAATGATGTATATCTGATAGGTGGTATGACTTCATGGGTTCCCTCATTCTTTCATTTCAGATAGGGACACCCTCTTTACGTCTTGTTTTAAGAAATGTTTTAGACGGAACTTGGTACATAGGTTTTTCTGAGCACAACATACCACCCCCAAACTGATGGCCAGCTAGAGCATACGATACATGTTCTAGAGGACATGTTGTGAGAATGTGTCCAAGAATTTGGGGGGTTATGGAGAAGGAAATTACCCTAGTCTATTTCTCCTACAATATTAGTTTTCAAACAACAATGAAAATGGCACCTTACAAGGCCTTATATTATAGGCCATGCTGTTCTCCCCTATGCTAGTTATAGCCAGGTGAGGCAGCCTTTCTCAGACCACATCTTGTGTAGGAGACACTTGAGTAGGTCCACCTGATTCAGTGATTGATGGGTACTACGCAGTGTGGTCAAAAATCATATGTCAAATCGCCAGAGAATACTTTTAATGATTGAGCTCTAGAATTGAGTTTTCCATTGTGTCCCACCGATGTTGCAATATAGGAGGATCAGAATACATGGTAATATTTCACCGAGATATATCAGATCATTTTATATTATAGAGAGAGTCATGTTGGTTTCTTATCAGTTACAGTTACCATAGAGGTACCATGCCACGCATGACGTCTTCCATGTATTTTAGCTACACCACTATCACTCAGACTTGTCTCACATTTTTCAGTATAACGTTTTTGAGTTTCAGGTTGATACAGCCTTTTAAAAGTATCCTATTTGTATAATTGACATGAGAATGAAGTTTCTCTAATGCCGGTATGTTCCTCTCATATGGGTGATATGGTAGCATGACCGACTATAGGATGAGACTTTGGAGAGGGAGGAATACGTAAGTGCTCAATGGATGAGGTAATTATCTCCACCCTTGGAAGGGATATTTTAGGATGAATTGGTTTAAGGGGGGATTTTTGTAAGAACCTGGTTATTCATTTGTGGCATGGTTCCAAATTTTATTTTTTCCTTTGAGTTGTTTTCGAGAAAAAAGTGAAATTTGGGAAAAGTACAGGAATATGGGATTACATGCCATGTAATCCCAATATAATATGGTATAGTATGTATTTTTTGGAAATAAATATAGGGCGTGTGGTTATGTCGGTAAGGGAAAGTTGAAAAACAAACTAAACCTCATGTACTTCAAAGTACACACCATGTAGTCATGTAGTCTTTCCCTGTAATGTATGTAAGTGAAAATATGACACCAAAGGAATAATTAAATTATATAAACATCATTTATATAGACATAAATGTGGTTTATTTTGTGTTGTTTTCTTAAAAAGATTATTAGCGTCGCTATTCGGTAGACTGGATAGTGGGATCATCATGGGAACTCAAGAGGAGTGCTGAAAATTCAACCCCTTCCAGGTTGATCATCTGAACTCCAAATCAATCTCTATCAGTCTCATTTGAACCCAATCAGTATTATCTAAATTACTCATGAGTTTTTCATCATAATTTTTTTCTCATATAATTTATTTATGTTTGATTTAATATCATCATTTCATAGATCTACACCATTCTAGATTGAACTGAATGTAGAGGTTGGACGAGGAGAGTCATACTACAATGAGGTAGGTGGTCTCTTTCTTATTGAATAACATTGAATAATTAAATGTGGATTTGTTCCATGAACACATGTTTTTGGTGAAACATTGTAGAGACATTGACCCTTGTTAATTCCTATGGCTGTTTAGGTGATTAATTATGTGAAATGAACCATTTTTAGACTACTTGTTTTGATTAAGGGCCGCACCGTGGGTGCATTTCCCTTCGATAATTGTTGTTGGTTCTTTTTTCATAGGATAAAAATGGTTATGCCTTTTTTTCTCTATTATATATTATTTTAAATAAATTGGTTGATTAAATTCTTACCAATGTGAAATCTTTCATTCTTAACCATGTAATAGTGTAATGATTTCATGTGTTGCCTTATTCTAAATTGCTTATATGTACGTCTTGTCCCTGTAGAATTATTCTGCATGTGGGAAGATATTTTTCATGACTATGGGCATGGTTTTGTGTGCATGTGGGCTATGTTTTTTTATTCTTGTGGGTAATTTCCTATGGGAAAGGATTTGTTATGTTTTTGGAATTCTGGAAGAAAGGTTTTGAAATGAGGTTCGAATTTTGTAAGGAATTATAACATGTCTTCCAAGATAAAGCACAATCATGGATTCAATTATAATTTTACTTCATAGATTTTTTGTGGTATTTTTTGTGTTTTCTTAAATAGGGGATTGATTGGTCATGACTAGATACCAAGAACTTATGATTTGATGTAATTGAATTTCTTAATTAACATGAATGGTATAAATGGAAAAAACATTTGTAGGATTTTTTACTTTTGAGTACATCTAAGTTTAATACTATCATTATTACACACTACTACTGCATATACTCATTAAAAGATTGGAATAGACCTTTGGCGGTTGTATACAAGGATTTATTTCTCACACCTAGTTTCGGTCATGTTTTTGTGCCCAAATTGACTATATTGCTAAAGGTGTCAATAGTGGAAACGCTCCTTATACTGGTACCTTATAACCACATAGGAGCATGGGAGCATAGTACCAAGAGATGGATTATGATTCTACAATGTTTTTTTGTATGGTTGTACCTTCATATTATATTGTACTTGATAGCAGTGTATCCTATTTTCACTGCTTTCTTAGAACATGTGAAATGTTGCATCATTCTAATATTATATTCCTTATTTTTATATTGAACTATCAGTATTCTATTTTTTACATTAGTTTCATGTTGTTTAATACTTCTGCTATTGTTATTATTTATTCCTTAGTGTTTTACTCTTATAATGAGGGCATTGTTACCCCACTATCACACCCTAGTCCCTCAATACTATTCGACAACATCTAGAATTTTAGGAAATGCACATGAGGCCATGTGGCCAACCATGTATGGGGAAACTTTTAGTGGATTCTAAATCTGGGATGCTATATCATGCCTCTCTAGAGACATAGAGAATGATATGGGTTTGGAGCTGAAGAATGTTTCGTTGTATATCTTGAAAGGTTATTTCTAACATTGGAGGTTGGTCCTCCAAAAACTTATTCCTCCTCTCTATCCATTATGAAACCTCCACACAAACATTCATCTGAATTTGAAAAAATCCATATTCGAGGGTTATCTGACTAATCTATGTATATGTGTTTTTTATGGGTTGAGTGTTGTTATTTTTATATGAATTTTCATTGTTAATACAATTAAAATTTGTCTTCCTGTTTGTGTGTGAGTTATTTATTTAAATTATTATTTTTTAATTTATTCAATTTATTACTTAATAAAATTTATAAATTTCAATCATAACTTATTGAAATTATATTTCAACATATTATTTTCTCATTTCATAATTCCACGAGCAATAATAAATGTGGTTTTCTTCTCTATACAATTTATTTAAATCAAAAAGGGGGAAAATATAGAAAAATATGGAAGAGAAAGGATAATCAAAAAAATTTAATAGTATTTCTATTGTATATTTTTTCTGAAACACTATTTAACCCTCTTAACATTTATTTCTAATATTTTAATATGTTTTGTGATCATCGAAATGATGGATATTGTTAGGATTTTATTTTTTTCCTATATATCCCATGTAATTTATGATTTAATGTTCTAAAGAACCCTTCATATGTTTCTAATGATTATATTTTAAATTGTATTAATAAAATTTTTATCTTATATAGTTCAATTCTACTATTATATGCAATTCTGAGGAGGTTTCCCAATATATGGCTATCTATTAAAAATCACCTACATGAATCGAATAGATGGACTCACTGTAAACATGATTTGGATCCATGTTATTTTTGGATACATTCCTAAAATAATCGATGTGATTCATATAGCTATTTATATTTATACTATGTTATTAATATGGTTACATGATTTGGAAACATGAAGAAACCAGTTATGCGGAGAATGGATATGTATATCAATTCACGTACATGAGTTCTGATATGTGGATTTCAGTTTTGTGTTGATTATAAATTGGTTATTTAATTTTGAAACTGCATTATTTATTAATTTGGAGTATTTAAAATGAAGATTAATGTGGATTTCAAATCATTAAACATTATATTATCTCTATATGGGAAAATATATTTCCAAGGGGTTACATGTAACATGAAAAGAAAAAAATTAGGTTATGTTTTTTTCTGTTATTTTTACCATGGTAATTTTGAAATAATTAATTTCTAGAGTTTTATGTTGACTCTTTTTTTATTGGATTTTATTCCATGTGATATTTAGGCAAAAATACACTAGTATTCAATCACGAACCACACTTACACCCACACACACCTTATATCTCTATTAATGCATTATGCAATGCTTCTCAATGCTGATAAAAAGAAGTAAAATAATAATGTTTTATATAACAATGATATGAATATGAATCTTGTCATGTTTTAAAAAATCTCCTAGAGATATACATTATTATTATTATCTCTCTTGTAGAATACTTCTCTTCTGTTAGTTACATCTTCCAACAGTATGCGCCATTCTCTATTCTTCAAATATTATTTCTCATTGCTGGAAGATAGAAATTCTTGTACAGAGTGTTGAATGTTTTGGTTTTTGTAAATACCTTTAGGAGAATGAACACATATTATGGATTTATACAATGTTATTTCTACTTTCAATCAATTGGGATGTCCCTAGGAAAATTAATGGTTCTAATAAAATCCCTATGGTCAAGGATTTTAGCATTGGTGGAGTGGACTATGTGATTTTTGATGGTCAAAAAACTAAAAATTTTCTATGATTAATCATATTCTTAATATGTTTTCATAATTTTTTTAAATATTATAATCTCTCATACGTTTTAAGGGGCCGTTTTATGTTAAGAAACTTTTATGAACTCAATTCAGCCCCCTATTGTGTCTTTGTACAGACCTCTCCAACCAATAGATAAAAATGATAGTAAATCCACTACCTCGTTGAAGGTGTATATATGTGTAACCTAGTAGAGATACTTTCCCATTTTTTCTCAATTGAATAATTATATATTTTAATTATATCAAGAAATAAAATATGTCTAAATTTCATTTACATGAGAAATAAGGAGATTCATTTTCAATTTATGGTGTCTTAGTATGTTTTTATACAAGCTGCTAATTTTGAGAATAATATATAAATTTTTAAAAATCCTAGAAGGCCAATATTTAGTGCAAGAAGATCTGAATCTCAATGAATAATTTCTGAACATATGAAATTTTTATAGAAGAAAAATATTATGTCTATCAAGATTAAATTTGAATTGTAATACCCCTGAGAAATTAACACATAAATGAATAAATTTATATACACATGTCAACAATGTGTAATGTTATTTTTGGGATCCTACCTAATGAAAAATCTCAATATTATAATGTTTTCTCTTGGATTAGTATCCATATGGCTGATCTACTAGGAAGTTCCCTAGGTTTTGTGTGAGTGAAGAAAAATCACATGAAAATAACATGTATTGTTTTGTGGATAATCATAATTTTGATTAGTGTCCATAGTGGGTAATATCTAGTGGTGTAATGGGAAGGCTACTAGGGCATTAGAGGAGCTCCATGTGGTCAAATGACCATGTTAATGGATTTTGGTGGTTGGGTCATGAAAAATGATATTTGAGCCAATACCCATATGGATGTTAAGTGGAACTTCCTAGGATTGAGGTGTGGGGTCCACAATGAGAGTGTTTTTCTTTAGATGGGGGAGATGGTAACACCCCTTGAAATGTGAAATAGAAAATAATAAATTTCACAAACCATATCAATATAGAGAACCTTTATTTTGTGGAGACTACCTATTTATAACTCCATATTTAAGAATACTTTGTCTAGTGTAGTTCCATGATCATTGATCACAAGGGATGTTTTATGGGAAGTCATTGAGTGATGAAAAAATATATAGAATGATCATGTGTTAGCCTATAAGGATGTTGATTATTTTAATTAGTGACCCCATTGGGCAATACCATTTTTTGTGTAGGGAAGACAACCATGGTAATAAAAAGGACCCATGAATTTAGATTACCATGTTCATAGTCTGGGTTTGTCAGGTTGCGACACTATCATTTCTCATGTAGACTTAAAGATTATTAGTTAACAGTACTCATCTATGAAATGTGCGATGGTATAATTTTCATAGGAAACATTGTTTGTATTTATCTTAATTAAAATTTATTAATGGTATACAAAAGAAAGGGGGACAAAAAAGTATGAAGATTTGTAATTTTTCAAATAAAGAAATTTAAGAGAAGATAAAATTCTATTATCATTGCAACTTTTATTTTATTACAAATAAGGTGGAGAATAAATAATTTTTTTTTGGAATTTTATAATTGAATTAGAAATTGATATAAATTACAAAGGGATATATTGAATAAACATTATATTGTAGTGAAGTCTAGATTGTATTTATTTTCAAAATTTAATTTTATAGTAATTTGAGGATATATTTAACGGAACTTCAATGTGAGTGATAAATTTTTTATATGGATGAGTTCAATGAATTTATCCATGGGTTTTTAATATCATGAAATGTTCTATAATTATTCCATTAAAAGAAATAAAACATTACAACATAAGTTAGAAGGGAATTATGAAAGGCCCTGAGATCTTACATTGTCTAAATTAGTTGTTAAATCAGTCAATGAATGTGATGGTTTTTATATAATAAAATATCACAAAATAAATTTTCATTTTAGAATAATTTTGAGAATAATTAAATTTAATTATTATTAATATTTTATTTAGGTAACAGACATTTGTTGATGGTATATATGAGAATAACAAGGTTTAAAACATGAGAAATTTAAAGCTTAATACATTTCTACTAGAGGTTTATGAATTGGAGATTCAATGTAACAAAAATTTCATTGTTCATCTAATAATTCATAATATTATGAGTTAGAATAAATTATATTTAATGAAATGTTGAAATACACATTGATGAAGTATGATTTTTAGAGCATTTGAGATATAATAATTGTATTTGGAATTAAAAAGGTAGTGGAACTACTTGTAATTACTAAAAAGGATGAGTAATTATAATGATACATTGAAATTAATTTTAAGTGTTTTATAATTATTTATATAATTTCTAAAAATAATTATAATCATTTTAGTTAAATTTAAGTGATTATTATTCCCCGAATAAATGTTTTTGAGAGGGTAATAAGATATTATAATGTGATTTGAACAAACGTTTGTCTATTTATAGATGTTTTGGATTACTGAGTTAAATTATTTATATTACAGATGGAAATAGGTTATAAGGGGCATTAAAAAATAAGTACAAACAATGAAAACTATAGGAGAAAGGAAACTCCTTTATGGAAATTCTATATTGAACAAAAATTATATCCTAAGTAGATATGGGGATGATGAACTATAAAGATGCGTGTATGTTGTGGTGAAATACATGTACATAATGAATAAGGCGGTTGAACAAGTAAAATCAAGATAATGGTAGCATGATTAGTGGTATAATAAAGTGGAAATACAAAAAAAAATTCTTATTTGGGGCTTATGCGTCACATGTAGTACTAAAAATATAAATTGGAAGGAATAAAAATAATAATAGATTTCATATTTGTCTTTTTTCTTTCATAATAGGATTTTTTAAATAGTACACAGAGAGACTCCATTTCATCCTGGAATTAAATGACATATGAGAACTGTTATGTGACTGTGTGATCAAATAACACAATAAAGGAGATGATTTTAATGAGTCATGATTAGAGATACAGAAAATTGAAAAGGATATATATTTTCATTCTTTATATTTAATGCTTCAAATGTAATATATTTGATTCATTCATGTAGTATAATATGGTTCAATTGGGAATTCAGTATTCCAATCACCAAGAAGTATGTGAAAATTCATGTAGTGTGTGAAAGAAGGTTATTGTACACACTACTGAATATATATAAATTTTTAAAAAATGCATGTAGTATGTCAAAACTTATGAGTGTGGTAGATAAAATATTTTTTAGCATCAGAAGTGGGTGATTGGGTAACTATGTCCTTAAAATATGGAAAGAGATAATAAGGTTAAATTATTCTTATAAATATACATCAATAGGCTCATTAAGGATCAATATTTCTCGAAATAGAGTTACAAAGGTGAATATACACTACTCATAATTCACATATGCATTACATAATGCAATAGCTCACAAATCATGATTTTGTGAAGAAACTTTCTATAGGAATACCAATGTTTAAATTGTGTCCATGCATTTAATTATATTATGTTAATGATAAAATGAATTTATTTTAGGTGAAAGGTTATTATTTGAAGGGCGAATCGGGGATATGAACTAGGAGTCATGTGATGTTCATACAAAATTTAATATTTTCCTAAAAATAGTTTCATGAACTAGATTTCATTTGAAGATGTTGAGTTTCCCACATATAGAGTGTTACTCAAAAAAGAATTTAAAAATTAACCAAGAAGTAATATAATGATGTAATAGTGTGAATTAGTTTCTTGATGTAATATAATTATATATGAGGTTCGGAAGTAAAAAATTTAGAGAGATTACAAAAGATGACAATATTTTGAAAAGGGAAGACTTATAGTTCATAATAATTAAAGTAATTTAGTAATATTATATTATTTGAAGATTTGAGGAGAGTAGGGAAGATAGGTAGACCTGATTATGATCATATATTATCTATGTTCTTGAATAATTAATCCCACACCAAACTATTAATCCTTGTGTCCCGAGGAGGAATATAACATCCATGAACTACATTCTCAGATACATTTCTACAATCATAAATATTATATTTATAAATTTGATATTGATGAAGGTGACCCATTTTTCACCATCCCAAATATAAAAGATCAAAAGTAAAATATTATATCACATAGATTCCCATGGACATTATAGGTTTCTAGTTTTTTAGAATTATGAAAAACTATTTCACAAATAATACCATGGTATTTAAATGATAATTTCTCCCAGTTAATCAATATTTTATTTATTTCACTTTTGGTTATCATCATCATCGATATGAAATCCTTCTATACAAAACTCATTCAACATCATTCTTGATAACATGAGCAATATGGAAACATAAGATATGTGATCTCAAATGCATAACAAGGGTAGATATGATCATCCAAAGAAGAATTTCATCCTTGAGAATAATTTTTGTACATTGGTATGATGATATAATCAAAGTGAGTGATGGGAAAATAAGACAACTTATACAGACAAAAAATTGGACAATCAAATATGAACACATTTCATAAGTATTAAAAAAAATACAATAGACATCAAAATCATTAGACATGGGATACCAATATTGATTTAAGGAAAAATTTATAACAACTATTGAAAATTTGGATTTTTCCAACACTATCTATAAGTGATGATAAATTTCACCTTTATTAGTTCTAGAAAAAGTGCTCCTAATGGGGGTACTTTATTAGTGATAAAAATAATTTATAATGTGGGGACTTCATCCGTGCTAAAAAACAACTGATAAAGGAACCCTTGGGTTGGATTTTTTTTCTAGGGATGATAATTGGAGAACATTAGAGTGCTAATAAAAATGAATTGAAAATGGGGAATCTATTAGTGGAAAAAAAACACCAATAAATGTGGGCCTTTATCAGTGATAAAAATCACTAATAAAGGCCACCTTTATCTTGGATTTTTTTCTAGTGCTGATAAATGTAATATTTAATAAAGAAATAATTTTTCATTAAAATTAATATATTAATATATAATAATATTTTTGTTTATCAAATATAATATAATTTATAAACATCATTTGAAGAAGGTTAAGTATTTATTTACACATTATATATAAGATACTCATGAATAAATGGATGATATGTTTTTTTAAAATAAAAACAAATAATTTTATAGTTATTGTCGTGTAAAAGTTATTAAATAAAAAGCAGATGACATAAAAATTAAATACACTAACGAATGATAAAAAATATGTTTAAATCATGACTTGAACATAAAATGTCAACAACATTTGATCTGAATGTCCATTTTATCTCTATTACATATCAAATCAATTAATATGAAGATATATATGATATATTATCCCAGGGGGATCATGTTGACTAGTTTTTATGTCAAAATGACAATAAGGATTCGAAAACTATGTTTTTAGTTGGGATGCAACAGAGTTGTAATATTTTATAGTATATAAACTTAATTTAATAGAGTCTTATTGTCCTTTTTAAGTAGAGAATGGATTTATTCCCACATTTTTCCTTTATATAGATATTATGGCTTTGAAATTTTAACATTTTTCAAAATATAGTTTTGTTTATAATTAAATATATGTATAGTTTCTTATATTAACATTTAAATAAATCAATTTTTTAAACACCTATTTCAATATATTTGAAGAAAAAATAATTTTTAAATAAAGAAACCACTTTGAAATATATATTTATTATTAAAGTTATTTTAAATAATTAATTATATATTTTATTTACCCTATAAGTATGACTTAATATGAATATATCTACATAAAAATGTAATTTTTTTTAAATAAACATGCTTGTGCCAAATATATATATATTTTTATGCATATTCTAATATATGTAAATTAATACACGTATATGAAAAGATCTGTACAAGTATGTGACAAACATAAATGTATATGTCCGTGTTTAAATATTTGTGTCTATATTGTTTATATACATTATATATAAATTTATATTTATAAATATATCATAATAATTTAATATAGTTTGTAAATTCATTTAAAGTAAATATTTATAAATACATCATGAAAATTTTATATCTAAATACACAGTTATATGTGAATATATATAAATATATATGAAACTATATATATACATCGATATATATGTAACGTATAAAATTTATATCGAAATATATAATATAGAGACATATTTTAAAAATAGATTAAAAAAATTATAGAAATCATTTGGAATTAGTTTTTGTCGATTTTATTTTAAAAAATATCAAACCATATTTTAAATTGTAAAAATATAATAATATATATATACTTATAAAAAAATATATATTATATATATATACATATATGTGCGTATTAATAAACTGATATATACATATATTTATATTGAAATATATGTAAATGTATCTTAATATATAATATATTTAAATAATTTTTTGTATATATATTTATATTTTACACAAACTGACAAACATAAATTTTTAAAATTTATACACAAAAATAAAAATATATATATAAATAAAAAACATGTATGTATATATTTATAAATAAATAGATACATCGTAAAATGAAAAGTAAAACAAGGTACGATAGTTGTATATTTGTCTTATTGTAGAATGCTTGCCCTAGGTTCAAGTCCTTGTGTTTGTGGGGGGTGATAATATATCTAGTGTTATAAAAGGGGTGTCATGATCATTCTTAAAGAAGTAGGTGTGTGTGAGAGTGGATGAGGGATAGTCGGGGGAGGGGGAAAATAACACTAATAATAGGGATCTTGAGTGATATTTTGGGGTTCAGTTGCAAAAAAACATATTTCTTAAAAAAAATCATTGATAAGAAATATAACAGATTATTCCACCCTTTATCAGTGGTACAAAAATCACTAATAATGGTAACATTTATCTATGATTATATTTAGTAGGTTTTAAGGGGTTCCTTTATCATAGTTTTTTGTAGTGCTAATAATTGTCATATTTTAACATCACATAGGTAGTCATTGAATTATTTGAACTCATAAAGCCTCTATATAACACAGCTAAAATCATTCTCGATAGTAGTAAACCGAAAAAATCGTAATGAAAACATGTTGGCGTCGTAGGAAATTACTATAATAGAACCCTTACGGGACCCTTATTGTTGAAATAACCATATGTTTGATATATAATGTGTGTATCTTAATAAACATAACATTACCCAATGTATTGGAGTTCTATCCTGGCACACCCATTGTATAATATATATATAGGGCTCATCCGATGCTACTTAGGTGTACCCATCATATAAGCTATAATGGGATCACCCGATGCTATTTGGGAATAGCCATGATCATAAATAATATCCATGTACAATTCATGAAAAATGTAAAAACATTACTTATTTTATCATAAACTCATACAAATAACCTCTTTTATTTTATCAGCATGATTATCCAATGGAAAAGAAATGGGTTCCATGACAATATATTTGAAACATTATTATCCCATGTAGAAGAAATAGGTTCCATAACAATCTCATTGAAACATGATAATCCCATGGAAAAGAACAATGTTCCATAAAATAGCTTTAAAATAACAAAAATACATCCATATATAGAATGAGGATGGTATCAGTTGAAAATATTTCGATTTTAGCATTAGTGACATCATGTTTCATTGATGTTAATGAATTTAAATACCATTACATGATAATTAAAAACATTATTGTGAAATGAAAAATTTTAATTTTAAAAATATTTTGAAAATATAGAAATTCAAAAAATATTATGAAATCGTTTTTGATTAAAAAAATCCATAGATACATATAAAATAAGGTTCAAATAAAATAGTGGTAATGATTGCAGGAAAATCATTCGATGTTTTAATTGTTAAATATAAATATTCAATTTAATATTTTTGTGTAAAAGTTACACAAAATTTACTAATTTGGAAAATGTTAAGAAATTTCATTTGAAAAACAATTAAGTGAAGGAAAAATTTCTTGTAAAATATCTTTTGTAAATCATCAATTTTTAGAAATAACATTTTTCAAAACATTTTATAAAACATTGATACGGAATATAAATATACCCTACCTAAATGGAATTACAAGATCAGTATCAATTACAAAGGTTTTATTGATGTTAATTTAATAAATATGTAATTAAATGGAAATAATAAATATTTGAAAGATTCATAAATAATTTATAATAATGGATTATGGTCCAAGAATATAAGATAATGTGATTTACCCCAAAACAAACTTAAATTATAAATAGTCCCTAAAACAGTGGATATTGGAGCATCAAGAATTTTCCATTTTTGTAACTCTTCAATCACAAGACTCATTAAATAATAACATCAAATGATAATATAAAAATAATTAAAAAAGGGGTTTAATGATATAACATGTAAATGTTCACTATATAAACATAAAAATGAATATAGATGCATATCATAAACATGTCTCAATGATGGATAATTTGAGACGAATAACACTTAAAAATATTGTAGCATTGAATTTGACAATTAGTCGACAAGTCTATTATTTGTATCATATTTAGGATGAAATAAAATATGTGTAAATATGAAATAATATAATAAAAATTCATTA
The DNA here is from genome assembly GCA_963277665.1 of Viscum album. Lineage (NCBI taxonomy): Eukaryota > Viridiplantae > Streptophyta > Magnoliopsida > Santalales > Viscaceae > Viscum > Viscum album. The sequence continues at coordinate 510,738,106 of OY728125.1, forward strand.
CACACCTTAATATGAACTAATAATGTCAACAAATAAGTTCTAGAAAACCTATAAAAGAAAATGAGATACGAAATTATTTACGACATGGTAAATTTCAAGTCTATTACCCTTGAATTAAATAACCAAAACAGAAACCTAAAATACAATGATTTATGTATTATTCATGGTATTACATTTTAAATTGGATGTATTTACACCACAAAATAAAATCAAGTGGTGAATATTGCATTTGTCTCACATAAATAAAAAGTGAGATGAGAAAACCATTAACTCGAATCTAGAATTTCATTATATGTCCTTTTAACACCTATATAATAAGATTACAAATAATATTTAAATTTAAAAGTAAATTTTAAAGGTTAAATTACTTATACATGAATCATTTTTTTTAATTACATGTTTAAATATTTAATCTGTTAAGTCCACATTGGGTGTTTTGAGGACGTTTGGTTCATTGTTTCAAAAACCTCTTTGGTGTGTTGACCATGGTTAAAGATCTAATTATTTAAAAATATATAATATTAATCATGAAATATTTATCCTATTTTTACATAAGTTATACTTTAAAATCCATTCATGAATTAGGGCTATTAAACATTAATTATATTACAATCATGGATATAAGAGGTTGTAAGTTTGTGTGAGTGAAGTTTCAATATTTCAAATATCATTATGGAAAGATGGTTATGTGTATAAGAGTTGATTTTTTTTCAATATGGATTGATGTTCATAATAGTTAAATTTTTTGTCAATGATAATTCAACATGTTAATTAATGGTATTGATGAAGAAATTTGTGAAGAGTTGGATAATTTTTGTTGATTCAAACCATTGAATAGTACACTTGATCAATTATCCAAGAGGATACAACTCTGACAATTCTATAACGTGTATTAAATTCCAATACTTGTATCAAGGTGATACATTTTAATAATACTTGATGAATATCATTCAATACTCATTTTCATGATGAAAGGAGTAAATATGATTCATCCATTCAATCTAAATGGATGAAGTCTATAAATCATACGATTATTTGTGGTGATCCTCAATAAAAATGATGTGTGTTTTAAAAAGAAAAAATCACTCATTAAAACAATTAAGCCCATGCATTTTTCCCTAATTCATTAGGAATTAAAAAATGATCCATGCATCATCCAGATTGGATCGAAACAACATATTGATGATCATTTTACATTTATGATCTAAAAATAAAGGAATGGATAATAATGGAAGATGAAGAAGAAGAAGAAAGGAAGCATGCATGGGGTTTGAATGAAGAAGGATGGTTTTTCATTTTAGGGTGGAATTCATACTTGGTTTTTATATAATCTACATAGTATATTCCTTTACAAAAAATTAGGGCCAATCATGAAGGCTAGCTGAAGCCCGGACCCAAGGAATATGCCGGACCCGAGGATCTTCCACAGCCAAGGGGATGGCCTCAAAGACATCCTACAAGAGGCTCAAATGAAGGATGTGTATACGCCTGAAAGAGAACGCTCAGTGATCAACCTGTGTGCTCAATCATGAATAGTAGGTGCTATGTGCGCGCCTGAGGAGCAGAGTGGGCACTAAGAGCATTCCTATAGGGTCAACATGGTACATGGAAGTACTATTGAGGGAGAGGGATAATTCTGAATGACTGCTACTGCAGTTTAATATTCAAACCATGAGAAAACCGTGACCCGTTTTGATGTTGGATGAAATTTAAAAACCACAGATGCGATATTCACCGATCATCTGATCCCGCATCTAATCTGAGCTGCACAATCCATCCCACATCCTGCGTTTTAATCTATGCCATCCATGATTGATCCGAGTTGATCCAATGACTGAGGAGAGAACTCGATGTCATCTTTAACCTCTATCCATCCCGACCCTATTGCTCACTACAAATAAAGATGATCCTCTGAGGTCTCAGTCCCAACCACCATTGAAGCTCAAAATTATTCCATGGTGGTCATTTTTAAAAACCGAACTCATGCATGAATGAAAATGTTCATGCATGTATCAAGATAGATAATTCAAATGTAGCTGAAGAAAATAGAGTTGTGAAGCCACATTGGGATTATCAATGCAATCCGATGATGAATTTAATGGGTTAAAAACACATGCATATGAGGATAATACTCACCTAGAAAGATGTATCCCATGGTATAAAAAGAAAAATAAAACAACTATGATTTTTAGGATATCTCATCCATGATTGAGTATATTCAAAGATGAAGATCTCAGCTATTGAAGACAATGAATCCCATGGAATCTCATGCTGATTTGAATGTTGTTCCTTTCCTATAAATACATATCCCTCGACCAAGGATCATGTTGTTGAAAATATTTGAGAAAAATATCATGTTTCCCTAAAAATTAGAGCACTACACGAAGGAGTTTTGTACATCCATACTACATGAGTAGAGATTACACATAGCCTTTATATGTGAAGGATAGATGTGCATCACTTTTGTGAAATAGTTACGTGCATCCCTTGCACTAAGAGAAGAACTGAGAACCCCCTGGTTTATAAAATAACTGTCACCCCTTGTGTGATGTTTCAAAAATCACACGATATGTTCTTTGATCCCTCGTTATGTCTTTTTGATGAGTAGCCCACGGGTAAAACAAACAATGCACTTACACCCTTATTTTTCTTTTATGAAGGAAGAACCATAAACTACTATAGGTTTGTGAAGGAAGGAGCGATGCACCATTTTTGGTTCGCAAAGATAAGGACTGCGAACCATAATGGTTCATTAATGGAATCCACAAACGCCCTTTGCATAAGAAAAAGAAATGGACCTTGTATACATACACTAACTGTAGAGACCCGAAGCTTAACGTACATGGACATTACATTACATTTGTGGAATACTTAGTACATAACAAAAAACACACACACAAGGATCGTAATAGTTTAGTGTCTTTGGAAACTTGGAATATAATCTTCTAATCGTGGTGAAAGATCTTCAAAATCTCCCATAAAGATCTTCATTTTTTTACCTAAAAACTTTCTTTATATCCTGGGGAAAATAAAACATAAAAGGGTGAGCTCAAATGCTCAGTAAGGGTAAACAAAATAAATATCAATCACATCATATACATAAGCACATAACTTTTGGAAATCTTAACCTGCAAAAGAGATCATAATTTCATAACATGGGGTAAATCATGGCGGTGAAATGTAATCACAATAATCATAACCAAAAACATGAAACATTGTGTCATTTACACATAATCATAGAGAATCATTTCTTGTTAGTCAAGACTCATTGCCAAGACTATCTTAGTGGACAAAGTCCCTTTCTGAATCGAGTAACCCTCGTTTCAGTCCTGTTACACTGAACCGGTATAACCTACCGTTCCAGCCCTGTCTATCTCATGAGATATAAAATCTTTCTCCAATGCATTGGAGGGAGATATAGGTCCCACCCATCTTATAATGAATCCTTTCTTATGTGTGCCACATAATCATAAATCATACATCATCGAATAACCCATGTAATAAAAATGGGATTCTTAAACAACATGACATCATAAAACAATTCATATAAGATAAAGGAATTCATAAAAATGTTTCCATCACAACATAATCATATCCATGTAATAATAGGGATAAAAACAGAACCCTTTTATTATCTTAGATGGAAAATAATTTTGATAAAATACTTGAACTTCATTCTTGAGGAAAATATCCTTTCTACTTCAAAATCAATTGCTTTTCACAAAACATCATGCAATTTTAAAAGAAAGAGATTTTATTGAAAATAGTCATGAAATATTTTGGAGGAAGGTTCATGAAAATAAGTCTTTATAAAACCGTAAAAATCCGTTCATGCCGTATAAGTTAAAAAAACATTCTTCTCGTACTTTTGTCGGAAAAGTCAAAAAGTTCCTCGTACGAAAAACGACAAAAGATTCTTTTCTTATCTTTTACTAAAAACTCACCGAATGGTAAAATTGAATTTAAACTATTGAAAGTGGATGGAAACAATATTACATATTGAGGGAACATGGATGTGGATGATAAAATAAACCCCAATAAATACTAAAGTATAAACAATCTCGGATCAAAATGAGATTGTGATATTTCCCTTACCTTAGGTCTGATTTGCTTCGTATGTGTCCGAACCTCCTCTTCTTTGAAGCGCCTCTTTGAGACCTCCTCTTAGGGAACTAAAATTGGTCTTTGAGGAAGACCATAACCTCTAGGATGTTTCTAGGGAATTGGAGAAGAGATTTTGGCAGGGGTTGTCTGATCTTGAGTGCTCAAATTTGTGTGAGGAGGAGGGGGAGGAGGTGTCCTTTTATAAGGGAGGAGAGGGGCACCTTAGTAATATCTCAAAATATTATTTTATATTAAAGTCAAAATCGGTTTATAATGGTTCCAAAGGGTCATATTTCGAAGCTAAAGTGGGGATGGGTAGAAATCCTATCCACCAATAGGATTTAGACAAGTTTAGGTTATTATTTTAACCTTATCAATTAGATTTAACTCAAAGTTAAATAATTTAACTTTTACCGTGTCTTTTTGTTTTCTTACACTATATGGTTAATACACTTAATATAACATGCCAAACGAACACCAAATTGTTTATTATTAATATATATATCCTTATCTAAGTCATTTTTCCGAAACATAGATTTTTAGGAATAAAATAACAATTAATAATATAATATTTGATTTAAAAACTATTTTGTGTCAATTTTGACACTATTTGATATATAATTTTTGTGAAAGTCATAACAGAATTATATGTTAGAACCATGTTTATTAAATCAACACTAATATATCATAGTAACCTAGAAAATTAGTGAAATTCATAAAAAGTCACAAATTACATTTATTTTGGGGTTTATAACATCAATTATGTCAATATTTCATTAATAAGATAATTACTGCATCATCTTTGTGTCATAAATATATTAAATTATTCGATGTCTAAAAATTACAAATAAAATACCATAATGTAGTAAATATATTTAGCTTTCTAAGGAATATTTACAATCGAATTTATCTTATGTAAAACCCTATATTAAAAATGTTTTAGTAAATATACTTTGATTTTAACTCTTTTAACTCTTCTTTGAATTAAATAATAATAAATGTCCTAATCAAATCCAAGTGGGCCTAAATGATAATATTTTACACTTAAGGTTGTTTTTGATCGAGATACACTTGTCCAATAGAATTAGGACATGTGTTAGGGTAATATTAATATCATTATTACCCTTAATTACCCTATTTACTTTTAACCATGGTAAATAAAAGTAAAAAGTTACTATTCACCAAAAATTATTTTCATCTCATTGAACCAAATTTTACTTACTGAAATCAACCGTGTCTCTTGGATTTTTGAAATTGCATTCACAGAGGCGGTAAAATTATGTTTTACGAAAAATTCAGTTTTTTAACTACCACTTAGTAGTTTCACTATTCATCAAAAATTGATGTTTTTCAGAACAATGCCAAAATTTCATCCTAAGCTATATTTCATATTCCGAATTCAAAAATGAATTCTATTTTACCAAATTCATATCATAGAAGTTGCATTAACTAATTTTATAATTAAATCCCGCTGTTAAAACAAAGAGCGTGTTTTTAAGAAATAATATCTATCAAAAGATTGACACTTGTTTATGTCTAGTTTAAATGTGAAATTACATACAATTACCAACATTGTATTAAATTGTAAAAATATATTCTAAATATAATTTAAAACCACACAAATTAATAATTTATCACTATTAATTATTTCGATTGAAAAAGTTCTTTTTAACTAAAATTTAGTAATTTTCACTATTCATCAAAATATGAAAGTTATCCGAAAATCACCAAAATTTCCCCTTAGGCTAAATTCGATACTCCGAATCCAAAAATAAAGTCCATTTTTAGAGCTAAAATTTCTAAAATTTTAAAAGGTGGTTATTACTATTCATAATGGCTAGTTTTAATAATATTTTAATAGCATATCGTTGTTTAATGAAACTTGGTATTGCGTATTACACACGCTATCGAGGAAGGTCGCGATTGGATGTAATGCAAGGCAAGTCAAGGATGCATGTTGTGCAAGCTCCTTTTGGTGTAGCGTACAACACAAGACATTAGTGAAATTAAAAAGAATATTTTTCATAAAATCTTGGGCTGTTACATTCTACCCCCCTTAAAATGAATTTCTCCCTCGAAATTCGTCAGGGTTATAAATGGTTTACTATTCGAAAGTTTCTTTAATATAAACCCACATCGTAAAAAGGAATACCAAAACCAATATTTAAAAACAAAAGTATGAAACTTAACGGTTACCCAAATAAACTAATCACTGGGTTTCCACATAGGTGAAAATATGGACATGGAAGAGAAATCTAACCATCATGTTCTGATGGGGAGTGGTAGAGAACATGGCTATGGAAAAGCCAGCAATCATAAATCCATAAATTTGTGACGATCTAAGGTACCATCTGATTCATCAGATATAAGATCACTAGGACAACATTTTTGGTTTTCAAGATCATTTCCCTAAATTTGAAGAATTTGAATTAGAATAAATACTTACATTATTTTGGTACAATCTCACTGTTGTTCGTTCCTTGAACAATTTCCACTTAATATCGTAAATAAATGAAGTTGAATTTGTTATTCGTGAAGTGTTAGAAGATCATGTGATAGAATGACGGGTCATTCCATCTGTCTAAAACAAAATGTTACCAAAAGTTATCAATCATATATGGTTCCTAAAATGGACTTATACTTCATATATCATACTGATTAATATAAAAAAACTAGTTTCTACTAAACAGGGACTTCCTGTAGGCCAGTGGTAGGCGATAAAGGCCAGTCGCATTTCGGTTGTGGGTTCGATTCCCACAGCCTTGTCCGACGCGATGGGCTGTCGCCCGTCCTGTAGGTTGTCCTTTTTCTATAAAAAAAACTTCTATCATTAAACAATACTAACTTATGTCCAACATAATCTATTCCAATCTTTAGGCTTACCCATAATACTGTAGTCCACTCTCATAATATAGTGAAAACGATTACCAGATATTGAATACTATCGTTAATCCTCATATATCATAAGATATGTCTTGTTGGTCACATTCCAAACATTAAAAGGCCTTAATCATATATTCTCTTGAATACCCATTGAACCTTATCGAAAACATGAATGTAGTTAAAAGTTAACTCTTTCCACATACCAAAATCCAAAAATTCTATATACTCAAACCATGATATAACCTTCTCCTTATATCAGTCATGAGATCATGAATACTATCAAACATTTAATTTTCTCCTTATCTCTTCATTATGCGCATATCATCTTCATTCCAAAAATATATGAATAACATTTCATGGATACTGGTAGCATTAATCACACACTTTCAAAACTCAAGGAAAGACAACAATGTAACAATCCTTAGATGTCTCTTTATTCCACAGTACCATGAGATTCTTTATACAACATTACACTTTGATAAACATGTAATCATTCCACTACCTTCTTAAACCATTGACCGAGCTTCAACAATTCTTTCATCTCACATATCATTTGTAGTCTCTTCATCATCATCAACATAAATACTACCCATACGACCATACTGATTACCTTCATGAGACTTTCCCTTAGGGCATTGGTTTGCATAATGCCCGTACATTCCACATTTAAAACATTTAACCATTGTTGATGTTGTAGCAATACCATTGTCCTCATCCATGGTGTTAACTGAACCTTTTCCTTTGCACTTACTTGATTTGTGTCCTTCTTTTCCACACCCAAAGCATCTTCCAGTTCCTTTGAAACATTCTCCTTGATGCCTCTTCCCACATGATTTACATAGGGGAAATTGAACTTTCTTTCCTCAATGATCATCATGAAACTCCATCTTTCTCTTATTAGCCGAGTCAGGAAACTTACCAAATTTTACTTTATTGATCATATTATGAGATTGCTGATTCGGCATAATAATGATGTTTGTACTTCCAAATCCCATTTAATTATGATTAATATCATTCCATGGTCTATCATATCCTCCATTATCGTGAATCATCTTGTTTCCAGCCATTTTCTAAAACCCAAAAAAAAGAATAGTGTGAGAGGCAAAAATCATGCTAGGGAAAACAACATTATAAAGGGGGAGTATCCTCAATATCTAACTTCTTAGGTTAAATTCCATGATCTTTACCATAGTTATAGGACTGTATCCTATACGTATACTTATCCTTAGGGACATCCCTAGACAAACCTTATAAATATCTCTAGGGATCTCACTAAAGTTCTCGCATCCTAGTTTCCAAAGGATGACTAAACCTTTCCTCTGATACCAACTGTAGAGACCCGAAGCTTAACGTACATGGAAATTACATTACATTTTCGGAATACTTAGTACATAACAAAAAACACACACACAAGGATTGTAATAGTATAGTGTCTTTGGAAACTCGGAATATAATCTTCCAATCGTGGTGAAAGATCTTCAAAATCTCCCATAAAGATCTTCCTTTTTTTTACCTAAAACCTTTCATTATATCCTGGGGAAAAGAAAACATAAAAGGGTGAGCTCAAATGATCAGTAAGGGTAAACAAAAGAAATATCAATCACATCATATACATAAGCACCTAACTTTTGGAAATATTAACCTGCAAAAGAGATCATAATTTCCTAACATGGGGTAAATCATGGCAGTGAAATGTAATCACAATAATCATAACCTAAAACATGAAACTTTGTGGCATTTACACATAATCATAGAGAATCATTTCTTATTAGTCAAGACTCATTGCCAAGACTATCTTAGTGGACAAAGTCCCTTTCTGAATCGAGTAACCCTCGTTTCAGTCCTGTTTCACTGAACCGGTATAACCTACCATTCCAGCCCTGTCTATCTCATGAGATATAAAATCTTTACCCAATGCATTGGAGGGAGATATAGGTCCCACCCATCTTATAATGAATCCTTTTTTATGTGTTCCACATAATCATAAATCATACATCATCGCATAACCCATGTAATAAAAATGAGATTCTTAAACAACATGACATCATAAAACAATTCATATAAGATAAAGGAATTCATAAAAATGTTTCCATCACAACATAATCAAATCCATGTAATAATAGGGATAAAAACAGAACCCTTTTATTATCTTAGATGGAAAATAATTTTGATAAAATACTTGAACTTCATTCTTGAGGAAAATATCTTTTCTACTTCAAAATCAATTCCTTTTCACAAAACATCATGCAATTTTAAAAGAAAGAGATTTTATTGAAAATAGTCATGAAATATTTTGGAGGAAGGTTCATGAAAATAAGGCCTTATAAAACCGTAAAAATCCGTTCGTGCCGTATAAGTTAAAAAAAACATTCTTCTCGTACTTTTGTCAGAAAAGTAAAAAAGTACCTCGTACGAACAATGACAAAAGATTCCTTTCTTATCTTTTACTAAAAACTCACCGAAGGGTAAAATTGGATTTAAACTATTGAAAGTGGATGGAAACAATATTACATATTGAGGGAACATGGATGTGGATGATAAAATACACCCCAATAAATACTAAAGTATAAAAAATCTCGGATCAAAATGAGATTGTGATATTTCCCTTACCATAGGTCCGATTTGCTTCGTATGTGTCCGAACCTCCTCTTCTTTGAAGCACCTCTTTGAGACCTCCTCTTAGGGCACTAAAATTGGTCTTTGAGAAAGACCAGAACCTCTAGGATGTTTCTAGGGAATTGGAGAACAGATTTTGGCAGGGGTTGGCCGAGCTTGAGTGCTCAAATTGGTGTGAGGAGGAGGGGGAGGAGGTGTCCTTTTATAAGGGAGGAGAGGGGCACCTTAGGAATATCTCAAAATATTATTTTATATTAAAGTCAAAATCAGTTTATAATGGTTCCAAAGGGTCATATTTCGAAGCTAAAGTGGGGATGGGTCGAAATCCTATCAACCAATAGGATTTAGACAAGTTTAGGTTATTATTTTAACCTTATCAATTAGATTTAACTCAAAGTTAAATAATTTAACTTTTACCGTGTCTTTTTGTTTTCTTACACTATATGGTTAATACACTTACTATAACATTCCAAACGAACCCCAAATTGTTTGTTATTAATATATATATCCTTATCTAACTCATTTGGCCGAACCTTAGATTTTTAGGAATAAAATAACAATTAATAATATTTTATTTTATTTAAAAACTATTTTGTGTCAATTTTGACACTATTTGATATATGATTTTTGTGAAAGTCATAACAGAATTATATGTTCGAACCAAGTTTATTAAATCAACAATAATATATCATAGTATCCTATAAAATTAGTGAAATTCATAAAAAGGCTCAAATTACATTTATTTTGGTGTTTATAACATCAATTATGTCAATATTTCATTAATAAGATAATTACTGCATCATCTTTGTGTCATAAATAAATTAAATTATTCGATGTCTAAAAATTACAAATAAAATACCATAATGTAGGAAATATGTTTAGATTTCTAATGAATATTTACAATCGAATTTATCTTTTGTACAACCCTATAATAAAAATGTTTTAGTAAATATACATTGATTTTAACTCTTTTAACTCTTCTTTGAATTAAATAATAATAAATGTCCTAATCTAATCCAAGTGGGCCTAAATGATAATATTTTACACTTAAGGTTGTTTTTGGTCGATATAAACTTGTCCAATAGAATTAGGACATGTGTTAGGGTAATATTAATATCATTCTTACCCTTAATTACCCTATTTATTTTTAACCATGGTAAATAAAAGTAAAAAGTTACTATTCACCAAAAATTATTTTCATCTCATTGAACCACATTTTAATTACTGACATCAACCGTGTCTCTTGGATTTTTGAAATTCCATTCAAAGAGGCGGTAAAATTAAGTTTTATGAAAAATTCAGTTTTTTAACTACCACTTAGTAGTTTCACTATTCATCAAAAATTGATGTTTTTCAGAACAATGCCAAAATTTCATCCTAAGCTATATTTCATATTCCAAATTCAAAAATGAAGTCTATTTTACTAAATTCATATCATAGAAGTTGCATTAACTAATTTTATAATTAAATCCCGCTGTTAAAACAAAGAGCGTGTTTTTAAGAAACAATATCTATCAAAAGATTGACACTTGTTTATGTCTAGTTTAAATGTGAAATTACATCCAATGACCAACATTGTATTAAATTGTAAAAATATATTCTAAATATACTTTAAAACCACTCAAATTAATAATTTATCACTATTAATTATTTTGATTGAAAAAGTTGTTTTTAACTAAAATTTAGTAATTTTCAATATTCATCAAAATATGAAAGTTATCCGAAAATCACCAAAATTTCACCTTAGGCTAAATTCGATACTCAGAATCCAAAAATAAAGTCCATTTTGAGAGCTAAAATTTCTAAAATTTTAAAAGGTGGTTATTACTATTCATAACGGCTAGTTTTAAAAATATTTTAATAGCATATCGTTGTTTAGTGAAACTCGGTATTGCGTATTACACATGCTATCGAGGAAGGTCGTGATTGCGTGTAATGCAAGGCAAGTCAAGGATGCATGTTTTGTAAGCTCCTTTTGGTGTAGCGTACAACACAAGACATTAGTGAAATTGAAAAGAATATTTTTCATAAAATCTTGGGCTGTTACACTAACCTAGGAGAAGAAGGAGGAACTCGAGGTAGTACGTGTGTGCAAGATAATGCATGACTAATGCATATCCATACATGTGCATGGGTTGAAGTCATTTACATTTAAAGGAAAAAATATGTGTGTTTTTACTTTACTTCATCATGTGTGTGCATAGTACCAAGAATTGGTGAGTTTGAGTGACATGCATTCATGAATTTCCATCCACATGTAATGAATAAATCATGTGTGCATATTGATAAAAAGGATTAGAATTGAATTTCACTAAGAAGAGTGCAAGCATGCATTCATGCCCATTTACACAATAATAAGACTTATGTGACATGAATTACATGTACAATGATTAAATATTTGAGATATTTAAATAAATTAGTATTGGATACCATGTAATCCATGCATCAATTAAATAAGTACTGAGACTAAAGAAAGACAGAGTTAAAGAGGATATTCCATCTGTGTTTACAGTTTTTGATATTCAATGATGAAATATAGTGGTGATATTAAGGAATATCATTCTTGAAAATTATATTCTTGAAGAATTTTTATACTCCTTTGGCACACAACTTATTGAAGCCTGGTCTTCATCAGAAGAATAATGAATTTCCTAAGCATTATTAAACTGATCACTGATCAGAAGAAGTGATCAAAATTGTTGGGAAAAGACAATAGATCTTACCAATGGTTATTTATGATTCTTGAAGAGATACACAGGAATGTGGGATTCAAAAATCCTATGTGTGAATACCAGAAGATCATCTAAAGTGAATAAAAGAATAACTTAAAGAAGGAATTTTCTCGTGTGACTCGAGAGCTAGAAGAACCCTATGAGTTTCATTGAGGAGAAGAAGTCTTTAGTGGGAATCTGAAGAAGGCATGTGGGAAACTGGTGACAATGTCGGAAGCAGAATAAAGAACCTCATGTGAGACTCTGAAGAGATACAGTGGGACTCTATATCGACCATTGTAATTACTAACCAAATTATAAGGGAGAGTATTTGTTTGGTCGAGTAACCTATAGAACAAGTATTATGTCTTTGAATCGATCCTTTCAAATCCTCGTGTTCAGTTCAATTACATTTACAGCATCATTCGATGTCAGGATGTGAGACACATGAAGAATGTTTTGAGGCTTTAACTAGACATAGAGGATTAATTGAAAAGAATAAACTAGTAAAAATATTAAAAGGGATCATTTATTCACCCCTTCCCCTCTCTTTGGTTCACACTGATCTGGGTAATTCAATTGGTATCAAAGGGAAGTTTACCTCTAAAATATCAAATAGAGTCTTTATGATGTGATGATTTTAAGAGATGAATGAGAAACCTCAAATGAAGATTTCTTCTATGACTCAAAAAATGGACAGATGAAAAAGGGAATGAAGATGAAGAAAAATATTACTACTAATGGAGAGATGCCATTTATTGAAGGTAATCTAAAAGGTACAACATGTGATAAAAATTATTATTATTATGATGAAGCCTACTCAAGCTTTCATGATGATAGATATATTAGTAATCTTCTGATTTCCCTCAAATATTATCTTAAGAATTTTCTTAGAATAGTGGGAAGACACATTGGTGCAATTATTAGTGCTCTTAAAGATGAAAAATTACTACTGGAAGAAGAATATAATTTCATGGATTAATCATTGGATAAAAGGATTCACATATCTGACACACTCTTAGATCTAGTGAATTAAAAATAAGAAACAATTTCTCTTTGTAATGAAATACATGTTCATTTTACTGAAAATTTTTTGGGATGTATTTGTGAGAAATAATTCTTTGAGATTATATTTGTAGAACACTTCCATGCATTTAAAAAGTAGCACAATATTTTTATGGTTTTCGAAGCTGCTCAACTTGAAGACAAAAATAACAAGGTAAAGGAACATGACATCTCTTTGCAATAATTAAGAAATAAGCATGAATATAAAATGTTAACGATGAAGGATAATTGTGAAGTAAGATGAGTTCATATGAGGATGAGAAGAACTCCCTCAACATGAAGTGTTTAGAGCTGGAAGTGAAATTAAAGAATCATCAATCACTCCAAGATGTAACTTCCCATGAAGATGAAAGAAGAGACGCTTCCACTCAAGATTTAATTGAGGAATATGTTTCCAATAATAATTTCAAATTATCCTCTAATACAATGACAATTTCCTCCAAGAATAAGGTATCCAATAACCTAGTTATTTTTTTTCTACTAATACTGTTTCATCTTCAAGTACAGGTTCAATGCCAAATGCTGGGAAGATGTGGACTGATAAAAATTTCATAACATCCATAATAATTTCATAGATGAATTCTAGGATTATTAAAAAAACTCAGAAATGGATCCTCCAAAGGATGAAAGAAAATTCTAGAAACAACAGTGCTTAAAATCTAGAAAGACTTATGCTGCAAGTAATAGAAGGAGATATGTTATATATTATTGGTATTGTTGGAATATTGGGAATTTGGATAAAGATTGCTGGAATAATATTTCATAATATGAAAACTGTAGAAGGACTACATTCTAGGAAAGTAGATGTGAAGAAATGAAGCATCCTGCAATGAAAAGAAGAAAACACAGATGAAGAAGAATATAACTATCATGAATAGAATTGAATATCTTTAATACTTCGATGATAATTGAAATAGAGGTTTTCTGAGTTATGATGATTGTTGGTTTAGCTATTCCATGCCTTAGGCATATGATTATAAGTAGCATAGACAACTGAACGGAAGGGGAAAGAAAAAGGACTTGAAAAGACTTATGTTGGGAATATGCATAATATTAACGTCAAGAAAACTATGAAACAAACTATTCCCAAGATAAAGACTAAGATGTATTTCAAGAGTCTCATCTCAACAAAGAAATATATGATTCTACTGTATAATGAATGTCTATAGCACATATCACAACAAAAAAGCCATGGAAATTAATGGAAGCAAGATGAAATTAAAAGGATAATGAACCCAATAGAATATGGGATTGACGGAATAAATTCCCAAATATAATAACTTGCAAAAAATTGGTAAATTAAAGACAATTCAGAAGCCTTGTGGAAGCTCCAATTAAGATAATATTAATAATGAGTGTTATCTGGCCGATTAAATTTAAAATTGTTAGAGAAATGTAAAGAATGGAAGATGAAGTACTAGCATATACGAAGGAAAAATTGAAACATGTCATTACACATGATGAAATATTCTAATTTCAATAGAGTTTGTCAGGACACGATATCCCAAGTGTCTCACCACTACTATGTGGAATGTTCCAGGTAGGTGGTCATCAAGAAAACAAGTTTTTAACTATTTTACTAGTCCAAATGGAGAAAATTGAACACCATGCATGAGTAAAATCTACATCACTACTAGCAGAAGTAATGATAAAACATCCATACAAGTTAATGGAGAATAAATGTAAAGGTTTCATGATGAAAAAGAATGATGAAAAATGTCATATGGATAGGAAACACTCGCATGAAGAGTACTAGATACTTTAGAGCTACAACGAAATTATTTCTTGGGCTGAGAGAAAATTCTCATCCCCAGTGCTTCAATAAATAAGCTCACAAGTGTTTCATTTTATTCCATTATATATTTGTTATACAAATGTTCTTACATTTCAAGGAAATTAATGATGAAGGTCATCCCCAATATGATAATTGGATGAGGAAAGTGGAGAACTTCATGATGGACACGTTATTCATGATTTAATAATTAATTTATTTGATCCACGGTGGAAGATTATCAACATTAATATCTTTAAGATATTTTTATGATGTTCTCCACCATAGAACTTAAAAGGGAGTTCACCTCTTTTTGGGGGGGGGAGAAATAATTAAGGAGATGATAACAACTATTATGTCATGACAAACCATTGAAATTCATATAATCTCAAGAATATAAAACTATGGTATTCCAATCAAACATCACCCCTTGTTCTTAATTGTATTTTTCTAATCAATTCAGGGGGAGTGCTTGATTGATGACAAGATGGGATGAAAGTAATATCCTTATCTTGAACATCAAAATTTTAATATTTTTGGTGAGTTATGTGAATTATTTGGCATTTCCTTGATAAATCAGATTATCTCCAATCCCTTGGTCATGAATTGAATCATTTTGAGCATGATATCACATGTATGGTCGTTTATAGAAATCACTAAAAACAATGGTCATATATCTATTGTTTTTTTACACTGGCCATGCCCAAGTAGACTTAGAGTTGATTAACTAAAGGATCTTTTCTAGGTGAACCATGTGACATCATCCCTCTCTTAGAAACATTCCAAAAGATATTATTCAAATGGAGGAAGATGTGTTTTTTAAGACACCCCACTAACACCTTTGCATTTTGTTTTCTATAATTGGGAGAAAAGTTGGGCACACATATTTTCCCATTCAAAGTTTTCTTATGTGATATTGAAAACGAAATAAAAATGGGGATATTAAAGTGCCCAAGAGATGCATTTTTTGTCAATATGGATTGAAGTTCATAAAAGTTGAATTTGTTGTCAATGAGAAGTCAACATGTGAATGAATGTTATTGTTGAAGAAGTTGGTGAATGCTTGGAGAATTTATGTTAATTCAAACCATTGAATACTACAAATGATCAATTTTCCAAGACAATAAAACTCTAACAATTGTAGATCAAGTATTAAGATCCAAAACTTGTATCAAGGCGATAAATTGTTACAACACTTGAACAAGATCATGAAATACTCAATTGAATGAGGAAAGGAGTAAAGATGATCCATCCATTGAATCTAAATGGAAGAATTATATAAGTCATATGATTGTTTTTACTGATCCTCAAAGAAGAAGACATGTGTTTTAAAGAGAACACATCACTCATTACAACAACAGAGTCCATGAATTATGCCATAATGCATGAGGAATAAAAAAATGATCCATATATAATACATTATTAGATCGAAACAACAAATTGAAGATCATTTGAAATTTATGATATAAAAATAAAGGAATGGATGATGCTTGACGATGAAGAAAAAGAATGGAAGCATGCATGGTCTTTGAATGAATAAGCATGGATTGTCATTTTATGAAAGAATTCATACATGATTTTTATACTATATAAATTGTATATTCCTTTACCAGAAATTAGGTCCTATCTTGAAGGACATATGAAGCCCTCACTCAAGGAATATGCAGGACCTGAGTGTGTACAACACCAAAGGGGGTGTCTGCTATTATAGCCTGCAAGAGACGCACATGCGGGTCATGTATAATCCCGGAGGAGAATGCACGGTGATCAACCCATGCGTGAAAGAATCCATAGTAGGCGCTAGGTGTGAACTTGAGGAGAAAAGTGGGCACTAAGAGTGATCCTATAGGGTGAACATTATACGGGGCGGTACCGTGGAGGGAGAGAGGGGAATTCTGAGCGAGTGCTTCCACTGATTGAGATTTAAACTCTGAGAAAACCACGTTTCATTTCGATGTGGGATGACATTTTAAAAACACAGATATGATTAACACTGTTAATCTGATCACACGTCTAATTAAAGTTTCACGCTCCATCCTACGTCCCACATTATAATATATGTAGTCCGTGATCAATTCGAGTCAATCAAATGGCCGGGGAGAGAACCTAAGGTCATCTTCAACCTCCATCCATCCTAACCCTATTGATCGCTGTAGATGAAGCCAAAACTCAAATGTCTCACTCTTATCCACAATTGAATCTCCATATTAGTGCATGGAGATCATCTAGAAAAACCGAACAAATGCATGAATTAAAAATTTCATGCATGCATTGAGATAGAAAATTTGAATGAGGCCAATGCAAATAGAGTTTCAATGCCATGTCAGGATGCTTGAAGCATTTGGGAGATGATTTTCATTCATTCAAAAATGCATGCATGTGAGGATAATACTCAACGAGAAATAAGGAACCCGTAGTTGAAAAAGAAAAGTAAAACAACCGAGATTTGTGGGATATCTCATCCACATTGTAAAATATTAAAATATGAATATCTCACCTATTGAAAGCTTTGAATCTCACTGCATATCACACCGATTTGAACAGTGATTCTCACCTATAAATACAGATCCCTCTACAAAGACTCAAGTTTTTAAAATAATTGAGAGAAAGATCTCATTTCACTAAGAAACAGAGCACTTTATTAAGGGGTTCCACATAACTTTTCTATGTGAGGGGTGTTTTTGCGAATATCCCTACAATGCGAAAGAAATTTTTGTATAAATTTTGTGAAAGAGTTCCACACATCCCTTGCACGAAGAGAATAACCTTGAACCCCTAGTTTGGAAAATGAACATCCCCCCTGTGTGATGTTTCCATAAGAACATGATAGGTTATTTTAACCCTAATTATGTATTTTTGAGGAGAATCTCATGGGTAAAACAACTCGTTCAATTGCACCCTTGATTTTGTTAAGTGAAGGAAGAACCAAGAACCACTCTCGGTTCATAATGGATGGATCTGTGCACCATTTGTGGTTAGAGAAGAGAAGGATCGTGAACCATCTTGGTTCATGAATGGAATCCACTTACACCCTTTGAATGTGAAATATAAAAGGATAGTGTATACATACACTACCCTATAAGAAGTTGAAGGGACCCGAGGAAGTACGTCTGTGAAAGAGAATCCATGCATGATGCACATGCATAGATTTGGAAGATTTGAAGACACTTTCATGAAATAAAAAACAAAAGAATTGTCTATGCACTTTACTTATTCATGTGTGAGCATAGTACCATGAAGTGGTGAGTTTTATTGTTATGCATTCATGCATGTCCATGGACAAGTAAAGAATAAATTGTTTGTGCATATTGAGAAAAAGGTTTAGAAGAGAGTTTCACCAAGAAGAGTGCATGAATGCATGCATGTCCATTTACACATAAATAAGACTTGTGTGGAATGAACTACATGTTGAATGATTAATTATTTGAGATATAAAAATAAAAGAATTATTGTATCCCATGTAATCCATGCATGAAGTGAATGATTACTGAAACTAAAGAGAGACAAAGTTAAAGAATATAATCTATCAGAGTTTATAGTGATTGAGAATATAAGAGGAAACACAATACTGATATTGAAAAAATTAATTCTTCCATATTATATTCTTGAAATGGTTGTGATCTCCATTTTTCGACATCTTAGTGAGGACAGGTCTTTATCAGAAGAAGAAATAATTGCCTGAGCATTATTGAACAGAGCACTGATCAAGAGAAGTGATCAGAATTATTGAGCAAGGCCAATAGTCCTTACCAAAGGCAATTGAAGATTCTTGAAGAGATACATAGGAAAGTGTGATTCAGCACGAATATGTGGGAAGATCAGAAGATAATCTATATTTAATCAATGTTTAACTTAAAGAAGGAAGTTTCTCGTGTGACTCGAGAGCTAGAATAACCTTGTGATATTCAGGGAGGAGAAGTAGTCTTCAATGGGACTCTGAAGTAGGATAGTGGGACTCTAGTAACACTGTGGGAAGCAGTATAAAGAACCTCCTTTGGTAATTATAGGAGATATAGTGGGACTCTGTATCTACCATTGTAATTACTAACTAAATTATAGTGGAGAATCTGTGTTGGGGAAAATAACCAACACAACATGGAGCATGTCTTTGAACTGAACCATGAAAATCCTTGTGTTTAGTGCCTTTATATTTACAACATCATTAGAGCTCATGATGAGAGATAGAAGAAGAGAGGTTCAAGGTTTTAACTTTCCATAGAAGTTTTATTGTAAAGAATCCATTTGTAAAAATATTTAAAGGGATCACTAATTCACCCCCTCCACCTCTCAGTGATTCACACTAATCCAGGCACTTCAGAAGGAATGTAATATTTTATATTTATATAATTATAAACATATCATAAATAATATAAAATTTATTTATATATATTTATATATATCATCCATGTGTTTTGGTGAGGAAAAAAATCAAATTGTTTCCTAGAGGCTGTAGTCCACAAGTGCGCACAAATGACATTACAATTTTTCAGTGGTAGAAATAAAATGATGTAGTATATTATCATAATGATAAATATGTAATGAATATAATGTTTATTTCATATATTTATAATATATTCATTTAAATTATTATTATTACCTTATATATAAAATGTTAGTGAAAATGAATCACATCGTATCATGAGGCAGTAGTCCACCGTACACACAGGTGACGTTATCATATACCACACTAATTGAAAATTAAAAAATATATGTGATATTCTATTTAATTAGTTATTAATATATTAAAAATACTATATATATACCTTTAATACATCATTATTTCATGCTGGGAAAGGTGATGATGGAAAATTAACGATGTCGGTTCACGAGGCGGTAGTCCGCCAGACACACGAATGATGATTTCATATCCCATTAGATGGGATGGAAGATAGATTTAGGTTATGAAATTAACATAATTAATCCAAATATATGGTATATTTTTTTGATTGAATAATAATAATTTAATAATATTTAATGGTTGTTTAAGAAGAAACAAAATAAACATGATCTTTTCAGAAAGACACATATTCTTCGGACAACTGACTTAGGTAAGAACCTATTGGATTCATAGGATGGATTTATAATAAAAATAATCGATCGTGGATGTTTGGAGGGAATTAAGTAAGTAATATTTATAATTCATGGCTAGAAAAAGGCCTTTTAATTTCTAAATATGATGGGAGAGGTTGTGGCCTTATATAAACTATGTGAGTGGCACACTTATATTTTTAAAAATAAAAAGGTGCACCCACATCTTTTACCAATCAAATGGATACAAAACTGATCATTATCAATCCTTAGACATGATAATGTCTCAATATTGACGTAAAATAGATTTTATACATGTTTTTAGTTCATTATTACACTTGTATTTTTAGTTTAACCCCTTGGTAAACAAGTTTTCATTTTATCCATTGTAATTAATTTTTACTATTTTTAGAATTCATTATGATCATTGACTAAGTGTAAATTATTATATAATATAAATTATTATGATTAAAACATTTAATCCAATTTACCAAATTCAATTCACCTAATTAGAAGAATATTATTTTAAATAAAATAGAAAGATGCGACGAAAATGAAGGTTTTAAAGAAGTGTATTTATTAAGAAAACTACAATTTGAAATTAAATATATTAATTAACATAATTATTTTCGAACATATATTAAAATTTATTAATATATAATATATAACAATAATTTTAAATATTCAACATTAATTTTTTTTAATTACATATAAACAACCAAAATGATGAACTTTAAAATTATTTTCAGAAAAATGACATTTGTATACCCAAAACAAACTTTTAATAAAATCCAATATGAAGATGATTAAAAATAAATTAACTATATTCAATATAAATAAATTATATTTATTTTACTTCAAATAATATTCAAAATGTTATTATACTTTGGAATTTCATTATTTATTGGAATGAAATAAAAAATTTAGAAAAATTGATATTTCACATTATTCACCAAAAATCTATATTTTTCATTAAATCTAAAAAATTAACCCAAAGAAAATTTATATATTCTAATTTTAATAAACGTGTTAGTTTTTTTAAATAAAATTTATAAAATCTCAAAAAATTTATTATAATATTTATTTCATTAAAAATTAATAAAAATAATTTTTGACAGAAACATATTTTTAATGAATAAAATTACTTGATTAAATTGACTGACTATTTAAAATACATTTAAAAATAATTTATATTCAATATTACATATAAATTTAAATATAATTCCTAAATTTTTTACGTATATTCCTTCCTTCCAATTTAATTGATATGTTTTACGAGTATTATATTTCACAGGTCATTTTTGTTAAGCGTTTACTGCTGAATAAACTAGCGAACATAGATTTGATTTCTAAAATATTATTATGTCATATCCCCCCCTCATTTAGCAAATTTATTCCTTGAAATTTAAAATCTATCTTGGTAATTAAAAATTGTACATTTAAAAATTCCTTTTTTGAAGTCCGACATCATATAAATGGTCAATGTAACATCCTCTTAATAATAGAGAAAAGGAAGTATGAAGGTCATATAGAATAACTCATACTAGGTTCGAAAATAGAAGAATATAGGTGGTATGTTAATATCTAGACATAGATAAAAGCCTAATGACCAACTAATTATATATAGTGAAAGGTATCATTGATCACAGAAAAGTGAATGATCAAGAAAAAGTCTACAACAATAACACCATAAATCAAAGATGTGCGTAAAATTTCATTGATTTGATCAGAAATAATTGTTATAGGGAAATATTTTATATCAAAATATTTCTCCTAAAGTATACTAATTCTTTTATCATATATAATAAGTGAAAAAGTTGATATACTTACATGATAAGTTTAATATCATCCTTTAATCCATTTTTACCAAAATATCATCTTTGCCTCCAAATGACGAGTATTTAAGGTAATTTTATTCATGCCTGAAGCAATAAAGTAATGATATTATAGATCACAAAATCTAATAATGGATAAAAATAAATTTATCCTGTCATTATAAATTAAGAATGAATAAAACAATTATCATAATGTAAGATATCTCACTAAATGAATAACCATGATATGAAGAAGAAACACATTAATCTCTATAATTCAATATAAATAACCAAAGTTCAACGTAAATCATTCCATAAATAAATTAACCTATATCCTAAATAACTTAAAATGTAATCTCATACATTTTATCATAGAATCCCAAAAAAAATATTGATCTTCTTTTGGACACCACTTAATCCAATGGGAGGCATTTCACCATTCTTGCCCTTCGGTTTTGGGTTCAAGCCTCACAACCTTGCCAAATGTAATGGGTTATAATCCACCCTATAGGTTTTTCTTTTTACGAAAAATATATCCTTATAAAATTATGAGGAATATGATAAATATCATTAAAATACCAATAATAATAAATGATCATATAAAATATAAATGTTATCAATACCATTAAACATATGAAAAAATATAATTTCTCCTCTAATAAAACTCCATGGTGAACATATGGGTTATATATAACACAACCTAATAAAATGTCTCCCAAAAGACACTTGATTATATTACACATCCAAAACAGAAAACCTCAAAAGGCGTGTCCAAGACATTGAGCTTCTGATTAACCATAAACTTGTAAACCCATGATAGAATCCATAACAATTAAGATAAACTCAAATGAAAAAAATCATAATCTCCAATTTTATACAAACCAACCTCTGATACCAACTATAACATCCCAAACCCAGACTCATGGATCTACTAGTAAATTTATAAATGTTATGATTTCATATTCGATTATAATTTATTTTTAACCACCATTTTGAAGGATGTATCTTTTTTATGACTTTTTTATGTATGTATGGGTAATGTTTGTGAGTATTTTAATGGTTTTGGGAAGGTTTAAAGGATTTTATATAAGTTCATGAAATGAGAACAATTAGTGGAAATCGTTCAATAAACCTAGATAACCGCGAACATTAAACCAAAGGTAAAGGGGAGGGAGCAGAGTTAAGGAAAGTGGTTTACAAACCATGCGGACAACCTAGGTATGTTGTGCAACTTGAGATAGTGGGATTATTCATTATTAGTGCATATTTTTTCAAATCGTTCAAGAAAACCATGTGTGTAACCCATTAGGGTAGTAGCTATTGCATGATAAATTCATGACTTGTTTAACTGTGTGAGTAAAACATGCATGGTATTAAAATTGGGGATTTTTTTAAAAAAAATAGGTTCACTTGTGATTTACCCTAAGGTACACATTACCTCTCTAACCCAAAACCCACTTGGTATTTTCTATTATCAGGGGTTAGTTCATCTCTTCCACTTATCTTGGATACGTTTTGAATGGTTTTCTGGGTGTTGTAATGGAAATTCTCCTCTAATATGTCTCATATCATGGTTGTTTCATGGTTTTCTTTAGATACATATCTCTATATATCTCCTGGTACTGTATATGTACATTCTTATCAGGTAGATCTAGTGTTTGGTTTCCTAAAATTGTGATATTTTGGTTTTGTAATTTTAGGTAAATGGATATAAGGGGATATTATGCATATTTTTCTCAGATTTGGGATATTGTTGTGTGGTGGTTATATTTCACCAAACCATAAGGTTGGATCCATCACTGTCATCTCTATTTTTATATAAATAGATGTATAAATTTCAAATTTTTAGGTTTTTGTTGACGTTGGTTGTGATTTTGATGTACTATGTTCGGTGGAAACCCATTTTGTGATGATTTGGGGATTTTGGGGGAAATGAGTTATTGTTTTGAAAAGGGGATTTGTTTTTTTATTTTAAAACATTGAATTTCAAATCAGTGGACTAGTTGAATTATGGAAATGTTTTTTGAATAATTAATTTCAAATAAATATATTTTTTATTGAAATTTGGATTGGCGTTGAAAATGTATTAATGGTGTTTTTATTAAATGGGGTGTTTATTTAAGTGATTTGGAATGGTATTGGAATTGTTGATGTGTTTAAAGGAATGATTGGTTTGGAAATTGCTGGGTATCACGACTTGGTAACTGTTGGTTGATATGAACCTAGAAATTATTGAATGGAATGTTATTGTGGCTTTGATGAATGATATATACTTCTTTGCCGGTATAAGTCATTATACATGTGTTGTAATAGATGTATAGTGGGATTGAAGAATCACTATAAAAAGGCGATGTATAGTGGATGTGAAGGACCACCATAAATGATATATCGGAGGGAAGGACCACTATAAAGGGAGAGGGGAGAATGAGCACAGTTGTGATGTTCCACCATTATAGGTACACAGAGTTGGGTAAATCGAATTTATGAACATGATTGATAGGTGTGTGCGGACACCGAAGGTGATTTTGGATGTTCTAATATGTTTTGGGAATATGGTTAATGACATGTTTGATTACATTCCTTGGTTTTGTGGTGATTTGGGTGGAATATATTTGTAAGGGTGTGTTTGGATTGCTGAAAATTATTTCATTGTTTGATGTTTTATATAAATTGTTTATATAAATGTGCTAATGGTTCTATCTAATTAAAGAGTGTAGGGAAATAATTTGGTGAAAACCTACAAAGTATTATAAATCACCCCAAATTTATAACATTGGTGGGTTTTCAGATGTTGTTCTCTTGGACTTAGGTAAGGCTAAATCATCTCAATTCATTAGTATTTCATCGTGAATTTTTTGTGGTATTTTGGTTCTTGGAGAATAGAGCTAGGTGTGTAGTTGTGTAGTTTTTTCATGTCTTCTTTGGGGTTTTTTTGTTTAATAATCTATTTATTACTCCGATTCTATATAATTTTTGTTTAGTTCAATTGGAATTTGGGAAGTTTTATGGATGGTTTCGTGGTATGGTTCCTTTTGGTATTGTATTATATTGGTTTACAATGTGTACATGAAAAATTTAGTTCTGATTGGTTATGGTTCATTTTGTTTGATGATTTTATTCTATGGAAAAAATGTTACCCAATTGTTCTTGAATCCCTATGAATTTATTTAAGGCCTTTGGTTCCCTGGTTACATTTTCTATGGCCAAGCAGTACCTCTACCTCCACTAAATCCACTGTGGAGGGGTGGGAGGTTACAAGTGGTATCATCTTGTTCTGTAATTTATGTACAAGGAAATTCAGTCTTGTTATGTGTTGGAAATGGTTTCTATTCTTGATGTTGCCATTCTTTCTTGGTTAATCCTTGAATTGGGATGGTATCATGTATTAGGATCATCCTAACTTGAAACATATCTCAAAGAAGGAAATTGCTAACCCTTTAAGTTGTACATAAAGTGTAACACCCCAAGATTTCATAGAACGTTATTTCTTCAAAGTAATTCATTATCTTGCACTACACACAACAATGAGTTCAAGCGCATCACAACTTACCAAACTAGCCGTTCAATAGTGGTTATGAATAGTATTAACTGAATTTTTAACATTATATAATCCTTATAATTTTAGAATCCATATTATGAGTTTCATAGACATAATGTAAGAACAAATTAATTTTTTTCAGATAAAAGAAGTATTCTTTTTAAATGTAATTTTACCACATTTTAATGGAGAAATATTTTTATATCCAATATTTAAAACTTATATATATTAAATTTGAATAAATAAATTTATTCTTTATAATTGGGACATCAGAATTTACTTTGTGTAAAATTTTGGAATTTTTCCAATAAAGTTCATTTTTTAATGAATAGTGAAAAATATTGTATTTTAATTCCAAATTACAAATTAATATAATTTATTTATATGGTTAGATTATATTTTTAATTGGTTTTAAAGTGTAATTAGAATATATTTTTACCATTTAATCCAATTTTGATTATTGTAATTAATTTCACATCGAAATTGGACATAAAGTAGTATCAATCTTTTGATAGTTATCGTTTCTTAAAAACATGCTATTCATTTTAACAACGGGAATTAATTTCAAATTAATTAATACCACTTATTTTTTTAATTTAGAAAAATTGACATAATTTTTTAATTCAGAATATCATATATAGATTAAGATTAATTTTTGGTATTTTTTTTGAAAAACATCACTTTTCGATGAATTGTGAAACCACTTAGTAGGAGTTAAGAAAACTGACTTTTTCATTTAAATGAAATTTTACCACTTCTGTGAATTGAATTTCAAAAATCCTACATACATGGTTGTTGTTATTAATTAAAATTTGGTTCAATAAGATGAAAATATTTTTTTGGTAAATAGTAACATTGAATTTTATTTACTGCAGTTAAAGGTATATATGGTAATTCAAGGTAAATATAATATTGTAATAATTCAAAATTACCTTAACACATGTCCTAACAATATTTTATGAGTAATGGAAGACCATGTCCATCCTTGGGTATATTTTTGGACCCCATGGAGACAATTATTAATGATAATGACACTTTAGATAAATTAATTTAATGTAAAGGAAAAATTGACGTAAACAAAAATCTTTTAGTAATTAATTTTTATATGGTGTTATATAAGTAATTATTTTGTATATAAATAATACATGGAAAGCTAAAAATATTTACTAAATCATGGTATTGGTTTTATAATTTTTAGACATCGAATAAATTAAATTATCCATGACACATAAATGATGTAGTATTTACCTCATTAATAAATTATTTATATAAATTAGATTATAAATATTAACATAATATCCAAAACATGTCCAATTATAATTGGATGATTTTATTTCGACCATGAGTCATCTTATATTCGACTATAATGATTTTTGGACATTTAGAAGCCAAATATCATTATATAAAAAAATAAAATGTTCACACTTTCTTAAAGAGCCCCTTCTCCACCTTATAAAAGGAGACCACTTCTAACCAATTCATCACACCTCTCAAGCCTTTAGGATATTCCAAACTCTACCAAATTAAGCTTTGTACATCCCTCACCTCATCCTAGAATCCTTAACTTAGGCATAAGGCATTTCAAGAAGTTCTTTTGGTTCAAACAAAATGAAGTTACCCAAATTAAAGGTAGTCGTTTCTCTTTACTTCTTTTCTTTTATTTTACTTCTCCAACCCCTAAGATATTTTGATTTCTATATTTTATAACAAAACCAATATCCTGAATATAAAAGTATGTTTTAATGATATGGATTATAATTATACTTACAGACACCTCCATCTAATGGGTTAATAACATAATGTTTCGGTGGATGGAAAACTAACGCCTCACGAAACGATGATTGTTCAATTACCTCCTACAGCCTCTCATGGTGTCCATTATTATGGAACTATATTTATATATGATATATTTTATGTTTATGTTTTCTTAATTCTTCTATATTCTCCTTTTATAATGGTTTACAATATGGGTAAATGCGATAATTTCATTTGAGGAAGTGCGGACTACTGCCCCCTCAAAGTGATATGAATCGTTTATACCAAATGTGGGACATATAAAGGATGGAGTTAATTATATTATATTTTATATTATACTGGAATTATAATATAACTATGTATCATTATTTGGAAATTCTATTAAAATAAGAAATATAAATGAATGTAGCGTTCATGGGTACGTAAGGCTTACCGTCTCCATGAACGGTGCATTTCATTTCCTAACACAAAAAGATATGTACTATTATAAATACATAAATATAATGGATATATATATGATATATATGAATACTAAATCATGAATATATTTCTCTATATAATGAACTTTTGACCATGTGAACAACTTGTAACTACAAGGTGTTCATTTTTGACTCATGTACCAAATTTGGAAAAAATGAACGTTACTAACATAAATGATTAAATAATGTTTATAACAACTTAATAAGTTATATAATAGGAATAAAAAACATTAAAAGGATCTTAAGAAAGTATTAATTAACTTTAGTTTATTATTCAGGATATTAAAGAACAAACGGGTCAAGTCAGCCACAAGGTAAGGGGTTTTCATCTCACTGTTTATTCTCATGAAATTCATGCTATATTGAAACTATTTCCTTTTTATGGTGTTTTTACTGACCATAATTTTTTTATTTTTGTAATAAACTATAATTTATTTGTATATACAT
This sequence comes from Viscum album, assembly GCA_963277665.1. Taxonomy (NCBI): domain Eukaryota; kingdom Viridiplantae; phylum Streptophyta; class Magnoliopsida; order Santalales; family Viscaceae; genus Viscum; species Viscum album. The sequence continues at coordinate 510,766,317 of OY728125.1, forward strand.
CTTCATTTTGTGATAATTCTTTCATGGGGTGTATATTTCATAAGTTACCAAATTGGTAAGGGTTAATTTCACAATCTCTTTATTATCTGAGGATGTTTTTACGTATGTATATACTGGGACATATTTATTATCCATGTACATGTTTCATAGAAGTGTTTTCAAAGGGATTATATTTTTAATGTACTTCTTTACTAAAACATGATTTTAAATGTTATAAATATTTATTCTTCTAAATCCTTCACATTAATGCTCATGTTTTCAAAATGGGTTTTTTAGGATTTATTTATATGGACATGAATGTTTTTAAAATGATAATTCATTTGAAAAGTTTTAATGTGGTATTGGAAACTTTGATTCAAAAATTCCTTTAAATATCTTCCTTTTTAAATTGTGTGACTTTTAAATTTTTTCATGAAAATGTGATATTTCTATCAAAGAGTTTTACAAATCAATTTCATCTATGTCAACATCCTTTGATTGATTTTAAACTTGTTTGTAGTAGATTTATTATGATACAAAACATCCATATTGTATTGAAGGTTTTGTGATATGTTTGATTGTGTATGTTCTATTTTTATACCATTCATGGTTTATGGTTAATGAATTGACACTTCGTATGCTAGTTTTAATATGAATGTTTACGTTATATTTCAAAATTTTTATATGAGGATTGTATTGGACTTAGTAAGGGACAGGTGGAGCCCACTATAGCTCCTCGATGCATCTGTAGGTCTCATAAGACAAATAGATGTGGAATTGACTAAGGCCTTTCCCAATTTGATGTTTGGTTTTGGCCGAGGCCATAATAATATTTATACGTCTTGGCTGATGCCTTGACAAAATGTTTCATAATGTCCAGCATTATACATTCCCTCATTATGATAATAATATCGATGGTTCATGTGGTCATTCGACTAGTAGAATAAGCATGATTATGTTTTATTATGCCATTATTTACTCAGCTCATATTCATTCCATAAAATTATTCATGTTTACTATTGATAAAGGAATGTGGTTTCTATTATTCACCATACTTTATATTTATCTTATCTTCTACTGTACTACTTACCCTCACTGAGCGTTTGAGCTCACCCCTTTCTATCTTTTATTTTTCTAATGATTCCAAGAAGTGTATTGTGATTGATATTAAGGGTTAAGATAAGGGAATAATGGTTTTAATAAAGTATTATTTATGATTTTTTGTATGTTTTAATGTTTAATGTAACATTTTTGAATGTAATTGATTTTCCAAGACTGCTAAACAAATCGTTCCTTCGGGACTAGATTCCTTGTAATCAGGCCAATGTATTAAAATAATTCACCAACTCTAGGTAACTAGGGTCAGGTCGTTATAGTTGGTATTAAGGGTTGTTTATAAATAACCTTGGAAACTATATTTAGATAAACTATTATTATATCCCATTACCCTAACATAATTATTGAGGATTATTATAGAATAACTTCCTAGAATTTTGGTACTGTTGAGATTCTGTGAGTTTTCCATGAAATAAATCTTTGTCTGGATAGGATCAGGTAGAGGAGGCTCTGTAACATATGTTCCTAGCGGTAAAACACAAAAGCAACGCTTTGATCTAGACTCTCATGGGAACTGGTGTACGACAACGGGTCTTGCTGCACTCGTGGTTACGACACTCCTGGGGGATATACTTAGGATAATTCTCATTTTCTTTACAAACCACTATGAAGGGTTTATGAGTATATATATCTTCCTAGAAGTATTTTTTTATTATGGATTATATACATAAACTATTCAATTTATAGTAGTTAATTTACATGTTTGGAATTATGAATTGCAATTCATAAACTGGCCTAGTGTATGCCAATGTTTATAAACGGTGCCCAGTAGATGGAATGAAAACTACAACAATACGTATGATCCAATGAGTAATAAGGGTCATATCATTCATGGTATTAATCCAAAATTTAGAAGGGAAATATTCTCCCATGTATTCTCAACATATGTAGAAATAATATCATGTGTTAGCAAGATATGTAAATAAATTTTTGAGTTCTATGGATTTGAAGGGAAGCAAGAGAAGAAAAGGATGGTAGAGGGAAATATGGATAAAGGGAATAGGTGAAAGATGTATTTTCCCATATGTTATAAATGTGGAAATAATCACCTTGATAAATTCTTGAAGGAAATGGGAGTTTGGTATAAGTGTGGAGAAAAATGACACCAAGTACATGATTGCAAAGGTAAGAAAAAGTTTTCAAATTTAAAATGTTTCTTCTGCAAGGTGTTGAGACACTATGTGAATCAATGTCCCTGTCATAAGAGTATACCACAAATGATGTTATTGGATAATAATCATGTTATGATACTACCTCAGATGAAGTTGAATGACTAGTGTTCTTATGTTGTTATTGTATAATTATTTCATTTGAGTGTTGTATCTACTGTATATTGGTAAAATAAATTATGGAGATAAATATGGATTGTACTACAGTACTATTTTATTGGGATTTTAGATTATATGGTTTCTATGAAAAGAGACTTAATAGTAAGCTACACTTTCTGGAAAACACATGGTTGAAGAAAAGGTAATCCTTAATATGGTCCTGATAATGAGGTAGTGATTTTGGACTAAGAGATGGTAGATTTGGATAAATTGTATTGGATATTTTTGACTTCCTTGATACTGATAAACTATTGGTATATTCCATAATTGTTGGAGTTTACAACATTTTTGGATAGAAAGAGTTTATCCAGTATTCTATCAGGAATAATGGAACATGAATGTAAGCAATAATGTTTTATGGTAATTGAGGATGTTACACTGTTTTAAAAGAATACATGATGAAGGAGATAACATGTTATTACATGGAAATAAAGATCTTCTTTGTGTTTACCTTCCTTATAAATTCTGGACGTTGATTTATGACAAAAGTATTTTGGATATTTCTAGTCTGAGATTATTTTTTGATTTCCATAAAAAGAACATCCCAGAGGTTGGGCGGCAATCTGTCACGTCTGGCAAGGCCGCGAGACCTGAACCCGCAACCGAAGGGTGACAAGGGTGTATCACCCACCACTGGACCATGTGATGACATGGATTGATTAATGTAGTTTTTTTATAAAAAATTGGTAGATGAATTATAAATTCATTTTTTTGGAACCCAATAAGAATAAGATTAATAGAATATTTTTTAAATTTCTATTATCTTTTATAGAGAGAGATGAGTTTGTGGTAGAAATTAGTTAATGGATGTAACTCTACTTGTAAAGTATATATATATATATATCTTCTCTTAATCTATGAAGAAATTAACTCTTAAACAATAGGTAAGTGATCATAAAAGTAAAAATTTGTTATCCTAATACCTTATCTTTTGTTGAACCAATGATATTTTAAATCATCATAGATTGATGGATTTGAGGCCCTAAATTCTACAATTTTTTATGACTGATGACCTCAATCACTCCCTATTTATATTTACATTTTCCTACAATTATGTGTCTATAATTGCCACCAATGTTCTCCTAATCAGATTCATAATTTGGTGGGGACTTTTTTATTCCCCTTTTCCTCTTATTAAGACTAAATCTTATTAACCCAATTTACGATTTGGGTTTTCCGACAAAGGTATTTTCAATTTTCAACCTTTTATTTTCAATGAATAGTTTAAAATTGCAAGGAAGAAATTTATTGAAGGAGGGAATAATGTTACACCCCAAAGATTTCGTAGTACGTTATTTCATCAAAGTAATTCAATAACTTGCACTACACACAACACCGAGTTCAAGCGCACCACGACTTACCAAACTAGCCGTTCAATAGAGGTTATGAATAATATTAACTAAATTTTGAACATTTTATAATCCTTATAATTTTAGAATCCATATTTTTATTTTCATTAACATAAATTAAGAACACATTCATTTTTTTCTCATAAAAGAAGTATTTTTTTTTAAAATGCAATTTTACTGCCTTTTAATGGAAAACTGTTTTTAAATCAAATATTTGAAAGTTATATATATTAAATTTGACTACATATATTTATTCTTTAGAATGGGGACATTAAAATTTACTTTGTATAATTTTTTTGGAATTTTTCCTATAAAGTTCATTATTTGAATGAATAGTGAAAAATATTGTATTTTAATTCAAAAGTGACATTCAATATAATTTATTTATATGGTTAGATTTTTTTTAATTGGTTTTAAAGTTTAATAATATTATTATTTTACCATTTAATCCTATTTTGTTTATTCTAATTAATTTCACTTTTGAATTTGGACATAAATAAGTATCAATCTTTTGAAAGTTATTATTTCTCTAAAAGACGCTATTTCTTTTACCAATGGGAATTAATTTTAAATTAATTAATTCTAGTTATTTGTTTTCAATTTTTAAAAATAGACATCATTTTTGAATTCGGAATATCAAATATAGCTTGGGATGAATTTTTGGTATTTTCTGAAAGACATCAAATTTTGATGAATAGTGAATCCACTTAGTAGTAGTTAATGAAAACTGACGTTTTCATTTAAATGAAATTCTACTACTTATGTGAATTTAATTTTGAAAATATTACATTCATTTTTGTTATTAGTAAGTAAAATTTTGATCTATATGATGAAAATAATTTTTGGTGAATAGTAACTTTTGACTTTTATTTACCATGGTTAAGGGTAAATAAGGTAATTCAAGGTAAAAAGAATATTTTAATAATTCCAAATTACCTAAAAACATGTACTAACGTTATTGGATGAGTAATGGCTGACTTTGGGCATATGTGGGTCTATTTTGGGACCCCATGGAGTCACATATGAATGATAATGACACTTTAGATTAATTAATTTAAAGTAAAGGCAAAATTGACGTAAACAAAAATCTTTTAGTAATTAATTTTTATATGGTGTTATATAAGTAATAATTTTGACTATTAATATGAATTGGAAATATATAAATATTTCCTACATCATGGTATTTGTTTTTTAATTTTTAGACATCGAATAAATTAAATTATTTATGACATAATAATGATGCATCATTTACCTCATTAATAAATGATTCAAATAAATTAGATTATAAATATAAATATAATATCCAAAACATGTCCAATTATTATTGGATGATTTTATTTATACAATGAGTCATATTATATTTGACTCTAATGATTTTGGGTCCTTTACATACCGAATATCATTATATAATAAAATAATATGTTCATACATTCCTAAAGAGCCCCTCCTCCCCCTTATAAAAAGAGACCACTTATATCCAATACCTCACACCTCTAAAGCATTTATTCTCATAAAAAATATACCAAATTAAGCTCCCTACATCCCTCTCCTCCTCATATAATCCTTAACATAGGCATAAGTCACTTCAAGAAGTCCTTTTGGTTCAAACCAAAAGAAGTTATCAAAATTAAAGGAAACATTTTCTGTAATCTTATTTTCCTTTATTTTACTTCTCTAACCACTATAATATTTTTATTCCTTTACTTTATAACAAAACCAGTATTATTAATATGCTAGTATGGTTTTATAATAATAATTAGAAGTACAATTACACACACCATTATCTAATGGGTGAAGAACATAATGTTTCCGTGGATGGAAAACTAACGCCTCACGAAGCGATGATTGTTCAATTACATCCTACCACCTCTCATGGTAGACATTATGATGGAAATATATTTATGTATGATATATATTATGTTTATGTTTTCTTCATGCTTCTGTATTTTTCTTTTATGTCATACCTTAATAGTTTCAATTACGGGTAAACGCGATAATTTCATTTGAAAAAGTGCGGACTACCGCCCCCTCAAAGTGATCTGACTCATTTATACCATATTTGGGACGTATAAAGGATGGACTTAATGATATTATATATATTATATTATACTGTAATTATAAAATATCTATTTATCATTATGTTTTAATTCCATTAAAACAATAAATATAAATGAAAGTAGCGTTCATGCTTACGTACGGCTTACCATCTCCATAAACGGTGCATTTCATTTCATACCCCAAAAAGATTTGAACTATTATAAATACATTTATATAATGGATATATATGATATTTATGATATCTAAATCATTAATATCATTCTGGACATAATTAATTTTTAACCATGTTAAGAACTTGTAACTATAAGGTGTTCATTTGTGACTCAAGTGCAAAATTTCGAAAAAATGAATGTTATTAACTTAAATAATTACATAATGTTTATAACATGGTAATAAGTGATATAAAAGGAATAATAAACATGAAAAAGGTTCTTAGGCAAGTATAAATTAACATTATTTTATTATTTGGGATATTAAAGAACGAACGGGTCAAGTGGGACACGAGGTAAGGTGTTTTCATCTCACTACTTATTCCCGTGAGATTCATGCTAAATTGCCAATATTTTCTTTTGGTGTATGTACTGACCATAATATATTATTTGGGAAATATACATTAATTTATGTGTATTTACATCCTAATTGAATGATACTTTTTTTCGTGAGGTGTATATTTCATAAGTTACCAATTTCGTAAGGATTAATTTCCCAATCTCATTATTATCTGTGGTTGTTTCTACGTAAGTATCTATAGGAACATATTTATTATCCATGTACATGTTTCATAAAATACTTTTCAAAGGGATTATTTATTAAGGTACTTATTTACTAAAACATAATTTTGAATGTTTTAAATATTTATTCTTCTAAATCCTTCTCATTAATGTCCATGTTTTCAAAATTGGTTTTTAAGGATTTATATATCTGGACATGAATGTTATTAAAATGATAATTCCTTTAAAAAGTTTCAAAGTGGTATGGGACACATTGATTCAAAAATGAATTTAAATTTATTCCTTTTTAAATTGTGTGAATTTTAAATGTTTTAATGGAAAAGAGATATTTCTCTCAAAGAGTTTTACAAATAAATTTTATCTATGTCAACTTCTGTTGATGGATTTAAACATGATTGGAGTTGATTTATTTTGATACCAAACTTCCATATTGTATTGAATGTTTTGCGATATGTTTGACTGTGGATGTGCTATTTTTATACCATTCATGGTTTATGGTTAAATTATTGACATTTTATATGCTAGTTTTAATAAGAATTCTTATGTTATATTTCATCCTTTTCATATGAGGAATGTATTGGACTTAGTAAGTGATGGGTGGAGCTTGGTATAGCTCCTTGATGCATCGGTATGTCTCATGATACAACTAGATGTGGAATTGGTAGAGGCTTTTCAAAATTTGATATATGGTTTTGGCCGAGGCCTTAATCATTTTTAGACATCTTGGTCGTGGTCTTGAAATTTTTTTTTCCGAATGTACGACATTATACATTCCCTCATTATGAAAATAATATTGATGGTTCATGTGTTCATTCAACTAGTAGAATACCCCTGATTATGTTTTATTATGACATTATTTACTGAGATCATATTCCATCCATAAAAGTATTCATGTTTTTTATTGGTAAAGGCATGTGGTTTCAATTATTCCCCATGATTAATATTTATGTTATCTTATATTGTATTGCATACCCTTACTGAGCGTTTGAGATCAGCCCTTTCTATGTTTTATTTTTCCCAGGATTCCAAGAAGTGTATTGTGATTGATATGAAGGGTTATGCTAAGGGAATAATGGTGTTCATAAAAGATTATTTATGTTGTGTTGTATGATATAAAGTGTAATGTAACATTCATGTATGTAATCTATTTTCCAAGACTTCTAATCTGATCGGTCCTTCAGGAATTGATTCTTTGTAATCATTCCAATGTATTAAAATAATTCACTGACTCTAGGTTACTGGGTTCGGGGTGACACATCATGTTACGAGGGAGTTAGGTAAAAAAGTGATTTGGAGACACTTATAGGAGCATTATCTCATTGTCATGGGTGTAGCCAAAAAGACGGTCCTGACATGAATGGTACAAATGAAATCCCACTAAGATCACATATTTCATTTTGTATAAAGACTTATGTTTTTTCACAAATGTTTTGATTTTTGAAAAATCTAGAAATTTTTTTCAAAGGACTAGTTTTGAAATGATAATGGATGTTGCATTTTGAAAGTGTTTCAATTTCCAAAAAATGATGTATTTTTAATAAATAACTTTACATGAAAAATTATAACTTTGAAATAACATTTGTGATAACTCAAATAAGATATAATTTGAAATTTTAAGCCTTCATTTTCTATGGTGTGAGACTTATCATAATTCTTGTGTTGATAGAAATGGCACTCGGTAGGCATTGTAGAGACCAATCAGTGGATGTTACCAAATATATGGTTTAACCTGAGCACCATGTGAACTCATAGCTAGTTCAAAGCATAGTGAATGACTTCCAATCTATGGAATGTGGGAATAGTGTGGATGAAAAAAAAAATTTCATCAAACAGTTCAGTTCCAAAAATCAAATCCACCAATCTATATGGGTGATTCAGAATTGGAATGGGCCAAAACATAGTTAAACAAGATGAATATAATATTTTATTTACTATGAAAACCTATAGAGTTGAAACTGATGATATCAATGTACATATTTCAGGATCTTTAATGCTAGTGGTGGGAGTTGGAGGTCCAGACTGCAATAGACTGAGGCATGACATGGGACGATTATGAGGAATTGTTTAACACACAATTATACACTCATTAATTAAATATTCATCACACATAGTATTAATTAAACTTTTTGTTGGATAACATAGTGATTATGGAATATGCAGTTATGTTTATGAACATAGTACAGTTTTCACCCGATGTGGTGGATAGTGTTTCCTGAAGGTGTGGATCATTTAATCAGGCATGAAGAATGATATTCATTCCAAAATTATGGTGCTATGTATATGTGATTATACATTAATGGTGAATTGATAATCAATGGATAAAAGGGATATCTTGGGGGAAACAGGTATGAGAAGCACGTTGGTACCCAGAGGGAATAATGTGAACTCTAACATAGGGATCAATTGGAAGAGGGAAACTTATTTACATGGTGGGAGTATGGCTCCGAATCTGATGGAAAGTTTAGTGAATCTTCCGCTGAATCCTCAGAGAAAACCAGGATGTTTTCAGTGTCGTTTTACAGGAAACATAAAGTGGGATTTTATGGAACTATATCAATAATTTCATTACTATAATGAATGGGGAATCTTCAGAGTTATTGTTTTAATTCTACAAGGTTGGGTGTTAGTGACACTCCTCAAGGGTCAGAAGCATAAAACACCTTGTTGGGAAAGTGGAAGAATAATACCCCTCTTCAGTAGAGCAATGTTACTCATAGTGATTGTAGGAATACAGAAAATCCTAAATAAGGGAATATTAAACATGTTAATAAAGATAAAAGTGTGAATATTAATTAGGTGTTTGGAGCAGAGTATGTTTTGGTGGATGATTAGTTAGGAACATCCATAGTTAGAGTTATTATTAATTTTAATTCTACATTTATTCAACCGTTATTTGATATAGGTGAATCACATTATTTAATTTCTTCTCATGAGGTTGATTGTTTCAGTTTTAATGTGGAAATGATGCATTCAGATTTAAATTTTCAAACTCATATGTTTCCAAGAGAGAATCAATCCTTTATTTATAGAAGAATATGTATAGATGTTAATGAGGGTGAAATGATGTGGGATTTATCAGTACTTGAGATTTTTGTATATGATAAATCCTGGGAATGGATTGGTTGAAAATATTTAAGCTCCACATTGACTATTCTGAACTAATGGTTTTTTTCAAGATGATTGATTAGATCAAACATCGGGTTAGAGTAGCTTAGAGTGAAAGGGTAGGTGTAGTGAAATTATGTGCACCATTGGTTAGGATGATTTCATATAAGTTCGTGGTATTTGAAAATTTCTAGTCAGTGTGATTATATCACAAAGAGGGGGAGGAGGGGAATCAGTGGTACTATTTTTTTTAAATGACATTCCAATTGAAACAACCTTTTCCTCAAGTTAAAGATTTAAATTCCCTTCTGAAATACATACAACACACATCCACAAGAATTCAAATATTTAAAGGGTTAACTATTCAGTAAGAATAGTTATGTCATTGTTATTATTTTTAAATGATCCAATGCCATAAAATCCACTAAAAATCAATCCTTGGATTAGAACAAGTAGGATGTACCCTTAAACTCATATATTACTATGTAAACAATTTCAATTGTGTGTGTGCACCCTAGTAGCACAAATATAGTAATACAATGTTTTGGAAACAACTAATGTTACTTGTATTTATTTATAGTTTTAGAAATTTATTTAATTTGAATTATAATTCTTTACATTCTTACCCATTATATGGTATGAAATTCTTGGGATTTGTTACGAGAAACTCAGTCTGATTTTCCTGGGTACAATTTTCCCAGTTTGTTTTCTCCAAGTAAGATTATTCCCAAAAATGATTCTTCTAGTATAAATTTTCATCAGAATATAATAAAAAAGTATCGGAAAAACATTAATTAATTATACTGATAAAATTAGTACGATTCTTCCTCAATCTGAGAAACAGAATACATAAATCATGAAGATGATTAATCCATCTTGATATGATGATTCGATGAATACAATTGATAAGAAAAATATGGTAATCAACTGAACATGATAATCACTGAGTATGATTGTTTGATGAATAAAAAGTTGCGATTTTGACTCTTATCCTATTTCTTCCACCTGTCGGAATTTGTAATATGCCAAGATTTCATAGTATGTTATTTTTTCAATGTAATTCAATAACATAAGCTACACGCAACACCAAGTTCAAGCGCACCACAACTTACCGAACTAGAAGTTCAAAAGCGATTATGAATAGTATTATCTGTATTTTTAATTTTATATAATCCATATAAATTTTAACTTCTATATTATATGTTTCATAGACATAATATAAGAACAAATTAATTTTTTTTTCAGATAAAGGATGTATTTTTTAGAAAATTCAATTTTACCGCATTTTAATGGAGTACCCATTTTAAATCCAATATTTTAAACATTTATATATTAAAAATGACAGAATACACATCTTATTTAGAATCGGGACATAAAAATTTAGTTTCAATAAAAATTTGGTCTTTTTCAGATAACTTTCATATTTGGGAAAATAGTAAAAAATACTAAATTTTAATTGAAAACAAATTTTTTAATCAAAATAATTTATAGTGTTAAATTATACATTTGAATGGGTTGGAAGTATAATAAAATTATATTTTTATCATTTAATACAATGTAGTTAAATATAAATAATTTCACATTTAAATTTGACATAAACACATGTCAATCTTTTAAAAGTTTTTACTTTTTAATAACCTGCTTTTATGGTTTGAAAACAAGAATTAATTGTAAATTAATAAATTATAATTCTATGGTTTTAATTTTGTAAAAATGGCTTCAATATTTAATTCATAATATTAAAATTTTCTTAGGGTGAATTTTTGGTATTTTTTAAAAACATTTATTTTTTGACGAATAGTGAAAACAATGCATTATTATTAAAAACCTACTTTTTATTTATATTATTATTTATTTTATTTAAATTTATTTTTAGTCAAAATAGATATATAAAACCTATATAATTTCAATTTAATTCATTAGAGTTATTTTATAATTATATGAAAAATGTTTTATTGAACTTTTTAATGCTTTTTACCAACGTTCTAGGAGCATTTTCAAATTTTTATAAAACATAATGTTACCACTTCTGTGAGTTGAATTTTATAAATTTGAGAGATATAGTTTACATTAGTAAGTAAAATATTGTTCAATAATATGAAAATAATTTTTGATGCATAGTAACTTTTGACATTTATTTTCCACGGTTAAAAGTAAATAGGGTAATTAAGAATAAAAATGATAATATAATTACCCTAAAATGTGTCCTAATTATATTGGATAAATCTAATTATACCAAATACAAACTTATGAATAAAATACAATCCTTTAGGTATACTTGTATTAGATCATGAGATTTATTATTATTTTATTTAAATAAGAGTTAAATGTGTTAAATTCAATTGTTATTAAGTAAACCATTTTTAATATAGGAAAATACATGACATTAATTAGACTATAAATATTACATATACAAATAAAAAGATTTAATACATTCTGGTATTTTATTTATAATATATAGAGATTAAATATTTGAATTTCTTTATGACAAAATGATGATTCATTAATTACCTTTTTAATGAAGTATTAAAATATTTTATATTATAAATAAAAAAATAAATAGAATTTAAATGTTTTGATTCCATCCAAGATTTTTATAGGTTAATATGACATTATAGGGTTGATTAGATAAATATTTTCCAATTTTATAAAGTTGTTATAACTTTTAGAAAACCAAAATACCAAATAGAGTCAAAATTGACATAAATTAATGTTTAAAAAAAATATTATTGGTTGGTATAATTTTCAAAAAAATCTAAGGATTGTCCAAATGGCATAAATAATATTATGTATTTCATTAATTAACCAATTTAGGTTATCTTAGAAGTGTAGAGTATGTTTATTTACCATATAGTGTAAGAATACAAGAAGAAACTGTAAAACATAAACAATTTAACTAAGTGTTAAATCTAAATGATAAGGTTAAAATGGTATCCTAAACTTGTCTATAACCGATTTATTGAGATATTTTCAACCCATAACCACGTAAGGATTGAATTAAAATCATTTTGATCCTTTATAAACTGAATATTATGGTATAATAAATTAATATTTTAATCTTTTCCCAAAGTGACCCTCACCACTTTTAAGAAACGTAATTTCCACTTATCTCAAAATCACACCTCCAATGCCATTTGTCTCGAACAAACCTTGGGAAAAAATCCTCCCAACTTCTCTCATATAAAACTATAGTCCTTACTTTGATCAGAAAGCCAACCTAAGGATCCCTTTTGATCAACTCAAAAGGAGACACCTGATGAATAGATAATAATTTAAGTACCCTCTTTCGTGTTCTTTTCTTCTTCCACTTCTTTTTTTATTTGTTGTTTCCATACCAAAATAATAAATCCTTTACATCTTAGATACTGTGATGTTATTATAAATATTGTACAACCATATTCATTATTCTATCCACCTTATATATGACATAGTCACCATACGTGGGTACGTATGACATACCATATCCACGTTGTGGAGTAGATTGTTATTCAAACACTTCATTATTTGGATTGGAATAATGATGAGTATAACTTATGTAAATAATAATTATAATATGTAACGCCCCGACCCCAGATACCCAGAGTCGGTGCATTACTTCGAAACATTGGCATGATCACAAAAGATCATGTCTCGAAGGACCGATTAGTTTAGTAGCCTTGGAAACACTAGATACATTCATAAATGTTACATTACATCATAAAGTGAAAAACTAATAACAAAGTCTTCATAGTCCACACTCATATCCTCTTCTGACTATCCCTGCAGGTCATTCATAAAATACTTCTTCACATCCTGGAAAATATTAAAACTTTGAAAGGGGAGAGCTCTGATGCTCAGTAAGGATAACAATATTGCGGAAGCTTTCATAAATAAACATAAAAATTTAAGGCATTGTATAACTAAAACAAAAGCCTTTTAAACTTGAACATCAACATAATATGGCAAAAGTAAAATGAGATAATTCCATTCACTTCTTCACATGGATATTCTACTTGTCGAATAATCACATGCAATATCAATAACCACTTCCATAATGAGGGAATGTATAATGCCAGACATTCTGAAACATTTTGTCAAGGCCTCAGCCAAGATGTCTAAAATGATTAAGGCCTCGGCCAAAACCATAAATCAAATTGGGAAAGGGCCTCGGCCAATTCCATGTCTAGTTGTCTCATGAGACCTACCGATTCATCGAGGAGCTATAGCGGGCTCCACCCGTCACTTATTAAGTCCAATACATTCCTCATATGAATAGGTTTAAACATATCATAAACCATAACATAATCGTATCACATAAAACATACATAAAGGAAACATAACATTTCCACATTTCAATCACAAGATATCAATACAACACATTGATATAATAAAAACGCTTCCAAAACCATTTTCAATACCAAAATAAAATAATGTAAAAACTTTGTATTTATTTTTCATTCAAAAAATGATGGCTTGTAGTGGAAGCTGAAACTCAAATAATGGTCACTGTGGCGGAGAAGTCATTGTCGCTGCATAAGTACGGAAAGAAAAACATTCCCTTTTGTCATTTAGAAAAATGCTTCGTATAAAAAAGATTCCTTTTGAATAAACGTAAAAGTCAAAGGGGTTTATACACCGTATAAAAGAAAGTTGTGTATAAAACCAAATATGCCTAAATGAAAGGAGATTGAGACGAAGTCCTTAAAAAGATTATTTTTAAAATAAAATAGATCTATTATGTGTATTCACTATAGTTACACATAAATAATGTAAAAAAATACAAAATTGGACATAATAATATCATGACATAATTTGAAAGTAGGAGATTAACCCAAAGAATGGAAGTTGGGTTAAGAAATTCCCTTACCTCGTGTCTGACTTGACTCAACCGTTCTTTAACCTCCTGAATAATAAACTTGAGTTAATATATACCTTATTAAGACCATTTTCAATTTCATTATCCTTTTTATATCACTTATTACAATGATATGAACATTATGTAATTATTTATGTTAATAATGGTCGTTTTGTCGATCTTTGGTACTTGAGTCAACAATAAACTTCTTATAATTACAAGTTGTTTATGTGGTAGAATATCCATTATCTCCAGAATTATATTCATGATTTAGATTTCATATATATAATATATATCCAGTATATACATTCATTTATAATATTACGTAACATTTAGAGGTAAGAAATGAAATGCACCGTTCATGGAGACGGTAAGCCGTACGTACGCATGAATGCTACTTTCATTTCTATTTCGTATTTAATGGAATTTAATCTTAATGATATAAATGTATAATATAATTCCAGTATAATATAGTGTATAATAACATTTAATCCATCCTTTATACATACCACATATGGCATTAACGATTCAAATCACTTTGAGGGGGCGGTAGTCCGCACTTCCTAAAATGAAATTATCGCGTTTACCCATAATGGAAATCATAAATTATGCAATAAATGAGAAATACAGATGCATAAGTAAAACATAAACATATTATATATCATATATAAATATAGTGACATCTTAATGTCCACCTTTGAAGGTGTTATATGAGTGTTGAACAATCATCGTTTCATGAGGCAGAAATTTGCCATCCACAGAAACTGTATGTTCATTAACCATTAGATGTAGGTGTGTGTAAGTGTAGCTCGAATACTTCTTATAAAAACATCCTAGTATATTTTGGATACTGGTGTGGTTACAAAAGAAATTAATAAAATGATTTTAGGGGGTTTGAGAAGAAAAATAAAACAAAACAACATTAGAGAAGACATTACCTCAAAATCGGGTAACTCTTTTTGATTTGAGCCAAAGGCTTCCTTGGGAAGAGTTATGCCCAAAGTGAGGATTCTAGGAGTAATAGGGGGAAGTTGGGAGAGTATTTGGGCCGAGGTTGGCTGAGCCAAATGGCTTGAATGTGTGAATAAGGTGGGAGTGGTGAGGGCCTTTTATAAGTGGAGAGGAGGGGCACTTTTGGAAAGTAATGAAATGTTATTCTATTATAAAATGATTTTCGGATTATAAAGGTCCCACACTTGTATAATTATAGTCTAAGGTGATAAGGGTTCGAAATATGATCATCCAATAGGCTTTGGACAAGTGTAAACCTTTGATTTTACATTATCTTCTCATTTTATTTAAATCGTTAGATAATGAGGTCATCGCTGCATCATCATGATGTCATAAATAATATAATTTATTTAATGTCTAAAAATTATAAAACAAATACTATGATGTATGAAATCTTGTTATCTTTCCAATGACTATTTATAGTCAAAAATATGACTTGTATAACCCCATGTAAAAATTGTTTTAGTTAAACCTTTCATGTTGGTGTCATTTTTTTACTTTAACATTAAATAAAAGGTATTTATGTCATTTTCCAACTAAAGTGGCTCCATGGGGTCCCCAAGTTGACCCATGGATTTTCTTGGTCGGCCATGGCACATAAAATGAGGGTAGGACATGTTTAAAGCTCATCTCATATTATTAAAACATTATTTTTACCTTAAACTACACTAATTACCTCTAATCGCGATTAAGAACTTAAAAGTTACTATTCACCAAAAAAATTATTTTAATCTCATTGAACCACATTTTACTTATTAATGACAACCATGTATGTTGGATTTTTGAAAATCAAATCACAAAAGTGGTAATATTTTATTTAAACGAAAAATCAGTTTTTTAACTACCACTTAGTGGTTTCACTATTCATCAAAAATTGATGTTTTTTCAGAACAGTGCCAAAATTTTACCCTAAGCTATAATTGATATTCTGAATTAAAAAATGATACCTATTTTAAAAAATTAAAAACATATAAGTTTCATTAATTAATTTTAAAATTAATTCCCGCTGTCACAACAAATAGCGTGTTTTTAAGAAACAATTTATATCTAAAGATTGACAATTGTTTATGTCCAATTTCAAAGTGAAATTAATTCTAATGAACACCATTGGATAAAATGGTAAAAATATAATCTAATTATACTTTAAAACCACTCAATATTATAATTTATCACTATTAATTATTTTGATCAAAAAAGTTGTTATATGTATTTTTCACTATTCATAAAAATTGGAAGTTTTCATAAAATTACAAAAAATTCAACTTTGGATAATTTCGATATTACGAATAAAAAAATGAAGTCCATATTGAAATATAAGATTTCCATAATTTTAAAAAGTGGGTATTACTATTCATAACGGCTACTTTGATTAGTCGCGGTGCGTTAGAACTCGAAGTTGCGTACAATGCAAGCTATTGCATTATTGAATGAGAAGCGTATCATGGAAGCTTGGGGTGTTACATTATACCCTCCTTCAATATATTGTGTCCTCGCAATTTGAATTTTTTCTTTGAAAATAAAAGGTTTAAAATAGAAAATACCTTTGTGTAAAACCCACATCGGAAATAAGGTTAATAAAATTTAGCCTTAATAAGGGGGAAATGGAAATAAGAAAGTCACCACCAACTTATGATCTCGATAAGGAGAACATTGGTGGAAATTAGAGACATATAATTGGAGGAAAAACGTAAATATTTGTAGGGAGTGATTGAGGTCATCAATCACAATCAACTGTCAAATTGAGGGCCTCAAAGCCTTCAATCTATGTTGATTTAAAATATCATCAGTTCAACAAGACATAAGGTATTAGGATAACACATTTTTTGTTTTAATATCACTTTACTAAAGTTTAATAATTAATTCATTCATTGAATAAGAGATAGGTATATATATATATTTATTCTTGACAATTAGAGTTTCAACCTTCAACTCATCATTCACTCAAAAGACAATAGAACTCAAAAATATTATACTTATCCTAATTGTATAAGGTTCCAAATGTTAACACATACCATTTAGATTAGTAAAATTATTTTGTAATAACTAGGGACTTCCTGTAGGCTAGTGGTAGGAAATAAAGGCCTGTCGCAATATTATTGTGGGTTCGATTCCTGCAGCTTTGTCCGACGTGACGGGTTATGCCCCACCCTGCAGGTTGTCCTTTTCATAAAACTATATTATTCCATAAATAATCTTCATAAATGTTTTAGCCTTAAACAATAATATCCAAAGTTATCCAAAATACCTTTGTCCAGACTTTTTCTAAAAGGTCTTTAAATTCAAAATATAATTATATCATCAGATTCCCCAAACAAAGTGAAGTTTCTCTTATTGTCACGTACTAAAAATATGATTACCTTCATCATAGTAAATCCTTAATGAAAACAACATGTACTTCAGTACAATCCTTATATATATCTCATTATTCTTATAACCATAATCTAGTTCTTGAGTCCAAAAACACAAATACAATAATTATTCCGCTTCAACTCTAGTCACAGCATAAGATTGGCCTTAATCCCTTGGCCTTTTCTGAGGTAAGTTTCCATGACGCTTAGGACATTCATTTGCATAATGCCCCATTTCTCTACAATTTTAGCATTCAACATTGATAGCCTCTTTCTTTCCCGTGCAATCACGCGCCTGGTGACCTTTTTCTCCACATTTATAACAAACTCCCATTCCTTTTAGGCAAGCACCAGGGTGATTCTTCCCACAACTATCGCATAATGGAAAATCGTTCTTTCCATTTTTCCCTTTATCCGTTTCTTGTTCCACCGTTCTCTTCTTCTCTTGCTTTACTTTGTTGTCATAAGACTTAGAGAATTCCTTTTCTGTCTTGATAGCCCAAGAGACAATATCTTCGTATGTTGAGAACGATTGTGATACTAAAGCTCTATGGAGAAATGGTTTTAACCCATCAAAGAAACGATCAATCTTACCTCTTGGGTTACGTATATAATCTACAGCATACCTCGCCAACCTTGTAAAGTTGGCCTCATACTTTGTGACATTCTCATCCTCCTTTTGTCTCAGACTCAAAAATTGTATTTCCATATCTAATCGATGGTCACGAGGATAGTATTTTTCTAGGAAAAGCTCGTTGAACTCCCTCCATTCCATATTCGATACGTCAACATCTTCCTTTGTGTTTTTAATCAATGACCACCATTGATCAACATCTCCAGTGAGGCGGTAACCTGCCATGATAACCTTCTCCCTTTCACTACTCCCCAAGGCATGGAATATTTTCTCCAAAGAGTTTATCCATTGTTCAGCTACTAATGGATTTTTACCCCCATTAAATGTTGGTGGTTGTTGCCTCATGAAGTGGTCTAACATTGATCCTCCACGTTGCGGATCAGGGTGCTCCATACGAGTAAGGTTATTATTCATAACCTGAGTGAGTTGTCCCAGTATGGTAATAAGTTGATCAGAACCAGTTGTATCTCCAGCTCCACAATAATTATCTTGAGCAAGAGGGCAATCCCTACACGTAGTGCCTGCATTGATACGGTTTCCATTCCTTCCACTAGGCGCCATTTCTAAACAATGGCATAAACTAAATTAGTTTATGAATCAAAATAAATAATTCCATACTTGTAAGATACTTAACATAAATTGAACTATTTATGGATATAATCCATAAAAAAAATTTCTCTGATTAAGTATATACTCATAACCCTTCATAGTGGTTTGTAAAGAAAATGAGAATTATCCTAAGCATATCCCCCGGGAGTGTCGTAACCAAGAGTGTAGTAAGGCCCGTTGTTGTGCACCGGTTCCCGTTCAAGTCTAGCTCAAAGCGGTGTTTTCGGGTTTTACCCCTAGGTACATCTATGCCAGAGCCGCCTCTACCTGCTCGTATCCATACAGGGATTTATTGCTCGGAAAACTCACAAAATCTATATAATACCAAAATTCTAGGAAGTTCTTCTATACTAATCCTCAAAGTCTATCTTCGGGCTATGTTCTCTAATCAGAGTTTATCTAAATCTATCTTCCAAGGTTAGTACTAAACTGCCTCTGATACCAACTGTAACGCCCTGACCCCAGATACCCAGAGTCAGTGCATTACTTCGTAACATTGGCATGATCACAAAAGATCATGTCTTGAAAGACCGATTAGTTTAGTAGCCTTGGAAACACTAGATACATTCATAAATGTAACATTACATCATAAAGTGAAAAACTAATAACAATGTCTTCATCGTCCACACTCATATCCTCTTCTGACTATCCCTGCAGGTCATTCATAAAATACTTCTTCACATCCTGGAAAATATTAAAACATTGAAAGGGGTGAGCTCAGATGCTCAGTAAGGATAACAATATTGCGGAAGCTTTCATAAATAAACATAAAAATTTAAGGCATTGTATAACTAAAACAAAAGCTTTTTAAACTTGAACATCAACATAATATGGAAAAAGTAAAATGAGATAATTCCATTCACTTCTTAACATGGATATTCTACTGGTCGAATAATCACATGTTATATCAATAACCACTTTCATAATGAGGGAATGTATAATGCCATACATTCTGAAACATTTTGTCAAGGCCTCAGCCAAGACGTCTAAAATGATTAAGTCCTCATCCAAAACCATAAATCAAATTGGGAAAGGGCCTCAGCCAATTACACGTCTAGTTGTCTCATGAGACCTACCGATGCATCGAGGAGCTATAACGGTCTCCACCCATCACTTATTAAGTCCAATACATTCCTCATATGAATAGGTTTAAGCATATCATAAACCATAACATAATCGTATCACATAAAACATAAATAAAGGAAACATAACATTTCCACATTTCAATCACATGATATCAATACAACACATTGATATAATAAAAATGCTTTCAAAACCATTTTCAATACCAAAATAAAAGAATGTTAAAACTTTGTATTTATTTTTCTTTAAAAAAAATGATGGCCTGTAAAGGAAGCTGAAACTCAAATAATGGTCACAGCGGCGGAGAAGTCGTTGTCGCCGCATAAGTACCGAAAGAAAAACATTCCCTTTTTTCGTTTAGCAAAACGCTTCGTATAAATAAGATTCCTTTTGAATAAACATAAAAGTCAAAGGGGTTTATATACCGTATAAAAGAAAGTTGTGTATAAAACCAAATATGCCTCAATGAAAGGAGATTGAGACGAAGTCCTTAAAAAGTTCATTTTTAAAATAAAATAGATCTATAATGTGTATTTACTATAGGTACACATAAATAACGTAAAAAATACAAAATAGGACATAATAATATCATGACATAATTTTAAAGTAGGAGATTAACCCAAAGAATGGAAGTTGGGTTAAGAAATTCCCTTACCTCGTGTCTGACTTGACTCAACCATTCTTTAACCTCATGAATAATAAACTAGAGTTAATATATACCTTATTAAGAACCATTTTCAATTTCATTATCCTTTTTATATCACTTATTACAATGATATGAACATTATGTAATTATTTAAGTTAATAACGGTCGTTTTGTCGATCATTGGTACTTGAGTCAACAATAAACTTCTTATAATTACAAGTTGTTTATGTGGTAGAATATCCATTATCTACATAATTATATTCATGATTTAGATGTCATATATATCATATATATCCAGTATATACATTCATTTATAATATTACGTAACATTTAGAGGTAAGAAATGAAATGCACCGTTCATGGAGACGGTAAGCCGTACGTACGCATGAACGCTACTTTCATTTCTATTTCGTATTTAATGGAATGAAATCATAATGATATAAATGTATAATATAATTCCAGTATAATATAGCGTATAATACCATTTACTCCATCCTTTATACATCCCACATATGGCATTAATGATTCAAATCACTTTGAGGGGGCGGTAGTCCGCACTTCCTAAAATGAAATTATCGCGTTTACCCATAATGGAAATCATAAAGTATGCCATAAATGAGAAATACAGAAAAATAAGTAAAACATAAACATATTATATATCATATATAAATATAGTGACATCTTAATGTCCACCTTTGAAGGTGTTATATGAGTGTTGAACAATCATCGTTTCTTGAGGCAGAAATTCGCCATCCACAAAAACCGTATGTTCTTTAACCATTAGATGTAGGTGTGTGTAAGTGTAGCTCGAATCCTTCTTATAACAAAATCCTAGTATATTTACGATACTGGTGGGGTTACAAAAGAAATGAATAAAAAGAGTTTAGGGGGTTGGATAAGAAAAATAAAACAAAACAACATTAGAGAAGACATTACCTCAAAATCGGGTAACTCTTTTTGATTTGAGCCAAAGGCTTCCTTGGGAAGAGATCTGCCCAATGTGAGGCTTCTAGTAGTAAGAGAGGGAAGATGGGAGAGTATTTGGGCAGAGTTTGGCCGAGCCAAATGGCTTGAATGTGTGAATAAGGTGGGAGTGGTGGGGGCCTTTTATAAGTAGAGAGGAGGGGCACTTGTGGAAAGTAATGAAATGTTATTCTATTATAAAATGCTTTTCGGATTCTAAAGGTCCCACACATGTATAATTATAGGATAAGGTGATAAGGGTTCGAAATATGATAATACAATAGGCTTTGGACAAGTGTAAACCTTTGATTTTACATTATCTTCTCATTTGATTTAAATCGTTAGATAATGAGGTCATCGCTGCATCATCATGATATCATAAATAATTTAATTTATTTAATGTCTACAAATTATAAAAAAACTACTATGATGTAGGAAATCTTTTTATCTTTCCAATTACTATTTATATTCAAAATATGTCTTGTATAACACCATGTAAAAATTGTTTTAGTAAAACATTTCATGTTTGTGTCATTTTTTACTTTAACATTAAATAAAAGGTATTTATGTCATTTTCCAACTAAAGTGGATCCATGGGGTCCCCAAGTTGACCCATGGATTGTCTTGGTCGGCCATGGCACATCCAATGAGGGTAGGACATGTGTCAAGCTCATCTCATATTATTAAAACATTATTTTTACCTTAAACTACAATAATTACCTCTAATCGCGATTAAGAACTTAAAAGTTACTATTCACAAAAAAATTATTTTAATCTCATTGAACCACATTTTACTTATTAATGACAACCATGTATGTTGGATTTTTGAAAATCAAATCACAGAAGTGGTAATATTTCATTTAAACGAAAAATCAGTTTTTTAACTACCACTTAGTGGTTTCACTATTAATAAAAAATTGAAGTTTTTCAGAACAATGCCAAAATATTACCCTAAGCTATAATTGATATTCCAAATTCAAAAATGATGTCTATTTTACAAAATTAAAAACATATAGGTTGCATTAATTAATTTTATAATTAATTCCTGCTGTCACAACAAATAGTGTGTTTTTAAGAAACAATTTATATCTAAAGATTGACAATTGTTTATGTCCAATTTCAAAGTGAAATTAATTCTAATGAACACCATTGGATAAAATGGTAGAAATATAATATAATTATACTTTAAAACCACTCAATATTATAATTTATCACTATTAATTATTTTGATCAAAAAAGTTGTTTTATGTATTTTTTACTATTCATAAAAATTGGAAGTTCTCAGAAAATTACAAAAAATTCAACTTTGGATAATTTCGATATTATGAATACCAAAATGAAGTACATATTGAAATATAAGATTTCCGTAATTTTAAAAAGTGTGTATTACTATTCATAACGGCTACTTTGATTAGTCGCGGTGCGTTAGAACTCGAAGTTGCGTACAATGCAAGCTATTGCATTATTGAATGAGAAGCGTATCATGGAAGCTCGGGGTGTTACATAATATGTTAATGATTCTGTATGTATGATATACCATCCAATTAAATACAATTTAACCATCAACATAATGATATTTTCGCTTGTGCGTATGTATAGAATACCATCTCCACGAATGCGATGAGATTCATTCCCCATCATAATCATTCAAGAATAAATTTCATTTTATGATTACAAATAATGTATAATAACATAATATAATTCTAGATATGAATCAAATAAATCCTATCCATAATAAAAATGTCTTACGTAACCATGCATATAAAGGAAAACGGATCTGTTAACACCCTAAACAATGATACTACTAAAATATTATTAACAAAGAAATATTGGAAGATAATATATGATATCATATTTTTGTATATGATTCTTTTATAATAAAATAAAAATTATTTAACTATTATACAATAGTTTAACGTACCCTTGACCAAGGAAAAGTACATGGTAAGGGTTAATTCATCAATCTCATTATTATCCGAGATTTTTTATAAGTATTTACTAGGACATATTTATCATAAATGTCAATATTTCCTAAAAATGTTTTCAAAAGGAATATGTTAAGTTTTTATGGAAACGTCTATTTAACTATATCAGCATTTTAAATGTTTTAAATATTTATTTTTCTAAATCTTTTTAATTAATGTCGTTGTATTCAAAATGATTTTAAGGATTTATTTATATGGACATTATTGTTTAAAAATGTTAATTCCTTTCAATGTTTCAATGTGGTATGGGACACTTTGATTCAAAAATGTCATTAAATGTCTTCTTTTATGTATAATGTAACATTTAAATAATTTCAAAAAAAAAATAAAGAGTTATTTTACTTAAATAGTTTTGATTTCAAGTATTTCAACATCCATTGATGGATTTTAAATTTATTTAAAAATTGATTCATTAGGATAAAAATATTCCATATTGTATTGATGGTTTTGTGACATGTTTGACTGTGGATGTGTTATTTTTATACCATTCATGGTTTATGGTTAATGTATTATCATATTGTATGCTAGTTTTAATATGAATGTATATTTTACGTTTTGACCATTCAAACGAGGAATGCATTGTACTTAGTAAGTGGCCGGTGGTGCCCGCTATAGCTCCTTGATGCATTAATAGGTCCATTAGACAAAATATTATCTTGAAACAAGTCCTTGAAAAAAATAATATTTGTATTCTTGGAATGAGGCCTTGACTATGTTGTTATGATGTCTTGCATTATCCATTCCAACATTTTGAAATTGGCAATTGATATTATATATGATTATTCGACTTGTAGAATATCCATGTTACTAAGTAAATGGAACTATTTGATTCATATTTGCCATATTATGATGAAGTTTAAGATTATAAGGCTTGTTTTTTAGTCGTATGCATTGCCTTAAATGTTTATTTTTATTTATGAATGTTTCCGCTATATTGTTATCCATACTGAGCATATGATCTCACCCCTTTCTTTTGTTTTATTTTCCCTGGATTCCAGGAAATGTATTATGATTAATATAAAGGGTTATGCTATGGGATTAATGGTGCTCTAAAAGGATCATTTATGTTTTGTTTTATTTTATAATGTGTAATGTATCGTTCATGTATGAAATCTACATTCAAAGACTACTAAACTGATCAGTTTTTTAGGACATGATTTCTTGTATTCATGCCAATGTATTATAATAATACACCAAGTCTGAGTAACTGGGGTCAGGTTGTTACAGTTGGTATCCTAGGAAGGTTAGAAACAAACAATGAAATTGATTCAGATAAACATTTATTAGAGAACATTAACCTAAGATAATCATTGGAGATTATTATAGAAGATTTTTCTATAATTTTAGTAAAGTATATATTTTGTGTAATTTCCAAGCAATACATCCCTGTCTGGATATGAGCAGGCAGAGGTGACTCTGCCATATATGTACCAAGGAGTGAAAACTCTGACAATGAGTTTCGGGTTTGACGCAAGGTATCCTGGTATATAACAACGAGCCTTGCTTCACTCTTGGTTACGACACTCTTAGGGGATATGCTTAGGATAATTCACATTTTAATTACAAGCCATTATGAAGGATTTATGAGTAAATACTTTTTCAATGGAATCATTTTATGATTATTGGTTATATGAATAATATTTTCAATTTATGTTAGGTATTTTACAAGTTTGGAATTATGAATTGATATTAATAAACTATCCTAGTGTATTTCATTGTTTAGAAACGTCGCCTAGCAGAAGGAATGAGAATTCCAGAAATACGCCTGTTCAAAATATTAAGAAGGATCACATTTGACATGGTATTAAGACAAAATCTAAAAGGGAAATATTCTTCCACATATTATCATCATATGAAGAAATAGTATCATGTCTAAAACAATATAAGTAAAGAATTCTCTATGTCTTATGGATTTGAAAGGAAGCAAGAGATGAAAAGGATGGAAGAGAGAGAGATGGATAATGTAAAGAGGGGAAAGAAGGTTTTTCCCATATGTGATAACTATTGAAAGAATCAATATGGTAAATGTTTTAAGGGAATGAGAGTTTTTTATTTGTGTGTAGAAAAAGGACACCAATTATGGGTATTCAAAGGTAAGAAAAAGGTTTAAAATTTAAAATTCTTCATCGGCAAGTAGTTGGGACACTACATGAATCAATGTCAAAATCATCAGAGTATACCCCAAATATTGCTAATGGATAATAATCAAGTTATGATACTTCCGAAGATGAATAGGAATGATTAGAGTTATTATGTTGTTATTAAAGTATTATGTCATTTAAGCATTGTATTAATTATGTACATGTTATCAGAATTTTATAGTATATAATGACTGTACTACAATACTATTTAATTAAAGTCATTGGATTCTGTGAAACCAAGACAAGTGACTCAATAGTAGGTTAAATGTTTTGGAAAATATATGGTTGAGAGAATGATAAACCATAATATTGTACTTATACTGATGTAGTGATTTTGGAAAAATATATGATTGATTTGGATAAATTATATTGGATATTATTCACTACAATGAAAGTGATTAATTTTTTGTATATTTCATCATTGTTAGAGTTTACAACATTTTTGGATAGGAGTATATCCAGTATTCTACAAGGAATAAGGGAGCATGAATGTAATAAATATGGTATTATGGAAATTTAGGGTGTTACAATGTTTTAATAAAATACAGGATGAAGGTATTCATATGTAATTATATGTAAAAAGGATCTTCATTGTGTTTACCATCCTTATAGATTTTGTACTGTGAGTTTGGAAAAAAGTATTTGGGATAAAATTTAAGGTTGAAATAGATTAATTTTGACATTAGATACTATTATTAAGGTTAAATCATATGTTGAGATTATTTTTGGATTCTTATAGAATGGAAAACCTAGAGGATAGGTGACAACCCGTCTCGTTCGTCAAGGCCGCGAGACCTGAACCTAGAACCGAAGGGTTACAAGGGTGAATCATCGACCACTAGCCTACATGATGTCATGGTTTGTATAATGTTGTTTTTTAAATATTCAAAGAAATGAATTATAAATGAATTATTTTTTGAACCCGATACAATTCGTATAAATAGAATATTTTTTAATTATATTATATTTGGAGTGAGAGATGAGTATATGGTAGAAATTATTCAATGGATGAAACACTTATTGTCAATTATACTTTTTTTCTCTTATTAGATGAAGAAAATAATTCATAAATATTAGGTAAAATTTCTTAAAACAAAATATGTGTTATCCTAATACCTTTTATTTTGTTGAACTCATAAAATTTTAAATCATCATAAATCATTGGATTTGAGGCCCTCAATTGTACACTTGTTTGTGATTGATGACCTCAATCACTCCCTATAAATATTTAAAATTTTCCTCCAATTATGTCTCTCAAATTTCCACCTATGTTTTTCTAATCGAGATCATAATATTGTGGCGACTTTTTCATTTTCCTTTCCCTCTAATTAAGACTAAATTTTATAAAACCAATTTTCGATGTAGGTTTTCCACAAAGGTTTTTTTTTCATTTTAAACCATTTATTTTAAAAGAATAATTTCAAATTGTGAGGACTCAGTTTTTTCAAATAGGGGATAATGTAACACCCCAAGGATTCATAGCACATTATTTCTTAAAACTAATTCAATAACTTGTGCTACACGCATCACCGAGTTCGAGCGCACCACGACTTACCAAAATAGTTGTTCAAAAGAAGTTACGTAGAGTATTATATGCATTTGGAATTTTATATATTCTATATAAATTTTAGAATCCATTTTATTTTTTTCCTATACATAATATAAGAACAAATTCATTTTTTTCAGATAAAGGATGTATTTTTTCGAGGATGAAATATTATCGCCTTTTAATGGAGAATAAATTTTAAATCAAATATTTGACACTGTTATATATTAGATTTGACAAAATAAGCATCTTATTTATAATCGAGAAATAAATATTTAATTTCAAAATTTATTTTTTTTTTCTAATGTCTTTTATATTTGGGTGAATAGTGAAAAATAATAAATTTTAATTGAAAACACATTTTTTAATCAAAATAATTTATACTATTAAATTATACATTTGAATGGTTTTGAAGTATAATTAGATTATAATTTTATCATTTTATACAATGTAGTTCATTATAAGAAATTTCACATTTAAACTTGAAATAAACACATCTCAATCTTTTCATAGTTTTTACTTTTTAAAAACCCACTTTTTGGTTTTGACAACGGGATTTACTTTTAAATTAATAAATCCAACTTATATGTGTTGAATTTTCTAAAATAGAAATCATTTTTGAATTCATAATATCAAAATTATCTTAGGGTGAAGTTATGTTATTTTTCGGAAATAATTCAATTTTTGATGAATTGTGAAAAACACTACGTTATTATTTAAAACAGAATTTTTATTTAAATAATTATTTATTTTATCTATATTTATATTATGTCAAAATAGAAAAATAATACCTATATAATTTCAATTTAATTCATTGGAGTCATTTTATAAGTATATGTATAGAATTTTATTGTGCTTTATAATGTTTTTTACCCACATTCTAGGAGAATTTGAAAATTTGCATAAAACATAATTTTACCACATATGCGAGTTGAATTTAAAAAATAAATGATACATGGATGATATCGGTGAGTAAAATGTGGTTCAATAAGAGGAAAATATTTTTTGGTGAAGATATTCTTTTAACTTTTATTTAACACAATTAAAATTAAATAGGGTAATTAGATGTAAAAATGATGTTATAATTACTGCAACAAATTTCTAAATTCTATCAGAAAAGTGAAATTCGACAAAAAATAACCTTAGGAATAAAATATTATCTTTTAGGTACACTTGGATTAGATGAGGACATTTATTATTATTTTATTTGAACAAGAGTAAACAGTGTTTAATTCAATTGTTAATAACTAAACCATTTTTAATATAGGGTTATAAATAATATAAATTGGACTATAAATATTCATTTGAAAGATAAAAATATTTACTACATAATGGTATTTTATTTATAATTTTTAAAGATTAAATAATTAAATCTATTTATGAC
Source organism: Viscum album (assembly GCA_963277665.1). Taxonomy (NCBI): domain Eukaryota; kingdom Viridiplantae; phylum Streptophyta; class Magnoliopsida; order Santalales; family Viscaceae; genus Viscum; species Viscum album. Next base: position 510,795,167 of record OY728125.1, read on the forward strand.
ACAATGATGATGCAGTAATTACATTCTTAGTGAAATATTAAAATATTTTATATTATAAATTTTAAAATAAATAGAATTTAAAAGTTTTGATTCCATTAAATAATTTAATAGGATAATATTACAAGCTATTGTTGATTATATAAATATTTTTTCTAAGTGAAAAGGTTTTTATGACTTTCATAAAAACAAAATACCAAATATTGTCAAAATTGACATAAATTAAATTTTAAACCAAATACTATATTATTGGTTGTTATAATATTCCAAAAATTATAAGGTTAGGCCAAATGGCTTAAATAATATTATATATGTCATTAATGAACCACTTGGGTTTATCATATATTATTATAGTATTTTTGTAAACAATATTGTGTAAGAATACAAGAAGACACGGTAAACGATAAACTATTTACATAACAGTTAAATCTAAAAGATAAGGTTAAAATGGTATAATAAACTTGTATAAAACATATTGGTTTAGTTTAATTAGTCCCACAAAAACCTATGTCTAGAATTAAATTCATTTGGAGCCATTATAAAATGAATATGATTGAAAAATAAATTAGTCTTTTGTTATTTTTCTAAAGTTACCCTCACCCCACTTATAAATGGGAACTTCCCCTATCAACAAATCACACCACGAATGTCATTTTCCTAAGCAAAACCCTTACCAAATATCCTCCATAATTCCATCAAATAATTCTAGTGTCTTTACGTTGATCAAAATGCTATCCTAAGGATCCATTTTTGCCATCTAAAAAGGAAACACCCGAAGAAGATGTAATAATTTCACCACCCTCTTTCAATTATTTAATTCTTCCACTTCCTCTTTCTTTATTGTTTCCATACCAAAATAATAACTTCAGTACCACATAAATTATTTAATGTTATTATAAATATGGGAAAACCATATTCCTTATTCTATCCATCCTATAAGTGACGAAGTCACCATACATGCTTACGTACGGCTTACCATCTCCACATTGTGGTGTAGTTTGTTATTCAAAGAATTATTTACTTGGATGGTCATAATAAGGAGTATAAATGATATATTTAATATGTATAACATTCTAATGATTCATTATATATGATATAACATCCAATTACATACTATTTTACCATCAATATAATGATATTGTCGCTCGTGCGTACTTACATATTGTCGTTTCCACGAAGGCGATAAGATTCATTCCCCATCATAATGATTGAAAAATAATTTTCATTTTATGATTAAAAATAATGTTTAAGAATTTAATATTACTATGTATATGAATTATAAACATCCTATCCATAAAAAAACATGCCTTACGTTACCAATCATATAAAGGAAAATGAATCAGTTAACAACTGAAACGATGATACAACTAATATATTATTAACAATGAAATATTGGAAGATCATATATGATATCATATTTATGTATATGATTTTTGTATAATTTAATAAAAGTTATTTAACTATTATACCGGAGGTTAACATAATCTTGACCAAGGATAAGTATATGGTAAGGGTTAATTCTTAAATCTCAGTATAATCTGAGATTATTTATGAGTAAATATTTACCGAGGCATATTTATCATCAATGTCTATATTTCATTAAAAATAAAAAGGAGTATTTTAAGGTTTTATGGAAGAATATATTTAACTATATTATCATTTTAAAGGTTTTAAATATTTATATTTCTAAATATTTTTTTATTAATGACCATGTTTAAAAAAAATTGGATTTATTTATATGGACATCATTGTTTTAAAATGTTAATTCTTTTCAACAATTCAAAGTGGTGTGGGACACTTTGATTAAAAAATGTCTTTAAAAGTACTCTTTTATAAATTTTGTGACTTTTAAATGATTTCATAAAAAGTGATATTTCTCTCAAATAGTTTTTATTTCATCTATGTCAACATCCATTGATGGATTATTCAATAGTTTGAAGTTTATTCATTATGATACAAATCTATCTTATTTTATTAAAGTTATTGTGAAATCGTTGACTGTGGATGTGTTATTTTTATATCATTCATGATTTATGGTTAATGTATTAAGATTTTGTAAGCTAGTTTTAATACGAACGTTTATGTTATGTTTCAAACTTTCATATGAGGAATGAATTAGACTTAGTAAGTGACAGGTTGAGCCTGCTATAGCTCCTTGATGCATCAGTAGGTCCGATGAGACCAACTAGTGTCTTGGAACAAGGCCTTGACTAAATCTTATTTGTAGTCTGGGAACGAGGCCTTGACCGTGTGGTTATGATGTCCGACATTATGCATCCTATCATTATAAAATTGGATATTTATATTACATGTGGTTATTAGACTAATAAAATATCCATGTCAATAAGTAAATGACATTATTTTATTTATCATTACCATATTTTAATGAATTTTAAGTTTAAAAGTCTTTTGTTTTATTCTTATACATTGCCTTAAATTTTTATGCTTTTTTATGAAAGCTTCAGCTATATTGTTATCCTTACTAAGCATCTGATCTCACCCCTTTCTTATGTTTTATTTTCCTAGGATTCCAAGAAGTGTATTATGATTGATAAGTAGTTTTATACTAGGTGATTAATGGCATTCCCAGTGGATCAATTTTTTTGTTTTATTTTCTAATGTGTTATGTAACTTTCATCTATGTAATCTATTTTCCAAGATAGCTAAATTGATCAATCTTTCATGACTTGATTCCTTGTAATCATGCCAATGTATTAAAATAATGCCCTGACTCTGGGTAAATGGGGTCATAGTTTTCCAGAATCTCTAAAACAAAGATAAATATTGAATCTTCATTCTCTCACTGAAGAACTCAAAGATTCACTCTCTATTATAGAAACAACGTCAACTATCAGAAAATAAATGTTGTTCACCTTTTATAAGTTAACATTGAATGGATTTGATAGAAATCCAAAAAAAACATTCCCACTCAGACAAATTCACAAAAATTTCAAATTCCACTGAAAAATCAGGATGCATTTTGACTTCATCAATTCTTCTCGATTCTTCTATAATCTTATACAGTCTTCACTTCTTCTCCAGACTCTCATTTAAATTTCCAATCAAATTTCAATACATGTGTCCAATTTTTAGACTTCAGTTTCATCAAAAAAAGATATGTAACAATTATAGGAATGTTTATGATGAAATTGATACAACAATTAATGTTGAATGAGATCATTATTTTTAATATCGATCTCCCCCTTGATAATACATCTAGTAAACTCCTTCTCTTTTTATCTTGAACGATTTGAGATAAAAAAGTACATCTTTTACTCCCCTCTTAACCTTGTTCGAAACCTAAAAATTAATTCCACCATTTAATAACGGTTTACTACATTGTTGATCTCATTCTCTACTTCACTTTTCATCCATCTGTCTCAAGGAATTCATTCTCTAAATATTATTATCCAGTGTAAGATATTAATAAGTATGATTTTTATAGGTACAATATTTTTCTTTTTTTTCATGAGTACAATCATACTGGCTATGAATTGGTTTTTATGATTCTAATGGATGATCTAATGCTATAGTAAATTACCACCATCTCTTACTCCACTTCTACTCATATACGACAAATTTGGGTACGATTCCTTTTCAATTGTTATCATCTCTTTCTTCTCTTCCACCTAGAGACGATAATTTTGGGTATTATTTTGAAGAATTCTTTTCCCTATTCATTGATCAATCCTACATAATATGTTCCCAATTCAACATAGTATTTATATAAAATAAAAATATATAGGGAATCATCATATTTATTTTATCATAGTCATGAAGTCTTTGATTCCCCATAAAAAAGAAACTTCTTTGAAACTGAATTGGAGGAGAATTTGATGACCATTTACTTCCAGCAAGATACACTCTCTATGAGACTGATTCTCTCATTATAGATATCCTTAAATTCCTCATTAGGATATTATGCCATCCTCTTTAAGATCATTTCTCAGACTGAACACTAGATGAGTATAATCAGCACTACTACATCTAGAAAATAATCCCTTTATTACAATGGACAAGAGTGAATCTTAATTTTATCAAAAGACAATGTTTAGTATGATTTATACCAAAAAAGTGAATTGATTTAATTTATTCAAAAAAAATTTGTTGACAAAAAAAATAAAAACAACATCATTCATCATATTTTCCCTAACAACATTTCATTTGGAATCAATGGAAGAGGTTACTGGAAGCATTTTTCTAGTGGTTGTTGATCCGTTTTTTGACGTCTTTCCAAAATAAAGTTGTTGGTTGACATAAGTACGAGAAATAGAGTTTAAAATTTATCTACTTATGTTGAATACTCATTTCTCACTTTTATCTTACCATATAGAACTAGAAAAATTGGTAGAATTTAATGTGTAGTTTGAGGAGTTTGAAAAAAATGGTTTCATTCAGCCTAGAACATATCCATGGGTAGCACTAGTGTTGTTTGTAAAAAAGGAGAATGGAAATATATTGATATGTGTTTATTATCATAATATCAACTACATTTTGATAATGGAATGATATCCACTTAAATGGATTTAAAAGTTTTTCAGCCTATGGATGGGAGTTCAGTGGTTCTCAAAAAATCACTTACCCTTAGGATATCATCAGTTGTAGGTGAGGAAGGAGGAAATTCAGAAAACAAATTCCTGAAGTAGATATGTCCATTTCGTCAGAACTAATATTGGTTTTCCGATTCTGAGGTTAATGATACGTGGCATATTAAAATGAATCAATATTAGGTTTGGGGAGTGTTTTCATGCAATTGTATCATGTTGTTCCATGTGGCTCAAGGTAGTTGAGGTTTCATGAAATAAACTACCAAACAAATGGTCTGGGTTTGGTGGAAGTTGACCATTCTTTGAGAATGTGAGGTCACTATATCTTATTTTGATAAATTCAGGGTTATAGTAATCTTAATACCTTGATGAATATTTTATCACAATGATATTTGTATTTGTGGTTGAGGAGATGTATGGATCATCTATATAAGTTTGAATTTGACTTATTATACACATTGAGTAAAAAAATTCAGTGGTAAATACATTAATTATAAAGATATATGATCACATTGTGAAAATATCCTCAGATCATTGGTAGTTGATGTCAATTATAGATGACATGAGGTTGAAATTGGAATAATTGTGAAATATATACATTTTATATCTAATATCATTGGTCATTGACTTTTTTATTTTGGTTAAAGAGGAGCAGATTTCAAATTCACAGTGTGTCATGATGAGTCCTAAAATAAATGGAGGGGTGAAAATTTTGTGCTAGAAACTGGATGAGAATATGGGGTTGTGATTTTTGGAATCATATGTTTGTATATTTTTGTTTTCGAGAACAAATTCTTCATGCATACAACCATTGTGGATGGGATATCCACCTTGGAGTTCATAAAATGTAGAGGAATTAATAGAACAGTTTTGGATTGTGGGTATCAAAATGAACGTGGATGATTTTTTATCATGATGCTTCTCTTTTCAGTATGTTAAGTGGAGCCTCATTGGCTAGTAGGTCTCCCAAGACTGGTATCTATGAATGATTCTGTATGAATGATTTTTGATTGTCTCACAAAGTCGGCCCATTTAATTCTTATTTGTGAATCTCGCATTGTGTGGGATCTATCCAAAATATATATCCATGATGTGTTAATGATCCATGGTATACTAGTTTGTATTATATTAGATAGAGACCCAGGGATCACATATCATTTCTCTAAATCCTTAAAGTGAGCCCTTGGGACTCAATTGATGATGATGATTTCATATCATTTTCATAATGATGGGAAATCCTAGTGGACGATAAAAATTTTAGAAGATATGTTGTGGGTTTATGTAATGTACTTTGGTGGATCTTGGTGTAACTACGTTATGTTAGTGGAATTTTCTTATAATAATATTTTTCAGGTGTCAATATATATGGATCTATTTGAATCATTGTATAGGCATCCATGTTGTTATCCACTATGTTGGGTGGAAATAGGTGAGACTTTCTTGGTTGGGTCGAGCCTTGTCCAAGACACAATAGAGAAAATTATGTTTATCAGGAAAACAATAGAGGCATCACAAAGTCATCATGAAATTGTTTGTGGACCATCATCGAAAATATTTTTTGTTCGAGGTGTCTAATCACCTGTCATTTAGAATTTTTTCGTGGTTGGGACATGATCAGTTATTAACGTACGGAATGTTATCTTTGAGGTATATTATCCATTTTTAGATACAAGAGAGGGATGGAGAGGTGGTATATTGGATATATTTTCCACTATAGTTTAGTGAAGTGAATAGTGTGTTTCAATTTTCATAATTGAAAATGTATCATCTAGTTTATGACTATGTTATTCATTAGGATCATTTTTTGAGCCATATGCTTCTTTGGTGCACTTTCTGGTTGAGATTGTGGATTATAAAGATAATGCCTTTCATGGTAAAATCATCATTCCAATTCAGGTGTTGACTAAGCTTGGAAATATTATGGAGGAATCTTAGAAGTGGGAGAATGAGACAGTCGAAGGATGGGCCATGCACATTCAGAAAAGTGAAGGTTCCCTACTATCTATGGGTTGAAAGTCCAATGGTGGGGAAAAAATAGTACCCTTTTTAAGTTACACAACCTTTTCAGATCAGTTTTAGGTATGTAATGTTGTTGGTTAATGTTTATGTGTATTTTGTAGGGTATTAGAAAAGTATGGAGGCTATTATAGGGTTTTATGGTTTGATCGCGGTTAGTAGAAACCATGTAACAAACCTAGATAACCATGAAAAGTGAGGCAGAAGATAAGGGGTGGTTGCACAGTTTACAAACTATGCATTCATCCCAGGTAATCTGTCCTACTATAGATAGTGGGATTCTTCATGGTAGGAAATGTTTTTTCCAAAATTTGCGATGAAACCATACAGGATTCCCTTTGGGACTGTAGTAGTCATATAGTTAGTTCACGACTTTTCTAACTGAGTGATCTAACTATGCACGACATTAAAAATGGTATTTTGTAACATGTTGTCACACATAATTTACCCTAAAGCACCCATTTCCTCTCCCACTCAAACACCACATGGGATATTATCTCCTTAGTGGATAGGGAACCTTGTGCACTTATCTTGGTGACTTTTCTATGGGTGATCTTGTTGCGAAAAAGGACTTACTCCTTCGGTATGTCTCATGTATTGGGTGTCCCTTGGTTTTCATTATATCAAGCTCTCTATATATCTTCTAGGTTTCTATATCTAATTCTATCACATATAGAAATAGTTTTTTTTCCTAAAATTAGGTTATGTGGGGTTGTTAATGTTAGGGAAAAATATATAAGGTGAATTTGTGGCGTTTTCACACAGATTTGGTGTCATATGTGTGGTGGGTAGATTTCTCCAAACCCTAAGGTATGTGGATTTACACTCCTCTCCATTTTTATATAACTATAAGGATAAATTATTAATTGGTTTGTTTTTTATGAAATTTCCTATGATTGTGATGTGTGATTCTTGGTGGAAACCCAGTTTATGAAATTTGGGGCTTTTCGGTAAAATGGTTTATTGTTGTGAAAAGGGGATATGTTTTTTGATTTTAAAATGTTTGTCTACAAATCAGGTGATTGGTTGATGTTTTGAAAATAGTTTATCGAATATGACATTCAATAAACTTGTTGCTTTATTGAAATTTGGTGTGGCATGGAAAATAGATTAAAGGTGTTTTCAAAAAAATGGCGGTATATTTTTGTGATTTGGATTGTTATTTGAATTATTTATGTTCTTAATGGATTTTTTGGTATGGAAATTTTTGGTTAGAATAACATGTGATGGGTTGGTTGATATGAAAATTGTAATTATTGTTTGGAATATGGTTGTTTATTTTCTACATTCTATGTACAATTTGTTTTGGATTAAGTGGTTTTTCATGTATTGGAATTGATGGATAGTGGTATAGAAAACCACTATAAAAAGGTGATGGATAGTGAACAATAAGGAACAACATCAAAGATAAGTGGGTGAGAAGTAATTCTATAACTATAGAGGGGTGAATGGGATTTTACATTAAGCTCCTTCATTACGGGTACATTGAGTTGGATAAATAGAATTTATGAATATGATTTGGAGGTGCGTGAGGCATCACAAGGTGTTTCTTGATGTTCTAATATGTGTTGGGAAAATGGTTACTGACATGTTTTATTTCATTCCTATGTTTTTTTATTTTAGTAGAATTTATTGGATATGGTGTTTTTTATTGTAGAAACTTGTTTCATGGTTTGATGTGTTATATAAATTGTTTATATAGTGTTGAAAATAGTTCTACCCTAGTGTAATGTGTAAGGAAATAATTTTTGGAAAAACTAATATGTATTATTACTCAACCACTACATTGTAACATTCGTGCATTTATAGATTTTGTAATCTAGTTCATGAGTAGGGTAAAATCATCTCATTTGTTTAATGTCTTGTTATGATACTTGGAGGTATTGCGGTTCTTTATGTATGGAGTTTTGTGTGGATCTCTGGAGTCGTTTCCTAGATTTTTTGGGTTTTTTCATTTAGTCTCTGGCTTGGTACTCTTATTCTCAATTATTTTGTTTCAATTGTTTCGGTCTTAGGGAATTTCTGTGGATGGTTTGGTTGTATGGTTATCTTCTAGTAATGTACTGTATTGATTTATAGTGTCGACATGGATAATGTAGTTGTGACTGGTTATGGATTTTTTGTTTGATTTATCCTATTCTATGGAGAAATCATTACCTAAATTTTCATAAAGCCCTCAATACTTTTTTCCAGCCTTTAGAAGCTTGGAAATGTCAGATAAATCCGAGTAGAACCTCTTCCTCCACTAAATCCAATGAGGTTAGGCGGGATGCCACAATTAAGGTGATCTAATTTTCCATATCCAAAAATTACAACATAAAAATGAAAATATTGGATCAATTAAATTATCAATAACCTTATAGGTGTATAGATTTATATAATTATAAAAAATTATCATATAAACAATAACAATTTTGTAATTGATAATTTCTACCACTTAACCTAGACTATCTTTCATTCAAAATTTTCCATTATCATTATCTATATGAAAAGATTTAATACATAACTCATTTAACATCATTCTTTATAACCTGGGGAAATATAGATCATTAGACGGGTGAACTAAAATGATCAGTAAGGGTAAAGCTAATAATTATAAATTGAATTCCTTCAGTGAGAATAAGATGAGTGTAAGGATATGATGACATAATAAAAGTACATTAATGTAACATAATAGATCTCATACACATCAATACTAGGATCATCAATCAATATAAATTGACATATGACATGGATAAAGGAATGATTCATCAAAATATATAACTATGAGCCATGTGATATCAATATTGGTCAAAGGAAAAATTTAAAACCCATAGAATTCATAAAAAATGTGTTGGAATATTGGGACATCAATATCATATACCCCTTTCAAAACCCTTACAATTGGATTAATTATAAAACTGAATTACAACATAATTATCCTGAGAAAATAATCATTACCCAATGCATTGGAGCACTATCTTTGTGCACCTATTTTATAATCCGTATTGGGATCACCTGAAGGTATCATGGTAGACCCATCTAATAAGTTTTAATAATCTTACTTCACTCAATCTGGGTGCACCCATGATAATCAATGAGGTCTATGTACTGTTCCTGAATCAATTATATAGTGAATCTATTTCGACATAAACATGTTGAAAAAACCACTATTATATACATAAATCAGTTAACCTATATAAATTAAATGGTTTCCTTGATAATATCTCTGAAACATGATTAACCCATGGAAGTGAAATAGGTTCCGTAAGAATCTCTTTGAAACATTAATAACCCATGGAAAGGAAACGAGTTCCCTAAAAATATATTCGAATCAAAATTAATACATATGTTTATATAATGAGGATGGAATCATTACAAAATATCCACATTAGTGGATATGTAAAAAATGGATTTTGACATTGATGAATGAAAATATAATTAAAAGATCACTGAAAACATTCTTAAGTAAAATAACCCTTTTATTTTCAAAATAGCTTTAAAACAAATTCACAAAATATTGAAAAAATAATTTTCATTGAAAAAATCATGGAAAGATATAAATGAATTAACAATTAAAATAACTAGCATGACAGAGGAAAATCTATTCATGTTATAAATCTTAAAAATAAACATATTTTCAAAAGATTTTTTAAAAGCTAATCAAAGTGACTCATTTGGAAAATTTTAAAAAATTTATACTAATTTTTTTAAAATAGGTAATATAAAATATAAAATAACTCTAAGAAAAGATATATTTCTAGAAATAACATTTTCAAAATATTTTTAAAAAACATGTATATGGATGAGAAAGATACCTGATCTAAAATAACATAAATGATCTATATCACTTAAAAATGGAATTATTCATGTTTCTTTAATCAATAAGGAAGGAAAAGGAAATAAAACATGTTAAAATAATTAATAAATAGTGTATAATAATGTTATGTGGTTCAATATAATAAGAGAACCTGATTTCAAACCAATGAAGATTCATCACAAATATTCCAAAAATGAATGGACATTGTAACATAAATCATTTTCTATTCTGTTAACTCTACAATTGAAATCTTTTTGATAGAATAAAATTAAATGATACTTTAAATATAATGTAACAATATTTCTCATAATATTTAATTTTAATGTGATGTATATACTCCTAAAAAATTAATATACGTTGATATCATAAATGTATGTAACAAAGAAATAGAATATGATATGAATAACTCATTAAAATCATACCATTGATTTTGAGAATTGATAAATGAATCGATTTGTTATATCACATCTAAAATCACATAAAATAAGTTAATATATAACATAAGATAATAATAATTTATTAAAAACATAATGATAACATAATAATGTCAATGAAGAAGTATTATTGCCTAAAAAAATGAAATTTATAAAATACATACTTTACAACTTGGTAAATTTCAAGTCAATTAACCTTAAATAATAGAATATAATTAGAAACCTAAAATATAAATATTTAAGACGAATTTATGCTATTAAATGTAAAATGGGAAGTATATACCCCACAAAATAAATATAAGTGGTGACTACTCTATATGCCACACAAAAATAACAATTGAGATGAGAAAACCCTTACCTCAAGTCCATAATTTCCATGTATGTAATTTAAATTATATATAATGAGTTTAAATAAATTATTTTATTTAAAAATAATATGTAATTTTTTAACACATTTTACCTAATTCAGTTATTTCATTTATTTTTAATGAAAATTTTAAAAAAATTTATCAGTAATGTCTATATAGAGTGTTTTGAGGGATGTAAATTCAGTATTTCATAACAGATTCTATTTATTGAATGTGTTCAAAGAGGTCATTATTTAAACATATCCATAATAATAATAATAATAATAATAATAATAAATTTTTAATATTTTTATCTAAATTATACTTTTAAAACTAGTAATAAATTATGGTTATGAAAAAAGATGTATGTTACAATAAAGGAAAAAATTAGACATACAAACACACTAGTAACAATTAAAATTTTCAATAATAATTATAGAAAGAGGGTAAGAAATAATTTTTATTTTAATAATTTAAAAATATCATAAATTATATATTATTTCTTTAAATATTCTTATATATATAATCCATCTATTATGGTGATAGAAACATAATTACTTCACTTGAAGGTGGTGACAGTCCACACATGCGCACGAACAACATAATCATGCATCAGTGTTAGAAAAATAATGATATATTATATTTTAATAATGATAAATAATTTATTAATATCATAATTATATAATTTAAATAAAATATGTTCTTTAAAAATATCCTTATTAACTTCCATCTAAGGCATTAGTGAGAAATGAATCACATTGCATGATGAGAAGGTAGTCTGCTGTACACATGACCAGCATTATCATATCCCCAATGAAATCAAAAGTAAAAAAGGTGTTTGTGACATAATATTTATAGAATTATAAATACATTTAAAAAATATTTTTTATTCTTTTAATCCATCAATATATCAATCAGTTAGAGGTGATGATAGAAAATGAATGTCATTAGTTTGCGATGCTGTAGCCCCCCACACAAATGAATTATGATTTTGTATCCCATTAAATTAAAGGGGGGATGTAATTTGGTTAATAAATGAAAATAATGACCTATACGTATATGTTTTATAATTTAATTATTAAATAATCATAATTTAAGAATATTTGATTGAGTTGGAAGAAGAAATAAAACAAGGATTTTCGATAAAGCACAATACCTATTATTCATACAACCTCCTTAGGTAAGAAACAAAATGAATGATAGGATATATTCATGATAAAAATATTTGATAAATAATGTGGGGATAGAATAATGAATTATTTTTTTCTGGTATTGTTTGAGGAAAATGGGGCTTATATTTTAAATATGAGAGGACAAAACCGTCCATTTATTAGTGAGGTGAGTAGAACACTAGTAATTTTTGAAAATAAAATGTTGAACCCATATTCTCACATTATTAGATTATCAAAATTGGATAATTATAATTATATTAACATGATATGGTCTAAATACTGAAATAAAAAAATATTTTATAAATGTTATTAGGTTACCATTATCCTTATCATTTTAGTTTAGCCCCCAATGATCCCCTTTTATCCTTAACATTGGTAATTATATTTTATTGCATTACCTATTAATTATGATAAAAATTTATGTTGAACATATTATATAAAATTAATTATAACAATTCAAAAATATGGAATCCATTTATCAAATTCAATTCACATAAGTGGACAATTTTAATTTAAAATTAAACCTATAGACATGAAAAAAAATGTTGGATATTAAGAAGTGTATTTCTTATGAAAAAGATGATTTTATATCAACTTTATGAATAGTAATAATAATCATTGAACGTGTATAAATTAGTATTTATTTTTATATAATATATAAATTTTATTTAATTCATTTCTCATTAGGTATTTTTGTTAATTGAAAAAGGAGAATCTTAATCACCATTAAAATAGTTTTTAGTCAAATAACAATTATGAATGGAAAATTAAGCTTATACTAAAATACAATATGATGTTATTTAAAAAATAAATAAGGATTATTAAATAAAACTAAATAAAAAATATTTTATCTTAAATCTTATTTGAAAAAATAATGATACTTTGAAATTTAATAATTTACTAAAAAAAGATAATAATTGTAGAAATATCAGGCTATGTATTTTTGGGAAGCCAATACCAATGGTTTCATGAAAATATAGGTATATATAGATACATACCAATGGTTATAAAAAAATATTAGTAAATAAATATCTATCCTAATGGTTTTAAAAACCATTGGGTTATAGTTCACATGATCTACCAATCCCAACTGTTATTATGAACAATTGGGATAGGACCACTAATACCAATTTTTTTGAAAAAACATTGGTATAAAACCACATTCATATCTTGGGTATTGAGTAGTGGATTAAAATTTTGAAATTAAACTAATAACTAACACCTCAATATATTAATTTAAAATTGATATTACTAATTCATTGGAAGATGGGTTGGGAAATAAACATGATATTGATAACCCATTGATAGAAAATAAACCTTGATTTAAAATATTGAAAAATGGTTCACAAAAATGGTAATAAAAGAAGATAAAAATATTGTGGATACCTAATAATCTTAATTTACCAAAAATTTAGAGGGGTTTCCATAAGGAAAATGGTGTGGGAGTTTCTATATCTCTTACCTACTTACCAGCTAAAGACACTAAGCCAATTTCTGCAAAGGGGAAACTCAGTTAGTTCCCTTAAGAAAATGAAGCACCATGGAAATGAAATGATAAGATTTATTAAGGGAATATATCCAGTGATGATGAAATGATATTTATATTCCTATAGTTTCTTACTTATTTAATATATTAAAAATCGAACAACCCAACCAATGAGGGCAGATCCTTTTTGCTAGAAGGGTTATAGAATTTTTTTTCCAATTTAGATAATTACATTCTTAACAAAGAAATAATATATTACTCCCCAAAACTATCCTTACCATATATCTTATGTGAGACAACCATGAATTTTCTAATTCATAGAGTATTGTTAAAGGATGAAATCATAAATACATTTACAATGTTATTAATGATAATGTAATCAATGCATGCACTAGTATAATGATACAAGAAACCATATCTCTATTTGATTGACCAAACCCCCAATCCCCATATTTATATAACATTGAATCATCACCCCTAAATGATATAGGAGACTTGAGGTCCCATCATACTCACATATCATTATGGTTTTTCCCAATGAGGTAAATCTCTAAACAATAGAAAATAGAAAAAATAAAAAGTTATTTTTTCAAATTTTGAAATTGATACGTATTTTTTAGTTTATAAACGCCAAATAATCATGTATTATAATTTGGAAGGAAATTTATTTTTAATTCCTTTTCCAATTTATATCGACATTTACAAATACTAGAAATTGTAGCCTCACTAATTTATAATAATGGGAAAATGATATATTTTAATAATTCATTTCTTAATTGAAAAGTTTGACATATTCATTAGAGTAAAAAATTCTCGATGACTAAAATATTTTAAGTATTCATGGAAAATTGAATGATTATCTGAATAAATGTTGATCCAAATGAAGTATACATCTTGATTGAAGGTATTTTTTTGAAAGAAACAACATCAGACAATGCGTTCTACCCGATCAAGACAAGATCTTTATTTTTTTGGAAAAAGATAGAAATAAGTAGGAATGAATGGTTTAAAAAGTTCTTTGTAACCATCTATCCTATAATTATACTATCCCGTACCACCATAGCAATGTAGTTTTAGGTAGTATCAATATTTACACATCTAAAACAGTAGTAATATGTTCACCTAAAAATAACCTTATAAGATATTCTTAGAGGCAAGTAGAACCATTATTTTAATGATATAAAAAAGTATATTTGTCTTTAAAAATGATTTTGTTCTCATTTATTTCATGTCTACCTTTTATAATAACATTAAAACTACACCAAAAAATAAAATTTTTAACAATCAAATTCATTATGACCGCCCCAATTATTAACCTGTCATCAAATGTGGGGATACACCATTAAAAATTATTAAATATTAATTTATATTATCTAGAAAATAGTGAAAAATATATATTTAGTATTGGATAATCATATAATACACCGAAAATATATGGATAATACATTTTTTGAAGAATAAATGTGGATAATGGAGGTTCTAAATAAGAAATCATAGACATTGGATGAATATATTACAAAAAAGTCATTTAACTATGTACTTTTCATTATCAAGGAATGACTAAATTAGATAATCATGACATAAAATATCTCTTAAAACTAAGAAGAATTATATATAATAGAAAATATTTCTAAAAATCATCATAGTTATTGCCTATATTCCAATGGAAAAATGAGGAACCCTAAAGGGTCCAGGATTAAGTCGAGACCCTTATAAACATCATTACATTTATATTGGAGGAAATGTATTACCCTGCTATATAGAACCATCATATGACGAATATGTAAAATATAATGTAATTAGTGTTATATGACCTGAGTACCTATATGTTAGTTAATATAGGTGTTATGAGAAATATTTCCCTTAGTAAATTTCAAGAAAGAGAACTGAGGATGGGGATACCACAACCAAGGCTCATATAGAAGATCAAGAGGCATTTTAAATGACATTATCTATGTAATTAAGTTATATATAAAGCAAATAAAATAGAATCAATAATGATAATCGACTAAAATATATTCCTCTATTACTATATACCTCGAAATGTATGTTCTAGTTTGGAATCACTATTTTTGAATAGTTTCCAATAGATTTGATTGTGGAACCATACAAACACTATAGTTCTATATCCAAAGGGACATTCTTTCCAAAGGTTGGCATTTATTAGTTTTGGTGAACTATGATACATAAAATCTCACATTGGTCGAGAGGATGTGAGGTCGAGATCATCACACCCTTTTGGGGGAAATTATTTCATACTCTGGGACTCTCTTATTGATTAAAGATATGTGGATGAATCCCTCATTAATACCCAAGTATGATGTGAGTTATCCAAATATTAGTAATCAATTGTTAGAGTTTGTGTAATTTATAATCCTCTATGTGTATTTTTGGTTCTTCTTGGATGAAGATATCTATTTGTATCTAGTTTTATCCACGGATGGTATCCTATTATATACTACATAGATATTCTTTGGATGTAATCATGATGATGTTTGATTTAAGACACTCAGTGGGGAACTCTAGAGTTAATGGTTATCCAGGTAGACAAATTTCTCTGTAGAATTTACCATCATCTAGAGAGTGGGGAGTTTACCATGGAGTTTATTGTAATCTTGGTAGACAAAGGTTACTCTTGTGTTTATATCCATCTAGGGAGAAAAAAGTTGTTCAGATGTTGTGATCAAACCCATATATGGGATATATATAAATCTACATAAAAGGAACAAGAACCCACATAGTTCAGATATGTTTAATGTGACATAGAAAACCTTTTAAAGTGATGTGATAAAGAACCATCCATGTATATTAATGACATGTGGCGAAGACAACTAGGTAAATGGATCCTAGTTAAATCTTATTGTGGGTATTAAGCCTTATAATCCTGAGGAACCTAGAGGGAATATGAGATACCATGTTTAATTAGACCCTTTTAGATATATGGACTCGAGAGAACAAGGTTGATTTGGATTTTTGTGTTCGAAACTCCGGTAGACTTCCTACGTATCCAAATATTGGTGAGAATCAAATCCCATGTAGTTAGGTAAGTCTTATAGGGGAGTATATCCTTTTGATAGAATACATTTGGGCTTACTCTTGAAGAGGATTCTCATGTAAAAAGGTCCATGAGAGATGGATTAACTCATGGGGGTTTACATTTGATTAATTTGGGGATTACTCTTGAAGAGGATTCTGAGATTAAAGGAGTTATGATTGGGGAATACTTTTGAAGAGGATTCCATGGTTAAAGGGGTATGATTTCCCATTTCATGGATGAGATGATATGGAGCTTGGGGCTTATTAAGGCTTCATACATATCCCATTTATGGTGTGAATTAGGGTCCTCATAGTTAATTACATCATGTGGATGTTATGGGAGTTGTGATCATTACAAACCACTATGCGCACATGAGTCATTATCAGTGTAAAAAACAAGGGGTTGTGTAAGATTCTATAAATGAAACACACTTTTATTCTTTCATTGGTGGAAGAATGTAGTTCTATGGTGGAATAGGACATGGATATGTCAGAAGAGGTCATGGATACAGCAGAAGATTCCATATCTACAAAGGAAGAGGTCATCACTATGGTGCTTCACTCTCATCCATTTACATTGAACATGGGTACAATGTAAGGATGGAATGAAGGTGAAGAATGTAGATAGGATAATGAACGTAAAATCATACATGAAAGGATAGTGGATTACACCAGCATGGTATCCCATTGATTATTTCTGGGAGAGGAGGGAGACTTTTCATTTCTCTATGGGGAAATAATGAGTGATCCTAATCCTTCGTACAAGGAACTAGAGGCTCTGGGTCTTAAATATGAGAAGGGGATGATATATTCATATCCTAGTAATATATAACAAGTATCTCCAAAACACTATCCCCAGGGTATAGATCCATGTAGCCTTAGATATTGAAACCTATAAATATCCCAAGGATCTTGAACCTCACGTAGGAAATGTGAAAGAATCCTCTGACCATAGAAATACAATCCCAAATGGGACACAAATAGATGTTACATTCCCTAATGTTTTTAAAATCAAGAGGTATTGGTGGAGGTTTAAAAATGACCCATTTTAGACATGGGAAACAATAAAGGGGAAGCTCTACCATGAATGGCTATGAAGAAGGATTTATGAAAGGCTCACATAGACTGAGAAGGAGAGGTTAACCAAGAAGGAGGGAACATGTGGGTCATTTGAATTTTGGTGTAGTGAAAGAAGGATTGGGAGATCTGGTGTCACCTTAGGTGGTGAACAACCAGGATGACTACAATTGGGCGAGACATGGATCATTCCCTCAAGGGTCTTCACAGGTATTTCTAGAAGAAAGGTGCAAAAATTTCTATTTAAGGAAGGTTATATCATGCATGTAAAATTAATTCAGGGTTTGGGTGAACATGTTGCGAATGTGTAGTTTATTTTTAACACTAAATGGATTTCAGTCTCCCTACCACCCTTTGATTCCCTCTCTTTAGGTGTTATAAAACTACATTGGAGGTTTCAGAGGACTTGAGAGAAGCACTAGGGTGAAAATAACATCAATTGGCCTTAAATGATATTCATCCATGAAATTGGTGTCCCCAAGTTTCTATTTATAGAAAAATATGAGACCCTTGGAGAAGTCTTCTGGTCAAGTAAGTGGGGGGCACACAAGTACTTTCACGCCACTGGTGATTTGGGATACCTTGGGCAAACAACTTTTTAAACATTTTAAATTCTTGATATTATCCATATATTTTCTCCAACTTTTTCTAAGGAATTAATTTTGTCACCTTTTCATCCCCATGATCAAACAAGGTGTCCACAAAAGCCCCCACCACTAAGGATTGGATCTGAAATGAAAAGTGGGGTCTCATCCTAATGTAAAAAGGTATTAGAATGGATGAAGGGTTGTGCATGTCTCTATTTTTCTATGATCACACATGAATTCTATTCCATATCATCACACAATTATAATTACTCATCTATATATAGGCACTTCAATTTACTAGAAAAATATCATGATTCTGAAATTAAAGATCTCTTCATGCATGTCATCCATGCATATTCTTTTATTTTCACTTCAATTAAATTATTTATGAATTTCAGTTGCACACCACAACATGAGAGGCACACATTTCCATTGTAGATTCACTTGTGCATCTTAATAAATTTTACAAAGTTATTCATTATATATATTTTTTCAAAATGACTCTACTTTTAAATGAAATTGATATTTATCTACAGTTTCAATGACTCATATGTGGATCATAACTGCTGATGAATTGGCTAGCATATGAACATAGGAGATGAGGACGGTCACATGGAATGATTACTATGACGTCAGTGACACCAACCTTCTGGGTCCGATAGAGTATTTAAAGAAATATCATCACGATTTTCCAATGAGTAACTATCTGCCACTCTACAATTACGACCGTCTGCATGAAGTCAATATATCGGATCCTAGGAACTATATCCCATTCTCATAGTTTCTTGAACACAAGAACATTTCCTTTCCCTACATTTCAATTGTGGGAAAATGTACTAATGTTTGGATAACATCCAAAACCTATTTTATACATGACAGCCCTTGTGATCAATATTTGAAAGCACATACAACTGAACTAAAGTCACATTGTTATTCGCCAATTTTTCAAGATTAACAAATTGATCAATTGAAAGGATGGAATAAAAGTTTGGAATTTCACCCAAGAAGGGGTATTAAGACTACATCAATATGGTTATACTAGGCAAATAGTACTTTTTATGATTTCAAATATGAATTAAAAGGCATCTGAATTTATAAGGCAGTATGGTATGATAAATATATGTATATAGGAAAGAAAACATTATTCTAGAACTACTGATCTGGTGGACTCCATAAATGAATTATTTCCATTTCCTTCATGTAGAAGTGGGTATCACTTTTTCACATATACACATTATATTCAGGGCTATATTTATTTATGATATGTATGATGAATTCATCGGAGAATTATGCTTACAGGACACAAACTTTGGCACAGGAGTTACTAAAGGTAGCTCAAAAAATAAAGAAGGAAAATACCCATGAAATGGGGGATATCTATCTTATAAAGTGTATGAAAATATTATCTATTAAGAAGAAGGATTCATGTCACACTTATAAGCATCCAACAAGCTCTCCCAAGGCAGAAAAGATAGGAGCACCTATCACCTTTTGGCTGATGCTGGAGAGAGGATAGTTTGAAACGTGGGGGGGGGGGGGGGTTAAAGTCATTTCCATAATTCCAACCAAGACACATAATTTGAGTTTCTTATCCATGTGTATCAGATTTTATCTATTGACTATTTTCTATTCCAAAGGTCGTTTAAGTCAATGAACATTTTTCATTATAGACAAGATGGAAGAGAGTAAAATGGTCATATTGGACACCCATATTATAGAAAAGTTAAAGAGGAGATCATTGCATATCCATGGAAGGAAGGATAATTTCATAATATAAGGATCATTCTATGTTTTTTGGGGACTTATCACAACTCATTTAAGAACATAGGATGTAATGAGCGGGATCCCGGTCCTTGGAAGTTCATTACTACCATTTTTTCAATATTTCTTCAGAATTTCACCCTTAACATTGACAAATAATTACATTAAAACAATGTTGTTTATACTTATGGAATTTCATTTATTTATTATGGGAATCCACCTATGGGATGTTTTTATGATAATGGGTCGGATTTTTTAGATTTGAGTTTGTATATGGTAGATTTTCGGATAGTGTACTGGAAAAAAATCGACGGTGAAATCATATGTTTCTTAACATTTTTTCAAGACTCGTAAAATATTTTATAAAATATATTTTATCTCCACTGGTTCATGATAGACTAGAATAACATCTGATGTTGGCTCAATATCTATTGTTTTCGACCACCATAGAGAAGATAAGGGAAGTGTTTAATCATCCTATAGTGGATGTAGAATGTAGATTGACAGTCTAATATGCTGAATCATGGATTTCATCACAACATGAAGGTGTGATAAACATTGGTGTTACTCAGGTTGGAGTAAAGAGGTTGAGATTGAAAAAACCTTACTGTTTGGAAGGTTCTTAATCTCCTTCAGAGGGGTAGTCCTTAGAGTCAGAGGGGAAGTATAACAAGGATCATAGCTCGCCAATGTGAGTGTCAGACCCAGAGACACCCTGAGATGTAGGGGTTGAATCAGGGTGTCAACATTTTATTTAAAATCAAGGATCTTATACCCACATTGGTAGGAACATGTTAAACATGTATGACCAAATGGAATAGAAAAAAAAACAATCACATGCAATGTGACCACACAATACTTTTACATGGTTCACCAGTAAGGGATATGTTCATGGAGAATATGCCGAAAGGTTTTCAGTCATACTTAAACCCACTAAACCTCACTATCTGTGGATTACAAGGTTCAGGTTCAATCACTTTGTCCCAGGCACACTGGCCTATACAATGGTTCAAGGATGGATCACTACATCCCTCAGATCACATCCAACAACTCCCCTAGCTCACTATATGAAGAGAATTCAAAACCAGTTTTTCAAAATTAAGGACTCTTCAATATATTTAAATTGAATTATGTGTATCTATTCATCATGAGAAACTACTTGGATCAATGTTTTGAATTGATATACCTGAAAACACTGAACCACTGAACTAGATATTTATGACATGTAATCATCTTATACTAACAATTGTGTGAAACAATTTCCCTTTGTGCACAAGATCCCATTTTGCGTGCAATATTTGCATTGTGCGAGGAAAATATTTCACAAAACTACACCCTTTATACACAACCTTTTGTGCGTAACATTATCTCTTCTGGGAACCTTTTAGTTTTCCATGAAACATTAATTTTTTTTGTGCCACTCACTTTTCGCACAACTTGTACATGCATCAGAACTCAAATATTCTCTACGTCTTTAGCCTTAATTAATGAGGGGTCAACCACTTATTTATAAGGATCACTAACCCCCGGATGAGAAAAACCACTTTGTCGCGCAAAACTTCTATTCTGCATGCAATGCCTTTTCGAATAGGAACTGTTTTCTGCACAAACACCATATTTTCGGCACTGCTCATGGATTTTCCATTTTTTGGCATTCTGATCCCGAAAAACCTTTTGCATGAATGATGAAAACCAAATTTAGTGAACATTCCATTTTTCAGTACTATTTTCCGCTTGAACTATATGATCCATATTTTTGAATGAAATCTAAAAATTCAATGAGGATTGATAACAAACTCAAACCAACCTCCATTTCCTGTATAAAATGGGCATGGTTCCATCATTGTCATCATGCTAGATAGAGTCGACTTTCCCTAATTAAGAGCTCTAAACCACCATCACCAACTGATACATCACCAAGGAAATCTAGTCTCAACCACCAAAAAGAGAATCAGGTTACCTTTTCCCATCCACTATCTTTGACGACATGAATTAGGAATCCCATAAGGTCTAAGGGCACATGAAAATATTCAAATAAGAAGGTAATTTATTATAAATAGTTAAAACCCAAGATGTTTCAAACATGGTAGAACCTATTTTATGATGCTAAAACAACGTGGGAGCTTTAACATGAGGGGTTTAACGTTCTAGGAATAAGAGATCTCTAAGCCCTATCACATATTATCATTGAGAATAATCTTAATGATGTAAGAATTTATATTCATGAGGTAGAGATTCTCATATATGCCATTGAAAATTCAATCCAAATAATAAAAAGATTGAAGAAAACGATATAATGTGGCTCCATTTAAGGTAATGACCATTTATCTTTTGAGGAATGACATGATTTCTTTCGATCCAAAAGATGTATATATTTGTCTTATCAAATGTTTTTATGGTATGCCTATATATTTCATTCAAATAATTATTTCTCAAGTAAAATATGATTTTATTTTGTATCTGAATAGAAGAATATCAGTTGTAATTCCCTCGACCCAGTATAGACCTAGTGGTACTACCATTAGGGTCGCTGGATCACCCCTCAAATTAGGAGAAATATCTCTAGGGTGACAGTCCATGAAGGGTGATATGGTCGGAGGCTTTCCATCTCTAATACCTATTTTTCGATATGATGATTCTATTTTTATTTTTAAGAAACATGAAGAAATAGTTACACTAATGAACGAAATTTGTGGAAAAATGATTTATTAGCAGTGGTAATTCTTCCTAACATCGTCATTTTTCATCTCATCCAAATAAAGAACATAAATTTCATGGAATTGAAGGAACTTATTCTATTTAATCCCTTAAGGAAGAGTCTATTGGCACATTGAGAACTGAGGAGGGAATGAATGATTATGTGCTGATCACTACCAATGAAAGAACTTCTTTGGATGAAGAGGCTTCTAGGTAAGAGAAAAAATCATCTACTCTTAGAACTACTCTGATTACGAATGTAGAGAGAGAGGTAGAATCTGTTATGTTCGAATTTCTTCATGAATATATATATATATCAACATCTAGAATTCATTTCTGTTGTATTTATGTTTCTTCATATGCATGGGAAAATCTTGTAACGATTGATGTTGACCTTCTGGTTGTCACTGAGAAAGCTGCTCAGGGACTAAAGTCATCGAACGAGGGTCTTGATCCAACCACTCCACATGTTCCAACGGGTGATCCTAACACATGGATTGGGATGTCATTAGAAGCTATGATAAATCTCATCATGTATTTTGAACATGTACTTGAAGATGTTAACATTCCCACTAATTTAGAATAAGTTGGGGAAATATTTATAAAAACAAATAGATATGAGTCTTTATCTTACATCCAAACAATATTATTGTTCTTGATTCATGATGGTTTAAAATGTACAACTCATTGTATAAAAATATCTATAATAATAGTTCCTGGTGGAGATGTTGAAATCAATACCAATCCCACTATTGAGGTGGAACCTACTCAAGTGCACCTTGAAAAAGGGAGATTTCATGATGTTTATCCAGTGGATATTGGGAAGACCAAAGGAAATATCCCACACCAAGAGATACCATCTAAAAATATTTAGGTTTGGTATATTGGGGAAGAATCTTATGAAGCTTCTAATATACTATGGGGTAAGGATTATGAACTATCGCAACTGTTCCCCACTCTTGCTATTTTTTTGATGCCAACCATGATCCTAATTCATCATTATTAGATTCTATGGATATGTTTGAGTATAATATTATCGTTTGTCCCAATAGTTCAGAAACCTTGTGGGGTGAATCATGGTATTAAATATTAAAACAACCACCCCTTCAGATCTTGTTTTGTTGTTAAGATAAATTCTCCACTCTCTCTTTCCATAAGAAAAGTACGAATAGAAATTAAATCATTCACATACCAGAAACATTTTACTCAATTCACCCTTATTGGGATAAATCTAAGGATGATACACCAGAAATGGGTCGATGTACCAAATCCACTATAAGTGAACTCCTATATAAAATGTTTGAAGTAGACTCATTGTCCCTCCTAGTTTACCACCAATCACAACTGGGATTCTCACTGCTCACTCGACTGAAATTTTCTCACTAAAACATTAGAAGATACAATCAAAGTTTATATACTTGTAGGTACCATAATTATCACTTAAGAATTCATATTACATAATATGTATGTACTCTATTGATATCCCACTTCAATCCAATGATGAATACCACCTTACCACAGAACACTAAAAAATCCCTTTTAAAACACTTTCTCAAAGCACACTACCTTCATGAAGCTACTTATTTCACGAATATCAAACTAGACATCGCAAAGTAAACCTATTTAGTGAAGCTTAAACTATCCTTTGTAAATTATATATCTTTTAAAAATATCAAAAAGTCATTCAAAAAGTATGAGCTATTCACAAGGCACCAAAATTTTGGAATGAATTTTATGGACATTGCGAATTCCACCAAATTTACTGTACTCAAAAAATTTGGTTTTCTGCAATATCCTTCATGATATTTCTCTCTATAATTGCCTATGTTAAATTCCATTACAATTAAAGAGCATTAAGGTATTCTTTATGTCTCAATGCTCTATCTGAAGGGAGTATAAGAAAATTTATAAGTGTTTCCACTGACTATAGAACTTTCAGAGCCACATCATCACCATTTCATTGAGCTCCCACTATTCCACTATGAACCTCCCTTTTTCAAAAATATCCATGAATATTTTTCATTCGTGATTCTCATTATGATCTTAGTGCCTTCCATCAAAACAACACACAACTATTAAGCTCATCTCCATCACTATTCATTATGTTCGTCATACTCATATACCTCAACATCAGAATATTCATGCAATCAAGAAAAACCCTTCATTAAACCCATTCTTTGAGAAATTCATTCCTTTACATATTTTCTTATGTCCTTCAAGAAAATACACCTTTACAAATTCTATTCATAATCCAAAATTTGGACCCCAAAATATTGGAAAACACTAGAAAACGGTGCTACCTTGTATCTATTATTTTTTTACCACCACCAGATCTTCCATTCCATTTTATTGGTTCTTTGTCAACATGGGTTGTCAAAAATATCTCTTGAACTCTAAAATTTACCCAGAAAACCCACCTTTTCAATAAACAATACAATCCCAAAAATGATTCAATGTAAACTTGTGGAATTTTCCCCAACAATATCGTCCTTTGGGTTTGATGACAAATCATTCATATTTTAATACCATGTTGAAGATCCATCCACTCTCTACCACCATTTGTATCATGAAATCTAGATAGTGATCAATGATTTACTCAAAAAATACCTTAAGACCACATAGTTAATGCTCATCCTGAGAAAGAAGAGTATAATGAAAATTTAATCAATGAATCAATTCATTCATGTATATATTCATGAGGACAATAAACTTCTTTCATCAAAAACCACAAATTTCATGATATGTAATCTTTGACCCATCACTTATAGAATTGTCATATTTAATACCCCCCCTAACTCATTTATCCACCAATCATCTTTTCAATGTGTCGTGACTAAGACATTTTCACCCTTTTACTAGGAAATATTTATCCCCCTTTGTCAATTAACCCAAATGTCACTTCATATTTTTCGAAGAGAGTAAAGAACACAGATCAGTACATTAGAAAAAAAATAAAACCATACCTCATGGAGAGGGGGTCCCACATATATTGTTTTTCAAGTGTACCTCGGTGAGTAAACTCCCAGATCATGTAGATGTCTTTAAAACATTTCTTTGTGTAAGTCCTTGTCAGAATGTCAGCAACCTATAGTCTTATAGTCATATTCTCCAACTTCACATGCCCCTTATCCACCTTCTCCATGATAAAATGATATTTAATTTCAATGCTCATTTTCATTGAGTGATGGATATTATTCTAAATAAGGTTTATATCACTTTTGTTTCATAGTAGATTCTGATCAGATACATCACATCAACTCCAATGCCATCAAGATGATGCTTCATCCACAATATTTGTGTGCAAGCCCGAGTAGTCACAATAAATTAATAATTTACGGTTCCAAATGAAATGAAATAATGTTTCTTTCATAGAAAATAAATTCACAGTCCACAAAGATAAAAATCACCTCATAACATTGATTCACTGTAATTTAATAAACCATAAAAATCTACATCTATATATCCCAAAATCTCCAGATGAGATTTTTCATTATATATCAAACTAAAATCCATAGATCCCTTAATACCCTGAAGTATTTTATTCACTTCATGAATATGTATTTCTTGCGGATTTCATTGATATCTCACTATTTGGAATGAGTAAAATACAATATAAATTAATTTCACTATGAAGTACGATAAAAATAGAATTCTTTTCTAATATTTGGTGGTATTAACTATCATATCGCAATCATCATTTTATAGTTTCGTACGAGTAGAAACCATAGTTTTCATCTATATGTAATTTTCCACGAAAAATCTTCTCAGAACCTCCCTGGCATTTTTGTATAGAGAAATTAATGTTCCATTCATTTCTTGATTCACCTGTGAACTAAGGAAAAATCTCAGCTCACCAATCATTGACATTTCAAACTCAAAATTCATGAATTTGGAAAAATGTCTACATTTTGATTTATCTAATACATCAAATATTATCCTTTGAATAAAATCATTATCCCTAATAGGGACATCATTTCAATCAAGTACTTTTACTAGCCTCTTATAAAACAATTTATATGATTTTATTTTCTGGAGTAGCCAAGAAATATCCCCTCATCTCCACGTGACACAAATTTATTGTGTTTTTATTTTTTGAGAATAAATCACTTACTTCCAATGATTATAATTATATTCACGATTTTATTCTTTTCATTCCACATCTCGTATGTAGTCTTTCATTCCATTTTTCGTAATAGGGCCCGATTAGAAATGTACACCTATGTCAACACAACTTATTTCTCCAATTTCTCTCGTAGGCCTTTTTCAATAACCATCATCCTATCCATGTTGTTGATTATCTGATTTCTCATTTCAAACACTCCATTATGTTCGGTGGTTCTCATAGAGTATAATTTATGCCTTATGTAGTTTTTCGTGAGAGATTATTCTGCCTAAATATTAGTGAATTATGTAATATTATCAGTACAAAACATTAGAATTTTTTCCGAAGCATCCTTTCAGATTCCCTCTGATACTGGTTTATCCCACTAAACACATCTAACTTATGGGAAATGAATAATTCACATTCCATTCTGACATATTCATCAATAAAAAATTCATAATATCTCTTCCCATTAATATTTCTTAGTGGGATAGGTCCAAAAACTCCAACATGCACAAATTCAAGCACCCTTGTTGACTTCTTTTCCTTTTCCTTGTATGTATTTCTAACGATCTTCCCTTATTTAAATGAAATGAATGTATGAGTATGATCACATGATATATTAAGGATGTCTCTCCATATATGAAACATTACCAGATCTTTCATGGATTATTGGAATAGACGATCAATTCATTTATGCCACAATTTGTTTTCATCCTCTCAAGATAAAAAAACACATATCATCTTATCCCCTTACATGATTGAGATTTCACTTTATTTTTATTCCCTATGGAATAACTATACCATATCTTAAATTAATGATACACATATTTTTAGTAAATATTATGTAATTGACCAAGTCACGTAGATGACTGACACTAAGAAAGTTGTGACTGGGACCTTCTACTACTAATACATCGTCATGGCTCGTTTATTTTCCCCAAACCTAGATTTCTTGATTCAATTATATTATATACTTCATCATTAAAAAAATTGAAAACTCTTTCATTGTCATATTTTATTCATGTAACGAGATCCTTATTACCCATCATATGAGATGTGAAACTACTGTCAAGGATCCAGACACTAGAACAGTCTCATGCATTAATGGAAAATTTAACAACTGCATTCTCAAATCTCTTATTCATTATCGATATTTTGTCTTAATACTATGTATATATTTTAATCCATGATATTAATCAGAGTATTATGGAATAACTTCATCCTAATAAGTTGCAAATCTATTTTTTGTTTTCAGTTAACATGTTGATTGATTGATTTGGTTCTTGCGAACACTTTGGTTCTGCTTTGGAACCTTCATATGAATGGTCTATGTACAGTTTCTAGACATGTTCCCAAATCTCCCACACCAAATAAAATTCCCAAAAATGATATTAGTGTTTATTGAGATCTATTTGGCTAGTACTTTAGTTTGTCTGTCCTTTTGTATCCCTTAGATAAGGAACACACATTTTTTATGTGTCCAATATTTCCAAAAAAATGGAACTTGATATAAGGTATGTTCTTTTGTGTCATTTCTACACCAGTGGTTATCCTCTGGGTTCTCTATATCTTCTGATTCTACATTATACCCAGATCATATTTCAATCATGGAACTGGTGCTTGTGGTTTGACTTCAACTGTGGCTTCTTTCTACATTGGATCAAACCCCATAACGGTCTTATCGTTTATATTTCTCTGTTGGTTATATTTTTCTAGCCCTCTATGATCCTCTATCAACTATTACAACTTCTATGTGATATGCTTTTATGATGTGATATTGGGAGTCAAGAGTTTTTTATGATCCTAAAATTGTTTTCATATAGAAAACTCCCTCTTCAAGTTCGTCAATATGATTTATTTGATCCCTTCTATTGTTAGTCAAACAATAAATTTCACTTTTCTATTCCTCAATTTTTATCTTTTACACAAAAATCATCTCTATGATTTATTTTCTTTAAGACATAGGTTTTTCAATTTATTTCATCTGATCAGACTTTTCTTCTTCCTACTAATGCACATAGAGTATGGAATCATGAACCACTTTGGTGTATTTCTTCGTTTTGGATCTCAAAAAATCTATATAATTAAGAGTGGATTCTAATTCAGCTTTCAAGTCAACTCATCCTTAAACTTATTCTCCATAAATATCAGTTTATTCCTTTTTCTGAGCAATACCAACCACAACCATCATAGAATTTTATCCATAATCATTGTATTTTCTATCTTCTCAACCTGTTCAACTTCAGATTCATATGTACTATCACATTATTCTGAAATAAGATTCTTTTTCTTAATAAAATTTATCTTGTATTATTTCTTTCCCTTCATATAGGTTGAACAATTCTTCATGGTAATCTCAACTTCATCCTCAACATCTTATTTGAACTTCATGGGATATTATGTTGCAATACGAACAACCTTTCCACACATAATGAAAGAAAGTGTATGTTTCCCCTTTAAATTTCATGTTCATCTTTGAATATTTGAGTAATGTAATGACATCACCTTGCATGTATCTTTTTCTTTCTGAGAATATTTAATGGCGTGTTTCTTGAGGGCCTTTAATTACACCTCTTTAGATTTTTCCTTTTCTACAGCGTAATTATCATCATTTCTCATTTGATATTCTACAAGAATACTATAAAATTTATATTATGTCAGCTCTTTTGAACCATTAGATTCAAATACAGAAACTTTTGAATTTAATAAAGGTGGATTTTTCCTCAAGATATTCTTCACAATATTTATATCTTTAATGACTTCTTCAAGTCATCACATGTATTCCACTACATCATTTACCCTATCAATCAATGAATCAACAGACTCATTCAGGTTCATTCTCATATATTCATACTTCTTCCAATAAACTTACATTTCTACTTTTTTAAATTTTAATCTCTTTTATATATATTCAATAGCTTTCCCACATAGAATATGTTGTTTTGAATGACATTACCTTTGTATAGATTTAATTGGATATGGATCCCCCTAAAGCATTGACTTCAATGGCTTCAGCATAAACTTCCAGACATTCAGCATATGATAAAACACTGTTATTGATATAAGCTAAAATACCATGCATCAATATTATAAACACATGAATCCCAAAGATTATATGTAGTGTTGCATTCGATACATACATAATTGAAAATTATTCCTATTTATGTTCGGAATAACTTTATGATTGATGACCACCACTAAGAGAGAAACACAGATACTAACCATTAACTCTGAAACCAATTTTTAGTCCCACACGGTCAAATACCATTAAGGGCGGTGGTTAATTAGGGTATTATAGTGAAAACCACTACCCCTTCAGATCATGTTTCCTAGTTAAGAAAAACACTACTTTCAATATTTTCCTTAGCAGAGTATGAAAATTAATTAAATAATGAACATGACACAACAATTTTACATGGTTCACCGTCATTGGGCTACATCCAATGAGAATACACTGACAGTATGCTGAGGTACCAAATCCACTATAAGTTCACTTATTTTCTCAATGATCAGAGGATACACACTATCTGTCCTAGTTTACAACAAATCATAACTTTAACTCCCTCTACTCTCTAATATAAAGGGTGATAACTACATATTCAGAAGATTCACTTCGAGATTATTGGCATTAAGGTCCCATAATAATCACTCATGAATGCATCATCCACAAAATTTTTATTCTCTATTGATGTCCAACTTTCATCCACTAATGAATACCACCTTACAAAAAAATGTGCAATCCCTTTTAAAACACATTCGTAATGCACACATCCTTTACAAAGCACCTTATTTCACGAAGCTAAAACAATGATTTTCAATGTACACATATTTAATGAAGCTCAAACAAGACATCTCAAAGTACACCTTTTTCACATTACTCAAAAAACCATCATGAATAAACCCTATTGCACGAAGCTCCAAAATTTCTGTTTTATTTTTATGCCCTTTGTGAATTCCAACAAGTTCAAGATACTCAAAACATTCGATTAGCTATAATAACATTAATGATGTTTCTCTCCAGAATTGGCTTTGAAAACCACCTTTGTGAACCACCTTAGTGATTCGAGAGCCTTAAGATCTTTGTTATGTCTTACTACTCTATTTGAAGGGGTAGATCCATATTTATATGTTTTTTCACCAACTCCAAAACCTATCAGTCCATATCCACACATTTTGTAGAGATCCCATTTTTCCTCCATGAATCTCCTATTTCATGATGTTCCAAAACCATTTTTTATTTGAAATGATCATTGTAATCACAGATCCTTCCATCAATACACTATCCCATCATGACTCTCATATACTTCACTATTTTTGATACTTGACAAACTCAAGGAGCACACTTTCAGAATATTCATGCCTTCGCAAGCAACCCTTTGAAAAATCAATTCTTCATGTAATTCATGAATTTAACATATTTTCATATAGCCTTCGATAAAATCTATTTTTTAAAAGGCTATCTAAATTTCAAATTTTGGACACCAAAAATTTGACAAACACTAGAAAATAGCACAATGATATATCTGTTCTATTTTTTACTACCTCCAGATCTTCCATTCCTTTTTCATGGTTCTTTTTCTACATTAGTTGTTAGAAATATATCTTGAACTAAAACATTGACCATGAAATCCTACCTTTCAAAAAAACAAAACCCACCCAAAAATGATTCAATGGTAACATGAGTTATTTTTCCCAACACTTCTACATCAACTAAACCATCATCATAAAATAAGGAATACTCTATTAGGGAGGGAGCCAAACACGAAACATCTGTATGTTTTTTAATCTTGGAGTAAAACCTTCCATGTGACAATGATTCTAATTCGGAGCTGGAGTAACAAGGTGTTCTCTGTATTGTACATCGCATACCTAGGTTAGAAATAAGGAATATTATCTGCGAGAGACCCCTAGAGTAATTACCTTCTTGAATCCCATGAAATTCATAATTATTTATCATGTTGGGATTCCATGGTTTTTAATTTTGTGTAATATATATTGTGGTGAAAGAAAGCATTAAGAGGAAGGAGAAAGGTCACAAACATCAAAAGGATCTAATAAAATCCTGACTTATTTCTATCATTGATGAATTTTGAGTATCATTATATCAATATGTTCCTAGTAATATCACATATTTAGAAATATTCAATCATAATATCAAAGAGAAGACTATTCAAATATTGCATCTTTAGTAAGAGTTGGATACTGCTATAGTGTAACATAAACAACTTAACTGTTCATTAGGAGAAATCAACAAGGAATGAGAAAAGTCCATTGCAGATGACATGAAAGTGCTTCATCATGCTAAGGAAATAGAGGTTGTTCAGGTGACTCAACATCAAAAGGTAGTTGATGGGGATCATGAGGATGTCCAATAAATGAAAAGTTATGTCGATGAATGTAACGTCCCGATTCCGGAAACCACCCAGAGGTGCCCAGTACCCGGTTGGTCGCATGGCCTCAAGGGAATTTCCCAAAATGGAAAAAGTTTCCAACTAGTATCAAGGATCATGGGTGTGATCATGGGGAAACTATTCCCTTATTGGAAGAGTATCATGACAAAGGATAAACAAATATAATATTGGGGAAGCAGTAAAAATTCAAAAACAGTAATCAGTGGAAGACTGAAATAATAACAACTAGAGCACATATATATATAAAATGACGCATGATACATAGGTCTAGGAAAATATCCAATCAAGTCAAAATACTGAATACAACCAGTACTAAACCATAGTACAAATGAAATAGATAAACATTTCCATAGTATTGTAATCCTATTCTTGGTCCCATGCTCTCCATCTCTACATCAAATCAAGTACCTAAAGTAGAAGAGCTCTTTCCCTAATCTATACCTGCAGAGAAATAGTCTATTTGTACCAAAAAATCATGGCCCAAACGTTCTCTGAGACTAAATCATAGTATGAAACAACCCAATGATTTGTGCCTAACATTCAGTGAATATATTCTAGGAAAAAGTACAGAAAGGAGTAAACAAGAAGTACACAGTAGTAAACAATACAAAGTTTCAATATCTAGCAACAAATAATGACAACTGGGTCACCCTCTAGAACTGCTCGAAGTTATCCCCTCTGGTCCTACCTAACAAGTACAAGCAACCCTCTCAATAGTACACTCAGCCTAACCCATCTCGGTCTGTCATAAGAATTCATAAATACACTCTATGAGGAAGCTCACACAGTCAAACCCCCTTATAGTCTATGGTAGTCAAGGACTCCCTAGGGTAGCTCACATGTTCAATTCCCCTTATATCTCCAAGGTCACAGACTCTCTGTGGAAGCTCACTCGGTCAATTCTCCTTATAGCCCAGGTCGTTCACAAACTCTCCGAGGAAGCTCACTCAGTCAATTCCTCTTATAGTCTAGAGTAATAAAGGCAGTTAAAAGTAAAACTAAAGACTCCCTAAGGATGCTCCCATGGTCAATTCCCCTTATATTATAAATTAGTCCTAGGCTCTCTAAGGAATCACACTCAGAATATCCCCCTTATAACATTAAGTTCTCAAAGACTCTCTCAAGAAGCTCACTCGTTCAATTCCCCTTATAGACTACTACACCAGGTTCTCATGGCCCTATACAGGTCAACTAGTATAGTAATGCAATATGGCCAAAGTAATCCTAAAAAATTACTTGGCTAAAAATTTCACATCATATTAATCATGTTAGAAAATACAAACTCTCCATCCTACAATAACTAGCATGGAAAATAGGCAAGGCATCCAAATTGGTAAAACATGACCAAATGGTCGTAAAAAGAACATGCAATGGAAAAAAAATCCAAAGCATAGAAATTCAACCCTCTTTATGTCCAATTAACCTCTACACAGCCATACAGGCATGGAAGGTAGTCAATAGGGGTAAAACGGTAAAAACACAATACGCAGTTCATGGATATTGGTGGAATTTTCACATAATACTCAAAGACATATGAATGGAAAGGCAAAAACCACATAACATGGAATTGGGAGATCAGTTAACCTGAATCTCAAGGATGTAATCACCATATAATTCCATAGATCTATGAAAATGTATTAAACAGTCAACCCATGATAACATGGAAAAGATGAAGAATTGGAAAATGATTCTCTAGGAGAAGGAATAACTCCCCGATGTGATTCCAACACAACTGATGGTGTTTGATTTGGAGGATGGTCGCATGCTCAGGGGTTCTTCGATGATCAGTGTTCATACAATGCTCTCAGTCAAACGGGTCCTAAAAGAAGATCGTTTTGGTGATTTGACGCGACCCCGGTACAATTAATGAAAAAAAGAAAGAACACGACATGTACGTTTGAAGTTAATGATGTGTACTTGACTTTTACGCACTCTGCTTTAGGGGGCCTCCAAACACCCCCACACGGTCGTGTGTGTGGCCCCTACACAGCCAACACACGGCCTCTAGCGGCAAGGCAGTACACGACGTGTACTCATAAAGTACATGATGTGTACATCAAAAATTTCCAAAATCTTGTATTTTCCGAGAAACTCTAGAAAAAAAAAAGAAAAAAAAATGAAAAGTAGATCCAGTTTCATACAAAATTCTCCCCTAAAATAAATTCATCCCCGAATATCCCTTGTTCGGCATAGAATAAGAAACCCAGAACTTCTCCGGTCACAATGCTTGTACATCAGCCTCCCTCTCCCAAGTCTCATTCTTTACTTGCCTGTGTTGTCATAGAACCCATACCAAAGTAACAGACCGACCATGAAGAACCTTTGTACTGCGATCTATAGTCTGGATAGGATGCTCCTCAAAAGATGCATCCACCTCCAACTCGACTTCCATAGGATGGAAAGCATGAGACATGTCTGAAAAGTAACGTCGGAGCTGAGAAACATGGAAAACGTCATGCATAGACTAGTACCTCTAAGGTAACTCCAACAGATAGGAAACCAGACCAACTCTCTCAAACACCTCAAATGGTTCAACGTACCTTGGCCAAATCATACACGATATCCTAATCCTCTTGTGTCCCAACATCATTGTGACACGTAGAAAAACATGATCCCCAACCTCGAACACTAGAGGTTGTCTCCATTGATCAGCAGAATACATCTGACGAGACTATGCTTTATCCACCCTCTTTTGAATCAACTATGTCTTCTCTGTAGTCTCCTGAACAAGGCGAGGTCCCAGTAAAGATGCCTCTCATTCCTCTATCCAAAATAAGGGTGATCAGTTTGGCCTACCATACAAAGCCTCATAAGGTTCCATTTGAATTGATTGTGAAAACTATTGTTGTAGGAAAACTCCACAAGAGGTATATGCATCTCCCAAGAACTTCCAGAATCCATAATTCATGCTTAGATCATGTCCTCAAGAACATGAATTGTATGCTCGGAATGGCCATCTATCTTGGGATGGTATGCTGTACTCAAAAGTACATGTGTACCCAAAGCCTTATGAAGTACCTGCTATACCCGGGAAGTAAAACATGTGTCCTTGTCTGAAATGATGGAGTGTGGAACTCCATGCATATGTACAATATCACGTATGTACAACTCTCCCAGATCATCAACATTGAAGGTCTCCTTTATCAGAAAGAAGTGGGAGACATTCGTAATTCAATCAATGACAACCCAAACCGCATCATTTCCAAGAGGCGACCTTGGAAAACAGGTCACGAAGTCCATCACGACGTCTTTCCACTTCCACTCCAGAATGTATATCTGTTGTAGAAGCCCAAGTGGTCACTGATTCTCCATATTCACTTGCTGACAAGTGGAAAACCTCAAGACGAAACCAACGACATGCCTCTTCATACATGGCCACTAATACTGATGGTGTAGATCACAATAAATCATGATGACACCAGGAAGAACTTCCCAAACTGGGGAATGAAAATCCCACATGACCTCCTTGCGTATATCTACTAGAACCCATATACATCCCTGAAAACGCAAGATCTCATCCCTGCCTATGTCCCATCCAAGAATAGGGTCCTCTCTAGACACACATTCTTGTAGGACTAGGCCTTCATAATCGGATAACTGCCTCATTTGTACTCAATCAAGAAGTGTAGAGGGAACAACTATAGATGAAAGGAAGGTATGCCTCTATCTATCGTGAACCTCCAAATGCATCTCAGAGAACAATTCCATAAGCTGCCAATCACTGCTCGCCTCTGAAAATGCTTGTATCTGAGCCCTCCTGCTCAACACATTTTCCTCTAGGTTTCCCTTCATAGGTGTATAGGAAAGATCAAAGTCAAAGGATTTTAGGCACTCAACCCACATTCAGCGTCTCAAATTCAGATCACTGTGAGTGAATATGTACATGAGACTTTTGTGGTTGGTGAAAACCATGAAATTATCTCCCAAAAGATAACGTCTCCAATAGCGTATGGCATGAACAATAGCTCCCAACTCCAGATTGTGCATCGGGTAATTCCTCTCGTGTGGCCTCAACTATTGAAACCCGTACGCAAGGACTCCATCTCCATGCATAATCACAAATCCCATACTGATACATGATTCATCAAAATAGATAGTGTATCTCTTTCCCGGCTCTGGAAAGACTGGTATCGGTGCTGAAGTCAACATTTATTTCAGCTTCTGAAAGATGACTCACAATAATATGACCATAAGAACATTACACCCTTCTTGTTCATACCTTTCAACGGTGCTTCTATGTGTGAAAACCCTATATGAAGCGTCTTTAGTATCCATCCGCCCCAAGAAAACTCTGCACCTCAAAGACATTCTTCGGCTACTACTTGGAAAACATAGCTCTCACCTTCTCTGGCTCTATTGGTACTCCTGTCTCTGAGATAACATGACCCAAAAAGTGAATCTGGTCCATAAAAAAGTGGCATTTTGAGAGCAGAGCATATAACGGATGCTCTCTCAGTGTACTCCAAATTATCACAAGATGTGTACCATGGTCGTGTTGAGTGCGAGAGTACACCAAGATATCGTCCATGAAAACAACCATTAAGGAATCCAAGTATGGATGGAACACTCAGTTCAACAACTCCATGAAAACTATCAGTGCTTTCGTGTGACCGAATGGACTAACCATACAATCTTATAAACCATAACTACTTTGGAAGGCTATAAGAGGTATATCTTATGGTCTAACACACAACTGATGGTAACCAGACCTTAAGTCGATCTGCAAGAACACTCGGTCTCCTCGAAGCTGATCAATGTGATAATCAATACTTGGAAAGGGATATAGGTTCTTGACCATCAAATGTTTCAGATTCCGATAGTCCACACAAAGCCTTGGGGTGTTGTCTACCTTCTTCGCAAACATGACATGTGAACACCAAGGAGAAGTACTGGGTCAGATGAATAACTTTGCCTACAACTCTTCCAACTATTTCTTAAGCTCCTACAACTCTGTTGTAGCCATCCTATAAGGAGGAATGGACAGTGGTGTCGCTCCTAGCACAAGATCGATAGAAAAGTCTACCTCATGATCATGAGGAAAACTTGAAAATTCCTCTGGAAGGATATCTCTGAAATGATCCACTACTAGGGGAAAGTCTAACTGTGAAGTACCCTAGTCATCCAGATATAGACTAGCAATCTTAGCTGTAACTCTTCCTAAACCATGATGCACTGGTCCCGCTCTGCACTCCTAGACATCCCCCTCGCCCTAATGAAGAAACGATCCTCCCTATGGTGATATGAAACTCACCCTACAACGATAGAAATCAATGACTTCCTAGAAGGAAAATAACCAGTCCATTCTGAGAATGACATCATATCCTGTCATCTCTAGGACATAGAGGTCCCATAGAAATTTACAACCTCCTACCACAATAAGTAACTCCTTGAACTGACACACACTATATGTTCGTGGCCCTAAAAGAGTGTCTAGTGTCAAGATATCGGCAGAAGAAAAGATGCAGATCCCTAGGCTCTCCAAAAAAACAACAAAGATAAAGCTATGGGAAGCTTCTATATCAAAAAAATATAAAGATAAAACTGAGGAAACTAGAATCATACCATGAAATGTAGAGGGTCTGGTATCCTTCTCTTACTGGGTCTGCTGCACTACAAAGGTCTGGCCTATACCGCGGCCCTGTGACCCTGCCTGACAACACTAAGTTGATCCACCCTGCTGTCGCTTGTAGCCTAGTGACTGACCATTGCGGCGGCGCCCTCCGCCTCGGCCCTAATTGCCGAAAGAAATCCAATTACCCGACTGGTGAGGAACAAGTGGAGCTGATCGTAAATTAGGAGTCATAGAAGAACCCCTATCACAAGATTTTGGTGAGAAGAACTGACAAAAGCGCCGAAGGTGACCCATCTTGCTGCATGATAGGCACTCCAATGGGTCTCTCGGGAAACACAGCCTCGTTTTCCTACTTCTACCTCACTGGTAGCACACCACATAACTACCAGAATATGCATCATGTTTACTATGGTCTCCTCGTGTAGACTCTCTGTAGTTCTTCCTGCTATCTGTAGAAGGAATAGTAACTCTGGATGTCAAAATTCCCAAGCTCATTGCTCTAGAATCCCCCAATTTGCACTCTGTGACCAATGCCTAGTTGATATCAGAGGATATTGAAGTCAACCTAAATATGTTCACCTGTGATCGTATGTCCTGCCTCAGACCATCTTCAAGCATCCATGTAATAAACAGCTCATCACCTCTAGGAATAGGGTGAAACGTTTCAGCTCTGTAAAGTGAGAGGAATACTCCTAACATTAAGAGTACCCTGCTCTGAACACATGAAATCTCAGGCTCTATCGGCCGTCAAGGTCTCCGGATAGAAGTAGTCATAGAAGATGCGCCGAAACTCATCCCAGGACAAACTCTGCTGGTGACCCGCATGTGAGATCACATCCCACCACCTCTTGGAGGATTCCCAAAGCATGTAGGTAGCGAGCTTCCCCCTCTTCTCTGGAGGTATCTCTAGGTGCTCTAAAATCGTCAGTGTGGCTTCTAGCCATGACTCTGTAGCCTAGGGTCTGCCATCCCCTGAGAAAGTAGGAGTATGCTGATGCTGAAAGACCCATGTCAATTCGTCCATTGACGGTGCAGGAGACGACACTCTTGGAAAAGTCTGCATTATCCTTATAAATCCCTCTCTGAACTGTGCATTAGTTCTTGCATCATGTATTGGGGTTGGTGCCAAGAATGGCATGACGGGAGGATCTTCTGGAAGTCCCTGATCATCCATATTCGGCGTCTGATCACTGTCCAGTAACTGGCAGACAACTCGAGGACATCTTGGTGGCAAGAATCTGAAAAGTCAAGCACACAACTTAGATCTATATTATCGTGGACTGAAAACTTGAAGTGTGAGTGGGGAACAGGAGAAATAAATCATTCAATCTTAACAAAACATGACTACATGTAGTGTATAATATCCTACATGGCGTGCTCCCTTAAGTCATTTACATGGGCGTGTACTGCTGCCAAAACTGGTTGTGTAACACCCCAACCACACGGCATGTTCTCCAAACACACAACGTGTACCTGAATCCTCTTCCCCTTTTTGATTCCTTTTAAATGGTTAAGACACACGAAACTCCTAAGACAAAACTACACAGCGTGCTCAGAGTAGAAACAGGGTGTACATAATAAGCCTCACCTGGCCTGTGTTGTTGGTGACAGGGCCTGGGCACCCAGGTTACACTACACGACATGTTCTAGTTGGACATGGCATGTAATAATAAGTCCCAACCGACTGTGTGGTCAGTTACATAGCTGGATACACGAATGACACTATATGGCGTGTTCCATATGGACATGACATGTACGATAAAGATAACACCGACCTGTGTTGTTCATGACATGGTCGGGCACCTAGGTCCAACTACACGACATTCACAAATGGTACACAGCATGTTTCCGCAAGAAAATCCCAATCCTGTGTCTCTGCCCACGTGGCCTATGACACAGTTAGGGACTACACAGAGTGTACATTAATGACACTATGTGTACTTAAGAAAAATAGTTTCTTCTCAAACTAAAGAACACATGGAGTGTAGTAAAAAATACAAAGCGTGTATTTTTTTGCGTTTTCAGGACAGTAACCTGCAGAAACTACTCCATGGCCCAGAAAACACTGAAAACCACATTGAAAGTGCCATATTCCGATCCATGAGGGCCCATACTCCCCTCAAGTAAAGGTTTGGCATCTTATACATTTTATAAAAAGTGTATCAAGTCAATGATCTACCAAATTCTGGTCCACGAGGGACCACAACACCCCAAGAACCAAATATTTTCATTCATTTATGAAAAACCTCACACAATAATACCCTATCAAACATCAGGTATTTTATCAAGGCATCTATCACAAAAGCATGCATAATCTAGACAACATCTATCACAACAACATTTAATAGCTAATGTAACCTAGATGACATGGAAAGAATTCATGGCATGTGATTTCTAGTGTGTTTCCATATAATGCATGAGATGGAATACCCTCATCTCATTGGGTTGTGACAGAAGTAGAACCTCAATAAC
Source organism: Viscum album (assembly GCA_963277665.1). Classification (NCBI taxonomy): domain Eukaryota; kingdom Viridiplantae; phylum Streptophyta; class Magnoliopsida; order Santalales; family Viscaceae; genus Viscum; species Viscum album. Next base: position 510,835,683 of record OY728125.1, read on the forward strand.
ATCAACGATATCAGCCCAATATAGGTGAGTCACCTGACAGTGAAAATCAGATCAACTGTAAATTTGAAAACCATAAGAAAACTGAAATCAATGAGGTAAATTGTATTTTCCCTATACACGCGTTTGCTACTCACAGGCTCAACATTATTACCAAGTACATTTCCCTTCCTATCCCTGGATAAAGGCTCCAAACATTACGTCAAGATAAAACAATTCCTCTGATACAACTTTGTAACATCCCAGTTTCGGAAGCCGCCTATAGGCCTCCCGTACATGGTTGGCCACATGGCGTCAAGCGCATTTCTCCGAACGCCAGAGGCTTCCGACTAGTAGCAAGGGCCTTTGGTTTGATAGTGGGGAATGTATTCCTTCATTGGAAGAGAAACACAGTGGAAGATAAACAAATATACAATAGATGAAGCACTAAATATTCAACAACAGTATTCAGTGGATGACTGAAATAATAACAACTGTAGAACATAGACACACACACACACACATACAGATATATATAAAATGATGAATGAAACATATTTCTAGAAAAATAGCCAAAAAAGTCACAATTATAAATACAACCAGTACTAAAAAAATATATAAAACAAAACGATAAAGAGATCCTCAGCATCACAAGACAAATTTTGATCCCTTGCTCTCCAGCTCCATAGCATGTCAAGTATATGAAGTAGAAGGTCGCTTGCCCTTATCTATACATGTTTTAATAGAATTTGTTTTTTCTAAAAGATGGGCCCAAATAGGGTGTGAGACTAAATCCTAGTGGGCAACCCCCCCCCCCCCCAATCTGTGACCAATAGTATTTTAATATAGTGTTGGTAAAAGTACAGAAAGCAGTAAATAAGATATACTCATTATTAAACAATCCACAGTTTCAATGTCAATAAATAGCTAAAAACAAAAAAGTAACACTCTAAACGTACTCGCATCCATCCCCTCTGGCCCAAACTAACAAGTTCAATCAACCCTCTAGGTAGTACACTCAGCCTAACCCCTCTGGTTCTGTCATAATAAATCATAAATAGACTCTCTGAGGAAGCTCACACAGTCAATTCCCCTTATAGTCTAAGGTTTTCAAGGACTCTCTAATGAATCTAACATGGTAAATTCCAATTATATCCCCAAGGTCACAAACTCTATGAAGATGCTCTCTTGGTCAATTCCCCTTATAGCCGAGGTAGTTCACAGCCTCTCTAAGGAAGTTCACTCGGTCAATTAACCCTATAGTCTAGAGTAATCAAGGTAGTTCAATGTAAAAAAAATGAATCTAAAAGGAATATCGCATAGTGAATTCACTTTATAGTCTAATGTAGTCCTACAATATATGAGATACTCACTCAGTCTATCCCCCATATAGCCTAATGTTCCCAAAGACACTCTGAGGAAGCTCACTCAGTCAATTCCCCTTATGGACTACTACAATAGGTTCTTACGGCCCTGTGCAGTTCAATGAGAATAACAATGCAATATGGACAATGTAGACCTACATAATTACATGTATAAACAGTCTACAACATATCAAGCATGTCAGAAAATACAAACTCTCCATCACTAGTGCAGAAAACGTTTTTTACGTCGGTTATTTTTTATTATTTACGTCGGTTTTTAGGCGACGTTAATACGGACGACGTTATAAATAACGTTTTTTACGTCGGTTATTTAAAACCGACGTAATATCCCTAACATCACGGTGGTTATCACGTCGGTTCATATAATAACCGACGTGATAAATATGCGCGTGGGGCTTTATCACGTCGGTTATTCCCTAAAACGACGTGATAAAACGCCTGGGATATTGTTTATCACGTCGGTTATGTCATAACCGACGTGATAAACCCTTCCCCTGGCCTTTTATAACGTCGGTTATTTAGGAAACCGACGTGCTAAAAAGGCCTGGGAAACGTTTTAGCACATCGGTTATCCAATAACCGACGTGGTAAATCGATTCCCAGGCCTTTTAGCACGTCGGTTATATTAAGAACCGACGTGATAAAATCCCCGGGAACGGTTTATCACGTCGGTTCTAGAAAAACCCGACGTGATAAACCCCTCCCGATTTATTTACCACGTCGGTTATTTTATAACCGACGTGAAAGATTTTTTTTTTAAAATAATTGCACTGCTCTCACCAAAAAGCAACCAGAAACCAAACAAAAATAACCATGCCAGCCCTCCCCCAAGCCCCAACTGAACCCCACCCTCATCTATACCCACCTAACAACCTGGCCAGCCCTCCCCCACCACATTGGAGCCCCACCACAACCCTTGGACACCCCCCCACCCCTTGGACAGCCCCCCCACCCTCATTTACACCCCCACGACCCCTAGTACAGCCGCAAACACCCATTGGACACCCCCCCTCATTTACACCCAACCGGCCCCTTGGACAGAACTCCCAGACACCTTGGACACCCCCCACCCCTTGGACACCCCCCACCCCTTCGACAGCCCCCCCACCCTCATTTACACCGCCCGAACACTAGGACAGCCCCAAACACCCCTTGGACACCCCTCCCATATCCCTTGGACACCCCCCACCCCTTGGACACCCCCCCACCCCTTGGACAGCCCCCCACCCCGTGGACACCCCCCCGACCCCTTGGAAACCCCCCCCCCCCTACCCCTTGGAAACCCCCCCATCCCCTTGGACAGCCCCAAACACCCCTTGGACACCCCTCCTATATCCCTTGGACACCCCCCCACCACTTGGACACCCCCCAACCCCTTGGACAGCCCCCCCCCCCCCACCCTCATTTACACCCAACCGACTCCTTGGACAGCCCCAAACACACCTTGGACACCCCTCCCATATCCCTTGGACACCCCCCGCCCCTTGGACACCCCCCCACCCTCATTTACACCCCCCCCGACCCCTAGGACAGCCCCAAACACACCTTGGACACCCCTCCCATATCCCTTGGACACCCCCCAAACACCCACCCACCCCCTTGGAACCTCTCCCCCCATACCAAAATCCAGACCAGAAAAACCATCAACAGTAGACCAAAACAAGAAGTAGAGAAAAATTAAACATTCACTTATATAACATTCAAAACTTACACTGTCAACTTCAAAAAAAACTAAATCCAACCTAAACGACTACGAAATACACAATTACATTGACAATATTCAAAATTACATTTTACATTACAAATAACTAAAAGTCAATCAAACCTGTAAAATAATTTGACCACTCCACTTGTAAGTGTTTGATATCTTCAGCAGTAAAGGGTTGAGGGTCATCAAAAAGCTACAAAGGAAAAGGATAGTAGTCAATGTGTATAATGAATAAATCAAATTGAAATATTATGAGAAAGAGGAAATCTTACCAGGTCAAAACTCAGAACTGTCCCAGTTGTTATTATTTCATACATAAATCTTAACATATAATATCCGCATTCGATGATGCCTTGTTGCTCATGACATTTCTGTATGAATGAGTGTAAATTCAATATATTATTTTTATGTAATAAATCAAAATGTACAAATTATAAATGGATATTTACCTTCGCATGTACATATTTGATCTTGTAATTCCTTTTCTATGCGCTTTTTCGAAAGTGGACCCATGCCCTGTTAGAAAATAATACGAATGGGGTAAATTTAAAATTCATTATAATATATAAAACTATTGTGAAATTGAAACTTACGTTTCCAATATATTCTTAAAACTTTCTCGCACATCATCATGGAGAGAGCATATCCAATAAAGTGTTTTCTCCCTAGGGCAAAAAACCCCTAACATCCAATGATCCCTGAGAAAAGGAAATTTAAGAAAAGGAAATTTAACGTTAGTGGTTTTTTATGTTAAAAGATAATTAACTCTTTGAGAGGGATGTGTTTCATACCTCTCACAAAAAGGCATCATCCAACACTGTGTGATTACATTCTTTTCAAATCTATCAGCAATATAAAGCATTCTTTGTTCCTCATCCAATGCACATGCTTCAGGGGAAATCAATTGTGGGTCCACGAATCCATATACATCTGTCAGCTCATTCCTCTCACAAATTTTATACATATACCTAATACAAAGCAGACATAAGTATACATTTTTAATAAATATAACGCAAGGAAAAGGTGTTAAGACTTACATGATAAAAATTTGCACCACGTTGATGCCCAACTTATCTCCAGTGACAAACTCCATGATATCAGTTTTCATAATCCCCACACATAGTTCACGTCCACAGACATGAGCTTCCATTGTAAAGTCATAATGATCCGCCAACAAATTTGAATATCTTGACAATTTGTCAAGACTGCTAGTATCTGCATCTGATGTCATAGCTATCTATCTTTGTTGTTGTCTATACAGTATTTCTTTACCTTTGAAGTATTCCTGTAAAAATAAATTGAAAAATATATTAGTTTTCAAATGATAAAACATTAATAAAAATATAAAATAAAAGATATAACATCCATACCTCTATGGTAATGAGTCGAAGAAGTCTGGATGGCCAAAGTAAAAAATGGCCGATACTATGTCCAACTGTCGTCACCTCATCTGTAGGTAATGGTATCCGAGCTGATCTATCTATAATATTCTGTACAGTGACCCTCTGATTCTCTACCTCTAACTGTTGATGATGAACTGTATCTCCTATACAATATACCATCCCATATGCAACTATATGATGTTGAGGATCATCAACATACAACTCACAATAAGTAGGTAGCTGCGGCGGAGGAGGAGGATCAAAAATGGGGTCCGCATGCTGAGGTGGGGGAGTGGGAGCTACTGGGAGAGGTGGAGTGGGAGCTGCACCCTGAAATTGTCTTTGCAAGTCTGCAAACATTAACTGCACCGATGCTCTAATCTTGTCCTCCATTGTCGCATTAATATTATGGACTTCAGCCTCCAAGGATTCTATTTTTTTTTATAAACTCCCTCAACGTTAGAAGCACTGCATGCAGTTGAAAATATTCCATTTTATAATAATCATACACCCTAATACCATCAGCCCATAACAGTTTCAAATCATCAATCAGCGGTGACAAGTATACATCAATATCATTGTCGGGTTGCTTTGGACCAGAGATCATGATACTCAACATGACATATTTGCGCTTCATACAAACTTCAGGAGAGAGGTTGTAAATTACCAATAAAACAGGCCATGAACTATGTGTGCTACTGAGGGTTCGGTATGGATTCATTCCATCTGTGCACAAGCCTAGTCTCAGATTTCTAATTTCATTTCCAAATGTAGGGTACTGGGCATCAATTTTCTTCCATTGTGGACAATCAGCTAGATGACGTATTTTTCCATCACATACCCGCTCATCAGCATGCCATCTTAACCTTTTTGCATCATGTGAATTAGCAAATAAACGTTTGAAACGAGGAATTATAGAAACATACCAAAATACCTTTGAAGGGAGCTTTGTAATCTCTACACCAGCTTGTGATTTTTCTTTCACCTTATACCGTGATGTCCCACATTTAGGACACTCTTTCAGAAATTCATATTCCTTCCTATATATAATGCAGTCATTCGGACATGCATGTATTTTCCTGTATCCCAATCCCATCGGGCATAATATTTTTTTGGCCTTATAATGTGAATCTGGAAGATCGTTATCTTTTGGAAGAATGTCTTTCATCAATTGTAGCAGCTCTGTAAAACTTCTGTCACTCCATCCATGTTTCGCCTTCAGGTTAATCAATCTTAACACCGCCGACAAAACCGTAAAATCTGTACAACCAGGATATAATGGTTTTTCGGCATCACCATATAGACGTGAAACTCTCGGTTCTATCTCAATTTGTTCTACTACAATATCGCGAATCATTTCTTCAATTCCATCGGAGTTACCATCTTGCGATTCATTATCATCAGTGACATTCTGTCCAGTTTCGCCATGCCAAATCCAAGGGTTGTAACTCGGATTGAAACCATGACAAATCAGATGATCTTTTATCTCTCTACTTTTCAACTTCTTCATATTCAGACATTTCAGGCATGGACAGAAAAAAATGTCACTACTTGGAACATTTCGTTTAGCAAATTCCAAAAAGGCATCAACACCTTCCTCATATTCATTGCTCATTCGATGTGCCGTAATCCAACTTCGACTCATTATTGCCTATAACAAATAGCAAAAATATATATATTTTTTAGATAAGACAAATATATGTTTATATGAAAAAAATCATAATTTGAATATAACAATTTTGAAATATAAAACAAATCGATGTGTAAACCCCCCTGGACACCCCCCGACCCCTCTGGACAGCCCCCCACCCCTCCTGGACACAACCCCCCACCCCCGACCTGCTTGGACACCCCCCTGGACACCCCCCAACCCTCTGGACAGCCCCCCCACCCCTCCTAAACACCACCCCCACCCCTACCCCCTTGGACACCCCCCTGGACACCCCCCGACCCTCCTGGACACCACCCCCACCCCCTACCCCCTTGGACACCCCCTGGACATCCCCCAACCCTCTGGACAGCCCCCCCACCCACCCGGACAACCCCAAATACCCTCTGGAGAGGCCGCCACCCACCTGGACAGCCCCCCACACCCATCCACCCCCTTGGACACCCCCCTGGACACCCCACCGACCCCTCTGGACAGGCCGCCACCCCCTTGGACAGCCCCCCACACCCACCCATCCCCTTGGACACCACCCTGGACACCCCCCGACCCCTCTGGACAGCCCCCGACCCCTCTAGAAAGCACCCCCACCCCTCCTGGACACAACCCCCGACCTTCTTGGACACCCCCTGGACACCCCCCAACCCTCTGGACAGCCCCCCCACCCCTCCTAAACACCACCCCCACCCCCTACCCCCTTGGACACCCCCCTGGACACCCCCCGACCCTCCTGGACACCACCCCCCACCCCCTACCCCCTTGGACACCCCCTGGACATCCCCCAACCCTCTGGACAGCCCCCCCACCCACCCGGACAACCCCAAATACCCTCTGGAGAGGCCGCCACCCACCTGGACAGCCCCCCACACCCATCCACCCCCTTGGACACCCCCCTGGACACCCCACCGACCCCTCTGGACAGGCCGCCACCCCCTTGGACAGCCCCCCACACCCACCCATCCCCTTGGACACCACCCTGGACACCCCCCGACCCCTCTGGACAGCCCCCCGACCCCTCTAGAAAGAACCCCCACCCCTCCTGGACACAACCCCCCACCCCCGACCTGCTTGGACACCCCCCTGGACACCCCCCAACCCTCTGGACAGCCCCCCCACCCCTCCTAAACACCACCACCCACCCTTTACCCCCTTGGACACCCCCCTGGACACCCCCCAACACCCACCCACACCCTTGGACAACCCCCCACACCCACCCACCCCCTTGTAAACCCCCCTGGACACCCCCGACCCCTCTGGACAGCCCCCCGTCCCTCCTGGACACCACCCCCCACCCCCTACCCCCTTGGACACCCCCTGGACATCCCCCAACCCTCTGGACAGCCCCCCCACCCACCCGGACAACCCCAACTACCCTCTGGAGAGGCCGCCACCCACTTGGACAGCCCCCCACACCCATCCACCCCCTTGGACACCCCCCTGGACACCCCCCAACACCCACCCACACCCTTGGACAGCCCCCCACACCCACCCACCCCCTTGTAAACCCCCCTGGACACCCGCGACCCCTCTGGACAGCCCCCCGTCCCTCCTGGACACCACCCCCCACCCCCTACCCCCTTGGACACCCCCCTGGACATCCCCCAACCCTCTGGACAGCCCCCCCCACCCACCCGGACAACCCCAACTACCCTCTGGAGAGGCCGCCACCCACTTGGACAGCCCCCCACACCCATCCACCCCCTTGGACACCCCCCTGGACACCCCACCGACCCCTCTGGACAGGCCGCCACCCCCTTGGACAACCCCCCACACCCACCCATCCCCTTGGACACCACCCTGGACACCCCCCGACCCCTCTGGACAGCCCCCGACCCCTCTAGAAAGCACCCCCACCCCTCCTGGACACAACCCCCCACCTCCGACCTGCTTGGACACCCCCCTGGACACCCCCCAACCCTCTGGACAGCCCCCCACCCCTCCTAAACACCACCCCCCACCCCCTACCCCCTTGGACACCCCCCTGGACATCCCCCAACACCCACCCACACCCTTGGACAGCCCCCCACACCCACCCACCCCCTTGTAAACCCCCCTGGACACCCCCCGACCCCAAATCCATGCACCTATGCCATGATTGTGTGTGAATAAAGTAGTAACAACTGTAAAAGGGCAACCCATCCAAATGGACACGCCCCAACCCTCTCGGGGATTTATAGAAAACGATGAAAAATTAGTGAAATCATAAAATTACTCAATATTTCAAGTCGAACAAATAGATCTAGGGATGATAAATAAGATTATCGTGCCAAAACGAGTTAAAAGGGTTCGCAATCGAAGAATTTTAGCTAGTTTCAACAAAAAAATCACAACACATATATATTTACTATCCGCGAAAAAAACGAACGAGTGGGATGATTACCTGAGTGCTGCGAGTTTAGATGATTGATCCGAGGAGATTAAATATGAGAAACGATGATCGCAAAACGAATCTAAACCAACGAAATGGACGAGCCGATTCGGGTTTACGCGCGAGAGAGACGAGTCGCGACTGTCGAAGGTAAACTCGCGAATGACAATCCACGGGTCTGGGTAAATTTTTAAATGAGTTATCACGTCAGTTATTCAATAACCGACGTGATAATTGTTTTAAAAACATTTATAACATCGGTTATTTCAATAACCGACGTAAAAACCATCCTCCGATTCATTTTTGACGTCGGTTATAAAATAACCGATGTTATAAAGGGCTCAAAATCCGCGTTTTTTTTCGTCGGTTATTCCATAACCGACGTCAAAAACATCTGCGGATTCTTTTGTTACGTCGGTTATTTCATAACCGACGTAAAAAAGCCTTCAAAAATCGCGTTTGTTACGTCGGTTATTCAATAACCGACGTCAAAGAGCCTTCGAAAACCGCGTTTTGTACGTCGGTTATAAAAATAACCGACGTAAAAAACGAAGCCGCGTGATTAATAACGTCGGTTATCAAAATAACCGACGTTAAATGTGTACCGAACACAGGTTTTTACGTCGGTTAAGAAATAACCGACGTAAAAAACCTCGTTTTACATATTTTGACGTCGGTTTTATATAACTGACGTAAAAAATGGTGACGTAAAAAACGTTTTCTGCACTAGTGCATCCTACAACAATAAGCATGGAAAACAGGCAAGGTGGACAAACTCGTTAAACTAGACCAAAAAGTTGTAAACAGAACATGAAAGGGAAAAACATCCAAAGAATAGAAATTCAACCCTCTTAATTTCCAGTTAACCTATATAGAGACATACATGCATGGAAAACAAACAACAAGGGTAAAATTAAAAATACACAACACCCCGTTCAATGGTATTGGTGTAATTTGCAGATAATACTCAATGACTTTGAACGGAAATGCACAAACCACCTACCTTGGTTTTGGGAGATCATATACTTGAATCTCAAGGCTTGAATTCCTTATAACTTCATAGATCTAGAAAAAAGTATAAAATGTTTAACCTATGATAACTTGGAAAAGATGACGAATTGGAAAAAAAATGCTATGGGAGAAGGAAGAACTCACCGATGCGATTCCATAGCAACTGACGGTGTTGGATTTGGAGGACGGAGGCACACTCGGGGGTTCATCAATGATCCATGGTCATACAATGCTCTCGGTCGAACATGACCTAAAAGAATATCGTTCTAGTGATTAGACGCGTCCCCGATGCGTTTAATGAAAAAAAGTACACGACTTGTAATTTTGAAGTACACAACATGTACATGACTTTTTCATACTCCACTTTAGGCAGAATCCGAACACACCCATATGGCCATGTGTGTGTCCCCTGCACGACCAACACATGGCCTCTACTGGAAAGGCAGTACACGGCTTGTACTCATAAATTACATGGCGTGTACTTAAAAAATTTCCAGAAACTCCTCGTTTCTCAAAAACACCAGAAAAAACAAGCCTGAAAAGAAGATCCAGGTTCTTAAAATGACCTATTGGTACTTGTGACAGAGAGACTCTACTTTTTTGATATTCTACATGGTTATTTTACTCATAAATGAAAACAATTTTTTTTCTAATCATATTTTTATTCATCCATACATTTTACTATAATTATACTTTCAAAACCAATTTTCTTAGAATGAATTATTCACATCAGATAATCATATCTATAATGATTGGGACATGATTCCCTCTAATTGTTTTCCTAAGATAATGAGCCTAGTGAGCATAGACTGACTATTTCTATGGTCATATGGACAACCCTAGATTCTATGTTTCTTTTGTGTTATCAACCTAATTTTTACCTAATAATAATATGGATGGTAATTAGTGGGTGAGAAATAGATTTTTTTAGGATTCATTTTTTGATTCTTCATCCAAATTAAGTATTCCTTGTAAATTTTTATCGCTCAATATTTCATAAACCGTACAAAGTGTTGGACTAGTGAGCTAAGACCTGACATTTATCCAGATTTCCCTATGTGAGAATTCAATCTGATGAGTACTATGTCTCTTTTTGTTTGTAGTTTAATGTTGTTATTTTTGGACTAATAATGCTAACACTTATAATAGAATATTGTTGACCATGAATTTTGAGATTATAACCCAAACCGATCATGATTGTTGCGGAATGCAACATCCCTCATTCTCCTCATTTTTTTGAGAAGGTTGGAGGAATTCTACTTGGACTTAAGTGACATCCCCAAGACACCAAAGGTTGGAAATAAATTCATAATGGATTCAAAACATTTGGATGAAAATATAACCTTTCATAATAAAACAACTAACAAACAATACATTACCAAAAATACAAATGTATGATGCATGATATAAATGAAAAAGAACTCAACATTTCATATATGAAAAGAATACTCAAATCAAGTGCCAAAATGGAAGACTACAACCTCAATGTAAACAAAATATGATAAACTAATAAAACTACATTATAAAAACAAGACTCCATGCCTCATAAGTTCTATGATCGAACATCACCAAACAACGAAAATATTATAAGGTAGATCTTAACATGTGATACTCTCCCTTTTCCCATGTCCTGGTAGGTGAAATATGAAAAATAACCAATGTTCCAAAGTAGGGGTGAGTATTCAAATTTAGTTGGTTATCTATAATGACTTAACTACTCACCCCGCAAAGATAGAAGAGTGAGAAACAATTATATAAATATTTTATATCAAAAATTTCAAAAAAAGTTTAAAATAAATTATAAACATATTATAAAATCATTTATGTAAAAAAATTCAAAAATAAATTATATCCTAATATAAACATGTTCTGAAAAGTGTTTATAACTAAATATAAATTAATTCCAATGTCATCACATTTTCTAGAAAAATATGTTTTCCATGAAAACAACAATCCAATACTTTGAATCCATTTCTCAATCTATCTTTGGCATAAAAATTACACTCCACATATACAACCATGAAGGCTTCATTTTGGAAGTTCCATACTCATGAACTGTCAGTCATCGATCTACCTTGCTATCCCATCATAATTATGTCCCATGTGTCGTTACACTTTTGGCACCAACCACATGGTCATATTTCGACCAAACCTCATAAATTCATGATGAATACACCCACTAGTATGCCGAACACTATTTACAAAACCAACATGCCAAAATCAGTTCAACAAAAAAACCTTTTATTTATTTTTCTAACAAACCATTCCACAATTCCATCAAATCCATATTTTATAATAGCAATTTTAAAATCCAAAAACCAATTCAATTTACTCAAAGAATCACCCTAATTTCACAAATGATTCAAAAACCATAAATCAAATCTAAAGATGATTTATTCCATGATTTTTAGATTACTTTCATATTCAATTTCATGTAACTCAATTAATATGAAACTAATTCAATCAATTCGTTGAAGAGATGTTGAGAGTGAGACACCTACCTTGATAGTTTTGTCGAAAACAATAAAAGGATGTAGAACACCAATGAAACCATGTTAAATATCCTAAAACCAGCCAAATATCTCTCCCCATAACAGAACAAATGAAAAAGCTAAACTTATTCGGCATCCAAAACCATAGATATACCCACAACATGAATATATCTAAGAAAATGAGATAATAGGAGAATTATATAAAATATATTAAATAATAACGATGAAGAACAAACACATACCATCATGAATTGACTTAAAATCGCCAATCGATGCCATTGCATCACCTCTAAATCAATGGAGAAACCTTCTTTGTCCATTGGAGAAGAAACATATTGATTTATGTTGGAACCAAGTTCTTCAAAGCATGATTTGGTGTATGGTTTGTGTTTGTTGTCAATCCTCAGTGGAAGTTCAGGGTGTGAACCAACAAAGCGATCATACCATTCAGGAAGAAAATAGTAGTGAAGGTGGCGCTGTTTCCCAGTGTTTGCCAAATTTTTGGGCCTGAAAATCCGTATATAAAGTAAAGTGTTTTTGGCAAAGACACTTGCGCGCCGAGCTCTTGGAGGATGAAAGACTTGCGCGCCATATGTTTTTGAGGATCAGAACATCACAATTTGACTAAGGAAAGAAGGTCGCGCAAGTGTTGGTTGGGTCGCGCAAGTAACTTGCGCGACAGAGGATCTGGAGACAGGACTTGCGCGCCGTCGAGGGACTTGCGCGCCGCCGCGTAGGGGGTCCAGTTTGCCTATAAATACTGGACCACCCCTCCTCATTTCCCACGGAGTTCAAGGCCGAGAGATTGCTCGAGCTCTCGTCGCGCAGGTGGTGGAGTCGCGCAGGTGGTTGTTTTGTCGCGCAAGTAGAGCTTGCGCGCCGGTGTTTGGCTGTTCTCCCAAGGCAGTTTTGAAGAGTAAGGAAGTGGATCGCGCAAGTATTTTGTTCAAGAAGGCAGTGTCGCGCAGGTGCTTCAGTGACACTTGCGCGCCAGTTTAGACTTGCGCGCCTGAGACTTGCGCGCCGGGCTGGAAAAGGAGTCCTAGACACTGTTGAAGCACGCCTACCTTGCTGGAGCTGCACGAAAGCCGATGAACTACTCGGTTCATTCGAGGAAAAGTGATATTCTTCTTCTGGTGAGAGTCGGACTTCAATAGAGCATCTACATTCAACAAAGGATGCACTCTTATGCAAATGAAGAACAGACCTACACGACTATAAACTGAGTGGGACTTCACCAACGGCAGTGAGCCAGGGGGAGTCAACGGGAGTGACCCGAGGGATGCAGTGAGTTATCCCTGAACTATTGTAAAGGCAGTGAGCCTGGGACAGAGTGTCTGTACCCGAACTTTTGTATCCGCAGCTAGTGAAGAATAGTGGATTTAGGTACGACTGGCAACCTGTCGGCGTATGCTCCTTGGACGTAGCCCTTAGTGGTGAACCAAGTAAAAATGACTGTGTCTTCTCTGTGCATGTGAATGTTTTCATTTTGATCATAATCATCATACAGGTTCAACAAGTTCCTACCAACGTGGGAACAAGATCCATCAAATTAAAAGAAAAAGTGGTCACCCTGATTCACCCCTCCCCTCTCAGGGTGTCCCGGGGTCCTTCAAGTGGTATCAGAGGGTAAAGGTTGCTGGCGTTGAATCTGACCTTCTTCGTCATGGAAAACGCGATCAATGTCAGGGGAGTCCCTCACTTCGATGGAAGCAATTTCCAGATCTGGAAGAACAGAATGAGATCTCATCTAAGATCTCTTGGAATGGAAGTTCTTTTTTCTACTGTGCAAGGAATACATGTCATTGATCCAACAGGTCTGGCTATGACTGAAACAGACAGGAAACTTCTTGATGCAGATGCCAAAGCACAGAATGCTCTCACTGCTGCCCTTTCTGATCAGATTTACCTGAAGGTGATGAATTGCACCTCAGCAAAATCTATGTGGGATAAACTTGAGAATATTTATGAAGGTGATAGCAAAGTGAAGGAGGCAAAACTACAAGTGCTACACAATCGGTTTGATGATCTGAAGATGCATCCAGACGAGAATGCAGACTCTTTCTTCAATCGAATTACTGAAGTGGTTGGAGCAATTCGGGGTCTAGGCGAAGAAATCAAAGACATTGATATTGTAAAGAAAATATTAAGAAGACTTCCACCTCTGTATAATGCGAAGGTGTCAGCTCTTGAGGAAAGAGATCTTTCCAAACTTTCTCTAGATGACCTACTGAGCAGTTTGGTAGCATATGATATGAGTGTCAAACCAGAAGATGCTACGACTCGGGTGAGCAAGGAAATGGCATTCAAGGCCATGGATAAATTGAAAATCTCAAAGGATAGTAGCGGTGATGATGACGAAGAGAAAGAAATTCTTTCTCTCATTGCAAAGAAGTTCCAGAAGGGGAAAGGGAAATTCAAAGGGAAGTTACCTCTCGCATGCTTCCGTTGTGGAAAAGTTGGGCATATTGCCTCTCAGTGCTTGAAGAATATCAATGATGATGACAGTGAAGATGAAAACTTCAAGAAGCCTCAAAGAAGGTTCTTCAAAAAGGGAGACTTCAAATCTGGTAAGAAAATGCAAAGGAAGAGTTTTGTCTGTGAAGAGGAAGAAGATGACAATGAATTCTGTGATGAAGAAGAACCAGAATTCAAAACTGGGAACCATGCTTCTATGATGGCCACTGTTGAGAAGTCAGAAGATACTGATGGTGAAAAACAACTGAGAACTTGTGTAGATCCTGAGGTGCAACTTAAGGATGCAGTTAGTAAGCTTAAGATTAAATGCAGGAGCTGCAATAAGTGGAAATCAATTGTAGAAGAATCAACTGAATATGTTGATCAACTTGAAGCTGAAATTGAACGACTGGAAGAATTTGTGAAGGTTCAGTCTAAAATAATTGAAAGCAATGATGATGCAGTTGATCTGAAGCTGAGAATTGAAGAGCAAGAAAAGGTCATCAATGACCTCACATCCAGACTGGATGAAAAATCCAAGACTATTGAGGGTCTTGAGGAGGAAGTAGTTTCTCTGAGGAGTAAAATGGAGACAGAATCAGTTCCAAAAGAATCGAGGAAGAAAATACAGTTCGGAAGATTCTCAGATGCAGAATTACTTGCAAGAGCCAAGTGTGGTTCAGATGGGGTTGGAAAAGTCTTGAGTGATCAAAGACCTACTTGTATGGGAAAGAGTGGAATTGGCTGTGAGGCTGAGTCATCAACTGCTGGAAGTTCAAAGATCCAAAATAAAGATAAGATGAAAGTTGAACATGTTGAAATGTTACCTAGAGTGCTGAAAAAGGAACCCTCAATCCAAACTAAAAGGAGACCTGAAAATTATCCTCAAACTTTCAAAAATGGCAGACAGTCTTACTATTCTCCCAAGGAAGAAGCTATAAGGAAAAATTCAAGTGAGAAGACATTTCTTCTCATGAAGTGTCAGTTCTGTGGCTATCTGGGCCATACCATGTCCTATTGTGAAGAGGCAAGAAGCTATCTGAATGGAGAAGATATAGATGCTCAACAAAGGAGAACAATTTCATATCCTAAATCTTATAGAAGAAATAATTTCTATGGATATTGTTTTCATTGTTCTAACTTTGGTCATAAGGCCATTAATTGCAGGCAGAGAAGGGACATTGACACCTCATACAGAAGTTCTAGACATGTCAAGTCTCGTCAGCAAGACGATGTTTCTCTTTCAAACAGGTTCTCACCTCTTAAAGAAGACTTTGACTATGAAGAACCTGGGTTTGCGGAAGAGATAGTTGAAAGGCCATCAGTTCTATATACTCAATCTAATGTCTCATGGAAGGAAAGGAGGAAGATTGAGAAATCAAACCTTGCAGAGGTAGCTCTCAAAGCTACAAAGAACAACAGTACCTGGATTCTAGATAGCGGTTGCTCATCTCATATGACAGGTAATGCCGGTCTACTAACAAATATCATAAAGAATGTTGATGGTACAGTAAGATTTGGTAATGATGGGGATCTGAAAATCAAAGGGAGTGGAAGTACCAAATTAGCTAATGGAGAACTAAAGAAGACTGAAGTCCTTTACGTAGATGGCCTACGTCATAATCTCCTCAGCGTGAGTCAACTCTGTGACTCAGGACTTGTTGTTACTTTTAATCAGAAAGGCTGCACTATCAAGGGAAAAACTGGCAATTCTCTCATGAAGGGATGCAGAACAGAAGGAAACTTGTATCAGGTTGATAGTGAAGAGAATGTATGTTACATGACTGTTGAAGAAGAAAACAATCTGTGGCATCGGAGATTGGGACACATCAATCAACAAGACATGGAGAAAATATCAAAATTGAGAATTGTCATGGACATTCCCAACCTGAAGCGTGAGCGTGAAAAATCCTGTGATGCTTGTATTCGTGGGAAGTTGGTCTGCAGTTCATATCGGCCAAAGAAGAAAAAGGAATCTCACCTTCTTGATCTGATTCATACAGATGTTTGTGGTCCAATAAATGTTGCCGGAACTCATGGAGAAAGGTACTTTGTCCTTTTCATAGATGATTACAGTCGAATGGCATGTGTGATGGTCATTCATCGGAAACGACAGGTCCTTGACTGCATGAAAACATATCGGCGAATCGCCGAGAATGATACTGGACGAACAATCAAAGTGTTGCGATCTGACAATGGAGGAGAATACACGTCCATTGAATTTGAAAATTATCTGGAGAAGCATGGGATACAACATGAGGTAGCTGCTGTGAGAACTCCACAACAAAATGGAGTTGTTGAACGAAGGAATCGACAGGTGAACAACATGGCACGAACTATGCTGATTGAGAGTCGTATTCCACGACATTACTGGAAAGAGGCTGTTCAAGCTGCAGTGTACATTCAGAATCGAACAGGACTTTATATGGGTGAGACGAAGACACCATATGAATTGTGGCATGGACGGAAGCCTTCTCTAAAATACTTTCGTGTTTTTGGAAGTAAGTGCTTCATCAGGAACAAAGAAGGAAATCAGGGGAAATATGGTGACAACGCAGATGAAGGAATATTCCTCGGTTACTCAATGAACAGCAAAGCCTACAAATGTTTCAACAATCGTTTGGGAAGGATTGTGGAAAGCAATGATGTTAAGATAATTGAAGAGAAAACCACAAATGCTTCACGGACGTCATATGCTGATGTGATAGAAAGTCATGAAGAATGTGGACATGAAGAAACTACAAATGCAGAAATAGAGGAAGCTGTTCAAAACACTCATCAATCACATAATGATGTTGACTCAGAAGAAGAATCTGAAGAAGAAACTATGGCTGAAGAGAATACTACTGAACCTCGTAGGAGAAATCGAAGAGCTGAGATTGATCCATCCAACATAATTGGGGATAGGAGTGCACCCACACAAACCAGAAGGATGAGGAATACCACGCAATCAGCATTTCTATCAGTTGTAGAGCCATCCTCATTTGAAGAAGCTGCAAAAGATGAATCTTGGGTGAAAGCCATGAATGATGAATTAGATCAGATTGATAAGAATCAGACATGGGATCTTGTCCAGAGACCTGAAGGTCACAATGTGATTGGTACCAAATGGATTTTCAAAAATAAGTTTGATGAGCATGGAAGTGTTATCCGAAACAAGGCACGACTGGTATGTAAAGGATACTCCCAGATTGAAGGTATTGATGTTGAAGAAACCTTTGCTCCAGTTGCTAGACTGGAATCAATCAGGCTTTTCCTTGCCATGGCACTCCAAAGAGGATATAAAGTATATCAAATGGATGTTAAGACAGCATTCTTGAATGGTGTACTCGAAGAAGAAGTCTACATTGAACAACCGGTGGGGTTTGTCTTGGGTACCGATGAAACAAAGGTCTGCAAACTAAAGAAATCTCTATATGGTTTGAAGCAGGCACCACGGGCATGGTACTCACGGCTAGATTCATATCTCAAGAAGTTGGAATTCAAAAGAGGAGGAGTTGATCACAATCTGTATGTGAAAAATTCTCCAAAAGATCAGTTCATGGTTCTTGTCTACGTTGATGATATCATTTTTGGTGGAAGCAGGCAGAAATCAGTGGATGAATTTGCCGACCACATGAAATCAGAATTTGAAATGTCTATGATTGGGGAGCTCACATATTTCTTGGGGTTGCAAGTAATTCAAAAGAAGGAATACACTTTCATTTCTCAGGAAAAATATGCAAGAGAGTTGCTGAAGAAGTTCAATATGCAAGACTCCAAACCAATGTCAACTCCGATTCCTGTTGGAACTAAACTTGGAAAGCATGAGGATGGGAACTCTGTTGATCCCACCATGTACAGGAGGATCATTGGAAGCTTACTGTATCTGACAGCGACAAGGCCAGATATTGTCTTTGCAACATGCCTTGCGGCCCGCTTTCAGAGTAATCCAAAGGAGGAACATATGTCAGCAGTAAAAAGAATCATGAGGTATATTCAAGGCACACATAACTTCGGGTTATTTTTTGCTGCAGGCAGGGACAGTGAATTATCAGCGTTTTCTGATGCTGACTGGGCTGGGGATGTAGTAGACAGAAAGTCCACTAGTGGTGGAGCTTTCTATATTGGGCATAAATGTGTTGGCTGGTTGAGCAAGAAGCAAGAAAGTACTTCTCTTAGTACTGCTGAAGCTGAATATATCTCCGCCACAAAAGCATGCACTCAACTTCTTTGGATGAAGCAGCAGCTAACAGATATTGGTGATAAGGTGCAGCAACCAATGGTGATTTATTGTGATAACAAAAGTGCAATTGATCTTACGAAGAATCCGGTTCAGCATTCTCGTACAAAACATATTGAAATACGGTATCATTTTATCAAAGAAAAGGTTGAACAAGGCGTGATTAAAATGGATCATGTTGGAACTAATGAGCAAGTGGCTGATATTCTAACCAAGCCATTGTCCGCGGCTGTGTTCGAGAAGCATCGGTTGAACCTCGGTGTTCGACCACCTCCTACTGCATAAGGAGGCTCCGGAAGTCCCCTCTCCCCGTTTGTTTTTAACTGTTTTTATCTGTTTATGGCTGTGATGCAGGTTTATGGGGGAGATACTATCCAGGGGGAGTATGGCTTGAGCTGAACATTGAACAAACTTTTCGGTCTTTGGTTTTATTGTCAATGGGGGAGAAAGGAATAAATTCAAGGCAAGAAATTCTTCTGTGATGAGAAGTGTAAGCTTGTGATGAGAAGTTTAATGAGGATAACTTTGGGATGGAGAATTTCGTCGTGTACGATTTCAACACACTAAGACCCCATTCAAGCTTTCTCTCTTGTTTTCTACACCGAGCATTGCTCACGTAGACTTAGAGTGTTAGCTGAGTTGATTCTTGCGTTTTGGATTTGCTCATGGTTGGAGATCTATTGAATTTATTCTGATTGCCAACAAACCCAAAGGGGGAGATTGTTGGAACCAAGTTCTTCAAAGCATGATTTGGTGTATGGTTTGTGTTTGTTGTCAATCCTCAGTGGAAGTTCAGGGTGTGAACCAACAAAGCGATCATACCATTCAGGAAGAAAATAGTAGTGAAGGTGGCGCTGTTTCCCAGTGTTTGCCAAATTTTTGGGCCTGAAAATCCGTAAATAAAGTAAAGTGTTTTTGGCAAAGACACTTGCGCGCCGAGCTCTTGGAGGATGAAAGACTTGCGCGCCATATGTTTTTGAGGATCAGAACATCACAATTTGACTAAGTAAAGAAGGTCACGCAAGTGTTGGTTGGGTCGCGCAAGTAACTTGCGCGACAGAGGATCTGGAGACAGGACTTGCGCGCCGTCGAGGGACTTGCGCGCCGCCGCGTAGGGGGTCCAGTTTGCCTATAAATACTGGACCACCCCTCCTCATTTCCCACGGAGTTCAAGGCCGAGAGATTGCTCGAGCTCTCGTCGCGCAGGTGGTGGAGTCGCGCAGGTGGTTGTTTTGTCGCGCAAGTTGAGCTTGCGCGCCGGTGTTTGGCTGTTCTCCCAAGGCAGTTTGGAAGAGTAAGGAAGTGGATCGCGCAAGTATTTTGTTCAAGAAGGCAGTGTCGCGCAGGTGCTTCAGTGACACTTGCGCGCCAGTTTAGACTTGCGCGCCTGAGACTTGCGCGCCGCCGGGAGACTTGCGCGCCGGGCTTGAAAAGGAGTCCTAGACACTGTTGAAGCACGCCTACCTTGCTGGAGCTGCACGAAAGCCGATGAACTACTCGGTTCATTCGAGGAAAAGTGATATTCTTCTTCTGGTGAGAGTCGGACTTCAATAGAGCATCTACATTCAACAAAGGATGCACTCTTATGCAAATGAAGAACAGACCTACACGTCTATAAACTGAGTGGGACTTCACCAACGGCAGTGAGCCAGGGGGAGTCAACGGGAGTGACCCGAGGGATGCAGTGAGTTATCCCTGAACTATTGTAAAGGCAGTGAGCCTGGGACAGAGTGTCTGTACCCGAACTTTTGTATCCGCAGCTAGTGAAGAATAGTGGATTTAGGTACGACCGGCAACCTGTCGGCGTATGCTCCTTGGACGTAGCCCTTAGTGGTGAACCATGTAAAAATGACTGTGTCTTCTCTGTGCATGTGAATGTTTTCATTTTGATCATAATCATCATACAGGTTCAACAAGTTCCTACCAACGTGGGAACAAGATCCATCAAATTAAAAGAAAAAGTGGTCACCCTGATTCACCCCTCCCCTCTCAGGGTGTCCCGGGGTCCTTCAATTTAGTTCCACAATGGAGGTAAAATGAGGCATTACAAATTGAGGCCAATCAAGATCCACTTTTTAAGAAGGTGGTTTTGACCAGCAAATGGTTTAGTCGCATGGTTAGTCAAACCATGAATTAACAATGAATTAGAAACTACCTCAAATATTTCACATCCCATTGAATCCCCATATCATCTCTAAAACCATTCTCCAACTGTGCTGAAGAAACTACCTCAAACTACCCAAACTACATAGTTTCTTCTTGGCTATCCCATGGTTTGGAAAAACCATACGATGTCCACACACCTTCCCCTTTTTCCCCAAAAACGAAATTAAAGTTCTCCAAACTTCACCCTTATACATTATATATGCTAAATCACAAATAAATGGTTTCATAAAAAAAATTGTTGGTGCTACATTCTCCCCACAATTAGACTTTCCATCCGAAAAATTTAGATAAACATTAGTGTCTGGAATGAGTTCTGACCAATGATCTTACATTTCCTTCCCACATCCCCAAGTCTCTTCCTGAATCTGATCATGTTTCCATAAAACCCATACAAGACTAATGCTTTTTTCATGTAATATTTTATCTTTCTTATCTTCAATCTGCATTGGGGTTTATACCAATGAAACATCTGATTCTAGGACAAAATGATCAAATATGATCACATGGTCATGATCAAGTTGATTGTTTTTCAATGTTGATACATGAAACACATTATACCACACACTAAATTGTGTTGAAAATTCCAAAATATATTAAACCTTTCCAACCCATTACAATATGTTTAAAGGGCTTGTGTATCAATGATGAAATTTTCCTTCCTTCCCAAAACATTGATAACCATGCTGTATAGAAATCCTTAAGAACACATGATCAGTCATCACAAATTAAAATGACGTTCAATGGTGATCCTCCTAATATTTTTGACATCTCTAAACCATCTCCATCAGTTTTCTGATCAACTAGATCTTCTCCATTATTGCATGGACAAGGCTCACCCTAACTCGTGAAGTCTCACATGTTTCCACCAAAAATAGTGGAGAACAACATGGATGCCCATACAATGCTTCAAAAGTGGCCATATGTATCGAGGCCTGATAACTATTATTATACGAGAACACCAATGATGGTATGTCCTCTTCCAATGTGCCACCAAAATCCATTACACAAGCCCAAAACATGTCTTCCAACATTTATATCACTTGTTCGGGTTTCCCATCCATCTAAGGATGACACATCATACTCATAGTCAACTGAGTCCCAAGGGATTTCATTAAGTACTTCTAGAAATGAGTCATAAACCCCAGATGTCTATCTAACACTATCTAAACTGGTTTTCCATGTATCTTTTCCACTTCATGGATATATATTTTGGATAAATACTCCACCTAATCAGTTTCATGAATGAGGATGAAATGAGCTGACTGGGTGAGTCGATACACTATCACCCATATGGCATCATGTTTTCGATCTGTTCATGGGATATCAATATCAAAATCCATTGTTAATTTCTATCACTTCCAGAAAGAGATATATAAATAATTCAATATAAATCCTATATACTGATGCTCTTCCTTAAAGGCTAACAAGTTAATCACTTTGAATCAAACTCATCCACCTTCTTTTTTATACCATTACACAAGAACTATGAATTGAAATCCTTATTCTTTTTTAGATTTCCTAGATGAACAAACCATATTGAAAGGTGGTAATCATGAAGAAGTTCCTCCAAAAATTGAATAGGTACAACCATTTGATTTCTGAACCACAACAATGAACTCTCATCCACCCTAAATCTCTCAATGTTCTCCCCACCGTTGAGTTTTTGACACATTTTAATACATTCGTCATCAGATGTATATGCATACCATCACATTTTCATCAAATAAGGAACAACATAAATTAAAAAACACAGATAAAATTAACACTATAATCACATTACAAATTCATGTCGGCTTGGACCAACATCAACCGCCACTCATCTAAATATTCTTTTATAAAATGAGCATAATTTTTTTTCTTAATGCATCGACCACAATGTTTCCTTTTCCCATTTTATACATCATTTCAAAGCCAAACATCTAGAGATACTCCATACATATCCTCTTCATTAGATTCATATCTCATATTGAGAAAATATGTTTCATGTTCTAATGATCCATGAATAAAAAAAAATTTCTCATCAAATAGATAATGATTCCATGTCTTTAATGAATGGGAAACATCATCTAACTTCAAATTTTGTGTTGTTCAATACTTCTAATGCACTATCATAATCCTGGATCCATAAGAAAAAATCTAGTTTACTTGCATGGTAACACACCCTATTCTAGATTCTAAGGCTAACAATACACAACATACCCATATCTTGATTCCGTAAATATCATTATAGGTGATTCTGTAATAAAATATTTTAGCTCGTGGAATGATTTATGGCATTCCTCAGTCCATTTAAATGGAACACTATTCCTTTTCAAATTTATAATTGGTGTTTCTATTCTTAAGAAGTCACAAAAAAGTGTCTTTAAAAACAAGTGATACTAAGGAAACAAAATATCTCAAATAAGTTCTTCAGAGGTTTCAAAGTGATAACAACGTCTATCTTCTAAAAATACTCTAAAAAAACTCTTTCAAAGATTACATGGACTAGAAAGAATACCCATTGTATAAAAAAGTCACCCATTGATAATTTTTCATACAAATGATGATCTATCAATATTCCAAACACAGTCACCCTTTTTATCATGTCTGTCCCTAGTCCATGAATACACCAATATGTTATCCAAAAATATCACAACCATCTAATATAGAGATCTCTGAAATATCTCGTTCATCAATCTCACAAAGACATTGGTGAATTTATATGACCTAAAGGCATTAACAAAATTCATAATGGACACATCTACATCTTAATGTTGTTTTCGGAATATCGACCTTTTGAACTTTCAATTGGTGATATTCGTTCTCAATTAAATTATAGAGAACAAATGAGCTCCTCATAATTGTTAAAAGATGTCATCTATGTGTGGAAGTGGATATATATTCTTTAGTGTAGATTAGTTAAGCTAATGATATTCAAAACATAGAATTAGAGTTCCATCCTATTTCTTCAGGAATAAGGCTGGTGCTGCCCATGGAGATGTGCCTAGCCAAATAACACCTTTTATTTCCAGCTCTTCCAATTTCACTTTCAACTATTTTAATTCTATTTCTTCGATTAAATAAGTTGGAAGGTAAATAGGAACTGTCCCTAGAATGATATAAATTATAACTCTACTCACCTTATAGGTGTTAGCCTTGAGAAGATATTGGGAAAAAAATCTAGAAATTGATCCATGACTACTACAAAATTGTAACCATAAATCACTTCAATTGATACCAAAGTCAATAACACTAACTGGTGAAAGATCATTCCCAATGTTGTGCTATTAATTCCAATGTATCTATTTTTACAACCCTGTATCCTCTAAAAGGATACTCAACACCATCCTCAGTTGTGAAACTAACTATTCGTTAATAACCGTTAATGTGAGGCTTGAATGTTGTCAACTAGTCAATACCTAGGATTACATTATAGATATCCATTTTCATCATCGATAATTCCCATTTGTATTCATCTATATCAATAGTTATAGAACATGCTCTAAATAGAAATTTTTGACACTCAATTTGACCAAGTAATGTTTTAGTTTTTATTATAAAAGGAATCATCTCATTTTTCAAACATATAAATCAACAACATGAGATGAAATGAAGGAATGTGATGCCCCGGTATCAAAAAACACTTGATCAAGGGTATAATTAAATTGAATTTTACTTCTCACCATATATGGTTTGACCTGATCATCCATAATCTTCTTTTTATCTCCATATAATTGCTTCTTCACAACACTCTGCTCCTTGTGACAATTGAAAAGTGTCTCGAGCACCTGACCTTAGAGAACTGTGACAATAGCCCTTAATATTTCCCATCTTATTACAACTAAGGAATTCTATTATTTTTGTTTTACACTCTTGCTTCATGTGGTCAAAGGAACCAATTTGGAAACATCCTACCTTTTTCGTGTGTCTTGGAGGAAGATTCACCAATCAAGCTGTCAGATTCTGATTTTTGATCTAAACCTAGAAGTAGGTCTCCCTCTTCCTTTTTCTCCTAACCTTATTGTTCCCACCATTTCCCATGGGTATCATGATACTTCTTCCTTATATATCTCTTGAGATGTCACTTTTAGGGACTTTCACTCAATTCACAATATTTGTGTAGTCTATATTATTATGGAAAAATATCATTAATAAAATCTATTATCTCAGCCTTGATTCAAATATGCATGCCTTGATGGATGCACTGACAGCAACCTCAGGTGAAAAGTGAACTAAGTTCATTAATTTAGACACATAATCAAGGAGATATCTATTTTAATATGTTAGAATGATGAAGTAGGTCATACTTTGAATCTTGAACATGTGAGTATAGAATTGTTTATTGAACAATTCATGAAAATAATCCCAAATAAGTCCTTGATCTACTAGAGACAATACCATTAGATCTATCATCGGGAATGAAAAATCCATGATAATATATGTTTCCATCATGACTTTCAGATTTGAGGGTGTGCTGATGGAATGAATGATAGAATTCTTGTTTTCAAGAGACACCACATCCTTTTCTTGTTCCAAAACACCCTAAAGGATGGGTGGATTCTGTCTCGAGAACTGGACTGAATGATCCACTTGTCATGGAACATCCCTCCTATTCCCTATGTCCAAAACATGAAGTTCTTGGATGATACTCTGAACCAGAACTTGGTTCACCTATGACTCAAGTGCAACAACATTCTCTACATATTCTTCTTGTTTTTTCTACAAAAGTTACCTGGTACCATTTTATATCAAACATAATATTTCATTTTTCTCACTCTCTAGCAACTGAAGGCTTAACATTTCATATTCCACCACATCAACTATAACGACAATGCTTTCAAAAAATAAACCATTTTTCACGTTCAACTACATTGATACATATTTAAATTTATTTGAAAAATCAATGTATTTCCAAAAAATACACAAACTATGATTGTTTAAATGTCATTAATTTGAAAAAAAGATCAAATTTTTTAAAAAATCTACAGAGTCCACCAAATCATATATCATTACTCAAATGATGCATGAAATCCCAGTGGGAATTCAATCCTTTATTTCATGTCATTGTCATCTCATTGGATAAACCCATGAAAATGTGATTCCAATATCTTATATATGTATTTGGAATACTCATCTACACAACTCCCTAGAAACTTGATGTTCAGCACAAAAAAGATAGCTATGTCTTTTTATTATCTACATTTCATGTCCCAACAATCCTACTCCTTTATAAGATTCAGACCCAAGTAATAGACAATAATGAATTCAACTCTGAATCGAAGAAAACCAATGACTACATGTTTCTCAAGGAAAATAACAAGATAATACAATTAATCTCAAATATGTTTTTGGACCCAACAAAACTGATACCACTTGTAACATCCCTCACTATCCTCAATGGTCAGTTTAGGTGGGAGGAATGTTGCATGGACCTAAGAGACTTACCTAAGATTCTAAAGGATGGAAATAAATTCTAAAGGGTTTCAAAAAATATGGGGGATGATTTACCCTTTTGGAATAAAACAACTAACCAATAATACATAACCAAACATACAATTATATTTTTCATGATAACCATGAAAGAAAACATAACATTTCATATATCAATATCATACTCAAATCAAGAAACATAGAGGAATATTACATCATGAATTAAAATAGTATATGATAAACTAAAAAACTACAATATGGACACAAGAATCTATGATCCCCAAGATAAATTCTCCAACATCACCAAACAACCCATGATTCACAAGGTAGTGATAAAATGTGATACATTACCTTTAACCATGTCCTAGTAGATGATATCTAAAAAATCCCCAAAAATAAAAATTTATGGGTGTGTATTAAAACTCCTTATGATTTCCACAATGAAATCCTTACTCACTTTACTAGGATAGATGTGTTTTCAACGTTTATATTACATTTTTTATATTAAACAATTTCCAAAACAATTTCTAACTAAATATAAAAAAACATGTAGAAGAGTTTAGGAAAAACACTTCCAAAAAATACTGTAACTAAATATAAATATGTTCTATAAATCATTTTATAATTAAATATAAACTAATTCCAATGACGCCCCATTTTCCAGAAAATATATTTTTCAGGAAAACAACCAACAAATACAATGAATCCATTTATCATGTTCACTTTGATATAAATATTCCATTTCATATATCCAACCATGCATGATTAATTATGATAGTTACATACTCATGAGTGGTATCTCGTCGATCTATCATGTAATCACATGATAAATATGTCCAATGTTCTACTACAATTTTGTAATTTGGCATAAGGTAATATTTCACCATGCCTCGTAAATAAAAAATGAATACACATAGAATTATGACCAATACCATTTCCAAACCCAACATGAAAATATAAATTCAATAAAAAATACTTTTATTGAAAACCCATTTTTCAACAAACAATTTCACAAGTCCAACCAAACAATATTTTAAAATCAAGAAACTATATCACTTTAACCAAAAATTCACTATAATTTCACAATTTCTCCCAAAACCATAAATCATAACTAATGTGGATTTATACCATGATTTTAAAAACAAATTCATAATAAATTTAATGAAACTAAATTAATTTGAATCTACTCCAATGAATTATAGGAAGAGGAGTTGAGAGTGAATACACCTACCTTGACATTTTTAGAGAAAACGATAAACAGACAATGAAAGATAATGGAACCGGGTCAAATCTCTACAAACCATCCATAGATATCTTCTACTAACACAAAAAAGGACAAATAGAAACTTAATTAGCATCAAAACCATAGATCTACCCACTGTGGGTGTAGATATAAGAGAATAAGATTAGAGGAGAAATAGATCAAATAAATGAAACAAGAATGGTGAAGAACGAACACATATGATGATTAATCATCTTCAACCAACAAATTAAGACTTCAGATCACCTTCAGATCTATGGTAAAACCTTCCATGAACTTTGAAGAAGAATAATCCTAAGTTAGGTACCCATAAGTCAATTAATGAGGCATTAAACATTAAGGCTGACCCAAATAAATTTTTTAAGGAGGTGGTTTTGACATGCACACGGTTTAGTCACCCGGTTTTTCCCAACGTGTGATATCAATTCACTAACCACAACCTAAAAGATGTCCCTTCACACAATATCCATACATGGTATCCAAAATTATAATTCAATCGTGCCAAAGCCACCACCTCAAACATCCCAAATAATACAGTTTCTCCTAATATGGCATACTTTTTGGAAAAGCCATGCACTACTTGGGAACCTTCCCTTTTCCGACTAAAACCCAATTATAGTTCTCCAAACATAACACATATTCTTTATATACAAAAATTAATAAAGAAAGGGTTACTTACTAGAAACCAGGGGTGCTAATGTGACAGTCCTGATATTCCTCACATAATTCGAAGGGGAATCTAGAATCCTGATTTTTTGGGTCACCAAATCTAAATCTTGATGTATATAAATAGATGAGGTATCTTAAAACAATGAAGTTACCTCTATTCGAAAACCCATTATAGAGTTATATTGTATAGGTCCAAATAGGGGATGTTCTACATATCCAAAAAGTGACATCATTTGGATGATAGGCCCGTTATGTGGGTGACTTATAAAAGGATTATTGGGGAAGATACTGCATATTTAGTTAAAGAATCTCCCAATAATTCTGACATTCTATTACTAATAAACAATGGGGGTTAAATATTGGGTTGCATGAAGACCAAATTGTGTGTATTTTCAAAGGAAATTTGTCTGATAATAAAAGGGTAACTCTTTTCCAACATAGATCATGACTAAGAAACTGCTTCAATTCAAATTTGGTGTGTGATGGAGGATAAAATTTGTTGGAAAGTGGATTTTTGACCTTATTTTTTTTTCAGTTTCATGTCATGAAGCAAGGACATTATGTTGTACAATTTCAATTCTGGTAGTAAGAACATTAGAGGAGATGTGTAGTTTTATTTCATGTAGCATGGACATTGTTGGGGATGTGAAGTCTAACATCCGGAAACAAGGACATTATGAGGGCTGTGCAATTTAACAATGTGCAAAAAGGACATTATGATAAATTTTTAATGTTTTTCATCAAGGCAATTAGGGGATTTAATTTAAGATCATTTTCATTTACAAAAGGAATGATGATTCTATAATTAGAGGTAATATTTCTTGAAATATAATACAATATTCTAGTATGGAAGGAAAAGTTTTTTATTTGTGGTCTGGGGATTCCTGAATCCAAAGAGTGAAATTTGATAAGGGATAAATAGAAATAGATGATTTCTCTTCAATAATGAAGTTACTTCTATTTGAAAAACATATTATGGGGGTTGTATTATACATGTAAAACTAGGGAATGTGCTACATATCTAAAATATAGAATCCTTTTCCTAATAGGCCTGTTATGAATGTGACATTATCCAAAGGGAACTTGGAGCACATACTATATAGTCAGATAAAGGAACTCTCAAGAACTATGACATTTTATTGGTAAAATCTGATGAACATTTATAGAGATTCATATATTTTCCAGCACAGAGTTTGGTTTATGGTGATAATGTATTGAATATAGAAGAGGTACTTCAAGAAATAATTTCCAAATAATAGGGGAATATTCTCTCTTTGAAGGTCTAACTGAAGCACATGAAGTATTGTACCTATAGTATTAGGTCATACAACTAAAACAAAAATATAAAGGAAATAATGAATGATATTATTGTCAAATGACCCTATGTTATTCCAATATTGATTGAACAAAAGAGGTAGTAAAAGTGCAAACCATGGTTTTTTAGAAATTCAAGTTGAGATAAAGGATGTGGGGAAAATATGGATAGGATGACCGCTTGAAACTACAGGTTCTTGTATACCATCATCAAAGCATATAGGGATAGAAGGGGGTTCCCCATGAAAGAAGACACCGCTATTTGAACAACTCATTATGGGGTATGTATTATGTATGGACAAATAGGGAATATTATTTATATCCAAACAGTGGAATCCTTTGGCCGACATACCCATTATATAGGACATTATGCATGGCCAACTGGGGGAACGTACTGCATAGTCAGGAAAAATAGATATCAGGAATCATACATTCAACCACAAAAACATAATAAATATTATGAAGATCTGAAATTACTAAAGATAATG
This sequence comes from Viscum album, assembly GCA_963277665.1. Taxonomy (NCBI): domain Eukaryota; kingdom Viridiplantae; phylum Streptophyta; class Magnoliopsida; order Santalales; family Viscaceae; genus Viscum; species Viscum album. The sequence continues at coordinate 510,865,657 of OY728125.1, forward strand.
AGTATGAAATGTGAAATGGGTCATATACAATGCACACAAGAAGAATTTGGACCGATAATGGCAATGGATTTATAATCCCCTATATAAATATAACTCATTTATAGAATCAAGAAATATTTGGAATCCTTATTGGTCTCTCTATGAAGAGGAACCGAAATAAAATTTCAAATATAGAATTTTTTTATTATTATGCGGGAATGTTGGGTATTTTTATGTTGTGATACAACTAGGCCCATGAATGATGATATGGAAGTCATTATATATCCCATAGTGGATAGAATCAAGCCACATGTAGTTCTTAAAAAATGATTCCCCACCACAATTGCATTCATGATTGTTGGATAATGGGTGTTTCATTATACACAGATTCATACATAATATGAGAACATGTAATAAATCACCTCACATAGATCTGACTCATATATTGGAGGAATGATATATAATTTTCATCACATTGCGATTGGGCCCATGATTGAAAGTCTACACATCACTACATATCTCGTATGTGTGAGAACAAATGAATATGTAGTTATAAAAAATGGTATCCTTGCATAGGCTTGGTCCATATATAGGGAGAGGGGACATTTTTTTTGAATGGTGTTAGGTCCAGTATGTAGGATCCAGGCGTCACTACGTATTCGGCTAGGGGTAGAATCAATCCATACATAGTTATTGAAGATGTCCCTTGTGTACGTTTTATTTGTACACATGGAATGGAGGATTTTAAATTATGGCTAAACTAGGGGTTTTGAACCTAGTGTCAATATATATATCTATATGATGAGAATCATTCCCCACATTGTTCTTGGAATTCCATGTAGTATAATTTCATGTGGGAACGATGAATGTGAACTGATCCGAAGTTGTGGAAACATTACGGTTAGTCCTAAGAATGAAATTCTAGGCATCAAAATGTATCTCATGTAGGTAACAATCAATCCTCATGTGTTCCTTAACAAGATCCCTATGTGGATCTGATTCAGGAACACGAAGTAAATGGGATTAATGAATAATTATGTCTACACACAGGTTTAGGGATTTGGGTATCACTATGTGTCATTCTAGGGAAGTAATCAATCCACATGTAGATCTTGAATGTTTCTCCCCACATTAATAAGAATATTACGTGAGAAAGGGGAATTTTGATAACTTATTGAGTAATGTTCATGCCGAAGTGATGAAGTCCAGGTATCCCTACACATATCAATGTATTTATAATAAAGTCATATGTCTTAGAAATGTTCTCTATTTATATTGGGTTCATGGACATATAATAGGAAGGGGAGTTTTCCATTCAAAAATTGTAGTAGGACCTAGGATTGGAGATCCAATCATCACTATGCATCTCATTGAAATGAGAATAAATCCACATGTAGTTTTTAATGGTTCTCCCTATGCTTGTTTGATTCATACACATAGGGGATTAAGGGACTTTTAAAACATTAGGGCTGGACCCGATATAAGAGATATGTGTGTAAGTACATATCTTGCTGGGGAAATAATAAATCTACATGTAGTTCTTGGGGATGGTTCCCCAGACCAATTGAATGTTGATGTCTAAAAAAATGGTTTAAATACCTTCTAAAATAATGGTTGGGACCACAATACATGATTGTATGATAATCAAGCAATATTGTATGGAAGAGTTCTTGGTATATATTTGAGTCATTTACAAGGAAATGGGAAATTGTTTCTTTTATGGTTATGGATTGGCACAATATATCATATCTGGGTGTCACTATTTATCTCATTGGAATGATAATCAAGACAATACATGTTATTGAATATGGTTCCCTATGGGGTTCTGATCTGAACATAGGGATGGAATGGGGATCAGATTCCACTAGGTAGTGTTAATGATGTGGGTAAGACATATAAATGAATGATGACCATTGTTTAAGGGAACATAAGGAATATCAACTCATAATATTCAAAGGGATTTCTTAATGTAAAATGGGGGATACATCAACCACATAGATTAATGTCACGTGGTAAGGAAAAATTGTGTTTTTCTATTTAAGGTCATGTACCTAGGACCTCATGACATGCAGTTTATCATCTTTTTACAAGGACAATAATGCTATATATTTTATCATTATGTTGCATGAGTAATGTCTATAATTTAGTTATTCTTCATACAACTTGGATGAACATTCTGTTATAACACAAAGTACTTCTTTAGGAACCTTCCATTGTTTAGAGTAGTAATAAGTTCTCTATCCATTAATATTATAGAATAAACTCCATTAGAATATAATTTTTTTACGTAATAGGGTTCTTTTCCACTTTGGATCAATCTTCAGAGGTTTCGTTCCTGGTATCCATGGAGTCCTGACGACAAAAAAAAACTCTCCTTGGAGGAATGAATGAAGGAGTACGTTCTTGTTAAAGGCCTGTGCTATTCGGTTATGAGAGATTTCCAAGTGATTCACGGTATTCAATATATTTTTTCTAGTTAATCCAACCCAGCGATCAATTTTTTGGATTTCTAATTAGTAGATAAATGATCACAAATAGAAATTGTGAGTGTTGGAAAACAAATTTCAATGTCGAAAACTCCTTCTACCCCATGTACCAATGCGTATCGGGTTGACCGCGTGGATGTACAAGTAATAGTTTTGTAAACCCATTTTGCATGAAATAGCTTATCATTCCATGATTTCTTGTCTTTATCCACCATTTTCTAGAGCATATTGGAAATGATTTTTTAAAGAGTATATATATCCATTTCTTTCTACATGATAGGGGGATGAATGGTTAGATTTTATAATAAATTCTTGATTTAACATCTCAACCTCAATAGAATATTAATTGGTGATGTTGTCTGTCAATATTGTATGAGGGAATCCAAATCTACTGATTATATTTGATTTCAAAAATCTAGCAATGCTTTTCACCCAGGCTACCTTGAGAGGTACTGCCTCATCCCATATAGAAAATAAATTGGAAATAGAAAGGATATACATGAATAGCTTAGCCACAGCTGGAGGATATTGTCCTACTACATGGATTCCTTATATAGAAAATGGACAAGAGTATTTAGATATATATATACTCCAGTGGTTGAAGGATGAGGTTGGAATGAACCTGAAAGGTATGAAACTTCTTAATGAAATCTATGAAATCATACATCATCAATGGATATAGAATTATAATACTTCATATTTGATCATAATTCTTGTACCCAGACTGGTGAGAACCATAGGTTCTCGCATGTACATCTTTCGTTACATCCATTGTTTCTTCCACATTTGTGTATACGAGGATAATTCTATAGAAGCCTCATATATAGAGAATTTTCTAGTGATTTGGGCCATCATAAAGAGTGAAATCAACTACCCATCACAAGATATTATCTCTTCCAACTCTATTTGGTCTATGTACACAGTCTTGGAGATATTCCATGATAGGTGTCATCCATCATGTGGTTGGACAAAATGGTTTAGGAATGAGACTGATTTAATTGATTTCATCTATTTTGATTTGAATAAATGGTAAAACTACATGATGATGAGAAATGATGATGTTGATTGTTTCGGTTTGGTTCGAACCATCCAAACTATTGTTGCATTTTATAATGCATTAGCTTGAGAATTTTTTTAATACATGACATAAGAAAATGACGGTTCTGAAGAAAATTCATCCATTAAACCTCATACATAATCACACAGGGGTATTACTCTTATTTTTTATGGAATAATCCCCATTAATTTATATGGTTACTAACTTTGAATCATCCTTCACTTCCAAGTGGTTTATTGGAAAATGGAGTGCTAATTCCAAACCTTTAATGAGACCGTGATATTCTTCCTCATTGTTGGTACCGCCTTCTAATAATAGGTTGGAGTATGGAAACAATACCTTTTAATGGGAGATAAGAAAAATTAACAACCCATCATTTTTGAGCTAAGGGTCTTCTATTATCTTCAATGTTGGGATTCTGGAGACACCATCAAGGTAGATTTTCATCATTCATGGGATATCCTGAATAGTGAAGATTTCTTCATTAGGTTGTTCATTATTTAATGTTTCTTCTTCTATAGATGGGTGATCAGCAAGGAAGCCTAAAAATGTATTTCATTTCACTATTTATTGAGTCACTAACTTTAAATCAAACTGTTGTAAAATACCTACCCACCGTGCCAAAATTCCTTCAATATAGGATGACTGAGAATAAATTTGAGTGAGTTTTTTCGAGAGACCATGAGGACCTCATGATGCTACATGTAGTGCATAAATTTTTAAATTTCAATGATGAATTATAATAATCTCTTCTCAATATCTTAATATAAAGTCTCTACATCATGCATGGTTTGAATGAGACTGTAGAGGTTGTTTTCATTCCCAGTGTCATTATTTTTTGCAAGGAAGGTACCCAGTGATCACTCCATGTTTTTCACATAAAGAATGAGCATGTTTCTTTGAATAGGGTAAATAAATATCAGTGTACTCAAGAGGTATTTATTGGGGGTAGCAAATTCCTCTTGTAATTCATTGTTCAATTGATATGTTTCCCCCTTCATCATCAATTTGGTGAAAGGAAAACACTTTCATGGAATATTGGCTATAAAGCAATGAATGTAGGCCCAGTGTCCTTGAAGTCCTCATAACACTTACAAGTAGTGATGATATTACATGACAATGATTACATTAGTCTTATTAGTATATACATATATCCCATGATGGCATACAAAAAAGGAAATTTTCACGAGGTTACCTTGAAAGCACATTTAAAGGGGTTCATCATTAGATTATGCTGACGAATCTTATTGAATATTGTCTCCATGTTAGTTAGATGGTCAAACGTTTTTCAAGATTTAACCACTAAATCACCAACATAACTTTCTAAAAAATCATTCCAATATGGTTTTAAAGATGGTATTTTTTCACATTGATATGTCACACTAGTATTCTTCAAGCCAATGCGAATTACCAGATAGAAAAATAATCCTTGAGGGGATCTAAAGGGTGTAGATTCCTTATATTTTGGGGCCATCTGGAATTTCTTATACCCAGAGTTTTCATACATGAATGAGAGATCCTGGTATCCAGTTTTTGCATCAATCAAGAGTTCTGGGATCTGAATCAAGAATTCATCTTTTTCACAATTCTAGTTGAGATCTCTAAAATCAATAGAAAAATTGATTTTCCCATTCTTCTTTTACATCAAGAGAATATAGTCGAATAAGTAGGGACATTTTCACCTTTAATATGAAGTTATTGTTGATAATATTGTCAACTTCAGCCTCAGTTTTGTATGCGTTAGTGGAGTGAGTTCTTATTGCTACTTTCTTGTATACACGATGACCATATAGAAATCCCAATTGATGGGTGGCCACCTATGAGTCAAGAAATTTAATTTCAATATAATTAAAATCAAACAAATCCCAGTTTTTCTCTCTAAAGGAATTATTCAAATCTTTCCCTTCATAATTATTTTTTTTACTAATGAGGGTGGGGAGTAGTTCTTCATCTATACCTAGATTAATTTATATGAGTTCAACCACAGTGGTGGATAAGCCTTCCTCAAATTATGGGAGGGGGGTGGGAATCCTTATGGTCATCCTAGAATTCACATTATTCATGTATTACATCTTTTACTTATACATAGAGAGTAGGTGATGAAGAAAATTTTCAATGTAAGGGGAGGAGTCTATATTTGGACATCCCGAAGAGGAGGAAACCATCTTCCGCCCAACTATTGATGAAGGGTCTTTTTGGAAACTTTGAAGGGAAGATGATGGGAAACGAATCGGCTTCCATTATTTTTTTACGATGGAGACAACATATTCTAGACTTACATGTAACGCCCCAACCCCAAAATCTCGGATCCAGAGCATTATTTTAATACAGTATAAGGATTACAAAAAATGATGTTATGAAGGACCAATCGCTTTAGCAGTCTTTGAAAATAGATTACATACATGAACATTAAATTACACATTATAACATAAAATACATCATAAATAATCCTTTGAGAACTCCAATATTCCCTTATCATAATCTTTCATAACCATTATAATACCCTTCTTGGAATCCTTGGAAAATATAACATAAGAAAGGGGTGATATTAGATGCCCAGAAAAGTTAAATAATTCAACAGAAGCTGTATACTTTTAAGGAAAAATGAATACTAAAAATAGAATCATTTTAAACATAAAACATGAACATAATATTATATAAATAAGTCAATAATTACCATATAAACATGCACATGGATATTCTACTAGTAGAATAATCACTTGTAATAACTAATTTCATAACAAGGGAATGCATAATGGAAGACATCATAACCACATAGTCAAGGAAATGTGCCCAGACTAAAAATAATTTTTTTCAAGGCCTTGTTCCAAGACACTAATTTATATCATGAGACCTACCAAATCATAGAGTGGCTATAGCAGGACATGTATGTCACTTACCAAGTCCAATGCATTCCGTATTTGAAAAATGGTGAAACATAACATTAACATTTGGGCCAAATCTAGCATACGAAATGTCCAATCATTAACCACAGACCATGAATGGTATAAAAATAGAACATCCACAATCAAACATATAATAACTCAATAAATAAATATATATCATTTTATTATAGTAAATCAACCTCAATCATGAATAAAATCCAATTATTGATGTTGACATAGTTGAAAATAATCAATAAAGCTCTTTTAGAGAAATATGCCTTTTCATGAAATCATTTAAAAGTCGCACAATTTATAAAGGAAGTCATCTAAAATAATTTTTGGAATCAAAGTGACCCATACAAATTTGAAACTTTGGAAATAAACTAACACTTTAAATCAATCAAGTCCAAGTAAATAATTACTTAAAACCATTTTGAATACTTGGACATTAATTAAAAATATTTAGAAAAATAAATCCTTTAAAAACAAATTAAATGATGACAAAGTTAAATATTCCATTCCATAAAACCATAAAATATTAATTTTTAAAGCATTTTATGGAATCATGGACATAGATGATAAATATTCCTTGTTTATAGTTACATATAAACAATCATGGATAATAATGTGATTGGGGAAATAACTTTTACCATGTACCTTAAATTGGTTGAGGGTCCGCCAAACCTCCTATATAATGCCAATAGTATGTTATTAAATTTTAACAGAACCATATTCATATTTATGATATCATAATGTAATCATTTTTGACTTTATTCTACCCATTCAATAATAATTACCAATTAAAAATAACATTTCGGGTAATAATCTCTTTTTTTATCGTACATTTTTAAACTTGATATTCATGATCGCATCACATATATCATAATTTAATTTCTTCTATAATATATAACATTATTTATGTATCCAAAATATTTAGAATATAAATATTTATTATAGATTGATATATGATATGAAAAACACCATTCATGGAGATGGTAGGTCGTATGTATGCATAATCAATGTTTTTGTTTTCATATCGTATTGAACGGATGTAAGTGAACATGATGTAACGACCCAACCCTAGTTACCCAGAGTCGGTGCATTATTTTAATACATTGTCATGATTACATGGAATCATGTCCCGAGGGACCGATCAGTTTATTAGTCTTGGAAAATAGATTACATACATGAATGTTTCATTACACTTTATAATATACAAAACAACATAAATAATCCTTTACGAATGAAATTATTCCCTTGGCTTAACCCTGCATATTAATCACAATACACCTCATGGAATCTTGGGAAAATAAAACATATAAAGGGGTGAGCTCAAACGCTCAGTAAGGGTAAGCAATACAACAAAATCTTTCAAAAATAAGCATAAACATTTAAGGAAATGTATAAAACTAAAACAAAATCCTTTTAAACTAGAACATCAGAATAATATTGTAGAAATAAAATGAAATAATGAAATTTACTTATTCACATGGATATTCTACTAATCGAATAATCACATGCAACATCAATAATCACTTTTATAACGATGGGATGCATAATATCGAACTTTAATTTCTGTGTCAAGGGGTTGTGCCAAGACCTAATGGATAACTGTAACCAGAACCCAACCAAAAGAGCCTCTGTAACCAAACTCCAACCCGGAGTGCCTCTAATAACCGGACACCAACCCTGAGTGCCTCTAATAACTGGACACCATCCCGGAGTGCCTCTAATAATTGGAAACCGACCCAGAGTGCCTCTAATAACCCGACACCAACCTCGAGTGCCTCTAATAACTGAACACCAACTCGGAGTGCCTCTAATAACCAAACACCAACCCGGAGTTCCTCTAATAACATTACACCAACCTAGAGGGTCTGCTGTAACCGGACCCCAACCCAGAATATACTAGTCTAACACATTCATCTTATGAAGAGGATGAAATATAACATAAACATTTGTATTAAAACTAGTATACGAAATGTCAATACTTTACCCATAAACAATGAATGGTATAATAATAACACATCCACAGTCAAACATATCAAAAAACCATCAACACAATATGGAAGATTAGTATCATGATAAATCAACTTGAAAACAAGTTTAAAATCTATTAAAGGATCTTGAAATGGATGAAAATGATTTGAAAACTCATTGAGATAAATATACCTTTCTACTAAAAACATTTAAAAGCCACAAAACTTTGAAAAGAAGTCATTTAATGACATTTTTGAATCACAATGCACCATACCACATTCAAACTTTTGAATGGAATTATAATTTTAAAAACATTAAATTCTATATAAATAAATCCTTAAATTTTTTTTGAATACATGGAAATTAATGAGGATGATTTAGAAGAATAAATATTTAATACATTTGAAATAATGTTTTAGTAAAAAAAATTCCCTTAAAATAATCCCTTTGAAAACTCTTTCATAAAACAAGAACATAGATAATAAATATGTCCCAGTAGATACTTACGTAAAAACAACCTCGGATAATAAAAAGATTGTGAAATTAACCCTTACCAATTTGGTAACTTACAAACCATAAAACCCATTAAAGATTTATTAGACAATTAATATGTAAATACACATAAATTAATGTTTATTACACAATGAATACAATTATGGGCAGTACATACACCACACAAAAGGTAATAGTGGCAATATGGCATGAATCTCTTGAGAATATGGACAGATGAAAACCCATTACCTTGTACATTTCCTTGGTTGAGGGTGGGTTAAACTCTTGTTTAATGGTGAAATAATTTTTATTAAATTAAAAAATAATCATATATATTAATATAATATCATATATTATCTTTTAACATTTATTTGTTAATAATATCTTAGTATTATCGTCATTTCGAGTGTTAACTTACTTGTTTTATTTTATATGTTTTGTTACATAAGTCGTGTTTGTTATGGATTTGTTGTATATAATTTGTATCCAGAATGATATCAAGTTCTTATGCATTATTTTCAACCATAGAATGAAAATTATTCTTGAATGGATATGATGGGGAATGAATCTCATTTCGTTCGTGGAGACGGTAGTCCATACGTACACACGAGCGACAATATCATTCTTTTGATATTAAAATAATATAATTGGATGGTATATCATATATACAGAATAATTATCATGTTATATTCATTATTTACATGAATTAAACATCATTATCATACCCATCCATATAATAATGTCTTGAATAACAATTACACCATGACGTGGAGAAGGTAAGCCGTACATACGCATGTATGGTGACATTTCATTAAAAGGATGGATGGAATACTAAATATGGTTGTACCATATTTATAGTAGCATCACAGTATATATAATATAATGGGGTTATTATTTTATAATGTCAATAACAATGAAATATGAAGTGGAGGAAGAACAGAACATGAAAGAGGGTGGTAAAAACATTACCTCTTCTTTGGGTTCGTCCTTTTGATTTGATCAAAAGGGATCCTTAGGTTGGCTTTCTGATCAAAATAAGGACTCTAGGTTGATGTGAGGGAAGCTGAGAGAGTATTTTGGCAGGGTTTGGCTGAGCCAAAAGGCATTGAATGGCTGAATTAGTGAGAAGGGGGAATTCCCTCTTATAAGAGGGGTGAGGGGCACCTTTGGAAAAGCTATAAATATTATTTTATAATAATTTCATATTCGGTTTCCAATGGCTCCTAAGTGGATTATTAAAATTATAAGGTAGGGATGGGTCTAAATAATTTCAAATAATATAATTTAGACTGGTTTGGGTCATTATATTAACCTTATCTTTTAGTTTCAACTCTTAGTTAATTTGTTTGACATTTACCATGTCACTTTGTAATTTTATATTATATAGTTAATAAACATACAATATATATCCAAACGACCCCTGAGTGGTCCAATAATGATACACCTACCATTATATATGTATTTTGGCAGAACCATAGATTGTTAAGAATTGAATATCATTTAATAATATAATATTTGTTTTAAAAACTCTTTTATGTCAATTTTATACTATTTCGTATTTGAATTTTGTGGTACTATTAACAGCATGATTATTTTGAAAAAAATATTTAAATAGATACAAACATGTCATATTAACCTATAAAATTAGTTTAATTCATAAAATGTCTCAAATTTTATTTATTTCGATATTTATAATATCAATTATTTTAATATTTCATTAATTAGGTAATTAATGCATCACCATTATGTCATATATAAATTAAATTATTTAATCTTTAAAAATTATAACTAAAATATAATTATGTCAGAAATATTTATATATTTCTAATTAATATTTACAATCGAATTTATCTTATGTATAACCCTATATAAAAATTTTTTTACTAAAAGATATATGCTTATGTAATTTTTGTATTTACTTAAACTTAATTAATATAAAGCGTCCCTATCACCAACAAGTGAATCTGTGGGGTCCCAAAATCAACCGAAAGATGCCCATGGTCGGACATGTATCCACCAATAAGGTTAGGACACATTTTAGTGTAATTTATTATTATTATAATATTATTGTTTACCATTATTTATTGGATTTACCCTTTAACCATGGTAAATAAAATATTTTCCGAAGTAATTATTCAAACTGTCTAAAAATAAACGTTACCTATTTAAAAAAAATTACATCCTAATTCCAAATAGGGAATCCATTTTTCCAAATTAAAAACACAAAAGTGGGAGAAATTAATTTAAAATTAATTCTCGTTGTCAAAACAAAAGGTGTGTTTTTATGAAATAATAACTATCCAAAGATTGACACATGTTTTTGTCCAGTTTAATTGTGAAATTATGTCCAATGTCCAAAATTGTATTAAATGGTAAAAATATATTATAAATATACTTTAAATCCACTCAAATTCATAATTTATCACAATTAATTATTTTGATTAAAAAAGTTGTTTTTAATTAAAATTTTGTAATTTTCACTATTCATCAAAATATAAAAGTTATCTGAAAAGTACAAAAATATTACCCTACACTAAATTTGATATTCTGAATTCCAAAACTAAGTCCATTTTGAGAGATAAAATTTATAAAAATTTAAAAAGTTGGTATTACTAGTCATAATGGCTAGTTTTATTGGTTTAGAACATGAAGTTGCGTACAACAGACGCTACTGTATTATTAAAAGAGAAGCGTACCGTGGAAGCTTGGGGTGTTACATTCTCCCCTACTTCAATAAATTGAATCCTCAAAATCTATTCTTGGCATTGGAAACATGGGGTTGACATTTCATAATACCTTACATGAAATCCCACATTGGAAAAATGGATTAATGAGGCCTCTATTTATAATAAAGATTGGTAAGTATGAAGGTTTTCGAAAATAACACATACTAGGTTTCCATGTAAGAAAATATGGATATGGAAGTGAAATATAACCATAAATATGTAATGGAGAGTGGTAGATAACATGGCTATTAAAAGGCCAACAATCCCAAAGAAATAAATTTGTGATGATCTAAGGTACCATCTAGGACAAAATTTTTGTTCTAAGTTCCTTTTCTTAATGTTGATGGATTTATTTATGAGATTGGCTATGATCATAAGGAGATATACCTTCTTTATAATTAGAGTTTTATCAATTAATAAATTTCTACCACAAACTAATCTTTCACCCCAAAACATATTACAACTCAAAAATACTCTATTTATCCTAATAATATAGGGTTCCAAATATAATGAATTTATAATTCACATATCAGACCCTTTAAAAAACTACAGTATCCCATTCCAGGAACATCACGTAGTCCAGTGGTAGGTGATAAATCCCAATTTCACTATCGTTGTGGGTTCGATTCCTGCAGCTTTGTCCGACGTGACGGGTCGTCACACAGTCTGCGTGTTGTCCTTTTATAAAAATCGAAAAATAACCTTTCAAACATAATCCATTGCAAGCATTAGACATATGAAAAATACTTATGTAAACACTCAGTCCAAAATTTGTATGAAAGGTAAACATAATGTAGATCCTTTTTACCCCGTAATAGCATGTGAATACCTTCATAATTATTCTTTTAAAACAATGAAACATCCTGAATTACCATAAAACTGTATTGATTACATTAATTCTTCCTTATTCCTTATAGAATACTGGATAAACTTCATCCATCTAAAAATGTTGTAAACTCGAACAATGATGGATTATACAAATCTTTAATCAGTTTCAAGGAAGCCAAGAATATCCAATATAATTTAGCCAAATCAACCATATCTTATTCCAAAATCAGTACCTCAATATTAAGATTATATTAAGGTTTATCTTTCCATCAAGCATGTAATTTCCAAAAAGTTTAACTCACTGTAGAGTAACTTTTCTTAGTACCATAAAATCTCAAATCCTTAATGAAATAGTACTGTAGTACAATACTTATTTATTTCCAGTACATCATTGATACAACAGTTCAATGAAATAATTAAAATATAACAACATAAGAACACTAGTAATTACTCTTTATCTGCGGTAGTATCATAACATGATTATTATCCAATAGGATCGATTGCGGCATAGTCTGATGACTGGGACATTGGTTCACGTAGTGTCCAAACTCTTTAGAGATAAATCATTGAACATTATAATCCTTTTTCTTATCCTTACAGTCACATACATGGTGTCCTTTTTCTCCACACTTATAACATACTCCCATTCCCTTCAAGCATTTTCCAAGGTGATTCTTTCCACAGTTATCACATATGGGAAAATACTTCTTTACATTATTCCCTTTATCTGTCCTTCTCTCTACCACCCTTTCCTTCTCTGGCTTCCATTCAAAGCCATATTACTCCAATAATTCTTTACTTATCTTATCAACACATGATACTATTTCTCTATATGATGATAAAACGTGGGAGACTATTTCCCTTCTAAATTCTGGCTTATGAATATGAAATATATGATCTTTCTTACACTTTGGATCATGCATATTTCTGGTGTTCTCATTCCTTCTATTGGGAAAATTTTTTAAACAATGGCATACACTATATTTGTTTATGAACAGAAATACCTAATCTCAAACTTGTAAAACACTTAACATAAATTAAATAGTTTATAGATATAATCCATAATCATAAAAATGTCTTCTTTGAGAAAGTATATACTCATAAACCCTTCATAATGGTTTGTAATGAAAATGAGAATTGTCCTAAGAATATCCACTGGGAGTGTCGTAACCAAGAGTGCAGCAAGGCCCGTTGTTGTGCACCAATTCCCAATCGAGTCTAGCTCAAAGTGGTGTTTTCACGTTTTACCCCTAGGTACATCTGTGCCAAAGCCACCTATACCTTCTCATATCTAGAAATGAATGTATTTCTTGGAAAACTCACCAAATCTCTACAATATCAAATTTTTTAGGAATTTCTTCTCTACTGATCCTCAAAGTCTATCATAGGGCTATGTGCTTTAATCAGGGTTTATGTAAATCTAGCTTCCACGGTTATTGCTAAAATTCCTTTGATACCAACTATAACACCCCGACCCTAGTTACCTAGAGTCGGTGAATTATTTTAATAAATTGGAATGATTACAAGGAATCAAGTCCTGGAGGAATGATCAATTTAGCAGTCTTGGAAAATAGATTACACACATGAATGTTACATTACACTTTATAACATACAAAACTACCTAAATAATTCTTAATGAACGCAATTATTCCCCTGGATTAACCATGCATATCAATCAAAATACACCTCATTGAATCCTGGTAAAATAAAACATAGAAAGGGTTGAGCTCAAACGCTCAGTAAGGGTAAGCAATACAGTGGAAAATTTCAAAAATAAGCATAAACATTTAAGGAAATGTATAAAACTAAAACAAAAAACTTTTACACACGATCTTCTGCAAAATATGGCATAAATAAAATGAAATAATTCCATTTACCTATTCACATGGATATTCTACTAATCGAATACTCACATGCAACATCAATAACCACATTCATAACGATGGAATGAATAATACCGAACTTTAATTTCTGTGTCTAGGCCTCGTGCCAAGACCTAAGGGATAACTGTAATCGGAACCCATCCCGGAGAGCCTTTATAACCAGAATCCAACCCGGAGTTCCTCTAATAACCAGAAACCAACCTAGAGTGCCTCTAATAACCGGAAACCAACCCGGAGTACCTCTAATAACCGGACACCAACCCAGAGTGCCTCTAATAACCGGACACCAACTCGGAGTGCCTCTAATAACCAGACACCAACTCGAAGGGTCTGATGTAACCAGACCCCAAACTGAGACAGACTAGTCCAACACATTCATCTTAGGAAGAGGATGAAATATAACATAAAAATATGTATTAAAACTAGCATACGAAATGTCAATACTTTACCCATAAACCATGAATGGTATAAGAATAACACATCCACAGTCAAACATATCACAAAACCTTCAACACCATATGGAAGATTTGTATCATGATAAATCAACTTCAAAACAAGTTTAAAATCTATTAAAGGATCTTGACATGGACGAAAATGATTTTTAAAACTCTGAGATAAATAGTCCCTTTTCATGAAAACATTTAAAAGTCACACAATTTTGAAAATAAGTCTTTTAAATTATTTTTTTAATAAAAGTGTCCCATACCACTTTTAAACTTTTTAATGGAATTATCATTTTAAAAACATTCAATTCTATATAAATAAATCGTTAAATTGTTTTTGAATACATGGACATTAATGAGGAAGATTTAGAAGAATATATATTTAAAAAATTTAAATGATGTTTTAGTAATAAAAATTCCATTAAAAGAATCCATTTTAAAACTATTTCATAAAACATGTACATGGATAATAAATATGTCCCGGTATATACTTTCGTAAAAACAACCACATATAATAAAGAGATTGTGAAATTAACCCTTACTAATTTTGTAACTTAAGAAACATACAACCCATTAAATAGGTATCATAAAATTAATATGTAAATACACATAAATTAAAGTGTAATACACAAAGAATACAATTATGGGTAGAACATACACCACACAAAAGGTAATAGTGGCAATATGGCATGAATCTCACGGGAATAAGGAGTGAGATGAAAATCACTTACCTTGTACTTTTCCTTGGTTGAGGGTATGTTAACCTCCTATATAATGGTGAAATAATTGTAATTATATTATAAAATAATAATATACATTAATATGATATCATATATTATCTTTTATCATCGCTTTGTTAATAATATCTTAGTATTATCATCGTTTCAGGTGTTAAAATACTAGTTATATTTTATATGTTTTGTTACATAAGCTGTGTTTGTTATGGATCGGTTGTATATTATTCATATCATGAATTATATCAATTCCTCGAACATTATTTTTAACCATAAATTGAAAATTATTCTTGAATGGATACGATGGGGAATGAATCTCATCACGTTCGTGGAGACGATAGTCCG
Source organism: Viscum album (assembly GCA_963277665.1). Lineage (NCBI taxonomy): Eukaryota > Viridiplantae > Streptophyta > Magnoliopsida > Santalales > Viscaceae > Viscum > Viscum album. The sequence goes on from OY728125.1 coordinate 510,881,495, forward strand.
TACGTACGCGCGAGCGACAATATCATTATTTTGATATTAAAATAATATATAATTGGATGGTATATCATATATACAGAATCATTATCATGTTATATTTATTATTTACATGAATTACACATCATTAGTATACCCATACAAATAATAATAGTTTGAATAACTATTACACCACGACGTGGAGACGGTAAGCCGTACGTACGCACGTATGGTGACATGTCATTCAAAGGATGGATAGAATACTGAATATGGTTGTACCATGTTTATAATAAAATCAATGTATATATAATATACTGGAGTTATTATTTTAGAATGGTAATAACAAATGAAGAATAAGTGGAGGAAGAAAGGAACTTGAAAGAGGGTGGTGAAAACATTACACCTTCTTCAGGTTCTTCCTTTTGATTTGATCAAAAGGGCTCCATATGTTGGATTTCTGATCAAACTAAGGCCTATAAATTGAAGTGAGGGAAGTTGAGAGAGTATTAGGGAAGGTTTTGGCCGAGACCAAAGGCTTTTAATGTGTTAATTAGTGAGAAGGGAGAGTTCCCTTTTATAAGAGGGGTGAGGGGCACCTTTGGAAAAGCTAGAAATATTATTTTATAATAAATTCATATTCGGGTTTTAATGTCTCCAAAGTGTATTAGTAAAAGTATAAGGTGGGGATGGGTCTAAAGACTTTCAACCAATAGTATTTAGACAGGTTTGGGTCATTATATTAACCTCATCTTTTAGTTTTAAATCTTAGTTAATAGGTTTGACATTTACCATGTCACTTTGTATTTTTATATAATATAGATAATAAACATAATATATAAATCAATGAGACCCCAAAGTGGTCCATTAATGATACAACTATCATGATATAAGTCTCTTGGCCGAACCATAGATTTTTTGGAATTGAATATCAATTAATAATATAATGTTTGTTTTAAAAAAACTTTTATGTCAATGTTGACACTTTTTGGTATTTGTTTTTTGTGAAAATCATAACAGATGATTGCTTCGAAAAAACATAATTAAATTTATACTAACATGTCCTATTAACCTATAAAATTAGTGCAATTCATAAAAAATCTCAAATTAAATTTATATGGATATTTAAAATGTCAATTATTTTAATATTTCATTAATTAAGTAATTGATGAATCACCTTTGTGTCATAAATAAATTACTTTATTTAATGTCTAAAAATAATAAATAAAATACAAATATGTAGAAAATATTTTTATAATTCTAACAAATATTTAAAATTGAATTTATCTTTTTATTACCTTATATAACAATTTTTTTCTAAAAGATATATGCTTTTGTCATTTTTGTATTTACTTGAACATAATTAATATAAAGTGACCCTATCACCAAAAAGTGGCTCCATGGGGTCCCAAAATCGAACCCAAGATGCCCATGGTCAGACATGTATCCACCAATAAGGTTAGGATATGTTTTAGGGTAATTTATTATTATTATAATATTATTTTTTAACCTTATTTACCGGATTTACCTTTTAACCATGGTAAATAAAATATTTACCGAAGTAATTATTCACAATGTATAAAAAAATGTAACTATTTAAAATAATTGGAAATCATGATTACAAATATAGAATCCATTTTTCCAAATTCAAAACACAGAAGTGGCAGAAATTAATTTAGAATAAATTCCCGCTGTCAAAATAAAAAGCGTGTTTTCAAAAAATAATAACTATCAAAATATTGACACTTGTTTATGTCTGGTTTAATTGTGAAATTATGTCCAATGACCAAAATTGTATTAAATGGTAAAAATATATTCTAAATATACTTTATATATACTCAAATTTTAAATTTATCACTGTTATTTATTTTGATAAAAAAGTTGTTTTTAATTAAAATTTAGTAATTTTCACTATTCATCAAAATATAAAAGTTATATGAAAAGTACCAAAATCTCACCCTAGGCCAAATTCAATATTATGAATTCAAAAATAAAGTCCATTTTAAGAGATAAAATTTATAAAATATCAAAAAGTGGGTACTACTATTCATAATTGCTAGTTTGATTGGTTTAGAACTCAAAGGTGTGTACAACACACGCTACTGTATTATTTAAAAAAAAGCGTACCGTGGAAGCTTGGGGAGGTACACATGATATATTTAAATAAATAAATAAATATATCCAGTAGAATTATTATTTCATATATTAAATACTAATTAATAATATATATTTTTATAATCATCGTTGATTGATGAACATGGAAATGAATCTCACATCGTCTTGGATATGGTAAGTCATATGTACACACGTATGGAGAATTTTTCATTAATATGATGAATATGGTTGTTACATATTTTCAATAAAGTCATAGAATGTATAATGTTCTAGGGGTATTATTTTGGTATGAAAAAAACAAATAAATAGGAAGTGGAAGAATAAAGGAACGTTGAAAGAGGTGATGATATAATTATCTCTTCTTCGGTTAATTCCTTTTGATTTGAAAAAAGGGCTCCTTATGTTGGATTTATGATCAATGTAAGGACAATAGGATGAAATTATGGAGGTTCAAAGGATATTTGAATAGGGTATGGCTGATCAAAATGGATTGGGGTGTTTGAATTTATGACAAGTGGAAGTACCCTTTTATAAGAGAGGTGTGGGACACTTTTGGAAGAGTGTGAAATATTAATTTATTATGAAATTATTTTCGGTTTCTAAGAGATCCAAATGGATTTATTTCTAGGATATGGTGGGTATGGGTGGTAATTATCTCAACTAATATCTTTTAGACATGTTTATGTCACCATAGTAACCTTATTGTTTAGAATTAACTCTTAGTTTATTGTTTAACTTTTACCTCGTCTTCTTGTATTCTTCCACTATATGGTTAATAAACATACAATAAAATTAAAAAAGACCCTAAAGATATTCATTAATGATATATCTAACATTATTTAAGATATGTTTCTGAATATTAGACTTTTATTAATATTATATCATTTAATAATATAATATTCATTTTAAAAACTAAATTATGATAATTTTGACACTATTTTGTATTTTGTTTTTTTTTGAAATCCATAAAAAATTGATTAATTAAAAAAACATTTAATCAACCCTATAATGTAATATTAACCAATAATCATCGTATATGCAATCAAAAACTTCAAATTATATTTATTTTAATATTTATAATATCATTTATTTTATTCAATAATTAATAACGAAAATACTGCAACATTATTGAGTCATTATGAAATATATTTATTTTATTCCTAATAATTATAAATAAAATATCATGATGTAAGAAATATTTTTAACATTATCATGACTATTTATTGTTGAAAATATTACTTACATAACCCCATATGAAAATGGTTTTACAAAAAAGATATATGTTTATGTTTCATTTTCATTAACATTAAATTAATTTTATAAAGTGTCATTTTTACCTACAAGTGGCTCCTTGGGGTCCCGAAATATACCCATGGATACCCATGGTCAGAAATGTACCAACGAATAGGTTTAGGACATTTGTTAGGTTAATTTACTATTATTATATTATTATTTGTTATCCTTATGTACCAGATTTACTCTGTTACTATTGTAAATAAAATATTTACTAAAATTACTATTCATAATGTCTAAAAATAAAAAGATACATATTTACACAATTTATAATTATTAATTCCGAATATAGAATCCATTTCTCCTAATTGAAAACATGGAATTTGAAGAAATGAGTTTAAAATTAATTCTCATTGTAAAAACCAAAAGGTGAGTAATTAAGAAATAAAAACTTCCAAAATATTGAAATGTGATTAGGTCTTATTAAAAAGTGAAATTAAATCCAATGAATAACACCGGATTAAATTTAGAAAATATAATCTAATAATATTTTAAAACCACCCAAATTTATAATTTAACACTATAAATTATTTGGATTAAAAAAATCTCAATTATAATTTAGTGTTTTTTCACTATTCATCAAAATATGAAAGTTATCATAAAAGTACCAAAACATTTATCCAACTAAATTTTTATGCCCTGAATATAAAGAAGAATTTAATTTAATAAAATTTAATATATAAAAGTGTCATTAATTGTATTTAAAAAGGGTTCTCCATTAAAAGGTGGAAAACAACATTTTTTGAAAAATACTTCTTTTATCTAAAAAATTTAATTTGTCTCTATAATATGTCTAAGAAAAAAACTATGAATATTAAAATTATAAAATTAAAAATGTGGTTAATATTATTCGTAAAAGTTTTTTAAATGGCTGGTTTGATAAGTCATTGTGCGCTTGAACTTAGTGTTGTGTACATCACATGCTAGTGAATTATTTAAAAATGAAGCATATTTTGGTAGCTTGGGATGTTACATTATCCCATCCTTAAACAAATTGTGTTCTAGAAATTTAAATATATGATTAAAAACAAGGGTTTAGACATTTCAAAAAATCACAGTTGAAACCCCACATCAAAAAATAGAATACTGTGGCCTATATTTCAAAATAAATAAAAGTAAGTATAAAGGATACCGAGAATAACACATAATAGGGTTCCATGTAGTAAAACATGGATATGGAAGAGAAAAATTACCACAATATTCTGATAGCGAGTGATAGAGGATATTATTAATAGAAATTAAATAATCTAAATTCCACAAAGCTATAATGATCCAAGGGACGTTTGATTCATTGGGAATGAAGTTAGTAGGAATTTTTTTATGATCCTTTTTCTAGTGTTTTTGAATTTATTTAATTTATAGAATAAGAACACACAGAAGAAAATTTAATTTACATGTACAGTATCATCCTTTAACTAATTCCCACCACAAACATATCTTTCTCTTCAAAAGATAAAACTAAAAAATATTATATTTATCTCAATCGTATATTGTTCCAAACATTTTCCATTTAAATGAAGAAAATTATTTTATAATGAATAAGGACTTCTTATAGGCTATTAGTAGCAGATAAATCTATGGTGCACATCTGTTGGGGGTTCGATTCCCACAACATTGTCTTACATAATGGGTTATCACCCGACCTGCATGTTATCCTTTTTCTAAAACTATATTATTATAACATTCCAAAAAATAATCTTAGGAAATGTTTTTACCAAAAAATTATATCCAATGGTAAACATTATCCATTCCATAAATTAGATTTATCCAAAATACTTATGTCCAATATCTATCTAAAGGGTCTCTAAATTTCCAAAATCAATTGTGACATCAGATTCCCCAAACAATGTAATGTTTTTCTCATTATCACATAATGAATATATGGTTTTTTTAATCATTTTAAAACAATAATGAAAACCAAAAGTACTTCTATAGAATATATATATATATATCACATTCTTCGTATAACTAGAATATAATTCTTGATTCCAAAGACCCAAATACATTAATTATTCCACTTAAACTATAATAATATCATAAGCTTGACCTTGATCCATATTTTTTTGAGTTATATTTACATGATGCTTTGGGAAATTGAAATCATAATTTCTATTCTATTTACAGTTATAACATTTCAACGATTCTTTCTTTCCAACACAATCTCAAGCCTGGTTACCTTTTCTCCACATTTGTAACAAACTCTCATTCCTTTTTGGCAAGTAGAAGGGTGTTTCTTCACAAAATTATCCTAGAATAGAAAATCATTCTTTCCCTTTTTCCCTTTATATGATTTTTTCTCCACTGTTCTCTTCTTCTCTTGCTATAATTTAAGGTCATAATACATAAAGAATTACTTTTCTCTCTTGAGAGCACAAGATATTGTATCTTCCTATGATGTGAAATATTTTGAGACCAATGCCCACCAGAGGAAATGTTTTAACCCATGAATGAATGAATCAATATTAATTATTTTGTTGGGTAAGTATTATATAGAATGCCTCCTTAATCTTATAAAATTATCCTCGTAAATTTTAATATTCTCATTCCTATTTTTCCTCAGGCTCATAAATTGTATTTCCATATCAACTAGCCATTCATGAGGAAATTATTTCTCTTGAAAATGATTATTAAACTCCCTCCATTCCATATTTCCCACTTCTCCATCCTCCTTTTTATTTCCAATTACTGACCACCATTGATCCAAATATCTTGAGAGACAATAAAATAACATGTAAAGAATCTCCCTTTCATTACATCCCAAAGAATGATATATTTTCTCTATGGAACTTATTCACTGCTCATCTACAAAAGGATTTGTAGTTACATTGAATGTTGGATGATGTTGTCTCATGAAGTGGTCTAACATTGATCCCCCACATTGTAGATTATTATGCTTTATATGGGTAAGTCTATTATTCATAATAGGAGAAAACAATCCTAGTACGGTTATAAGTTGTTTAGTCCTAGTTTTGTCACCAGCTTCACTATCATTATCTTGCATAGTAGAGAAATCCCTCCATGGATTGTGCCTATTGATACAATTTCTATTACTTCCATTAGGCACCATTTCTATTCAATGTCATACACTATATTAGGTTATGAATCATAATTCATAATTCTAATCTAGTAATGTAATAAACATAAATTGAATATTTTATGAATATCTAATCCATATTCATGAATATGGTTTATTTTAAGACATATTTACTCATAAATTCTTCAAAATGGGTTTTAAAAAAAATATGGACTATTCTAAGCATATCCCTCATGAGTGTCAAACTAGGTGCGCAATAAGGCATGTTGTCGTGTAACAGGATACCATGGGATAATCTTGAAACTCTCTATCTGAGTTTTCACCCCTATTAAAATCTATTCCAGAACCACATCCACTTTTATTTTACAGACAAGGATTTATTTCTTGTAAAACCCACATAATATCTAGATTAACAAATTTTTTTGAAGTTCTTCAATAATAATCCTCAAATTCCATCATAGGGTAACGTTACATAATTAGAGTTTATCTAAATATAATTTTTCAATTTTATTGATAATATTCCTCTGATACCAACTATTACGCCCTGCCTCCAAAATCTTGGAGCCGGTGCATTATTTTAATACATTGGCATGATAACAAGAAATCATGTCCCGAAGTACCGATCAGTTTAACAGTCTTGGAAAATAGATTAAAAACATGAAAATTAAAATTCAGTTTCAAACATAAAAAATAGCATAAATAATCTTTCGAGAACTCCATAATTCTCTTATCATAACCTTTCATGTAAATCGAAATTCCCTTATTGGAATCTTCGGAAAATAAAACAAAATAATGGGTTAATCTTAGATGCTCAGAAAGGGTAAAAGGGGAAGAAATAAGCTTTTAAGGTAAGATGTATAATAAAAACAGTAGCCTTTTAATCATAGAACATGGACATAATATGATAGAAATAAGTCAATCATTTCAATATAAATAGGCACATGGATATTATAACAGTATATTAATCACATGTAATAACTAATTTCCGAACGAAAGAATTCATAATGCCAGTCATAAAAACGACATAGTCAATGCCTTGTACCATTAATAAAAATAAATATTTTGTCATGTCCTTATTCCAGGACACTAATTTGTCTCATGAGACCTTCAGAAGCATCAAAGGGCTATAACATGACATGCCCGTCACAGACTAAGTACAATACATTCCTCATATTAAAAAGGGTGATACATGACATAAACCTTCATTCAAAAACATGCATACGAAATGTCAATACTTTAACAATAAACCATGAATGGTATAAAAATATCACATCCACAGAAAAACATATCATAACTTAATAAATACAATATAGAATAATGTGTTTTAGTAAATCAACTTCAATCAAGAATAATATCCAATAAAGGTAGTTGAAGTAGTTGAAATTCATCAATAAAACTCTTGGATATAAATACCCATTTTCATGAAATCATTTAAAAGACATGAAATTTCTAAAGTAATTACTTTAAAATAGATTTTTAAAAAAAGGGTCCCATACCAATTTGAAACTTTTTAATGAAATTAAAACATTTAAACAATCATGTCCAGGTTAATAAATACGTAAAATCATTTTGAAAACATGGATATTAACAAAAAAATATGTAGAAAAATAATTATTTAAAAACATTTAAAATGATGATATAGTTAAATATTTCCTTCCAAAAAATATTAAAATATTACTTTCTAAAACATTTTAATGAAACATGGACAAAGATGATAATTATGCCATAGTAGATACTTATGGATAAACAATCACGAATACTAATGAGATTGATGAAATAACCCTTATCCTGTAATTTTCATTAGTCGAGGGTATGATTAACCTCTTTTATAATCTCCATAGTATGTTTTTAAGTTATACCGTAACCATATATATATTTATGATATCATAAATTATTCATTTATGACTTCATACTACCTATTTATGAATAATTTCTATGTTATTATAACATTTTGGGTAATGACCTCTTTCTTTGTCGTACGTGTTTTAACTTTTTATTCTTTATTACATCACTTATTTCATGATTTAATTTCATCCAGAATATAAAAAAATCATTATGTATCATATATATTAAGAATATAAATATATTCAACAGTTAGATATATGAAATGAATGACACCATTTATTGAAATGTTAGGTCGTACGTACCCATAAACACTGTTTCCATTTTCATATCATATTGAACAGAAGTAAGTTAACGAGATATATGTAAATACACACACACACACATATATATATATATATACAATATCATTATTATTTGATATATTATATACTTATTAATAATATATATTTTTATAATCAACTTTTAAAGGTAAACATGGAATTGGATCTCACCGCGTCATGGAGACTGTAAGTCTTACGTATGCATGTATTGTGAAATTGTCATTCATTTGATCGATATGGTTGTAACATATTTATAATAACATCATAGTATTTAGAAGGTAATGGAGTTACTTTTTTGGTATGTAAACAACAAATAAATAGTAAGTGGAAGATGAAAAAAACATTGAAATAGGTGATGAAATAATTACCTCTTCTTCGGGTTCTTTCTTTCGATTTGAATCAAAATTATCTTTATGTTGGGTTTGGGATCAATGTAAACCATATAGGTTGAAGAGAGGGTATTTTTTAGGAAATTTGAGTAGGGGTGGTGGATCCAAATGTCTTTGGAGGTGTGGATTTATGATAAAGTGAAGTACCCATTCATAAGAGAGGTGATGGGTACTTTAATAAGAGCTTGAAATATTAATTTATTATGAATTAATTTCGGTTTCTAATTGCTCAAAATGGATTTATTTCTAGGATAAGGTGGGTATGGGTCGAAAACCCCTCAACCAATAGCATTTGGAAATGTTTTGTCACCATATCAATCTTATCATTTAAATTTATCTCTTAGTTATATAATTTAGATTTTACCACGTGTTCTTGTATTCTTACACTATGTGGTTAAAAAAAACTAAAAAATGTAAATAAAACCTCAAGAAATATTTTTTAATATATAAATATATATAATATTATTTAAATTATTTGCTGAATCATATATTTTTAGGAATATTATATCATTTAAAAATATAATATTAGTTTTAAAACACATTTATGTCAATTTTGGTACTATTTAGTACTTGGTTTTTGTGAAAGTCACACCAACATTTTTAATTCAACAAGAATACATTTAAGCTTCACTAATATATCATATTCACCATTAAAATTGGTGGATGGCATCAAAAACATCAGATTATATTAATTTTAATATTTATAATATCATTTACTCGATTCATTCATTAATAAGGACAATACATCCTCATTATTATGACATAAATAAATATATTTATTTTACGTACAAAAATAATAAATAAAATATAATGATTTATGAAATATTATCATCTTACAAATTTCTTTTTATAATCAAAAAAATAACTTATATAACCACATATAAAAGTTGTTTTACTAAAAGATATATTTTTATGTTACATTTTCCTTAACATTAAATTAATTTTATTAAAGTGCCATTTTCACATAAAATTTGCTCCATGGGTCCTCAAATCGACCCAAGGATGCACATAGCAGAACATTTATCATTCAATAAGGTTAGGACATGTTTTATTGTAATTTAATATTATTATAATATTATTATTTACCATTATTTACCTGATATACAATTTAACGATGGTAAATAAAATATTTACTGAAGTTACTATTCGCAATGTGTAAAAATAAAAGACACAATATTTCACAATTTGGACCTCATAATTCCAAATATGGAATCTATTTTTTCAAATTCAAGACACATAAGTTTCATAAATTAATTTAATATTAATTCTCGTTGTCAAAACCAAAAATAGGCATTTTAATAAGTAAAAACTACCAAAAGATTGACATGTGTTTATGCCTAATTAAAATGTCTAATTACTCAAATGACCTATATAAAATTAAATGGTAAAAATAAAATAAAATTATATTTTATAACCAATCAACATTATAATTTAATGCTATAAATTACTTTCATTAAAAAATATGTTTTCATTTTAAATTTAGTATTTTTTTCACTATTCATCCTAATATGAAAGTTATCAGAAAAGTACCAAAAATCTATCAAAATTAAATTTTTATGTCTTGATTCCAAAAAAAATTTTAATTTCATCAAATTTAATATATAAAGGTTTAAAATAATGGATTATGAAAGGGTTCTCCATTAAAAGGTGGAAAACTGTGTTTAAAAAAATACTTCTTTAGTCTAAAAAATTGAATATCTCTCTATAATATGTCGAAGAAACACAAAATATGAATTTTAAACTATTAAAATTCAACATGTGGTTAATAATATTCAGAACAGATTTTTTAAATAGCTATTTAGATAGGTCATGGTGTGCCTGAAATCAGTGTTGTGTCCATCACACACTATTTAATTGTTTAAAAATGAAGCATACCATGGAAGCATGGCGTGTTACACGACTGATGAAGGAGATACTTTCTGAAGATCAGTGTACAGAATGAAGACATTTCCGTTTAGGGATTTATCACTATTTAGTGAGTCAATAATTTATCCTAGGTTGTCTAGTTTAATTTCCAGAACTAACACTATGGAATCCAATGAATGAGGGCTTGTATTTGTGCCATCCCATTCAATTTAACTAATTGGAAACATTTAATATGCCCTGAGATACTTGAATAGGATCATAGGGATCTTTTATAGACTATTCAGAGCATTTATTGTAATAAAATTATTTTCTATGGGTTGTTTTCCCCTTTTATGATAGAACTCTTTATCAATGCACCAATCTTGACATGTTATGAATGGTTCCTTATCACCATTAAATTTACCCATTTTACCATTGATAAATTATTTGATACATTTTTGCTATGATGAAGGAATAGCCGAATGCGGATGTAGCAATGTTCTTCCTAACATAATGTTGAATGATATGTCTTACCGGACAACCATGAACACTAAATCAGATATGAGATTCCCAAAAAAATACAGAATACTCTTTATGAGACGATCTTTCTCATTCTTATCATAACCCTCAAACATCAATGTGGAGGGTTAAAAGTTGGATTCAATGTGTCATAATCAGTGGAGTGTCTGATTGGGAATGATGTTGATTCATAATCCATTATCAATAAGCGATCATTGGAGGTCAGCTTCAATAATATTTCTAGATAAGTATAAGTGCCTAATGTGTCCTTGTATGACAGTATCCTAATCTTGGTCCATGTATGATATGACTGCATGGAATTGTTTTGGATCATTCCCTATACAATAATCTTCTACAATAACAAGCTAAACTTCAAACGGTTGACGTCCTGACAATGAATTAATGAGTGAATCACATATATCGTTTGATAAACTCATGGAATCCAGGATTGATAACTCAATTGGTACATGGGTTAGTTTCTTCAACACATTATACTTTTGATCTAGATGTATGTGTTTTCAAACATAGATATTCTCATTTGTAGGTGCCTTGGAATATGATTTTCATGATGTGGATGGATGATATTTCACAGGAGAAGCTGGAAGTACTTCTGTTCTTGGTGGATTGGGAAATATAGATATACCCACTCTCCTAGAAGATAGTGGTATATCCTCTTACCAGTCATCCAAATATGATCATATTCGGGCATACCCTATTATGTGTGGCAGAATTACCAGGTTCCTCCTGATCCTGCTGGAGTCCTCTCCCAATATTTTATACCACATAATCAAATTGAGAAGGGATGCGGTTGGAGTAGTGGCTTCTAGAATAACCACATCTTCCATTATATCCTTGACCTTGATGGCCACTTCATCTAATTCACCAATCAACTGTAGAGATATTATGTTCATAATTAGAATCTCTATTTGAGTAGGGATCCGTTAAGTGAAGACCAATAATGGATCCTAAGATCAACTGTTAATTTGATGAATATTTTTATTGAAAGGCCAATTATTTATGTTCCATTTGGAAGGATTGTTCTCATTTTATGAGATGGTCGTCATTAAATCCACTATGTTTGAGGTAGAATTTGGCCTTGTAACAAGACCATCTTCTCTTATTTCCCCATATTCTACTGGTCAGGTATATTCATTAAGGATCGACCTTCAATGGTCTATGATTTTGATGAAGAAATCTTTACTGTAAGAAATGTGGTAGGAGGCATAGTTGGATGTTTGATCTCTTAATGTGGAATGATAGTTGTTTGGTTGATTGTTTTCTCAATTACCCAATTATCAAATTTCTGATCAATCTAAATTTTCACTTCCTTCTACTAACCTTCTTCCATTGGATTAGAAGTAGTTAGACATGCTACCTAGGCTGGGGAATTTTTCACCTTTACTTTCCCAGAGTCCACCAAAATTTGTAGGAGGTCCTTAAAAACAAAACACACCTGAATAGGGTGCCAAAACATTTGATTGGAGGGGAAATAGTTTGGGAGGTCCTCATCTCCTTCTTTTTTAGTTTTCATTGGCCTTTCCAACTATACTAAGTTGTTTTCCAATGCTCAGATGAAGTTTTTGAGGACATTGTGATTTAAAAACATAGACCAACTTTTTCAACAAGTCAAACTATCTACGCCTTTGATATTTTTGATCAACTTGATGAGGTAGTCATTGCTGATGATGCTCAGAAGTGGTATCCCAATGAGATGATTAGGTCTTTGAAGTAGGAGCGGGTATATGGGCATGCACAAGTGTAATTGTACCAGCTTCTTCTTCTCATACTCTTCTTCATGAAGATGACACTACAACACAACACGCCTTTAAAAGTGCTGGAATTTACCATCACAATAACAAAACACTGATAAATAGCATATTTATCAGTGCTAAATAAAGAACTGATAAATTTAACCTTTTATCAGCTAATCCTTTTTAGCACCGATAATGGTATTCTTTATCAGTGATTTATTTGAAGCACCCATATTGGGAATCCTTTATCTGCATTATAATTTTAGAACAGATACATGGTATCCTTTATCAGCGCTTTATTTCAACTAATGTTTAATATTTATATAAATAAAACGAAATAATTAAACATATTAAAAAATGTGTTTATATAATCTATTATTACAAATTTTATTAATGTAGAAATTATTGTTAAAGCTGAATATAATTATTATACATTAATAAATATAAAAAAAATTTAATAATTAGGTAATTATAAAAATCAATGTTATAAAATTGTATATATTAAATATATATATATTGTATTGTATATAAATATGATTTATATATTAAGAAATATTTATGCACTTTACATTAAATAGACATATGTTTATTGAATAATGGTTTATAAATAAAAATTTATATAAATAAAAAATATTGGCTATAATTGCATAATACTAAACATATAAATTAATGTTGTTTCATTTTGAAATATAACATAGATAAAATGTTTGTTATATTGATTTTTTATATAATTAATTAATACATGTTTATATACAATTCACAGACACCAAACATATCAATTTTTTCAATATTGTTATGGCGTACATATACTTAATTTATTCAATTCACACAATTTTAACATAGATGAATACAGTTAATAATGTGAAGAATATATTTATAAATAAATAATTACAAATAAAAATAATTATAAATGTTCATTTTATATATTTATAAAAATATATATTTATAGATATAAATAAGTTAAAATTATTTTAAATGTATTGATGTAATTATTAATAAATAAATTTATATATTTAAATAAATATTAAATTTATAATAAAATTAGTTAAATAATGAATATATTTACAAATTTTATATTTAAATATATTTATTAAATATATATATAGATATATATGTATCATTATATAAATATATGTATATAAATATATATAATTAAATAAATATTATTTTTTAAAAATATTTCTATAATTATAAATAAATATTTATAAAATTATTATAAATAAATTTAAAATGGAATATATTTACTATATTATTATTTATATATATTTATTAAGTATATATAAATATTTATAATTTTTTATTTATAATTATATATATATATCTTTTATCAACACTTAAGTAATATGAGCTGATAAAATCATATTTATTATCAAGTAATTTTCCCTGATAAAGATGACGATTTATCATTGCTAACATAGAAACTGATAAAAAATAACATTTAGTGTTGCTGAAAAAGATTGATTATATGTGTATGTTTTTAGCACCGATAAATACCTACCTTTATCAGTGCTTAGAAAGCACGGATAAAGAGCCATTTTATCAGTTCTTAAGTAATAAGTGCTGAGAAAAAATATTTTTATTGGCGCTTATTTGTAATCACTACTAAAAGTGTCATGATGTATTTCAAAATCCATAACCATTTTTTATCTCATCTCGATATCAAGAGATTTCAATGGAAGCCACCCACTACCGGTGCTCTTCCTCAGTGAATCAAAGATCAAATCATACCACTCGACCGTTTATGGTGCTCCTGTTGCACGAACAGCTCATCCGACATCCGATTTTCGATTTTCGGTTATGATACGAATTGGGTTTTGTATGACATTTTGAAAAATTATCTACCCAAGGTAGGTGGTTATTTAATAAAATAATTTTAGATAATTTAGTATACTCTCTTACTTAATATTATCATACTCTATAGTTTATTTTGGTGGTGAGAACAAATTTTATAAATTTCGTTACAAGTATTTTGGTAGAAAATAAATTTTCTAAATAGATATTATTATGTTTCTATATAGTTATTGGTGTGAAAAATTCATGGAAGTGTACAATTAATTGTTTGAGTAGTGAGAGACGTGTTTTTGCAGGTGCTTATGGTTCACGCGTGTTGAAAAATGATTTTTATTGGAAATGGATCATTTTGGGCATGTTATCTATATTGTGCACTTTTGAGTGTGAGTAGTGATGCTTTTAAAAAATGAATAAATAGTTTTAGAAAGAAAATTTGTGATGCGGGAATGGTTTATTAAATAGTGTCAGTGATGCAAAATGTGTTTTCGATGGGTTTGGCATGTTTTGTGTTGGGTTTGGGGTTTTTTTAACTACATTGGCTATGTTGTGTGTGGGTGAGTTTTAGTGTCATTTTTGGTGGAATGGTTTTATGGGTTTTCTGAAGGGTGAAAATCATGTTTTCAAAGGCACATGAATGCTGATAGTTTTGGAAGTATGTTATTTAAGGAAATTTATATACTTTTCCATGTTGAACAAGTTGTACCTTTTTTTAATGTGAAATGTAAATTTTTTTAAAGGGTGGAAGAGATTTTTCGAAGATAAATTCGGGTTGTGTAAAAAATTATAAAAAATTAACTTGATATGGAATTGTAATAAAATTAGTACACAATTACATTTGGTTAAATGTTTGTTTTCTATATATTAGTTAATAAATTTATAATATTATAAAAGTGTTGATAATTATGTGCAATGAATTTATGCAATGAGTTTGATTTTAAATGAAGCATTTTAATGTGAACATGGGTGTGTATTTTATGGAATCCCTTACGGTGCCTATGGGGGTTATTTTTGTAATCTTTTTAACTGATTTATTAAAATACATAATATTTGTGAGGAATATTAGTTAAATTATTTGGTGTGTTCATTTTTTAAATGGGGTTTAGGTTTTTATGTAGTGGCATACTATGTTTACTTTGTTTGGAATGACTTGAATGTATAAATGTGCTATGTTAGTTACATGTGAATGTGAATCTTTATTGAGAATAAATAAAATGGAAACCTTGTTTACTGGGTAGCACGATTATGCGGTGTTAGGGAATTTTGATTTTTGAAAAGTAAAATCATTTTCTATAGAATTACTGTATTGTTTCATATTTCTGTCTAATTCAACTATTTTTTTTATTATTCACATTATAATTATTTTCTTATATACGTGGATTAGTTTTTAGATTTTGGGTGCTCTGTCCAACATTATTGCTTCTCCTCCCGTAAAATCCATTCACCCATGTTGTGGTACATTTTTCTCATTCTTTCAAGTTACCTCCACTTCTTTTGTAGGAAGAGAAACTATGATGTCTCTACCCAATCACAGAGTTAATCCTTATGTTTTCACAATAGAATAATTAAAATGCATTGTTTCATATTTTTGTTTAATTCATTTTCTTTTAGAATTACTCGCATAATAATTTTTTTCTTATACAAGTGTATTATTTTGATCGAGTTAGGGGGATCTGTCCAACTTTCATGATTCTTCTCAATTAAAATCAGTCCACCCTTCTAGTGTTGTATTTATCAAATTCTTTGAAGTTACCTCCACTGACTTTTCAAGAAGATAAATGAAAATTCATCTACTCAATCACACAGGTAATATGTATGTTTACACAATAAAATCACTGTGTATAGAATAAATTTTCTATGTATATTTATGTCTAATTTATTTATTTTTAGTAATAATCACATAATATTTGATTTCGTATATAGGTGGATTCTTTTTTTTGAGTTGGGGTGCTCTATCCAAAATTCATGTTTCTTCTCCTATAAAACATTTCACCCATACAGTGGGGCATTTATCACTTTCTTTCAAGTTACCTCTGATGCCTTTGCTAGAAGAGTAATGACGCTATCTCTTCTCAATCACAGAGGCAATATTGATGTTATCATAGTAAAATTATTGTCCTTATAATTAATTTATGGGTTTATATTCATTTTTAATTTATTTATTCTTAATATTACTCACATAATAATAGTTTTCATAAAAAGGTAGTTTATTTTTTTTTGACTTGATGTTGTTTGTTCAAAGCTGCTCATGTAGTGTTGGGAGTTCGATATAGAAAGTCAATGGAGATCGTGGAAACAGTGATAGTTAACATTTTTTTTGAATTTATTAAATATTTTTTATTTATTTAATTTTTTAAAGATAAGTTTTAAATTTCTATAATGTAGTGTTTTTTCTAGTATTTTTGTTTTAAATTTCATTTCATTTAAATTATTAATTATACCATGTTTTTTATATATCTAATGTTTTTCTAGTGCTTTTGGTGCTTCTGGTTTTGTGGTGTGATATAAGAGTACATTTCTGTACTTCAGTATGGCCTTTTATCAGCGCTTTTTAAAAGAGGTGAAGAAAATGAATTTATGAGTGCTTATAAATGTGGTGATAAAGGTCTACATTATCATCACTTGTACAACACTGATGAAGTATTCTTTTAGAGATTATTTAAGAATCACAACAAATTGTCTCATTTATCTGCGCAATTTCAAAATTGATAAACGTATTAGGAATTTAACATCTCTCACATTGTCAGTTCTTTTCCAGCTCGGATAAAGGCCATTTGTAGCATAGTTAAAGGCATATTTTGTTGTAGTGTAATAGTATTACTCAGGATTTAGCTATAGTCTCTTTTATGGACATTTCAACCTGTTGACCAATTGTGGCTATATCCCTAAACCCTCCTATGTATTTCATTGGGATTAATGCTATCAACAACCCATCATTGATATTTGTTACAGAAATGGGAAGTTACACTTCTTGGGGGTGAGGTATATTTAAGGAGTTTATTAATCCTTTCCATTGATCCATCATATCTAAACTCATTCATTATCCCTTGTATATTAGTAGATCTAAGTCGGTTTTATTCTACATTATTGAGTTAAACTAGAAAAGAAACATTTGATGAGGATCATCCCATCCGATGATCGATCATGACCGAAAACTCAGGTTCCATAAAATGGATGTCCCCTACAATGCTTGTATAAATCATCTTAGTTTCACTAATACTCATAGGTTCCCATCATGGGGTCAAATTGAGAGAAAAAAATTTGTAATGTGCTTATTCAAATATCCAGATCCATAGAATATTAAAAATTCAGGATTTAAAAATTTTGCTGCGGGAGGAGTAAAATATAATGATTCTGGATAAGCGTATTTTTCTGGTTGAATTTGTAGGTTCCATCCTTTTATAAATTCTAATAGAGTTTTTAATGTCTCAATGTTGTTCATAACAATTAGGGAAACATATGGCTGATCCATGACTTGAACAAGTCATGTAGCAGGATCCTGAACTAGTGTGGCAGTTGGTAGGAACACCCGTAGAGGTTCTAATAGTATTTTCCATGGATAACCCATAGAGATAGCCTTATAAGGATGTGCCTGAACCTACTCTAGGTGGAAGTTAAATAGAGTTAATTCATTATCCACATCAATAGATACAAACAATCCTATTTTCTGAGGTGCTCATATTGGATGTTCAAGATAAGTATCTTCTTTGGGAGTATATCTGCTTAGAATGATGCCTCAGATTAACTCTACCTTGAGTCTTCTCAACTCCTTCTTCCCCTCCTATTTTTGAATAAAATATTTCCTCAAGATAAAGGGATTTACATTTTTGGGGGGAAAGTGATAAATGGTATGGCCTTTACATTTTCCCCTATTAGGATCCTTTTTATGTGATGGAAGTGGATTATTTGAGGTGATAACTAAATTTTGGTTATGCCTCTTATTTTGGGTATGAACACCTCTTACATTTACCTTAGTGTGGACCATATTATGAAAAAGAAATTCATCTTTGAAATCCCCTGAAAAGGATTATTTTTTTGAGTATCTTGAGTGATGGAATTTATGAAATTGAGTGACACATAATGCATTACTGGAATTCTATTGGTATCATTGTGAGACAACATTCTTCAGACCCCCCATGATACTTTTTCCTCCTAGTTTTTAGTTCTATAAAATATTTTAGATGACAGTAACCTGAAGGGAATCCTCAAATAGTTTAGTTTAGCATTCATTTTGTGGGTTGTTCCCTAATTTTGAGAAAACATATATTAACAAAGGAGGGTATTGTGAATGTGAAAAATCCCCCAACCCTGTGGGCTTGGAATTTTCATGTTCTTCTTTATCAACCCTTCATACCGTATTTGTTTACTATGGGGATAATATTAAATATACCTCCGTCCCTGTGGGTTTGGGTGGATACTAAACTACAATGGATGATATCATCACATCTAAAATTCCGATTTTATGAATTCTCTTAACATTGTCTAGGTTCATTATCCGACACTCACTTAAATTTCATGTTTTGGATGACCGTTGTGCTGTTTCAGAAATTTTAACAATATTCTAGCTAATATCCCTTAAGAAGGAGGCCTTCTATATGTTCTCAGATTAATGATGCAATAATATTTCAATACAATAAGTCTTTGGGACTAACTTTTGTGGAATCTAGTCAAGGAATGATCTTTATCATCTTGTCTTCCATCACGAAAAAAATATATATGTTGTAGCCAACCTATGGAAATAATGTTGCATGAGACTAATTTTTGTGGGAATTTTTTTATTAGGAGTGTGGTTAAATGCAATGCTCCATGTGCTCCACATAGTTTTATTTTAACACCATATGGGGTATCAATAATAATTTATTATAACCTCATTAATAAATCAAGGCACACATTTTAAAGGGATCCCTATTTATTATATGTTTTTGGATGTTAGGAAGACAAGATAGATGCTAAGTCAATTTGGAACTACGACCCTTATATTACATTTACATGACTTTGATATTCATCATACTGTAATACATTATATTTTAGATGATGATTATTCTTCCATATATTGAGGTGGATGTCCTGAATACAATCTTCTTCCAAAATCTATAGAATGTTTTATTGAGAGGTGGAAAAGGTCTAGAACATGACTGGTATTTCACACTTAGCCTACTATTTCCTCATGTAGAACATATCATATTTGTTGTTTTTTAGAGAATTATATACCTGATTAGTCCAAAGTTTCCATTTTCATTCCATATTGTTAGAATCAACAAGATAGGTAAAGAGTTACTCTATTGTATTAGAATATAAATAGCCCAAGATTGGTTTGGAGAATGATCGTCACATTGGGATGTGTTCCTATTGAGAAATAATTTCACATAATGGTGAAAAGGCATTAGACATGACTATCCATGTGTTTTAAAGTATCAAAAGATAAGAGTGAATTATTATCACTACATTTTAAATTGGAGAATTCTCTTGACATTGATAATAACTACAGTTTAGAGAAATTTCACAGCGGATTCCATCATGGGAAGGAACATCTTGGTGGATTACTATAAGGGGAAGCCCCTCTTTCTCCATGGTCTTCTGGTAACATAGAGGGAATCCATGTCACTCGTCTACTGATTTGAGCTTGAGACAAACTTTTTTTCTAAAGAAATCCTTCACGTGGAAGTGTAAGATGAGGAACATCAGAGTTACTAATATTGATCCCATAATTTGGTAATGGGATAGTAGTATATTGAGTTGAAATAGATAAATGTCTAAGGGATTCAAGAACTCCTGCATTGAGTGGAGCCACATCACAAATTATCTCTTATTTTTCTAACTATGTTTGACAAAACAACATTTTGGATGAGTTATTACAAGATGATGGGGCCAATTTCTGGGAAATTTTGTTGTTATGGGTCGGTGTATGTACCTACCTTGGAGTGTCTCCCATAATAGGCCGATTATATTCAATTTGAAGAGGCGTATGTGTCCGATCTGGTTTTTCCTATGATATGGGAGATAATGCCGCATAAAACTCTTTTACAAGAACATAGTTATGTATTTTCTCTCAGGTGACAAGTTGATGAGACTCATTTATTTTGGGGATAAAGATATTCTTTTGTTCCTCAGGTACTACTATGTCCACCGTGATGATATCTTGGAAAGTATCTAGGATATGAGAAGGAATTTGCGTCTACTCATTCACCGTTTCCAAGATCTTCCTAGTGACTTATGTGGCTAGAATGGGTATATAGGTCCACTACATTTTAAAATATGGGTATGTACCTACTCTAATCCCCCTTTTGTTTCATGTGGAACTTAAAATACTCATGTGTTGGGGTAGAGAGTTGAGTATTTACTATGATTATCTCTGAGACTTTCTGACTGAATTCTTCGTGTGTTGTAAGATGAGGCTACTAGAAGGCTTGATGGGTATAAGATAATTTATTTTCCCTATTATGGTACTACAAGGTATTTTAATGGATAGATTCATTGGATTCCACTTGACGTGTCTGCTGGTTGGTTGATTGATGGTGAATGAGTGTATATGCATGATCATTGTTTGCCACCAAACTGGGTTAGTGGGGTTCTCAAATGAGGTAAAATATAGGATCCCTCTCCCTATTATTTATTTTTCCCCCAATAGACCATATTCATTCCCTGTTTTGTGGGGCCTAGGACGGACAACCGAATGATACACCCCCATCATGTTGAGCTTTTACTTCTATGTGATGATTATTGGCAGGAGACCTTGGGAATAATCCCTATGTCTTCGACAATAGCTCATATGAAGCCACATGGTCTACCTACATAGAATATGGGTGGCTTTTTTAATTTTTTTGTGTCAAATTTCTTAAAATAGTTGATAATGGTTGTTGGATATGCCTACTTCAGGACCATCAGTCATTCCTGACCGAGCAATCATGGGTTATTCATGATCTGGAGGGCCTGTCGGATAGGATCCATGATTGGAATAGTACAATGTTGATGGAACTCTCAAGCCAGTGCTTCAAAGACCCCAAATTAAATATTTTGTTTAGTGATGGCATCCTTCGTGTAGATAACGATCCCACATCCGTACCAGTCGACGATGTCCCCATGTGTAAACTTGAAGTAATCCATTTGGATTTTTAGGGGTTCTTGGAAACGATTTCTTGTATTTTTCGAAAATATTATTAATGGACTCTAGTGTCTCAGTTTACCAATCAAATTCTTGATTTATTTTCTTTTCTGTCATGGTTAACACTATCATATTGGCTAAGGATTCATGTCAGTTTCACCATTTCTGGTTTTCCTCGGAATGTGTGTTCTAGTTAGGAATCCCTAATTATGAATAGTTTCCAACGGATTTTTTTATGAAACTGGAAACACCAAATGATTTTGTATCCAAAGAGGACAACATTTTAAATACCATTGTTCATTCGGTTTTTTACTTATGATACTTAAAAAATATCGTTGGTCAAGAGGATCAGAGGTTGGGCTCATCACACCATTTGGGGGGAATTATTTCCTAATTCGGGACTCTCATATAGATTTGTGATATGTTCCTAAATCCTTCATTAATTCTCATATATGATGTGAGTCATCCCAATTGAAAAAATAAATTATTAGCGTGTGTGGAATTTTGAATCATCAATAAGTACTTGAGGTTATACGTTGATATATATCTCTATGTTTATTCTGGGTTATCTACTGACGATACCCTCTTATATATTACATCGAGAGTATTTTGACATTTTTATGATGTTGTAGGTTTTTAAGACACTCAGTGGGGAACCCTACAGTTAATATTTATCTTGGAATATGAATGTCACTTTTAAATTTATCATCATATTGGGAGATGGGGGTATACTCTGGAGTTTATTGTCATCCTAGTAGATAAAGGATACTCTTGAGTTTATCTTCATCTTTGAATATGAATGTTGTTTTGATGTTGGGATCAAACCCATAGATGGGATACCTATATATCATCATGAAATGAATCTGAACCCACATAGTTCGTTACTGTTTAATGTGACAAATCACACCTTTTAAGGTCTTGAGATAAGGTCCCCACAGTACAGTTTAATGTCAACTGGCATGGGAAACTAGGTGAACAGTTCCTAGTAAAATCTTAGTTTGGGACTTACCTAAGAAGCCTGAGGAACCTATAAGTAATATAATATTGTAAGTTGAATTAAATGCTGCTTGGGATATGGACCATAGATAACAAGGTTGATTTACAATGTATTGTGCCGACCCCCAAAGCTCAAATTCGGTGCTTGATTTTATTGCATATGCAGAGATACAAGGAAGATGCGTTCCAAAGGACCGACCTATTTAGTATTTTTGGAAACAAGATATATTCAAGAGTTCAAAACTACAACTCAAGAAAAATATAAGAAGGTTAATATAAAATCCCATGATCTCATTGACTAACCCTATATTTAATTCATAGTTTAATCATTCCAGTAATGTGGAAGGATGAAACATAAGAAAGGGTTGATCTCAACTGATCGACAAGGGTATGAAATTCAATTTAATATATCATAAACATAAACATTGGGCATGTTTAAAAACTAAAAACATATTACATTAAAAAAGAACTTGAGCACTTTATGGAAGGAAGAATAGATAAATAAATAATTCCATATTAAAGTATAAACATGGGTATTATACTAATTGAATAACCTCATGAAAATTAAATTACTAGTTTCATAATGAGGGAATGCATAATTCATGATACCATAACCTTATCGTCAATTCCTTGTGCCAAGACAAAAAATATCCATTTTTAAAGGCCTCGTGTCGGGACTGTAGTTTGTGTCATGGGACCTACCAATTCACTGGGGGATATAGTAGGCCCCAACAAACACATAATAAGTCCAATTCATTCTTATTATGTATGAATATAAACATAAACAACCTACAAATTCTTATTGAAATATACATAAGAAATGTTAATAATTTTCCCCAATCATTAATCACAAACACTAACCATTCAGAGTAATAGAGTGAATGGTTTCAATATTTCACATCTACATGCAAACTAATCATAAACCATTGAATAAAACGGGGTGGATGATGTCATAGGAGATAAAACTCAATGACATACAATATTCAATAAAGGATGTTGACATAGATTAAAATACATTTAAATGATACCATTGAAACAACCTTTGGGAAATAATAATTAAAAATTCTAATGTGTCCCATACCACCTTGGAAAATTCAAATCACAATACCTTAAAATAACATGAGATGAATTAAAAACCTTGATATTATATAAAAAATGGATGTACATACACCACAATAAAGAACTAAGTGGTGAACCATGACTCTATATCATAAAAGTTAATTTAGATGATAGAGAATTATTTTAATTTGGAATAAAGAGTTCATTTGTAAAATCATTTGTATTAGTCATAAATCATGTGTAAAACATGTATATCTATTAAAATAATAGATAAGTGCATTGATATTACATTATAGAAATAAATTATGTCCCACCTATGTGAAATCATGTGAAAAGTGTTTTTAAAGTAGCTTTAGAATTACATCATTTAAGTGTGGTTTAAAGAAATAATTAAAGTGATTCTAAAGTGAAAAAGAATGTTTGATTTCATAAAACCATAATGAAAAAAATAGTTTTTTCATGTTAAGGTTTTTGATTTCAGAATGATAAATATGGCTTAAAATAGATAATATAATGAACTTAAAAATAGGTAAGAATTCTAAAAGATCCTTCAATCAAACTTGGATTTCAAAACGATTATTGAAAGATTATTTTATCACATCTAACTACCCATTAATTAAATTAGGATTCTTTCTGGTTAATATATATAAAAAATTCACACATAATTTATGTGGTGTAGATAGGAAACAATAATAATTTCATTGTGGTTAGTAGAGAATAAGAGCAACCTGAATGAAAATGGAGGTCTGGGATAAAATAATTAAAACATTGTAATCGAATGAATAGTATGACCCCAAATTAATAATCATAAAATGATACATTGAAAATCAATAAAATAAAGAAATTAATAATATGAAACATCAATGGTCAGTATACATAAACCATACACAAGTAGTAGTAGTGAATACATAATATCTCACAAAAATGGTAGTGAGATGAAGAAACCCTTACAAGCATTTCGGTATGGTAACATGTGTTCTTGTGAGGGATTATTGATTCATAAAGGGTTATAACATCATTTATATATCATAAGTTAAGTATGGTGGAGGTTTGAAAATATTCCCCATCATTATGAGTTAAAAAGAAAAGGACACCACATAGGGTGGAATCTGGAATAAAAGTGAGAGAGAGGATCTCTTACCTTAAATATGAGGGTGATCTTCACTTGATCTTAATGAACCAAAACCAAAAATAGCTTCATTATTTAACAAATAAATAATCTTTTATACATTTATTTGGTTTATTATGTATTTATTATTTTTATTAATATCCTTTTATATGGATTAAGGGATTCAATTTCATTGTTCATGAGTGATCTATTTCATAATAATCATGATCAGCACACTTATAAAAGATTATAGTCATTCATGTAAGATGGGAGATGAAGTCAAGAATTGATTTTATAGGTTATTAGTGAACATTAAGAATATTAAATAGTTATAAAATTCATTTTTTTTGTTTTCAGTGAAGGTGAATCATTATATAAAACATTAATGCTAAACGCTTGGATTAATTTGGCCGTATTCCTCATAATTACATTGTTGGGTATTATATTTTACACAATGAGAACATAAGGATTTAATAAACATAAATAAAAAAATACATATATAATAGTTTTATTAAACCATAAAAATGGTTTCATGACCATATTTAAAAAAGTTACGTCAAATTGAAAGCATCTTCATCCTTTAATGTGAGAAATCTATATATCTCACACGACGTTTCACTATTAGCATAAATGAGGTGGAAATGTGAGATGATGAAGAAATGTACCAATAACATATCAATGTTATAGAACATGTATGGTTGTATAATTTTCATACCATTTTTATGAGTAGTGGTTAGGAAAGGAAATGAGAACAAAGGAAAAAGAAAATTAATGAAAATAAAAGAGGCAATTTACCTCTTGAATTATCCTTCCTTGAGAGCCCCTTAAGGGAACAGTATTTGGTCATTTAATGAGACCAAGGGATTATGGTAGTGTGGGAGGAGCTTGGGTGGAGATTTAAGAATAATTTCGAGAAGTAAAAAAGACTTGAGAGGAGTGAATAGATGAGGGTGTAAAATGTGTTATTTATAGTAGATGGTGGGAGGGTTTTCATAATATTTTAATCATTAGTTTATTGTTTTTTCATAATATTAGAAATAGTGAAGATTCCATTATGAAAAATTTTAATATATTCATGTGAGTTAGAACCATTGGTGCTTATATCATCATAACATCATCAATGAATCAATAAATAAATTATTTAGCGTTAATTTTAAATTAATATATTTTACTATTCACAAAAAAATCATATAGTTCAGAAAAATCCCAAAACATCACCCTAACCATTTTTCAACATGTAGAATCCAAAAAATGAATTCCATTTTTCAAAAATAATTTTCTAGATATTAATAATTTAATTTTTTAATGATAATCACAAATCGTTAGAAAAATATAGTTTTAATACATTGTTTTACTTATTCCAAAACATAGATACATAATACATTCAGTTAAACCAAATATATATATACTATCATAGGAAATGAAACTATTCATAAGGGTATGTCACTATACATAAGGGTATCATTACTGTTCATAAGGGTATGTGACTATTCATCAAAATTATGTTTTTCATATTAGAATCTAAATAACTTACCGATCACAACAGTGTATGTCAGATTTTCAAATTTCAAATCAATGTAGGTGTATAATTATGTTTACAGGATAGGTTATAACAAAGTGATGTTTTCTAGAGAATTAGTGTTTCATGTATTGAATATTAATTTTATTTGAAAAATATTTGGATATTACATTATCCCCTCCAAATGTAAATTTCATCCTCAAAATTTAATATTTCACTTTGATTGTTATTGCATGTTACCTGAAAATTTCCTTATAGAAACCCCATATCAATAATAAGGTTTATAGAATATTGACCTTAAAAAGTTTATGGAAAAATAGGTGGTAAAAAAAAATAATTAAATATTTATATAATGAAATGAATAAATTATCTTTTTAAATAGAGATACATTGATTGGAATTGAATACTTGAGAAAGAAGAAAAACTAAAATGAAAATTTCTAGTGATAGAAAAGAGTTTTAGATGAAATTATATTACCACAAAACAATAAACTATAGTTATAAAAAAATTCATTAATTTTATCATAGATTATGATATCAGAAAAAAATTTAAGACACTTTTTATAGAGTTGAGGGATTATTCCACTCTATTATTGTATAAATATACTTTTATATTTCATAAAAAACATCTTATCCTTTGATTTTTCTATGAACTACCAAAACATCATCTTTTAGCATAAATAGCATCATTTGGTTTCATTAATATCTAAAACCTTATACAAGGATCAATTTAAACCAATTCATAAATGTCAAAAGACCATGATCCAAAACATTAGATTCATTTCCACGGTATTTAGTACTATCCAATTTACTTTATCCATATATATCATCTCTCTATTCTGAAATTCACATCTCAGTATTATGGACATAATAAGGGTTGTTTATCCCTCGACCATATATTTTCAAAAAAAATTGAACTGCGGTTGGGTCAATTTTCCTTAGTATCGTTAATCATACAACCTCAAATCATTAAAGAAAAAGTACCATAGGTCAATGATCATATATTCAATAATTATTATATATACATCATTGTAGATAAAATATTCAAAATAAAATTTTCTTTACTAGTTATATTAGTTATTCCACTTCATCTGTGGTAGTATAATAACTTGATTTTTATCCCTCAACATCATTTAGGTTATATTCTCTTGACGCGTGGGACATTAATTTACATAGTTTCCAATCTCCTTGAAATTATATCATTATACATTGAAATCCTTTTTCTTACCCATGAAAAAAACTCATTGGTGTCCTTTTTATCCACACTTATAATAAACTCCCATTCCCTTCAAACAATTACCAGTGTGATTCTTTCCAAAGTTATCACATGTGTAGAAATCCTTCATTCCATCTTACCTTTATCCATGTTTTTCTATACCATCGTCTTCTTCATTTTCTTCCCCTGAAATCCATATTACTCATAGAATTACTTACATACCTTTTTAATAGATGATACTATTTCTTCATACAATGAGGATACTTGGGAGACTATATTCCACTTAAAAGATGACTTAAGACCATTAATGATATGATCCTTATAACTGTTTTCATCATGTGCATCAGTGAAGTTCTCATTCCATATCCTAGCAATCATTTAAAATAAATTCTATATAATATACTATCTCGTAAAATTCTGAATTCTCTATATCTAAAATCATGGTATAACACGTAACATAAATTTATGCAGCATAAATCCCCAATCTATATACTTTGATACATTTGGAGTAAAAATCCTTCATAATGGGTTAAAATAAGCTTATGTATTTACCAAATTATATCCCATATGAGTGGTGAACCAAGAGTACATCAAGGCCCGTTGTCCTGCACCAGTTCACATTCGAGTCTAGATCAAAGAGGTGTATTCAGGTTCTACACCTAGATATATCAGTTCCAGAAGAACCTCTTCTTGTTTGTTTCTCGATAGAGATGTATTGCCTTTATAATCCACATAATCGATTCCATACCAAAATTCTAGGATGTCCTTATATTATTATCCCCAAAGTCTATCATAGGGACCTTTTTTCACTAATCTACATTTTTTATATCTTGTTTCCATGTTTTCTACTAAACTTCATTTGATTCAAACTGTAACACCCCAACCTTAAAGCTCTAAGTCTGTACATTATTTTATTACATTGGAATAGTTAAAATGAAGATTTATCCTCATGAACTGGCCTGTTTATTAGTTTTGGAAACAATATTAATACATGAGTTCAAAATTATAAGTCAAAACTAAAAATAACAAAAATAATTCAATAGAAAAGTCCATGATCTCATAGACTAACCCTACAATACATTCATATAATAATCAACCTCGTAACTTGGAAGGATAAAACATAAGAAAGGGGTGAGATCAAATTATCATTAAGGGTTAGAAATACAACACAAGATATCATAAACATAAACATTAGGCATGGTGATTAAAAAAATACATTTAAAAATGAACATGAAAACATTATGGAAGGAATAAGATCTAAATAAATAATGTCATATTTGAAGAATTAACATGGATATTATACTAGTTGAATAATCTATTAAACATTAAATTAATAGTTTGAAAATGAGGTAATGAATAATATGTGACATCATAACCATACCATCAAGGCCTCATGCCAAGACCACAAATATCCATTTTGTCAAGGCCTCGTGCCAAGACAACAGTTTCTCTCATGAGTGGTACTGATGAATCGAGGGGATATATTGGGTCCCACCACACATATAAAAAGTACAATTAGTTCTTCTTAGGAATGGGGATAAACATTAACAACATACTCATTCACATTGAAATATAAATATGAAATGTAAATAACATTCCCAATTCATTAATAATAAACACCAACCATTCAGAGTAATATGGTGAATGGTTTCAAGATAGCACATCCACAATCATACTAATCATAAAACATTCTACATAACATGGTGGATGATATAATAGGAGGTAAACCCCAATGAATTACAAGGCTCAACAAAGGATTCTGACATAGATTAAGATACTTTTAGGTTAGACCATTAAAAAGTACATGATGAAATAATACGTAAACATTCAAATGTGTTCCATACCACATTGAAAAATTCAAACCATAATCCCATATAATATATTGATAATAAAGAGACTCTTTATATGGAAAAAATTGGATTAAATTCACTAAAAGAAAGAAATAAGTTGTGAACAAGGAAAATATCTCCTACAAGATAATGTGAGATGAGAAAAATCTATTTTACATTAGAGAGACGAGTTCTTTTTTAAAATCATTTATATTTTTCATAAATTTGGTTTTAAACATGTTTATGCTAGAAAATAAAATATAATGACATTTATATTATATTTGAGGATTAATTATGTAACACCCCAAGCTTCCATAGTATTATTGCCTTTGAATTATACAATATATTGTGTTCTATGAATCATCAAGTTCTAGCACATCACGACAAAACAAACTAGCACTTTAAAAAGCATTTATGAATAGTAATAATGATTTTTGAAAATTTATAAATTTTATTGGTAAAATTTGACTTTTTTATGCAGAAAAACAAAATTAGATTAGGGTGAGATTTTTGTATTTTCCTGAACACTTTATATATTTTGTTGAATTGGGAAAAAACACTGCGTTATAGTTTAAAATTGACTTTTATTTAAATAATAATTATTTTTAATTAAATTTATTTTAAGTGAAAATAGATACAAAATACCTATATTAGTTCAACTAAATTAATTTGAGTCATTTTATAACAATATAATATATATAAATATTTATTGAACTATTTAACGCCTTTTACCCACTTTTCGGGACATTTACAAATTTGCATAAAAAATAAATTTACCACTTCTATGAATTTAATTTCAAAACAGTGAAAGACAAGGTTGAAATCAGAAAGAAAAATGTTGTTCAATAGGATGGAAATATTTTTTTTTGTTAAATAGTAACTTTTTGGATTTTATTTACCACGTTTAAAAGTAAATATGGTAATTAAAGGTAAAAATGATACTATAGTCACCCTAAAAATTTCCAAATTCTATTGGATAAGCGTATTTTGACCAAAAAAATCCATAGTAATAAAATATGATCCTATTTGAACAAATTGGATTATATTAGAACATTTATGTTTATTTTACTTAAAGAAGAGTTAAAAGTGTAAAACTCATAGTTTAATGACTAAACCATTTTTAATATAGTGTTATACATAATATCAATTTGACTATAAATATTAATTAGAAAGATAAAAATATTTCTTAGATCATGGTATTTTATTTATAATTTGCAGACATTATGTAATTAAATTTATTTATGACACAATGATGATGTTTTAGTTACCTTTTTAATAAAAGATTAAAATAATTGACATTATCAATATAAAAATAAATGTATATTGAGACTTTTAGAGAATTAAAAGAATTTTATAGGTTAATATGAAAATATAGGGTTAATTTAATGTATTGTTTTGAAGTAATCATGATTTTTAACTTTCAAAAAAACCAAATACTATATTATGTCAAAATTGATATAAATGAGTTTTACAAATAAATACTATATTATTAAATGATTTAATATTATTAAAATTCTACGGATTGTCAAAAGGAATTATATAATGATATATATGACAATATTGATCCCCTTTTGGTTCTCGTTACATTTTATTGTAATTTTATAATGATGTATTATAAAAATAGAAGAAGACATGGTAAAAGTTAAACATCTTAACTAAGAGTTAAATCTAAACAATAAGGTTAATATGGTGACCTAAAATTGTATAAAACCTATTGGTTGAGATATTTTCGACCAAAAAAATGTTAGAGTCAAATTTAATTCATTTGTATCCATTAAAAACCGAAAATATGTTTATAATAAAATAATATTTCTAGCTTTTCCAAAAGTGACCCTCATCTATCTTATAAAAGGTTTTTTCCCTTATCTTTATTTCAGACCTCCAAAGCCATTTGGATTGGCCAAAACCTAATATAATATTCTCCCAAATAGAATCATTTAAACCTAGAGGCCTTACTTTGATCAGAATACCAACAAAATGATCCATTTTGATTAAATCAAAAGGTAGCACCTGAATAAGATATAACAATTTCATCAACTCTTTCAAAGTTCTTTTCTTCTTCCACATCTTCTTTTTTTGTTGTTTCCCTAACATAATAATAACTCCATTAACTTATAAATTCTGTGATGTTATTCTTAATATGGTATCAGCATATTAATTAATATGTCATCTTATGAGTGACAAATTCAACAAATGTGTGTACGTACTGCACACCGTCTCCCGGTTGTTGTGTTGTTTGTTATTCAACACATCATTATTTGGATGGGTACAATAATGAGAATAATTGATGTAAATAATATATTTAACATGTTATTTATTATTTATATGTAATATTACATCCAATTACATATGGTTTCACCAATAATATAAGGATATTGTCGCCCGTGCATACGTATGGATTACCGTCTCCACGAACGCGATGAGATTCATTCCCCATCGTAACCATTCAATAGAAATTTTAATTTTATGATTAAAAATACTGTTTAATAATTTAATATCACTATTTATATGAATCAAATACATAATATTAATAACAAACAGGACTTACTTAACAATACATATAAAGGAAACTGAATCAGTTAACAACTGAAAATTGACAGTACTGAAATATTATTAACAAATCTATATTACAAGATCATATATGATATAAAATTTATGTATTTGTTTGTTTTATAATTTACTAAAAATTATTTATATATTATACATGAGGTTAACCTACCATCAATAAAAAAATTACAAGTGATGTGTTACTTTTTAAAACTCTTTATTATCCGAGGTTGTTTATACGTAAGCATCTACTGAGAATTTTTTATCATAATGAAAGGATATTAAGTTATCGAATAAATTTTGAATATTGTTATGTATTAATGAAGAGGTTATGAAATGGTGATTATGAAATATTGTTTTAAATATCAGGAATTTAATTTAAAATTTTAAAATAATTTTCCATAGGGATATATATATATATGATAAATATAAAATATTCAAACAATATATTTCATGTCTCAAAGAAAAGAAATTTAGGTTAGAATACCCCATAAATGTTTATAATATAAATAGATATACATTGATAATAATTCATATACACATGAAATATAATAAATATATAATATATATGATATAGAATAATATAATACATAAATGAATAATGGATATGAACAATTATAACATTCTCAAATGAGAGACAAATGGTAGAGAAATCCTTTAAGAAAATCATAATTCACTATGTTTGAATAAATTATAATAAAAAACAATTAAATGTAAAAAATAAATAAAAGATAAAGAAAAAATATTTTATATTGAAATAGAATAGAATTACTCCAAAAACAATATAGAGAGAAAATATCCACTATGAAGTGAAACCGATAGGAATCCCATTACCTGAAATTCAAACTCACTCAAACTTTCACTTTATAACTGTATATTCAAAATTAAAATTATTAAAAATTAATTATAAAATATTATTTATATTTAATTAAATTTATGTAATGAAAATATTTTCATTTCTTACTTATATATCAATTAGATAATGTTTATTTTGACAGGAAGATTTTAATAGTTCCATTTCTTCCACAATAGTTTTCGTATAAGTGTCTTGTAATTCCTTCCATGTTCATGGGTCTATCATCTGTAGGATACTCAAGGTAACATAATCATTACTTCATAAAGATTTATAATGCTTCACTTTAATAACCTTGATGTTATGGTTATGATTTTCAATGAATGAATCAATTTGATGCCTATTTTTGTAATTTTAACATAACATTTTATTTTAATAATTATATAAATTTTAATATTATCATTGAATCGAAATTAAAAAATACATTTCATTATTCATGCCATATCATATATATTATTTTCATTATAATAATTTAATTTTAAAATTTTATTATATTGTTAATGTTGCTGGTTAAATCAACCATAACATGAATATAGAATAATTAGGGGATGATTTTGAATTTTGAAGTTATGCTATTTTATTATTCATATAAAATAACAATTATTATATGTTTTTTACATTTTATAAAACATTTCAATAAAATATAATGATAACTTATTTGAAAATATAAATAAAAAATAATTTAATTATTTATAATGTATAAATAATATATATTCATGGAATCCGTCTTAGTTTTGAAGGATTGGGAGATTCCACTAGAGTCCAATACAAATAAAGCATGTAAATAATGATAAAGCGATGTGATATGAATAAAATAGTATGATTAATCTTAAATTTATGAGTTTTTTAAAATGCGTGGTGGAGGTGTCCATATATATAATAAAAAGTTTCGATTCCTCAAATACTTATTACCTTATATATAATGAGTAAAATTTGGCTTGGAAAGTGACTCAAAAATATATAGAGGATGGTTATAGGACATGGAATCCATCATCAATTATCTTTAGTGATATATTATATTAATATTTTACATCTTTACTCAATACGTTAACTACATACCAAATTTTTCTTTTACCGTCAAAACTAATTATGCAGACAACCTATATTTTGGGAAAATAGTTAAATTGACTTTATTTCCTTATTTTGACATGAAACTTCCATAATAAAATCCATTTTGGTAGACTATATTCTTAAATGTGATTAAAATATCATTAAAATAAATAAAAAATAACACATTGATTTTTTTAAAATTACTATTTAAACATTATGTAATTTTATAATTATTTCGTACTAATTAAAATTCATTCAATGAATGTTAATTTATTATATTTATAAATAATTTTTTTAAATCCACTCTTTAAATGTGATAGAATAATTGTTTTTGAAAAATTAATGAACCAACTATAAACCAATATTTTTTAATATAATAAATGTTATCCAACAAATTATTATCTTGTTATATAAATCAATAATTAATTATTATCATTTTTTTAAATATTAAAAATATTAATTATAAATTTAATTTATTTTTTAGGAATTATATAATTTTTATTTACAACAATTTCATGCTAGTAATTCTAAACTGATAAGAGATTTATGATTTTAGAATCATATGACTATATATACAATTATAATATATTTTAAATCTCTATAATTTTCATATTACAATTTAACATATCTATATATAACATTACATACTTCTCTAAAATCATTCATTTTGTTTCCTTTATTAAATTTTCCCCATGTTTCTAGTGTTTTTTATTCATTAAATAGTTATACATGAAAATATGATTCTCATTGGAGACCATGGATAATGGTATTTTATGAATACATAGATTTTATTTACTTGTATTTATTTAAAAATTTTAATTGTATTAATATTATTAAATGAATTATACCTTAATTTTTAATGTTATATTTTGAGGAAACAAAATAATGGAAATATTAATTTTTATTTAATATTATTAATATTATACCCAAGTTATATTATAATTGATGGGAATAAAAATGATTTCTTTTTTTTCAAAATAATATTACTTTTAAATTTCATGATATAATACTCTGAAAAATATATTTCATCAATATAATTTTTCATTTTCCTTCATTTATGTCCAATAGGTGAGGGTATCCTTAAAATTGAAAAGCTATCATATATATGTTCCATTAAGAACCCAACATCTTTATCTGGAATACGTCTATAAAACTCATTTTTTTCTATCATAATACATATATGTTGATAATTCAATCTAAATCATTTTTTCAGATATGATTAATTTATATCTTACTACAATCATACATGTAAATGAATTTCAAGAGACATATATTAATCTAATTTTAATGGTTTTCACATCTGTCATGATATATTTATCCTTAATTTTCATGATTTAATGAAATTATATTACCATATTATTATAGAGGGTATGATAGAAATATTTCCATTATTCCATTTCATACTATATTTGTATATTCATTTTTTTTATATTGAACAGTAAAATAAATCACACCTCGTTTTGTTAATATATATCATCCTTCCATGCATTCTTAAGTTCTAATTACATAAATGACCAATCCATAAATTGAGTATGTTATGATATATGATCCTCCTTTATAATTTCAATGTCCATCCATAATCCATGAATATTAAATATCATTTAATTCTCAATATGGAAAAGGATTCAGGGATATATGTTAATAGAGCATGTCCATGCCCATTATTTTATTCAATTATACCAAAGTAATAATAATCATATTTATATTAAATATTTTCCAATATAAATAAATTATATAAGAGTAATATACATGAGATATAATATACAAACCATTAATTGTTTTCATCGATAACTCATTGTCAAATATTTTAATGTTTATATCAGTGTACACGGTTGTAGACGCAGAAAAAGTCCATATCTCTAAGAGGAAGTTTTGAAAGGACGGAGCGAAGTCATATTCGGACATAGAGTCCCGGTCCGGAGGACCTGGAAGTGGTGTGTGAAATTAAAAGGCACCCATGCGAAAAAATGGTGTTCGCACAAAGGGCTCCCATGATTCTCGAAAAGGAACTGGCACGTCGTGAAATTTTGTGCACCCGGTTCCGTGCAGGGAAGCCTTGCGCACCGACAGATCCTGGCGTGAACGATTTCGTGCGCCACACTGTTTCCGCACTGGCGAATGCCTATAAATAGAAGACAACCTCAACCGTTTCTGGGTTGAGGAATTAGAACCAGATCCCATGCGCATAATTGCCCGAAAAATATGGTCTTGAGTTATGGTTCTTTTCTATGCCAAGTTTCCCTGAGATCCACCTTTGTGTGAGATCCCCATGGCTTCGACTAAACTCCAACCCCTTCAGGGTCCGCCCCTTGCGTGCAATTTCTTCATTTGAATGCAGGCTGGACATGTTATGCACAATCCTTCCTTTGCGCGCACGACCCTTCCATTGCGTGCAATTCCTTCATTTGCGCGCAATACATTCCTTTGCACACACGCCCCTCTGGGCCAGTGACTTCGATACTGTCACAGACCCCCATGAAAAATGGAAAGTCGCACCGCAGACTTTTCGGGCTGGGATGTCAGGATTTTCCATTGCGCCCTTATTCACACCCAC
Organism: Viscum album; assembly: GCA_963277665.1. Lineage (NCBI taxonomy): Eukaryota > Viridiplantae > Streptophyta > Magnoliopsida > Santalales > Viscaceae > Viscum > Viscum album. The sequence goes on from OY728125.1 coordinate 510,918,196, forward strand.
CTTCCCCCTAGGGATTACCATGATTTAAGATACTCATCTGCACACTGTGAAACACATTGAGTTGACATATTCCTCTTTGTTCATTTCCTATGTCGTGAGTTGATATTCTTATCATCAATTCCCCTGAGAATAATGCCCTATAATTCAATAAGAGGTTTCCTCTTGTTCTAATCAATAGATGCCTTATGTGACAATCATAAGATTCCTAATGCCATGATTATATTGGAATAGTTTCAAGGGTGTTTGAATCTGTTCAAACATTCCATCACTCCACCTCAAGCTTTTCATGTCCTTCATTCGGATCTGCATCCAGTTCCATGTCCGAATGGACCCCCTAATAGTATGGATGATTGACCTCTGGTCCACCTATTGTAACAATATAGATGATAGACCTTTGGTCCGCCTCTTGTAACAGTATCGATGATTGACCTAGGGTCCGCCTGCTGTCCTGAGCCAATGCCCCAGAAGACATTGGGTGACACTTTGAGTTAGGTCCTATGTTTCGAACATGGTCACCAGTCGACCCCTCATTGGGTTTTCCCCATTTTAGGCTAACGCGATAAGATTATGTGTTGCAAACATGTTCAGCAGTTATCCTCCATATCCATGTCGCTCTCATTGCATTCCGAATGCCGGGCACGTGATTCACACTTTTCATATCCCCTTGTTCGGGCCGATTCCAACACCATTGGCATTATACGGTTTGTGCACTAGCGCATAGGTGCATACCTCATCCCGCCAGTGAGTTGGGATGCCCTCATGGACATACATGAGGAAGACATTATGGGTTGTTTCCACACATAAGCCTCGTCCATCGTTGCTGCTCCTTAGAGGCACTTGGGTAGCTTAAATGCGTAAGCCCCATCCACCATAGCCATGCTAACGTGGACCCCTCGATGGTTCGCCCTGCGGCCCCCCTTCACCACATCCTTACTGATGAATTCACTCCCATAAGGGGTAGAGGGTGTTGGGAATGTATGCCCTAGGGGTGTGGAGCGAACCCACCTCATCTGAGCTGCAGGATGTTAAACTTCCAAGAACCTCGTCCTCAACACATGAAGTAAAACTGTGATCCGACCCCGTGCCTCGCATGCAGGGTCCCCCCGGCTCAGACATTCTATAGGCCTCTCGTCTCCATGGGAATGGAATCTTCCTCACATGGAATGAGATACTCCTTTGGGAGTGGAATTTGTCCTAGGGGGAAGGGCTGCCTCAGAGCGTAAGCCCCTAGCCTCTCTTGTGGATGGTTTCACCCATGAACCTTCTTACTTCCCCACTACCAAGGCCAGTTGGCCCCCTTTCCCACTGCGCTTTATCGCACCATGGGCCTCCATCCTGGAGTATGCCCTGGCACCAAGGGCCGCTAACCACGCATAAGCCCCCGTTTCCTCATTGGGAAGATCAACCTGTAATCCCCTTTCTGCTTCTCACAGATTCACCCTTTACAACGTGATCGTCTGGTCCTTGACGCCTCTTGTTTCTCTCACCAAGCATGACTCACGTGGGCTTAGATCGAGCATCGACCAGGACAACCTCTTATGGGCCACCTTAGAGCATAAGCCCCATCCCAGCAAACTATGGGGACTTTGATCCATGCTAGTGCGCGATACATAGGAAGCCTCCATGAGGTTCCAGCCCACCACCCGGCCGTTCCGACTTCTTCACATCGGTTCGCCAAACACTTTGGGTTGCCTCAGAGTGTAAGCCCCAAATTTCACATCCCGCATGACGTTAAACTGTATACCCTTGTCCCGTATAATGTTAAACTTTATGCCCTCGTCATGCATGTCGTTAAACTGTACGCCCTCATCCCGGATGATGTTAAACGGTATTCCCCGAACTAAGTGGACTTTGATCCGTGATAACGCATGGTATGTAGGAATCATCCACGAGGTTCAAGCCCATCACTCAATTGTTCTGACCCCTATGCATCGGTTCACAACCACCATCATGGGCCGCCTCAGAGCGTAAGCCACATACCCACCATCATGGGCCGTCTCAGAGCGTAATCCCCATACCTCACACCCATGTCTCATCCTGAACTCTCCCTTGAGCCCACGTGCCTCAAGAAGCTTATGCCCTAGCCCAGAGATCATACTTCCTCCGGGATCCAAAACATGCATTCATTCTCATGGGCTACCTCTTCAGGTGTCCCACCGTATCACTGAACTATGCGGAATTTGATTCCCTGCCATGGGGATATGTAGGAATCCTCCATGAGGTTCAAGCCCGTCATTCCATCACCCATCCGGATCCTTACCCAGGCTGCCACATCCAGTTGGGATAATGCGACCTCATTCCACTCCATAGTATCCGGGAAGCCTCCCACGTGCTGGCCCCAACATCGGTGTTCCCCCTAGGGGGTCCTTCAATCTGGTCCACTCTCAGTGTTCTGACCAGTCCAATCCATCTCGTTCATATGTTAAACTCACGGCATACCCCGTGTTAAACATGGGAAGCTGAAGAAAAACCTCAGATGGTACACAATTCCCCGCATTCGATGTGGGATGCCTCGGTCTTCCACACCCTCGAGAATCCCTATAATAAGGGATAGAAGACATAAATTCCAATCGCCCAAGGTTAAGGCTTGCCAACGACACCCTATCATGACCATTCTCCTCACCAAAGGTTGTTTCCCCGAACAAACCCCTTGGATCGTCTCGACCGAATAAGCATAATTAACTAGCGTCCATACAGATATGGTGCTGTGAATGATCTTCACGAACCCGTCTTAAATATATGAGGGAGACCCGGACTAGGTGATGAGCTCCGAGTAGGAATCCACAGAAGGAATGACCGACATCACATCATCCCAATTTCGATCAAGGAAGAGACATCCGTAGACAAGGAATGAATGTCGCCGGCCTTTGGAAAGCACAAATGTGGGGCCTCAAGCCGTGCGTCCTCCCCTGCGTGACGGATACGCGCGCGCCCCAGCGTAAAAGCATCGGAAACAACAGTTTATCGAACATATATTCTAAATAGTAGATGAAAAAGGTGTATTATGTATTCTTGAAGCATTAAAAAAATACATTTTATATTTTCAATATATTTTTCAACTATTAATGGATTAAAGTATCCCCCAAGATTTGGTAATTATTAATTTAAAATAGAATAATTATTTACATTCTCCTTTTTTGTATGTGGGAGTTAAACATGATTCAATTAATTATTAAAAACCTGGGAAAGGTGGCTTGGAAAAACAATGACATTTTTTACACAAGTTATCATCCAATTTTTTTTTATTATGAAAATAATTTCTTGATCTATCACATTAGTTTTTTTATGATTCCTACTTATTTGAGTAATTTAATAAAAAAAGATTCTTGTTAAAAAACTAGAATATAGAGTAAAAAATCTTATTATTATGAAATATTATTTCAATAAAGCCCAAATACATGTAAAATTTTCTTTTTCTAAATATTATTTAGGGTTTATCCCCTTATTCTACATAACATATCCCCTAAAATTAACTAATCCTTAATATGATGGATTCTCTGGAACCTGAAAATCATATATTTAGGATAAAGAGGAACAAATGTATACTTATAACAAAAAACTAACTTATTTTGATATTATGGAATAAATTATGGTATTTATTGGAAACCCTTAGAAAAAACCTCATACTAACATCTAACAGACCCAAAAAAATAACCAAAAGGTAAAACATATACATTATATTATATTACAAGATCCCAAATCAAGAGTGTTGGACTATTATTTTCAAAAAATATTTCTAATTTTAAGGAAAACATTGAGAAAAAGTTTTCCTTAAATGCTAGAGGATACGATGGCCAGAACCGTAAGGTAGTCATCATAGGATATGTTGTAAATGTTGGTTCCCTCTACCCAACATATTCAATTATATTCATTTACAATATCATGTATATAGTGATTTATCCATGATGTATTCTTACCATAATATTGTTTATTCTTACAAGTCACCTATTTACATAGTATTTCCTTGGATTATATTACATATTCAGAAGTTATATTAGTTTTGAGCTATTATCAGATCCATGAGAAACTCTGAAAGTAATCTCAAAAAAATACCTACTGTTTTATAGACATCATTCTAATAGAACACATTTAATGTCTAGAAATTGGGTTTTAGGGGATTATAAACATTAATACTTGTTCTCATGAAGTTCACACATGATTATCTCAAGTAGATTACATCACAAGGACTAACCTACCAAAAAGAACATCACATGTTTTTGGTTTCATTGGTAGTTATTATCTATGAACATGTATATTGGTCTCTCGACTTTATTTCATTATCAATGTTTGTCATTTTCTCTTTGTCTTTTACGTAATATAATAACCCTGACTTTTTTTGTTGTTGTGAGACAACTTTTTTGGGTATGTCATTGGAGGTATGAAATTCATTAAATGATTAATATTTTTTTAACCATTGAAAGGTTGAGATATCTCAGGTAGAATTTACCAGGTTATTAGAACCATTATTAAACCCATGTAAACATTGATTAAAGGTATTCCCATCTAGAAAAGATAATGAATTATTTATATTGCAATGATTATGAGAAGAAGTGTACATCATTCATTATGTTAATTTTCAAGACAGAAGGATTATATAATATAGTGAATTTCAGAAGGTATTTTTCATTATTATGACTAAACCTTATCTCCTTAGGTTGTTTCAGGGGTTGATTGACTATACTCATTGTCTATGTGTGGAACTCACCGCCATCGATATAAGGAAATATATGTCAAAAACTAGGAATAAATATGAGTCAGGAATATTCTAGGAGAATAAAAATTTAGGACTTGGTGGCCCCCACCATGGGGTATGAGTTATTCCCATGTTTGATCTAACAACATGAGATATATATATATATAATATATTATATGAGTTTCTAATAATATTATTCAATTTTATTAACTCACTGTATGAATAGGTAATTAATTGAATTAAAAAATAAATATTTTTCAAATGAATATTATTACTCAACACGCTTTAAATATTTTGAGGTTGAATCTATTTAACTAATGACTCATGTTTTACCATGTCACATTTATTTTATTTTATAAGTATTTGATAAAATCTGAATTACATTTATAACACATTTATATAGACATTTAGTGTCATTAAAGGATTATATTGATGTTCTATATGTCCATTGGCATATGAGCAATTTCCTTGAATTTCAAACTACCAATAGATGACTTTAGAATCCCAAATTCTGGGAAATATTCATTCACAATAATTTTAGAGCCTCTCTGTATTCTTTCCCAAATAATCAAGGGAGAAAGAAGAGATCTGAGAACCCTAGTCCAAGCTCTTCATTCCAGATCAAGAAATAATGATCCAGTGATAACAATGAAAAATAAAAAAATTATCCACTATATCACAAAAAATATAAATATTTTTATAATGATGTGATTTATGAGTTCAGCTGGATGACCTAAAGGGATATAACATTAGTTCCCTCAAGAAAGGATTTCTGTAAAGGAGAAATACTTGATTTCAATCTAAATCAGAACTGTCATGATTTTATTATTTTCATTTCCTCATGATAAATATATTTCACATGATCTATTGATTAATATTGTTTGGGTAATATAATATCTGATGTTTTTTCATATATCATTGAATGAAAAATTTTAAAACCCATTTTTCATGATTTCATAAAGCATCATGTTGACACAAGATATAAGATTTGATTTTATTTCCACATATGTATAACTAAGATGTAGATCAATAAACTTATGTGTTTTACATTAATGACACTTAAAAGACTCTTCATATCATATTTAACATAGTCCTCTATTTAAAAATCAATACCAACATACCTCACTTCTTTTAGTCTTTTTTATACCCATGCCTAGCATGATCAAGAAAGATTATATCATTTTAAAAAATAGAAATGGGAAATTGAACCCCTATGATATTTGTTCTTCTAGGGACTTTCCCATTATACATGATTACTCTTTTAGATATTAGTATACCCCATTCAAATAATAATTAGGTTTATTATCACCACTATTATTGGACATTTCCCTGGTCATCACTGGTTTGAGTAAATTCTTGAAATCCATGAAATTATTTCCCCTCTTCCATGAATTACTTATGTATCCTCCCTTGTCAATTATTTAATTATTCCTATTCATGAAAATTTATCAAATGTATTATGTAAATTTTAAATATTTATCATTTTTTAATATTCTAGTAGGATTTATCTTCCATAATATCAGTATTTTTGACTATATATGAAATCTAGTTTGTACAATGTGAGGGAGGGGTTATAGACTCTCTTGAACATAACACTCTAGATTTCTCTTCTTCTCCCAACTCACTGTTATATTCTCACCCTCCAATTTATCTTTTTAATATATAATAATACATAAATTTTAAAAGTTAATTTGGAACCTCAATACAAGAGGGATCATTATTTACTTATAAAGGGTAATGGATACTATATCCTACTCATTTATTTTTAATTAACCAAAATCTAATAAACGAAGATTATTTAAAAGGGTATGATATTATACAACAAGTTTCTAGTAAGGCATGATAGCACCCCAACCCGAGGATAATTCCAAAAACTCTATCATTCTAGTACCTATAAATTATTTTTCCACTAAAAAAATTTATTCTTACACAATAATTGACTTCATGAATAATAAAATACACGACGTAATTACCATATTTATATGATATTCTTTCCGTTGACTATATTAATATAAATATCACACTTGAGATAAATCATTAAGGATGAGGAAATTTCCTCTTTATTAACCCTACTCAATCTAATTATATCATTCTTACCCATATTGATGGACATATCCTTCATGACTGAGATTTTTAACCCCTTCTTGGGGAATACCTCCATGGTCTAGATGGTCTCCATTTAATCCAATATATCAAAACCATTAGTTTCCATTTACCATTATGACATAGATGAGAATGATGTTTATTTGTGAAAAAGTTTTAATAAAATTAGTCATGGTCTCAAAGATTACTATTTCATTATAAATATACTATTCCATGAACTCATTACATATGAGTTTTGGTGGAGGTTTCAAAATGTTCATTTCAATGAAAAAAATCACAAATGGTAATTTTTAGAGTACATTTCTTCCAATCATAGTGTATAAATCATTAGTGGGATTTACCTATAAGATAAATAAGAATATAGATTTTGGAATAAGTGGGGATATATGAACCAAACTGAATCCACAACAATGGAAGGGTTTTCTATTCTTTTGAAGTCAAAAATATAAATAGATTAAACTGAAATTATATTTTTGTCTTACCATAAAAATTCCATCACCTAATATTATTTAATTTTAAATAAAAAATGATATATCATGGGATGATGAGACTGAGAAAAAATTTATGCAGGAGACCCCAAGATACCATAATGTTATTATCAAATAAATAAACCACCATTAAATGTTGAAAATCCTTATCTACTAACACATGATATAGAAATGGTGAATATTCGATGAACTATCAAGTAGGTATTTAGAACAAAGAAAAACCATGGAACACCATGCAGATTTGAATGAAAATTTGAAAACCAAAAAATATAAAAAAAAATTAATCATCAAATAGGGATTAAAACCACGATCCGTATGAGTGGGAAATGAGTTATATGTGAAAGAATATTTTTTTGAACCCTATTCTATTAATCGGGAAGGGGATAAAAGATCTACTGTTTTTTGATTAAAATTAAGTCTTTGCAGACAGTCTTTGATTCCAAATAATATGAACAAAAAAATGTACATATCATTTTCAGGATTAGATTTATCATCTTAATAATAAAACATCCTCTTAAAAATATAATGTTAATTTTATTTAGAGATTAGATACATATCCATCTTATTCTATAATGTTTTTATGTTTTTTCAATAAAATAATTCACACACATCTCTTTTATAGGAATAAAATAAATATAAAATCCACAAAAAATGTTGAAATTAAACAAACAAGTGATATCAAATACCCAATAAGGGGTAATGAATATCAATGATACATATGGGACTTATCATTAGATAATTAGATAGTGAGAAAAAATAATATGAGCGAAATTTCAAGATTAATGGAATAATATCATGGAAATATAAGATATGCTCAGGAGAAATGATTTCATAACTGCTAATAATTGAATAGAACATTAAAGGCAGGTCATGAAATCATAACATAAAAAATGGAATATGTTTTTGAAATCATATGTACAAAATCATGATATATGGTTTCATTAAATATAATGATTATATATGAATAAACATAAAATATTACAACAAACATCAAAAATATTTCCATGATCATCATATCATATTAAAAGAATTTTAATATATTATTTACTTCTACTATAGAGTGGAAAATAAAAAAAAATATTATTTTTACACATAACATAACAAAAAAAATTATTTGTATCTTTTCCTCACCTAACATAGTGATATCACTATAAGTATAAATTTAATTATTTTATTAGAGAGGTATATAATTTTATCCCCAACCACAATCTATCGATATATAAACATATTTATTCCAGTGGAGAAAATTCAAAAATATATTAAATTATAGAATTTATAAACCCATAAAAATAAAATAAGTATCTTTCATAATTATCCTGGTATAGAATTAATCCAATGAATAGAATGTATCTATATTTTTTTATAAAATAATTGTTAATAATAAAGACATATATGAAATTATGAAGGTATATAATCAAGGGGTATATATTCTAGTAAATAGTTATCCTGAGTTAATTTAATGTTATGAATATCTAGTTTAGTAATATTTAATAAATACAAGTAAGTATATGTCACTCATAGTTTATTTTTATTTTATGAAAATCAATTAATATGTAAATTTAATGATGAAATATATTTAGCGATGGATCAATTAACTCATAGGGAGTTTTTCCATATCACCCTTTCTATATAAGAATTATGATATTGAATAAAGGGCTTCTTTTAGTATATAAATGACCTATGCAAATGGCAAAAAAAATTATAATATAATATAAGTAAAATTAGAATTGTGAAATATTAAAATATAATTAGAATATAAGAAAAATAATTAAAAATAGGAATAGAAATCATTAATGGTTTAATAAAACCAGGTCTCATTTTTTATTCAATGTTGAAATAATTATAAATTAATATATAATTTATTGAAATAATTATATAAAAATAACCTAAAGATATGAAAAATATTGCTTATTTTTTAAAATTGTTTTATCATGTGATATAATATCAATCAAAATGAAACTTTTTTAAGGAGAGGAAAATTGAAGCGAAATCATGAAAATAATTTTTTTAATGTTTTAGTACAGTTTTTATAAAAAAATAGAAAATAAATTTTCAATTTTATTTTCCAGAAGTCTTAAAAAAACATTAGAATGCTTATTTTAATAATAAAACATTACCCTAGTAAAATAATAAATTAAATAAGGCTCGATTCAATGAAATGAGGAGATGATGATAAGAAATTGTATAGAATTTGAAAGATTTATTTTTTGAAATATTTTTATAGAGTAATGTAACCCCTATTGATGAAATGATATAAAAATATTTTTTTAGAGAATTAATATTAAAATTGAGTTGTATAGAAGAGAATATATATTTAACCTTCAAGATATGAAAAATAAGGATATGTAGTATTAACAAATTTGGGGATTGAAGATAAATATCCAATATAGAGAGCTGAAATAATCCTTTACAAAGTTATTTTTCATTAGATAAGATAAAATAAAAAAGTTTATTATGACATGTAAATGTAATTCCTGAAAAAAATACAAAATTATGTATATGAATATAAAAGTTTATAATAAAACTATTATATAAGAATATATTTAATGAATACAGTGTACGTCACAATGAAATGAGAGTGAGTCCTGGAATCCATTCCAAATTTTTTATTATATGAATCAAAAGACATTGAATGGGATAATATGAATTAAAATTTTAAATCATATGAATTCAATGAAAATTTTGGTAAATCATATATCTGGATAAATTCATGAGTTATATAAAATAAAATAAGTATAGAATACAGAACATGTCTTCAAAAAGTAAATTGGTACGAAAATCTACTTGAAATATGAATAATCTATATAAATGGTTATTTAGAAGAATTAATATAATAATTATTGAGATTAAATATATTATTTTACATAAACTCATTTTAAAATAATATTAAAAATAATAATTTTTTGGAAGAATAAATTCTTCCTACAAGAGAGAGAATCAATGGAGATTTTTTTATAAACATTACAATGAATTTAGTAAGAATAAATCAAAGAGTAAATTTTTTTTAAATCCCCAATATTGACCATAAGATGGGAAATATGATATTTTATGTGGAAAAAAAATAAAAAAATTCCTATTTAATATATGATACATAGAATAAAAAAGTAAATTCCGAAACATTAATAGTAAATAAACTTATTTTAAGGAAAATATAATTTTAAGATTAAATGATTTTATTCACATTTATTCCAAATGAAATATAATATTATAGATGTTAATTTATTTAAATATATATATATATAAATTATTTATTATTAAAATTATATTATGAATGTGATATATTAATTTTTTTAAACTAAAAATACATAACATATAAAAATATATATATTTTTGAATACAAGAAATTTCACCCGATTAATTTTTATCCTCTAATTTTATTAGATAATTTTTTTATTATATATTAATTACATATAAAATATATTATTTTTAAGATTAATATTTTTTAACATGTATCTAATTTTTTATAACAATTTCTTATCAATTATTCTCCTATGATAATACATTTAAGGATATAACACACAATAAAAATGTATTTAATTCCCATATAACTGTCAAATTACCATTTTTAATTATTATATATTATCTTATATTATTCCTAAGAAAATAAATCTTATTACATTATTTAATATATTTACAATTTATTAATGGTTTCTATTCTTTAAATTGTTACAATTGATAATACCATTATCCTGGGAGACAATATGGTAGACTGTTTTAGGCTCCAAATATTTTTATTTGATTTTATTTATTTCCACACTATAACAATATTAAAATTGAATTTTATATTTTTCATGTATTTTTAATTTTATATTTTGAGTTAATCAAATAAGGGACTTTTCCTATTGTATAAAATATTATATATTTTATATTATAGTTCAATTTTATACATTGGAATGAAATATAAATTTCACGTGAGAAAGTAAATTAATACTAATATCAATAGTTTCATTTTTTTCGACACCATTCATTCATGAATGGGTACTCTGGATATAAAACAATTTGGATTGATCAAAAGGATGAAGAGACTACAACCATCAAGGAACCCCATGTGGAATACTATTATCAAATCATTCACTTAAATCGAATGAATTCTTATACCATATTTAAATGTGAGATGCATCAAATTTACAATCCCCTTTTGATGAAAATAATTTAATTATATATAGACACCTAACTGTCAAATCATTCCACTATTTCGATCACATTAGTAAACATTTTTTTGGTGTTATAATGGAAGTGACAATAGAGCCCCAAGATAAACCAAATAATGTTTTCATTCAAAGTCACTTCTAATAAATTACATGCATTTGTGATCTATCATTGAGATATCAAGTTCAATCACAAAATTAATAGTTATTGTTGATATATACTTATATTTAAACCAATGATATATTAGAATGATTCAAGAGTGCCATACATATATCAAAAAAGTATTAAAACCATCATTTCTTATTGATTTATCTTCATAAAATATACGAACTTAGGGGTAAATTACCAGTGGAGTGGATATTTCAAGAGAGAATTCAATATAGAGAATTAATATGTCGTAGAACCTCCAACATTGATATTACATATGTATACAAATCCATTTATACTTTATGTGGAAACTCTGTAATTGTAAGATGGTTCTCTCCATAGCTATAAGAATAATATGAGTAGGGAATACATTTTGTGTTACCTTTACATAAAAAATTATATTAATTAAGCTGATATAAACCAAAATTAAGAAGAATTGAATCTCATGATCTTTTTTGTGGGAAACTCAAATGGCTAATTACAACATCATGAAATCCAGTTTGTCTCTTGGATGGTTATCATAATGCATATCCTCAATTGAACCATATTAATATGTATTTGGAAATATGGACTATCATTATTTATAATGTTAATATCTTGTTCATCACTTGAAGGGAACAAAGTAATATATGCTAACCGACTTATTAATTTCCCTTACAATTATATAAAAATCATCCTTAGAAATTTTAATTATTGTGGATATGGACAACTTTTATCAATGATGACTCTGAAATATAGAAAATATAATTCAACAGAGTTTCCTAAATCCCAAATAGAAAAAGTGAGAGCACCCATATTTTAACAGTATTATCACAACAATTTTTTTTTTCTCCCATATAAAGGAACCAGTTTCATACCCATTCTACTTCTTGGAGGTTTGTTCCAAAAATGATATAGAGTACTAGATTTAACTATTGGTTTTGTGTTCTCTATATAAATTCTAATTTTTTTGTTCAACAACAAGGGTGTATAGAATTTAGTTATTAAGTAAATAATTAAAGAATACACCACCAAAATTGATTAGTCAGCCACTTTTATTGATTTTATTAAGGAATTATTGCTAGAATATACCATTGACCTAGTCATTTCCAATGTATATGGAAATATAATTCTCAAGGTGAATCACTATGAAATTTGGTTGATGCTCTTTCTATGATAGAAAAATAAAAAAATGATCAACCATATGGAACATCAGAGAGTAGTGGTCCCCTTCAATACTAAAGTGATGGAGAAAGTGGATGAAGTTGTACCCACTCTACTCTAAGTGAAATCCTTATCCCCATAAATTTTGAATATGTTCATATGAATATCCATAATCATAAACTCTCTAAGACATGTAATTCTACCATAATGTTGAGCTAAATTAGAAAAAACCCCAAAATGAGTTGAAATATGTTTCCGCTGTAAAGAACTATATTTTATAAAAATGATATCTATGTAGGGTTTTGACATGGTCCTACTAATCTCCATTGATGGAAACGATGCCCCCTAAACTATAAAAATAAATCTATCCATGTATATATGGTTCCCATTTAATGAGAACTAAGATCTCCTATGATAACATGATGCATCGAAAATTTTGACCAACAATGAAACATAACTAGGTAGTGTCCATGAAGATATATAATTCATGTCAAATACGTGTTATTTTCATTCATGAACCCCTAAATTTGATAAATGTTATTAGGTAATATGAACCATTTATGTTTGGTTAATGTATCTTACAATTCCATACCCTTTATATACAGTTCAATAATTTTTTTTCAATTCTCACCTTCACCAATTTATTTTCAAAGTGGGATAAATGATCATAATAAAAGTATTTATGATAAAATTAATTGTAACATTAATGAAATCCATAGACAAAAATATATATAGAACTATATTTATTGATAATAACATGAATTTATATGTATATTATTCAAGGATGTTATATAAAATATAAGGATCCAATAAAATCATTCTTCTCAATATAACATGACTACAAATAGATAAAGAGAGGAAATCAACATTAATTATAAAACATTTTAAAAAAACATTTTTATAAATAAAAGAATCTATGGGAAAAACGTTTTTAATTATTTTTGGCCAATTATACCACCACATGTACCCTTACACTAGTGACCCTATATTCATATATATATGATAAGGAAATAGTTTTTCAATTTTATGTTCAACACCCATTAAATAAAATTCTAATTTTGGAACATTGGAATTAATAGAAATGATCACATTCAAAATTAGACAAATTAAAAGAAATTATTAAAACAATATTGTAATTATTACATATTCTAATGGTATATCAAATTATATAGATGAAATTTTCAATAAAAATATTTCAATCTATTTATTTTTCAAAGGATAATTGCTAATATATTTGAAATGACAATGATTCATTGAAATATGAATTTAAAATTGGGTCCCAAAAGGGATAATAATTATATAAAAAAATATTTTCTCTAATGAAGGACATTTATAGATTATACAATATTAATAACACATCAATCCTCTAACAAATATAATATTTCAAAAAATATATTTTTAATTAATTCATAGTGAGTTAAAAATGTGGTCCTTACCACATGAACATACACTATATGATAATGGGTCCTTATCATATAACATTAAACTAATACATATGAGGATATTATCACAAGAAAAAAAATTACATGAAATCCAAGTCCATTTCGTATGAACATAATCAACATGAAATATAGTTTTTACTATATAAAATTAAAAACACACAATATTACTAGTTGGAAGTATTTAAACCAAATGATTACTCATCCTAAATATATTGACTATAAAAAATGAATTAATGTTTTTCATGAATAATTAATTGATCTATGTAATGGTTTTTTGGAATTTTAGTCATGCTTCTAATATTATAAAATCATATTGGATTCATATATCCTTAGAAGAAGGTTCCAAATCGTGAAAAGCACAAATTTATATTTCATAATGTTAAACCTCTAAAAACCCACGCTTTCCTTGTGTTTTAATAAAATCTATATAGTACTCCTTTATAACTCTATATTCCCCATATTCCACTCATAAAACCATTTGGTTGTATAAACTCATTATTCACAATGGTTTCCTCTAAAAGTTCTACATTCGGATGTGACACTGATATCTATGAACTATGAGTGGGATAAATCCTATATACATGTGGTACATTATGATTAAAAGTTATCCTAGACTATTAATTGGTTTAAATTAAATTTTTTATCCCATCAATACATTGAATAAAATTAATTTTTTACACTAGAATTTTCATATTTTTTTGTTGTTTCCTAGCACATATAAATTTCAATAATAACTATGTATGGATTGATTCATATTATCATAATATATTTACTGATGCTTGATAAATATTATAATATAATAAACCAAAAACGCATATTACTTTACATTTACCCACACCATTTTTAAAATTTTATCATTTGGGTCATTCCATCTTATATTTGAATCATTCTCTCTTAATAGTAGTATATACAAATATTTTCATGGTGAAAGTCCTTCCTAGATGTATTTTTCTATATCATATGTGTATAAGTTACCTGTCGCATTATTATATTCTTAATATCATTATACCATAAATTATTATATATTCCAATATTTATGACTTTAAACTATTTATAGAAAATAATACCTTTTATTCCAGAACAATTATAAATAGAGGATTCACTAAACCATATGTTTGGAAACTAATATAGGGAATCCGGAGGAATATTTATGTATCATATCCAAATATTTATCTTTTTTAAGCCTAAAAAAATGATATATCATTAAGTAATAGAAACGTCAAGATCCTATCGATACAAATATATCCCTACCAAAAGTTGAGTCACATTTTCATAGTCTCTAAATCATGTAGAAAATATTACTGAATCCATACAGTCCAATTTTACATCATAGTTCATCATTATTATCATATGATATTAAATTTTTGAAAATTATCCACATTATGATAACAAAAACTATATGATACTTTTGTCAAATATTTTCTACCATAAACCAAAATAATGTTTTTCATCTATGTTATCTACCATAAAAAAACAAAATTTTTTCACGACCATAAATAATATACCCACTTCTACATCAGTTTTAACTATAAAATATTCTCTTCTTAGAGTTATGATTTCATAATTATAATCTATAATCACTTATTCTAATATAATGGATCATATTATATTTAATTTAAATTACTCATTCCTAAAAATACACATGGATTGATTCATGTCCCCATAGGATATTTATTGATGATTTTATCATTTATCCTAGGTATGAAAACACATTATTTTCCCCGCCATGTCTTATAAATCCATCAAAGATGATATTTATTATTCTATGAACCATTAACCATTAAAATTAAATCATTTTCCATTTATTTTGGGCATATATTATCATAAACTAAGTGAATGAACATACCATTAGAAATTTTTCTGTGTAACATGAGCATATTATATATGAATCTTTAGCAAATGTTTTAATATAATAAAATTAATGAAAATAAATTCATATTGATCTCTAGGAACACTAAACTAAGATAAATTAATTTTTACATGTAATATAACTTGATATTACATTCATAATGTTCCACAAGTTTTATTTCACAAGTGTTTTTTCATTATTTACATTTGGCTATCTCCAGAATTGTAAAGTAACATCCTATTTTTTTATCTGAGCTCAATGTAAATTAAACATAGAACCATAAATATTGGTCCCTGTAGAATGAAATTAAAATTCCAAAAATTTTAACTAAGGAATTCTTATTGTTTAATTTGATCTATCATTCACCTCTAGTTTACATCACTTTTACCAGGAAAGTAGTATAATGTTTTTTCTATGATAAATATTATTTATCTATGAGATATAAATTTGTAAAATGTATATATTATTATAATTCAGGAACAATTATTTTGTTCCATGGAATATGATCATAAAACATAATCTTATTATCAAAACATTATAACCATAAACCAATATGAACTATTTTAATAATGTTGCATAACGTTATACTATAACATCAATTTTTATACGATTTATAAATTTTAACTAAAATATAGTAAATGGTAAAATTTGTTTAAAAATTAACTATATACTCATTTCGGATCCAATTGTATGATCCTAAAATACATAACAAATAGTCATAATACTTTTTAAATCAAAAACCTAAAACGT
The DNA here is from genome assembly GCA_963277665.1 of Viscum album. Taxonomy (NCBI): domain Eukaryota; kingdom Viridiplantae; phylum Streptophyta; class Magnoliopsida; order Santalales; family Viscaceae; genus Viscum; species Viscum album. The sequence continues at coordinate 510,934,960 of OY728125.1, forward strand.
TTTAATTTAGACAATTTTAATTTCTTACCTGCCATGATCGAGTCATTACACAATTTAGGATAAAAATTAGTCAGTATAATAAAATTTTCAATTAAATTTTGAGCGATACATGACCCTATAAAAATTTGATCCATGATTTCCATATTTATGAATTTAGAAACAAATTATGATATTTTCTAAATATATATATTTTTTCATCATATTGACATAAATATGGACTATTTATACTATAATATGGCACCCAAACCCCTATTGAAGAAACATATTCTCCTATAAAACCCACTTTGTGATACCAGCTACCATGAGCCTATAAATCCATTCATTTATAAAGTTTCAAAAAATATTTATGAGGATTTGACATATTACCCATACAAATATCAACATTAATCATCCATGTTAATATTCCTATGAATAATCCAAATCATTTCATATCTAAACAAATCATACATGGTTACTGGTGAAATAATTTAAGCACATGAGATTTCGATATGGAGTTTTATACACCCTAGTTCCCACCACTAGATGATCCAATAATAAAGCCTAACTCAAATCTATAATACTTTTCAAATGTTTTCACTAGAAGATCTATCACTCAATCTTAGACAAGAATCAATGTTATCATAGATAATGATTCTGACATAGAGAAAAATAGTTTTTATAACATTGGTCATTTGATTATTTCATTCTCATCTAATGAGGTAGAATATCTCTACAAATATCTATGTTTTGTGATCATTGGAAAATTCATCATGCATAGACAATATTTGATTTTTTTAAGGAAAGTGTGTGATTCAGTTTGTTTTACAGTCTTAAATATCATCTTGTAAAATTATCCAAATGTTTTTGTTAACTTATCTTGTGATAATGATTAGTATAAAATTTGCGTGAGATTGTCATGGGTTTTACGAGCTTCTATATAAATGTTATCAAATGGATCCCATAGTTTTATCCATCCACTAAGGCTCCTACTATTCTGGTATAGTTTATTTTAAATTTATTACAATTTATTATATTTAAAAAATACACCCTCTTTCCTATCTCCAACATTATTTTTAGTCCTTTAAAATTGTACTTTGTGAGGAGGAATCTATTAAGGCCCTTAGCTTCTAAGGTTTGTGAAGATATTAATATATATAAACTATTCCGATCACATAACTGAATTCGCGATGGGAACATAGGATTTTTTATAATCTGACATATAGAAATAATCCTAATTATTTCAGTTGATTTCTTAATCAGGGATAGTTATAGTGGGACTACAAAAATGGTGTAGTATGGCCTGTGTCGTGAAAATTGAAATAGGATAAACAAGAAAATCAAAATCTAGAACCTTAGGAATGTAATTATAGACACAGAATTGATTCTGGTTCTTTTGGGATTGGGGAACATAGAGGAAACAATGATGTTAATGAGAAATATGATGAGAATAGGGCTCAACATGATAATAATTGTTAGGTGAGGGAATTAGTGAGACATATGATGCCAATGAAAATTCATGTTTTGTTAAATCTATCAACACGACACTGGGTGCTCACACTATTTTCCCAGACCTAGAGGTAGATAAATAGAATCCTAATTAATTTTATAAACCTCTTCAAGAGGAGGACTAAAATGTTTACTCTGATTTAAGTGAACCTCTAAATGATACATGTGATAAGGTTTGTGAGATTGAGGATGATTTATTTAAATCATGTACAAATAAAGGTAACACAAGTTATTTTTTATTGATTCATTACTCCAATCACCAAGAAGACTAAATAACATTTATGTTACTCTAATAGAGAGAGAAAAATAGTATCTAGATCTCTAGAGGCTTCTAGGATGAACTATGTTTCTATTTCCTTACAACATGAAGTTACTGGAAATGTTATCTCATACTCTAGTGAAACAAATTTAGATGACTCCAATAATAATAAAATATTTGACCCAACTATGAGGGCTCAATATATGACCGAGTGGAATATTTCATTAGAATTGTAATATTGGATGGATGAGAAATATGTATTATTATTCAAAAGATACATGAATTGTGAGATTAACACATAGTTTTACCATCAAATTAAAAAATGAATTTTCTTTAAGATAGTGGAGGAATTTAAATTAAATCCTTAATTCATGTTTAGAGACATTCATTGGAAATGATTACTATTTTCCATTAAATACCCATCACACTTGTGATGAATAAATTCATTAAATTTATATGTTTTTTAGTATGACTACCGTAGTATCATTTTGGAATCTATATTCATTGATGTTTAGTTATTATTTGGAGTTTCTATACTCCTTTATTTCAAGTCTATCCCAATATAGAGTATCATTCATCCTTTATAATCTAGTTTAAATGTTGATGTGACTATATAATCTTAATCTAATGATTTTTGTGCTATATTGATGGTTTAATTTTTCAAACTACTAAGTTTAAAGGATGAATGTTCTCATTTTGGGTGACATCTCTAGTGGATGAGTCTATATGATTGGATGATTTCTAATAGTTATTTGAATTTAAAGGTTAAATCATTGTTGGACCATAAATGCATGTTTTTCAATTAATATGGTTTTATTTTATTTGGGTATGAGCTGATCCTTTACAATTTTCTTCTTCCTTAATCATTGTTATGTGATATGGGTTGTCCTAGTAGATATTTTTACATGTTGTGGGTCTTGAGTGATAATTGTAGCTTGATGATATATATCATCATCCACCGTTGTTTTCCTCATTACAATTTGGATTTTCATGATTTTGTAGTGTCCAGAATCATTATGGAGTGGCTAATTTCAACATTGAAAATTTTATGAACTACTTCCTACTAAGGAAGTGAGGGTGTTTGGTTTCTCCTATTTTTTAAAATAATTTTTTAGATAATATCATGATCATTATTTTCCTTTTAAATGATATCTATTTGATCATGATGGATTACCATTTTTAATCAATTGTAGGTTGACCTTTAAATTTAATTTTTAATCATAGCACCTACACTATATTAATATAGAGGGATATGAGTGGATTCCATGTCTATATCCTGGAATATAAATTTTCAATTGATGTAATTGGATCCTCCTATAATTCCATCTCTAGTAATTTGTCACTGTTTTGTGTTTTGTGGAATATTTTTTTGTAATCAATTAATGATTATTTTTGGTTCAACCTATTTACACAAATTTTTTTAATTGTAAAACTTTTATTATTAATTTTTAGCTGTATGAGTTGGTTTACTAATTCATATGTATAATTTTTAGTGAATTAATGAACAAGAATATACAATAAACATCTAAGTGAACAATTATAGGAATAAAATAAACTCATATCAATTGATTGATAGACCATCCACAACATACAGTGATGAGAAATATTCCTTCCAGTCACTCTACCTAATCAAGTCTGAATGTATAAATGAAGTAGATAATCAATATCTCAATGTCCACCCTAGAATGCAGTATGTAAAATAATTATTTAAAATCCATTCCTCTATTCATATTCATATGTGATTCTATTTCATACCTAGTTTATCCCAACCTACAATTTAATGTAAACATTATAAGTTCATATTTTTTCACAATGAATCTTCCCCTCTTAAAAAAAAATGGTTAACATTTTATTCTATCCCATGTCGTGTTACTACAAACATTGGATCAAAATATAGAAATTTATATGTTTGTAAAAATTATGTAACTTTATGGGAGTTTTTCCAAAGAAAGTCATTTTAATATATTTGGAAATAAAAAGGGATGACACATCCACAACTCATATAATGTTTTATGAAATTAAAAATTGTTGAAAAATTATATAAAATAATTTTAAGATAATAAAATATAGTCAAGGGTATTCTTTATGTTTGTTAGTAATTGGTATGAAACATCAATTTATTATTGAATATTTCATATTTTAATGATAAATTATTTAGTTTAGTTGTAAAATTGTATAATCACAGTGATCAGTAGCTATTTTCCCCATTAGAAAACCTTAATTGTTTTACTTATCTAATAACCCTAATATTCAGATGAAAATAATTAATGATCAATCGAATTATCTTAGTTATATGATTAGAGAAAACATCATGGTGGTGAAATAACACTTCTTACTATCTAAATACATATTTTACCACTTTAGATGCTTTTCATATCCGCTTCCATCTTTTTTCCCATATCTTGTTCAGATGAGAGGACCTCTAGTCACCCTCCAACTATAATAAATTTTTAGATAATGGTTTTTAGTGGTTATTAATCAAATAATACTTGAAAAAAATTTAAAATGTTGATAATTTTTATTAAATTACTACAAATATCTCTTAATGGCTCCCATATAATCATGGTATAAATTTTGTTATAAAAATATTTCCTTATAGATTCGTTTTAGTAATGACATTTGTAATAGAACCCAATCAAATTTCCATCACAAGAACGTAATCTTGGATTATATATAGTATTAAAGGACCCCTTAGAACCACTAGAACTGGTAGAGGATGATTATTATAATCTATTAAATGGGATGATTTAATGGAAGGATCTATAGGATGGAAACACATTGAGTTATTCACCACATTAAATAAACTATAAATACCCCAAAATTTTCAAATAGTAACTTGGGTTTCACCCCAGGTCATCTCTTCACGTTTCACATTCCTCTCAATAAATAATAATGATTCTACTAATGAAGACTCCATATATTTTATGTGATGGTTAACTGATTTGTTCTTAAATTTGGATACTCAATTAAAAAACATTCTTGGCCACATGTCTTTTATATCATTTTTTTATTTCTTCCAAAGGCTTTCTACTCATGACCTCATATATGGGTTGTAGTTAATCCCTTCTATTAAATTTTTAAATTAAAACCCAATTAATTAATTAATTGATGTAATGATGATTTTAACATTAGTTTCCTTGTATGTTATCATTAACCATAGATGATATGAAACTATCAGATGTTAGTCATCATGTACCTAATAATAAAATGATTGATTGAATCTATGTAATCATCCAAATTGAAATGCTAACCAATATGGATTATAAGGATAAAAATGAATGCACCACTAGTTTTTACAATGTGAAACCTATATTAGAGGGAATGGAAATATGATCCCACCAAATAGGTGCCACTATAATAGTTAATGACTATCCTAAAGGGAATATCATAGAGGATAAATTAAGGAGAGAATAATTTCATATTATATTTATGAACATGATAGTATATAGAGTCTCTGATCACACACTAGTAATATTGAGTATCTATATACAAGTCATTGAATGTGGAATTAATATGGTTTTCTAAAACGCATAGAAACTGAAGAAATATTCCAACCCATAATATATTTTTTTGATTTTTCCATAATCTTCATATGAGGAATTTATTTATTAGATATTGATAAATATATAGGAAACTGGAACTAAGAGTGATGTACAAATGTTAATTACATGTTGTTTTCATAACTATGTGCTCATCATAAAAGTGTATACCTTTCCCTCAAGGAAGTATCAGTCACTTGTAGAATCCATCATATGTGAAGAATTTCCATTAATACAACTGATCAATGATCTATGTCCACCTCAACACTAAATTTATATTCCAAATTGGTGTAACAAACATCCCCTAGAATGTACTGGTATGAACTCTAGATGTCATGGGAATGTTACAATATATAATTCTTTAGATGAATAACCTATGGATTATATATATAGTGTTTTAAGTATATGAAAACACATTCACTGAAAATATAAATTCAACATGCTTTGATATATTTTCTCAGCTACCTCTTAAACTATATTAATAACTCATTCAAAATATATGATTTTCTTTTAGATTCTAGGAATTGGAACGAAGTCATCATATATTTTCACAATGATCAGAAGACCATTAATAATAAACACAACCGAAAGGCTCATCCCAACCTTCTAGTGTGTGAAATGAATATTTAGGTCTCTGGGAACTAGTGTCTAATTAGATTTGGGGAAAGGATGGAATATTAATCAACTGTAACATCTAAAACCTGTGGTGAATGATATTTACTAACTTTGTATAGTTGAAACAAGAAGTCACCAAAAATATGTTCGATACAATAAACACACACCTATTGTTATGAGATGTGTTCATTTTATACAAAAATATAAATACAAGTTCCACCCATCCTCGTTGCTTATTTTTTTTGAAAATTATATTTTTTGGTAATTACAAGTAGCATGTATATGTGTTTTATCCTATTTTTACATAGTCAAATAAGAATAGTTCACGATGTAAACTTATCCTCCATCATCATCTTGGACAATTTCACAATTAAATTAATTTTTCATGTAGATATGTACTATCAAATTACTAAACCACATTAATGGTATTTTATATTTAGATAAATATTTTACATCATCATGAAGAATAACACCATGTAAGTATACATACTTGATTGTGGGGTTCATCGAATCTATAATAAGATAAGTTCTACAAGGTTTTGGTGTCCATAATGGATGAGGTGTCTTTGATAAAAATCAATATATACAGACATTATAACAAAAATTTTATCAACACCCATAATATTTTACTATTGAGAATATCTATGTTTCATTATTACCAAAAAATAAAATATAAGAAAATTTTGTATAAAATATAAATGTTTTACAACATAACTATTTTGTGTAATGCATCTCATGTAATATAAACACTATGGTAGTAAAACCTATCATTTACTAAAATTTTAATTAATTATCATTATAGATGATGGGTATATAAATAATATAATATATGAGAATTATGAATGAGATAAAAACATTTCTCCACTAATTGTATATAAGGAATCATCCATTGGATTAGGGTTTTTATACTTAGATTCACAAAAATTTCATACAAAAATATAGATTTCTTAATCGAATGAAAATGTCTCAAAACCCTATATTTTCCATTAGAATTTCATAATACTCTTTCCTATCAAGAATAATGTGGATGGGGAATGGAATTTAATGAATCCTAAAAATATTATTATCCATCCTCATGAATACTAGAATGAAATATAGAGATAATTATATTTAAAAATAAAATTATAGAAATATCCAACTCACATGACCATGGTCCATGATTTATAAGTTCATGTGAATTTAGACCACCATAAAATATCTTATATAAATATTCGAGTACACCATTAGACTTTTTGGAACTAATTTTATAATAAATGAACAAATTTATCCATAATTTTCTAAATTCATAAATATATAGTGAACATAAGTCATTATGATTCTTGTGAGATTCTCATGAAATAATGAGGGCTCGCCAAACTCTTATTGATATATCATTGGGACATGAATACATGTGTTTGGGTATAAAGTTCCTCAATCCATTATCCCCACGTACATGTTAGGGTAAAAAATATAGATTATCCATTTTCTTAATAAAAACTTTTATATTTAAATTTAATATCAAACTATGTATTATACCCATAGTATAACCACCCCTGGAAGGAAGAACCCCTTTTTCTAAGGAGTACCAATTCAATTCCAATGGATTATGTTATTTTTTACCCGATAGTATATACATAAGTATTTGAGGACACCATAGTGGTTAAAATTTTAATCTATTACCCAAAAACATTGATATAAACAACTACATTGTAACACCCCGCCCCTACCTCATTGGGTTGAGGAGGCAGTGAGGGATACTTGGCCTTATGCGACGTTCCCAAGATGCCAAGGGCTGCCAATGAATGCCGAGGGCCTCAAGATCAAGTTGGGGAAAATTTTTCCCTTAAGTAAAAACCAACTAAACCATCCACTAACAGCCACTATATGATGTATGTCAATTCAATTACACTACCATGAATTCCCAATTGACAACCAAGTTGTTCCACAACACAACTCAAAACCAATACAACTGGACATGTCCAAAAAAAATCAGAGTACACTGCGGAAACTAAACAACCAAACATCACAAGCCATGACACCATCATAGCTCCATGCCATGCTCCAATCTCCAAGATCCACCGAGGGATCACAATGCTCTACTAAAGGAGGGTGATGCCTTACCTTTTACCACTTCACGGTACATGACATCTACAAAGACACCAAAGTGCCAAAGTAGGGGGTGAGTACTAAAACTCAGTAGGATTTCCTCAAATAACTTCCCTACACACGCCACTAGGATAAATCCATTAGAACAATTATATAAAAAAGTTTATATAAATTAAATCACAAGTGAAACCATTTTCATAATCCAAACATGCCCTTACCAAGCCATCACAACCAAACCAAGCAACAAAGGGAAATCCAAACTAACATGCCACAAGCCATATCATCATTTACACATTATCACAACAACATCCATCTTGCAATGAAATGCACCAAAATTAACAAACAAAACCATACAAGCAAATGTTGGAGCTTCTGTCCAACCTGTTTACCCATTCACACTAAGCGGCACTTCCCGTCCACTTACCGTTGATTGTGGCCCTTCTGTCCACTATCCATCCCTTTTTATAGTGGTACTTATCTCCACTTCCACATAACATTCAAGTATGACAATTCCATGCATATAACCAACCAAGGTCACAACCACATGCAATCATCCAATTCTATTGCATATCCATCAGCTTCAATAAATCTCCCATTTATTAAAAACCATTTTCCATGCCAAACAACATTTCAATAAATCAAGACTTTTATTTAAAACCCATTCCATCAATCATTTTCAAAAATCAACCATATAATCCAATTTTAAAATCATTATATTAAAATCCACAAGAATAACCTTTCACAATAAAACACCATTTTTCGCCAAAAATCTCCAATACATCACCCAAGGGATTTCCAACCAATTTTTCATAACAATTCACAATTAATTTTTCAGCACAGAGATTAATTGTTATAAATAACCACTAGTTCTAACCATGTAGAGTCGATAGAGAAGATACCTACATTTAGGGTTCCCGAGAAATCGACCCACAAGCCACATCACCTCAAATCTGGAGGACGCACCACTGAAACCTCTCTAGATCCCCTTCCCTAACATTCACAAGCCTTCAAAACGTCATCCAAGGCAACCACAACCCTATATCTACACACAACTAGCGTAGATCTGGGAATCCAAGAAAGGGGGAAGAGTAGACCTAGAGGAACTCAAAAAGAAAGCATAAGAGTAGACTTACACAGGAGAAATCACCTTCAAACCACCTTGAAACCCCTTTAAAACGCTTCCAAATCTAGAGGGAGAGCACCCTTAACCCCTGGGAAACCAAAATCCCGAGTGAGGCTTGAGTGGGAGTGAGATTGGAGTGAAATAGGTTAATCCTTAGGGATCCCGGATCGTATAACCCTATTTTAAGTGGCTGCACGATTAGACCGCATGATTTTGAAAAACGTGTGCTAACATTGTGCACGCTACTGCCTCGGGAGAAAGTGTCTGCACGGTTTCCTCGCACGGTTTGGAAAACCATGCATAGGCCGTGCGAAGCTTTCTGTGTCCCTTGCATAGTTTCCTAGGGAATCTACACAGTTTCCACTAACTGTGCTCAAAACTTTCACCCCTTAAAAGGCCTCCAGACTCATCCAAAACCATTCCAAACTCTCCCAACATCTCCCGAACTCATCCCATGCACTTTAAACCTACACAAATGCATAAACAAAGTCCACATACCACAAACCGGGGGTAACACATTCTCCCCACCATTGGACTTTCCGTCCTTAGAAAGTAGTGAACCCGACCTTTGCTAAAAGAGCTTGGGCCACTGCTCGACCAACTCTTTCTCCTACTCCCAAGTCTCCTCTTGAATCTGACCATGTTTCCACAAAACACGAAAAAAACCAATGATTTAAACACACAAGAATTTATCTTTCCTATCCATAACCCGCACTGGAATGTGCACCAACAAAGAATATGTTTCTAGCTCAACATGATCCCATCGAATCACATGGTCATGATCCGGCTGATACTTTTTTAACTACGACACATGAAACACATTGTGCAACGCACTGAACCTAGGTGGAAAATCCAAACGATAAGCCACATCAAAAACTCACTCGAGAATCTAAAAAGGCCCAATATACCTCAGAGATAACTTTCCCTGCTTCCCAAACCGATGATGTCCCAACTTAGGAGAGATCCTCAAGAACACATGATCACTCACCTCGAACGACAACGGTCATCGACGATGATCCGCATACGATTTATGACAACATTGAGCTATATCCATTCTCTTTCTGATAAACTTGATCTTCAATGTAGTCTCTTGGACAAGGCTCGGTCGAACCATAGAGGACTCACCCATTTCCACCCAACATAGTGGAGAACGACATGGCCGCCCATACAATCCTTCATACGGAGCCATCTGTATGGATTCCTGATAACTGTTATTGTACAAGAACTCATCCAACGACAAGTGATCCTCCCACGAGCCTTCAAAATCCATGACACAAGCCCGCAACATATAATCTAGAGTTTGCATCTTCCTCTCGGATTGACCATCCTTCTAAGAGTGATACGTCGTATTCATCATCAACTGTTTTCCAAGGGCTTGCTATAAGGATTTAAAAAACTGAGACATAAACCTTGGACCTCTATCTGATAAAATATAAACTGGAACACCTCCCGGATATAGATTTTGGACATATCCTCCACCGTATGAGATTCCCGAATCGGGATGAAATGGGCCGACATCATTAGCTGATCCACTATCACCCAAATGGCATCATGATTTCTGACCATTCATGGGAGACTTGTGACAAAATCCATCACTATCTGCTCCCACTTCCAAACAGAGATTGGTAAAGACTATAACATTCCTACTAGTCTATGATTCTCTTCCCTAACCTGCTGACAAGTCAAGAATCTCGAATCAACTCCGGAACACTTCTTTTCATGCCAGCCAACCTGAACTTCTATTTCAACAGATTATACATTTTCTAAATTATAGGATGAACAGCTCACCTGGAATGATGATACGTCTGGAAAATATCTTCCTGACAAGAAACTGGTACAACAATGCGATTCCGAAAACAATAAATTGAATTTCCATTCAGTTTCCTATCCTCAATGTACTCCCCACGATTGAGTCTCGACCCAAAGGTGACACACTAGGAATCAGATATATGTGCCTCTCTAACCAGGCCAACCAAGTCAGGAATCAACAAAACTAGAAAGAAGACCATTCTATCGCCATGTTCCTCACATTCCAACCACATATCAGCTATAACCGACATCAAACACCACTAGTCTGATACCTGTTTTACCACCTGAAAATTTGATTTTCTACTTAATGCATATGCCACCAAATTTCCCTTACCCGGTGTGTACATTAATTCAAAATAAAACATTTGGAGATATTCCATCCATCTCCTTTTTCACATGTTCAGATCCCGTTGTGAGAAAATGTGTTTCAAGCTCTTATGATCTGTATATACCGTGAATTTCTCACCAAAGAGATAATGACGCCACACTTTCAAAGCATGGACCACTGTTGCCAACTCCAAATGATGAGTTGGGTAGTTATTCTCAGGCACTCTCAACTGCCATGAGCCATATGAGACCACATGATTCCCTTGCATGATAATACACCCCAACACTGATCCTAATGCATCGAAATACCCCATGTAACTTTTTCCAAATTCTGGAAAAAACCAAGATTGGTGTTGATGTAAGACGACCCTTTATCTCTTCGAAAAAATGTGGACACTGTTCATTCCACTTGAATGGAACATTATTTGTTGTCAAAGCTGTCATCAGGAAGCCCAAATGTGAAAAACCACGAACAAAATGCTGATAATACACATATAGACCAAGAAAAATTGGTATCTCAAACACATTCTTTGGCGGTTGCCATGTGATAATGGCCTCTATCACTTCCAGATTCACTAAAACACCCCTTTCAGAAACAACATGGCCATGAAAACAAACTCGCTGTATCCAAAAGTCACACTTTTACAATTTTGCATACAACCGATGATCCCTCACGATCCCAAGAACATCCACCAAGTGCTGCTCATGCACCACCCTTGTCTTTGAATACAACAGAATGACATCGACAAACACCCCCACAAATGAATCTAGATATCTCTGAAATATCCGATTCATTAAGGTCGTAAACACTGCTGGCTCATTTGTTAGACCAAAGGAAATAAAAAATATTCATAATGGCCATATGTACTTAGGAAAGATATTTTAGGAATATCCTCCTTCCTCACCCGCAATTGATGATATCCTGACCTCAGGTAGATCTTGGAGAACCACTGGGCTCCCCTAAACTTGTCGAACAAATCATCAATTTGTTGATGTGAATATCTATTCTTTATCGTTACTTGGTTAAGTCTACGATAATCCACAAATAGCCTCAATGTTCCATCCGCTTTTTTCACAAACAACACTAGCGCTGCCCACGGAGATGTGCTACATAGGATAAATCCTTTGTTTTATATCTCTTCCAACATGATTTTCAATTCCCGCAATTCAGCTGGTTCTATCTGGTAAGACGGAAGTGAGGTAGGACTGGTCCCCAAAATGAGATCAATCATAAACTCCACTTCCCTTATGGGAGGTAACATAGAGAATTATTTAGGAAAAACATCCATGAACTATTCCACCACTGTCGGAGGAACACTCTTCTAAACACCCTATACCAATTCCAATGACAATGCCGCCAACTGATACGATAACGTAACCACTTCTGGTAACAACCAACCCATTGCACAGTTCCTTTCATTCTTCTTTCCTCTAAAGAGATATCTAACGCCATCGTGTGTTGTAAAATCCACAGTTCACACATCACAATCGATGTGAGCATTAAAAGACACCAACCAATCCATTCCTAGGATTACATCATACCCATCCATCTCAAGCATTGAGAAATTACACACTATCTCAACCTCACCCACAACGATACAACATTCTCTACACAAGATGGATCGACACTCTCTTCCACCCAACGGAGTTTGAAGTTTCAAAACTGAGGGAATCATTTCTACCCTTAAACCCAGCAAATCAACCACACGTGCAGCAATAAAAGAGTGTAAAGCACCCATATCAAACAACACATGCATCAAGGTATAATTTAAAAGAATAGTACGTCTCTCCGTGGATGGTCTCGAATGATCATCCACCACAACATGCTCAGCTCTGAACACATGTTTTTTTTCCACAATCTACTCTTTATTGCTCTGCTGAGGCATTGTGGTATTCCAAGAATCACCATGACCCACTTTACTCTACTGATGAGGGGTGTGCTGTTGTCCACATCCCATCGAAACATATGGCGTTTGTGATCCCTGAAGAGTTTCATGTGCACCCAAACATGGATAATTCTGACAATAACGATGTAGATACCTCATATGCTTATAATTATTGCATGCTTGAGGTTGTTCTGTACAATCCCTCTTGATGTGGCTCGTAGAACCACACTGAAAACATCCCGGATTGCTCATGGGATTCAAAGGAAGACATACCGATCTTGTAGTCTAATTATATTCCATATTCAAGCTCTGGGAATAAGTGTCCCACCTTCTCTTGAACCCAGTGTATAATTTCCCACTCTTCCCCATGGGTACCACCATGCTTCCCCCACCCAGAGAGCCCAACAAATCCCGCTCAGCCACCGAGGCTCTAATCACCATCTCCGTGTAATCATCTATACGCAGCACCACTATCATTGAATAGATTTATTTCCTTAACCCCACATCAAATATATTTTCCTTCAACGACGTGCTACCCGCCACATCAGGTGAAAACTGCACTATGTTCATGAACATAGCTGCATACTCTATCACAGACATAAGCTCTTCCTTCAAACTGATGAAATCGGTCGTAAGTTGAATTCTGAACATATGTCGGTAGAATTGTTTATTAAACAATTTTTCAAAGCCTTCCAACATCATACCTTGGTCAGTCCCAGATTGGACTATAAAATCCCACCACTGAAGGGCATGATCTTCCAATATATAAGTATCTAACGTCACATTTAACTCTACCGGTGTTCCCAAGAACTCGATGATCTGTATCATTCTATTCAACCACGCTTCCTCCCTCTCCAGATCTAAAAACGCCCAGAAGATTGGTGGATTCTTCTTTTTAAACTGAACCACGTGATCCAAATTCCTTGCTTCATCCATTTTATTTCCACTTCCCACAGCTTGGAAATCTTGTACTATGCTTTGCACCAACTGTGGGTTCACCTGAGGCTCATGTGCTTCCACATTCTTAGCAGCCTCCTCTATTTGGTCTCTACGATGCCTACCCGGTGACATTTCTATAAGCAGAAATCAAACAACCTTGAGTCTCACTTCCGTAGACATCATGAAATTCCATTTCAAATCACATTACACAACACTATCACAACAAGGATTTCCAAAAGATCACCTTTCCCATGTTTCACCATTTTGAAAATCATACCATTTTCAAAATAACATTTTATTCACATTAAAATTTCACACATTCATATCAAATCATAAATCATTATACCCCAATGAAATATTCATCCTAGAGGGAATTCATTTTTTCATTATATTCCTTGCACATCTCATTGGATACACCAACGACAGTGAGATTTCCAATGCCTATAAGTGTCTCCAAAAACCATAGGTACCCAACACCCTGGTAACATTAATTTCAGCATAAAAGGGTTAGTTACTTCCTTTTATGCTATAAATTCCAAATTCTGACATTCCTCTACCTTGCCACCATCCTGACTCAAGGAATGTAACACAACGAATGCCAACACCAACTCCGAAAATCAACTCCAATGGACGGAACAAACAGATACCACTTGTAACACCCCGCCCCTACCTCATTAGAATGAGGAGGCAGTGAGGGCTACTTGTCCTTAAGAGACGTTCTAATGATTCCAAAGGCTATAAATGAATGTCGAGGGCTTCAAGATCATGTTGGGGAACGATTTTCACATAAGTCAAAACCAACCAAACCATCCAATAACAGCCACTATATGATGCATCTCAATTCAATTACCCAACCATGTATTCACAAAAGAAACAAAATTTTTTCCACAACACAAATCAACACTAATACAACAAGACATGTTCACACAACATCAGAGTGAACTGCAGAATATAAACAACCAAACACCGCAAGCCATGGCACCAGCATAGCTCCATGCCAAGCTCTAAGCTCCAAGGTCCACCAAGGGATCACAATGCTCCACTAAAGGATTGTGATTCCTTACCTTTTCCCACGTGATGGTGCACGAAATATGAAAAGACACCATAGTGCCAAATCAGGGGGTGAGTACTAATATTCAGTATGATTTCTCCAAATGACTTCCCTACACACGCCACTAGGATAAAACCATTATCAAATTTATATAAAACAATTTATATAAATTAAATCACATGTCAAGCCATTTTCATAAGCCAAAAATTCCCTTACCAAGCCATCACAGCCAAACCAAGCCACAAAAGGAAAGCCAACCAAACATTCCACAAGACATATAATCAATTACAAGTTACCACAACAACTTCCATCTTACAAACCAATTCACCACATCTAACTAAGAAAACCAAACAACCAAACAGTGGACCTTCCATTCAACCCGTTCACCCATTCACACTAAGCGGCACTTCCCTTCCACTTACCATCGATGTTGACCCTTCCATACACTATCCATCCCCTTTTATAGTGGTACTTCTCACCACTTCCACATAACATTAAATCAAGCCAATGCCAAGCATATAACCAACCAAGGTCAAAACCACATGAAATAATCCAATTCCATTGCATATCCATCCACTTCAATAAATCAACCATTTATTGAAAACCATTTTCTATGACAAACAACATTTCAATAAAACAACCCTTTTATTGAAAACCATTTCCATTAATCATTTTCACAAATCAACCATGTCATCCCATTTTAAACTCTTAATTTTAAAATCCATAAGAATATTATTTCACCATTAAACACCGTTTTTCCCCAAAAATTTCCAAAACATAACCAAAGGGGTTTCCAACCAATTTTATATAACAATTAAAAATTAAATTTTCATTACAACGATTATTTTTAAAAAAGAACAACTAGTTCTAACCAAGTGGAGTCAAGAGAGAGGCCACCTACCTATAGGGCTCTTGAGAAATCGACCTACAAGCCACCAAACCTCAAATACAGCGAATGCACAACCGAAACCTCTCTAGATCCCCTTCTATAACATTCACAAGCCTTTAAAACGTCATCTAAGGCAACCATAACCCTAGATACACACACACCTAATGTAGATCTAGAAAATCATGAGAGGGGGAAGAGTATATATAGAGGAACTCAAAATGAAACCAATAGAGAAGACTTACCCTGGAGAAATCACCTTCAAACCTCCTTGAATCCCCTTTAAAACACTTCCAAATTGAGTGGGAGATCACCCTTAACCCCTGAGAACACAAAATCCAGAGTGAGGATCGAATGGGAGGAAGATTGGAGTGAAATAGGTTAAGTCTGAGGGAGACCGTCACTTATAACCCAATTTTTAATTGGCTGCACGGTTAGCCCACATGGTTTTGGAAACCGTGCGCACGCTACTACCTCAAAATGAAGGGTACGCATAGTTTCCTCACACGGTTTGGAAAACCGTGCGTAGGCCGTGTGATGCCTACCGTCTCCCTAGCACAGTTTCATGGGGAATCTGCATGGTTTCTACTAACCGTGCTCAAACGGTGCACCCCTTTTAAGGCCTTGAAACTCATCCAAAACCATTCTAAACTCTCCCAACCTCTTCCCAACTCATCCCATGAACTTTAAATCCATAAAAATGCATAAAAATCACCACGTACCTCAAACCAGGGGTACTACATACATTCATTTTATTTAACACAAATATGATGTCGAATCCTACCAAACAAGTATCTTTATTTGTATACCATTGTGAACTCTGGTATTATAATATCCTAACTTCTATAGAGGACCTGTACTAAAATATCATCAAAGTTATATGAAATAATATATGTAATTCCCCATATCATAATCATTAGATTTTCCAAAAAATTTAGTTATTAAATAATGATAAAATTTTAATTTTACATTATATGGAGGTTGTTATTATTTATTTAAGAAATAATTCATTGAGTAGAATGACTTTGGAGGATGTTAGATGTGTTTTTGTGTATATCTAAAGGTACAATCAGAGATTATGGTGTGTGGTTATGATAGAAGAATGTAACACCTAAATTTTAAAATAGATGGTTATACCTTGAACTCGGTGATCCACATTGAAGTGCTAGGAAGATAATTATTCAACGAGGTACCCAGTGGAACCATACTAGGTAATTGATATGACTATAGAACTTTTTAAATTTTTTTTAATTTTTGTTTAATTTATCTCTCACAATTTAAACCCTTGAACCACCCACATTTTTTGTCCATTTACACTTATACAAACACCATTTGTGGGATCAATTTTCTCTATATTCCTGTGGATTTCATCCTCTATTAATATTGATGGTAGAGTTGGGTTAATTTCATTAAGGGTATGTCGAACAAATCCCTTCATTCCTTCCTCTTTCCTATTTCCCTATTTTTTTTTCTTACTCTATTATTGTAACAGACTATAAAATTTGGTTTTTCACCAAATTCATGATGATATTCATTTCAGTAACCTATATTCTTTTTGATGAGGTTATAAGAGAACATAATTAGTGTTATGCAGCTGTTCTATAACTATTTGGATAATTTTATATTAAATAGTGGTTTATTGAGTAATTTCATTAATTTAAGGTATTTAATTAGGTCTATTTGTTTCTAATATAATTATTTATTCTATCAATTGAGGATTACAATGTTTTTTGGCGTCCATATTAGTGTTCAGTTATGATTTTCTTGATAAAATAAATTTTTATTTTTTGGAAATTGTGTACAAATAATTATATACTATGATTTTTTGTTTTTTCGGGATACTATGATGTTTTTTGAAGTGCATGGTAGGAGTAATCTTCTATATGTAAATTTTAGATTCATCCAACAAATATATAATGGATTGGGGCCTACTATGGATTCATCTAAAACAATTTTATTTATGGTAATAAATTTAATATTTCTTAATATTTACAAATATAAATAGATTATTCTCAATTAATATTTTATTTAGATATTGAATATAATTTTATAATAAAACCATCATCTCTTCTATTGTAAATATATTATATTATATTATCTAGATCACAAATTCTACTTTTTAAAAGTATGAAAAAATTACTTTTATTAAATATTGAGGGGAACTTGTTGAAGTTAATGAATATCCCATTAAATTTTTGAAATTTAAAATATATTCCTTTTAATCATATTTCATGAATAATTAACATAGATTAAAAATTATTTATCACAATTTTGTTAAAAAGATATGAACAACAAAGTATACAATTTTTATTGAATGAATATAGTGGATAAATTGTTTTGATATCGATATATAAGAATGTTTTTAATGTATTCTATATTATAAAAAATATCTTTGTTAATAGTTTTATCTTCTATACTAAATAGATATTATAATTTATAATAATTGAGTTCTTACTTTAGTTTGTGTGAGTATTATTTACTTATTTCATAACTCTAAATTTTGTTACTCCTGAACCCATCTAAACTAGAAATTGGTTGGCGAATAACCACATTAGTTAGAGAAATATTTATTTAATAATGGAAAATACTAATATAATTATTTATAATTAACCACCATTGGTTCCTTTATTATAATTTAACAAGTATATTATTAATGAAATATTTATTTTTCATGAGATATATGACAAAAAAATTACTTTATGTGGGTTAATATTTATATCTATGGTGAGATAACAACTTAGTTTAATTCAAGTGGAATGGAGTGATATGATACCTGATGATAATTGGTTTATCAATTGGGCTCCAACAGAAAATGTTTACCTTATTTTTAAAACCTATAATATTTTATTCTTCATAAATTCCATGATCTCTTCTTTATTCTAGAAAAATAATTATCAAAATACATTATTTCAAATATTATAATTTATTTTTAAAACAGCCTTTTCATTATATTTACCAAAAAAGTTTAGTATATTGTGAAACTTATGTGTATGTTTATAAAATGTATGTTTTTTCTTAATTTAAATTCTATGTATAAAAATATTCATTGAAAATAATTATTCATTTAAATGGGTATTTAAAATTATGTACGTCCACCACTACTAACTATATATTAAGGATTATTCTAGTTTATATTGGCGGTGACCAATAGTATAATATTTATATCCCTTGATAATTTACCAATGCATTGTAGTTACAACCCATGTAAGTGTTAGATAATATTTTGGATAAAAAATAATTAATTTCTAATTGATTCCATGTCATGAATTTTTTTTCATTTTTTGTATATAAAATTTATTATCCCTTTTGAAATAGTTATCATAAACATACCTAAACATTATATAATACTTATTTTAACAAAAATGGAAATTAATCATGTTTATTTATTATATTAAATTTTTGGTTTTTAAATTATATTTAGCATGTTTATAGTTTAATCTATTGCACATTGTAGTTAAGATAATGAATTAATGATTTAATAATGACTGATATGTGTTATGAAGAACCTGTTGTGCAATATGTTATATGAATTTTAATATAAATACTGAAATTTATTTCTGATAGTGGTAGAATATTTTAAATTTGTTATCATTATATCACTCTACATAAAAGGTTCCCATGAAAAAATATCATTGATATACATGTTGATGGAATTAGATGTTCTCATGATGCCTCAATATGATTATACCCCATCCCCAAGTCTCAAATGGGATGGAAAAGTCATCTTTTAAGACTCTATTATAAATTATCCCCTTTAACCAAGATAATATTAGTATATTACACATCCATTATTAAACTAAATTTGTATAACACCCTGACTTATATATATGGATCATCATAGATTCCAAGATTTGGGTTCGATTTAGGTATTTCATGTATGGAACCTATAGGGGTAGGGTTTATCATTTATGGTTTGCATATTTTTTTATGTTATTAATTATATACTAATTTTATGATTGTTTTTTAATATATATATATATATATATTTATATTTATATTTAAATGGGAGATTTAACTAATGAATTAACTTTTGTAAATTACATATATTTTGTACTTTTGGTGGGTTCCAACTATGTAATATATTCTCACATAATGCATGTGAACATTAGTTAATTTATAATTAATGGTATAATTTAGTGTTACCTATAAATACTATATATTTATAGATTATTATTTCATTAAAAAATTGGTCAATGTTGGTAAAAGTTTCGTTCTACTTGATGATAGAGAATTTAAGGGTATTTCTTCTAGTCATTTATATTTTAGTGTCATAAAGTTTGGTTGTAACATTTTATGTTACCTAAGAGTGAATTCTATATATTTGGAATTTTTTTTCTTTCACACAGATATTTTATTTTATGATATAATTACTTAATCTATCATTCGTAAATCAATCCAAAATTTCACTCCAAGACACATGGAACTATGTTCCATCACCTGGGTATCAGTGTGTGATCGTGGGGTCATGTGGGGGCATGATCCACATGTTTTTTTGAGTGATTTGGGAAACAATATATAAAAATTGTTCCAATTAGGAAAGTGATATCATTTCTCAGAAATAACAATCATGATTTTCAGGATTGAGAGTATACGGGAACAAAGACAAGTGAGACTTGTGATGTTACCCATATAATACATCTTGAATTTCATTATAGAAGACACTAAAGTTACCAAATAAATTTGGGTGAATTTTTAGAAACCACAAATTTGAATGGGGTATCTAATGTAGTACATTATATATAAGTATATTAGAATATATAAATTATATATGCATTGATCATGAGTCAATTCCAATATTGTTACATGCATTAGGGGTATGTGTCATAGGGTAGGCATAATATGGGATCATGATATACAATTTGAATTTTGGGGTTTATTTATACTATATCTATAATTTTTTAATGTTTTTAATTAATTAATACAATTTTTTGTGTGTATATATTTTTTTCCATATATACATATTGGAGATAATTATAGTAATATAAATATATAAATGGTTTTATTTTTTGAGATAGTTCATTTATTTCTATTAACAACTACGATTTTGATAAATGTTTCACTAATAAGCATTCATAAATTTTTTCTACTTTTTGAGATGAATATATATTTGAAACCATGAAGAAATTATTCTCACTTTTGGGACATTTTAGAGAAACAAGGAGAAATTTTTGATATTTTGAGTTAAAGAATCTTCCTCCAACATTAAGTATTTAGTCTAGAGAAAACGAATTGAAAAATGTGAAGTGGATATGTTTATCGTGATCTATATTATTGTTAATGAATAAGTCATATTAAAAATCACATAAATAAGGTTTTTAATGTGAGAATAATCATTTTGATATGTTTAATGATGTTTGAAGTTGTTTCGATTTATTTAGAATTATTTTGAAGGTGTTTCTTCTTTATAAAGAGTTTTATCTAAAATATACTTAATTATTTCATGAAAAATGTTTTCACATTCATTGGAAATAAAAATTGAAAAATGGAGAAATATAATTTTTTGTATAGTGTTTTTATCTAGAATATTTAAAAATTTATAAATAAATTTTTTCACTATGTGGTGTAATATTTTTATGAATAAGAATTGAAAAATTCATAAAATAAAAAATAAAACTCAATACATAATATTTTAATATCTGAGTAGTCTATAATATAAAATAGTAAATAGTAACAACAAAACCTATATTAATAAGTTTTTTATCCAAATAATTATCAAAATAACATGATCCATATAATGTATACTGATTTTATAGAGCATATGTTATTTATATTTGAGATGTATAAAGGAATTTGGAAGTTTGTTGAGTTAATAGATTTTACCACCCACCAAATAAGATTATGAAAATTTGGAGTCAAATAAACCCCTAAACCACAAGGATTATTATCCCCCAGTGGAATGAAGGAAGAATAATAGATAAAAATGAAGCCCCTAGATATCACTATTTAGGTTAACATGATTAGATCTCTTGATTTCATTACTGAAGGAAAATTACAAGAAGGGATTACATAATCCATTTGATATATAATATTATTATAAAAAATCACCAATAAAAAATATAACATACATACATAAATCCACTCAAGATAGTATTTTGAATAATGTGATATTTCAATTAAAACCACCTAACCACAGTCATGGTTGTTGTACAAAGGAGGATAAAAATGATGGGATACATATGAGAATAGATTTATGTTGATATTCATGTGAATAGGTTACATTATACATGTTAATAGTACATAGATCACACGAAGTCCCTTTTTTATGATAGAAGGATCATGTGAAATATCTATTTATGATCTAGAATGATTTCACAAAGATTCTCAAACATGTCATCCAAATATTGTGAAGATACTTAGACATGTCAGAATGAGCTCATGAAGGCCCTCAGGTATGATAGTTTCATCATTTGAAGATCTCCATAATTTTCTACATTGATCATGCGATGAACTATCTGGAAACCTATGGACTAACTAATTACAATCATGAACATGTTCATGTGAATAACGATGAAAATGAAGGGATCCTTTCATGATGAATGTTATTTTTTCGCATGATGGAATTATGTGCTTTGTGTGATCATTTTGTTGATCATGTGAAGTATCTCTAACACAACAATTGAATCACCTAAAGTCCCAATAGCATGTTGGATTGATCATGTAAAATCCATTAAAATTATAGTTTAGATCTCAAGAAGGCTATCAGTCAGGTCATTTTAATCTTGTGAAGGATATTGGGCATGTCAGTTTTATCACATTGAATCTATTTGAAAATTGATTTTTTCTTGAAATATTATAATTATTGAGTGATAATATGGTCAATTTCTATCATCATAAAAGTGAATGATATCATTGATGACCTGTGTCTTGATCATGAAATGTTCATGATACATTACCAACTTATGTTAAAATTACCCCCACAAACTCAATCCATGATATTAAACATTATATCAATGAAAAGATATGTAGATATATGGAAATGATGCCTATAACCACCTTCACACACATATAAAACACAATTGGTGGTAGGATCAGAATTTTTGGAGTGGTGTTACACACACTCCTAAGTGTCTTCCTCCTAAAAAGTCTGGTGGGTAACTTTTGGAATTACATATAATGTTTCATTTCTTCATGTGATCAGTTCATTTATTACATAATGGATATCCATAAAGTCATCTCAATCACTTGAGGTATATTTAAGATTTTATCTTCATTTTGTAATGGATCATTCGACAAACACCTGATAATCATTGAGGCATTAAACTAATAAAGGGAAAAAATGATAGATTATTCATATAATGGTAGATAAATTTATTTTCATTTCTAGCGTTCAAGCATTTAATGTCATCTATTAACTGATCACATGAAAACCTTCAGAAATACACATTTGATCATAGAAAAATTATAAGATATGTCTAATATAACATGCATCGACAATTGTTCATGTCAAATGGATCTTCTGAAACCTATTGAATATGTTTACAAGATCACATGATGGCCTTTAGAAATGTCATCACACTTCATGGGAAGACACCAAAACTTGTTATCCATTTAATGTAAAGACTCTAGATCCAACACCCGAGACTTTTATGAGAAATATTTTGTTTTTATGTAATATAAACCACCAAAGGAATATTTCATTACACACAACACTTTCTTACCTTGCTTTACACGCAATCGCGACCTTCCTCGATATCTTGTGTCGTACACAATACCGAGTTTCACTAAACAACGATATGCTATTAAAATATTATTAAAACTACCTGTTATGTATAGTAATAAACAATTTTTGAAATTTTTTAAATTTTATTTTTCAAAATGGAATTCATTTTTGGATTCTGAATATCGAAATTATCCTAGGGTGAAATTTTTGTATTTTTCTAAAATCTTTCAATTTTTGATGAATAGTGAAAACACTGGGTTACTATTTAAAAACCGACTTTTTATTTAAATAATTTTTTTATTTAAATTTATTTTAGGTCAAAATTGATACATAATACCTATATATGTTCAATTCAATTCATTGGAGTCATTTTATAATAATTTTAGATATATAAAAATTTTATTGGACTTTTCACCGTCTTTTACCCACCTCATAGGAGAATTTCCAAATTCACATAAAACTTAATTTTACCACATCTGTGAGTTGAATTTCGAAAATCCAAGAGACACAGTTAATATCAAGGACTAAAATGTGGTTTAATGAGATGAAAATAATTTTTGGTGAATAGAAACTTTTTACTTTTTGTACCACGGTTAAAAGTAAATACGGTAATTAAGGGTAAAAATGATATTATTATTACCCTAACACATGTCATAATTCTATTGGATAAGTGTAAAGCGACCAAAAACAACCTTAGGAATAAAATATGACCATTTCGGCCCACTTGGATTAGATTAGGACATTTAATATTAATTTATTTAAAGAAGGGTTAAAATAGTTAAAATCAATGTTTAATAATAAATCATTTTTAATATAGGGATATAAATAAGATAAATGAGACTATAAATATTCATTAGAAAGATAAAAATATTTTATACATAATGGTATTTTATTTTTAATATTTAGACTTTATAAAATATAATTTATTTATGACACAATGATGATGTAGTAATTATATTATTAATGAAATATTGACATAATTGATGTTTTTAATACCGAAATAAATGTAATTTGAGTCTTTTTATTAATTACAATAATTTTATAAGTTAATATGACTTGTTAGTAATTCTTTAATTAACTTTTATAGAACTATGATTTCTGTTATGTGTTTCACAAAAATCAATTACCAAATAGTGTCAAAATTGACATAAAATAGTTTTTAGAACAAATATTATATTATTAATTGTTATTTTATTCCTAAAAATCTAAGGTTCGACCAAATGACTTAGATAAGGTTATATGTATTAATAATAAAAAACGTGGGGTTATTTTTACTTATTATAGTATGTTTATTAACCTTATAGTGTAAGAAAACAAGAAGACACGTTAAAAGTTAAATTAATTAACTTAAAGTTAAATTTAAACAATAAGGTTAAAATAGATACCTAAAATTGTCTAAATTCTATTGGATGAGATTATTTCGACCCATCCCCACCTCATATTCGAAATAAATCAATATGGATCTATTAAAAACCGAATATGACTTTATAATAAAATTATATTTTTTTTGTTTTTCCAAAGGTGCCCCTCTCCTCCCTTATAAAAGAGAACATCTCCCCTCTCTTCCTCACACCACTTTGAGCCTTAAATCTCGGCCAACCCCTACCGAATTCTCTTCTACACTTCCCTAGAAACATCCTTGAGGTCCTGGTCTTCTTCAAAGACCAATTTTAGTTCCCTAAGAGGAGGTCTCAAAGAGGCGCTTCAAAGAAGAGGTAATGTCCGTTACCGGTTCCTTCAACTTTATTTCTTCTTACGCTTCTTATTCTTTAGTTTTTTCATTATGAAGTAAATAAAATCAGTATCACTCATATAAGGATATGTTATTATAAGTATGAAACAACCCTATTTCACCATCTATCCATCCTATGGAAAACGAAATCACCGCGCGTGTGTACCTATAGAATACCGTCTCCACGCCGTGGTGTAATCTATTTTCCACCACCACCATACTTGGATGGGTTTAATGGTGTAAATAATAGCTATATATATTTATTGTAAATTGATATTGATTTTGAAATAGTATACTTACAATCCAATACAATTCCACGATCATGGGAACGATATAATCGCTCGTGCGTACGTATGGAATACCGTCTCCACGATGTGATGCGACTCATTCTACATGATTTTAATTGCATAATGATTAGATAAATGAATTGAGTGAATAAATATTATATTTATTACACTAATACCATTCTGGAAATGAGTTATCTATAACCTAAAAAAGATTAATAAGAATTTATTCGACAAAACACGAATAAGAACAAAAAGCAATAAACAACCTAATAACAATTAACAATGAAATATTACTAAAAGAAGCTAAGAATATGACCATATATGATATCATAAAAATAAGTATGATTCAGGAATATGTCAATGACATTATTTAAATCATTATATAGGAGGTTCGGACACGTACGAAGCAAATCAGACCTATGGTAAGGGAAAATATCACAATATCATTTTTATCCGAGATTGATTATAATTTGGTATTTCCTAGGGTGTATATTATCATCCACATACATGTGTCCTCAATATGGAATTATTTTTATGAATTCCTTTTTCTTATATGAATTGTTTTATGATGTCACGAGGTTTAAGAATCCCATTTTTATTACATAGGTTATGCAATGATGTATGATTTATGATTTTGTGGCACACATAAAAATGATATCATTATGAGATGGGTGGGACCTATATCTCCCTCCAATGCATTGAGTAATGATTTATATATCATGAGATAGACATGTCTGGAATGGCATGTTAATCAAGTTCAGTGAAACAGGACTGAAACGAGGAGTGAACTCGGTTCAGAAATGTACTTTGTCCGCTAAGATAGTCTTGGAAATGAGTCTTGACTACTAAAAATTGATTCTCTATGATTATGTGCGTATTCCACAAAGTTCCATGTTTTATGTTATGATTATTGAGATTACATTTCACTACTATGATTTATCCCATGTTATAAAATTATGATTTCTTTTGCAGATTAATATTTTCCAAATGATATGTTCTTATGAATATGATGTGATGGATATTTCTTCTGTTTACCCTTACTGAGCATTTGAGCTCACCCTTTTATAGTTTTTCTTTCCCCAGGTCATGAAGAAGGTTATTAACTAGGATATTCCAAAAAGGGACTCAGGATATGATGAAATAAATGGGAGACATTGTAGAATATTTATGAACCAATTGTTTATGTTTCCCACTTTCTAAAGACAATATAACTATACGGTCCTTTCATGGTTTTGTTATATGTTGTAATAAGTATTCTTCAATTTTGAAATATTAACAATGTATGTAAAGTATGTGTCGTTATAGTTGGTATCAGAGGAAAGGTATAGTCAAACTTTGTAAACTAGGATGTTAAATTCTTAGTAAGAACCCTAAGGATAAGTCTAAGCATAGAACACAATCTTAGTGTGTTAGAAATGGCCATGAAAAACCTATGATAATACCTTAAGTGTAAAATTTTATTCATGATTTTGTGTTTTTCCGATTATATTTAGTGTTTCTCACACTATTATTCTTGGTTTTAGTCGATGGATGGAACCCGAAAGAACCTTGCTAATGCATAATGCGACGGAAAATGCAATGATTGTCCCCCTGAGCAACCAAACGTTATGTGAGCTGGAATGAAAAATATTGTAGCCATACTAACACAACTTTTTTAAGAAATGAATCATGCAGGACTCCCAAATGAGCAAAGGAAGGAGCAACATTCTGTTGAATCCTTCATGAGGCAGCATCCACCTTCATTAAGCGGGTCTACTGATCCATTAGTTACTGAAAAATGGATTAGTAATACTAAAAAGATATTTTCAGTTCATCAATGTTCTGAACATGATAAAGTCATCTTAGCAGTATATCGTTTGGAATGTGATGCTGATCAATGGTGGAATCTTATTAAGAATACGAGGCAAAGGGATGAAATTGAATCCATGAAATGGGACGAGCTCAAGAACTTATTTTTCAATAGGTACTTCCCTCGTATTCTTCGAACAAAGATGGGGAAGGAGTTTCTTGCACTAAAGCAAAAGGATGATGAATCTGTTGGTACCTATGGAGAAAATTTTACAAGACTTGCAAGGTACACTTCTGGTATTATTATCCAACCTGAGTGTAAGATCGATTAATTATTTAGTGGCTATAAACCAAGTCTTCAAAGGGCGTTAGCCATAAGGGACTTGAATAGCTACGAGGAAATTGTTTGATGTGCTCTCAAGGTTGAGATGGATATTGGAGTAACCCATCAGTCATATGGGTTTGATAAGAAGAGGAAAATGGAATTCAATGGAAAATATAAAGAGCACATTGAAAAGAATATGTGTTTCCATTATGCTCAACATGTGGAAATAAAAATGGAGGGAGTTTTCTTAAAGGGACAATTAAATGTTTCAAATATGGAAAGGAAATTCATCAGGAATTTGAATGCCACAATGATGGGAAGAATATGTTAGTGATGCGAACAAATAATATGCTACACCGGGTGCACCTCCTACACTTCAATGTTACAAATTCAAGGAAAAGGGGAATTATGCCAATCAATGCCTTAATCCAAGGGTTGTTGATGATGATCGACGTCAAAAAACTCTTAAGGCTAAAGACAACGGAATGTCACATGCAATTTCTATCAGCGATGTGGAGTACGATAACGAAGTGGTGAAAGGTACACTTACCATCCAATCTAAAGTATAAAATGTTTTATTTGATTCTGGATCCACACACTCTTTTATTTCTGAAGAATTTTCGAAGGGTATCACCGTATTACCTCAACAATTAGAGGTTGAGTTAGTTGTGACAACTCATAATGGGACAACAGTCACATCAAAAGTTTATAATTCTTCTCAAATTGAAGTTTGTGGGAATGTGCTTCCTAGAAATCTTTTGATCATTCCTATAGTGGAATTTGATGTGATTCTTGGAATGGATTGGCTTTCTTTATATGGGGCTCATATCAATTGCCAAATAAGGGAAGTCACATTTCATATTCCAGATCAATCTATGATCATCTATCGATGCAAGGATGAACATAACCTTCCAGTGGAAATTTATTCCATCTTATGGGTCTTGATTCCACTAAATGAAGGTTATTTATATCAAATGGTTGGTGAGAAACTCGCGATTAATAAAATTCCCATTGTATTGGAGTTTGACGATGTCTTTCTGGAGGAATTTCCGGGTCTTCCACCAAATCGTGAAGTCGAGTTTTCAATATAACTAGTACCGGGTGCTTTGCCTATTTCAAAGACACCTTATAGAATGGCTCCAATTGAGTTGCAGGAATTGAAGAAGCAACTCCAAGAGAATCTTGATAAGGAAGTCATACACCCTACTGTATCACCTTGTGGAGCACATTTTCTGTTTGTCAAGATGAAAGATGGATCAATGAGACTCTGGATTGATTATCGAGAACTTGACAATATCACTATCAAGAAAAAATACCCTCTCACACACATTGATGACTTATTTGACCAACTAAGCAGAGCTCAATAATTTTCCAAGATTGAACTTCGTTCAGGGTGTCATCAATTAATGGTCAAAAGGGAGGATATACCAAAGACAGATTTCTATACATGTTATGGTCACTATGAATTTATACTGATTCTATTTGGTCTTACTAATACACCTGCTATATTCATGGATCTGATTAATAGAGACTTTAGAGAATATCTTGATCAGTTTGTGGTAGCCTTTATAGATGATATTCTTTTATATTCAATGAGCAGGAATGGACATGATGATCACTTGAGAATTGTATTGAAGGCCCTGATAAAGGAGAAGCTTTATGCCCAAATTACCAAGTGTGAATTTTGGCTTCAAAAAGTTTCATTTTTGGGTCAAATAATCTCAAAAGAGGGGATATCTGTGGATCCATCAAAAACCGAGGTTATCGAAAGATGGATGAGACCAACAACAGAAACTGAGATCTGAAGTTTTCATGGTTTGGATAGATATTATCGACGTTTTGTGAATGATTTTTCATGATTATATAATCCATTCACTAAGTTGACTCGGAAAGGAGTTATGTTTGTTTGGATAAAGGAATGTGAAGAGAATTTCACAGAGTTGAAAAGAAGGTTATCCAGTGCACCTGTGCTCACACTACCTTGTAGTGGAGAAAGGTTTGTGATCTACAATGATGCATCCAAGAAGTGTTTGGGGTGTGTACTTATGCAAAATGATATGGTTATAGCTTACTCCTCAAGACAGTTGATAATCCATGAGAAAAATTACCCAACTCATGATTTGGATTTAACTGCGGTAATATTTGCATTGATGAATTGGAGGAATTATCTTTATGGAGAAAGGTGTGACATTTATACTGATCATAAAATATTAAAGTATATTTTCACACAAAAGGAGCTGAATATGCGCCAAATAAGATGGTTGGAGATGATTAAGGATTACAACTGCTGAATTCATTACCACCCTGGGAAAGCAAACAAGGTGACAGATGCATTATGTCGATAATACCACGCTAGCTTATCCATGATGAGGATCACAAAAGATCCAATATTTATGGATTTACAATGGATGGATCTTGGAATTATAAAGAAATGGTAAAAATCGTATCTTTCCTAAATGAATTCTCAACCATCTATACATGTGAAGATTAAAGAGGCACATAAAGTAGATGTATAGTTACAAAAGAAGGTGAGAAATGTTCCTAAATTCAACTTTGATTGTGATGGGATAATAAGGTTCTGGAATCAGGTTTGTGTTCCTCCCATCCCAGAATTAAAGAAGTAGTTGCTGGATGAGGCTCATAGTTCTTCATTCTCTATTCATCCTATATTCACCAAGATGTATAAGGACCTGAAAGAGTACATCTGGTGGGATGGCATGAAAAGAGATGTTGCTAAATATGTCTCTCGATGCTTGGTTTGTCAGAAAGTTAAAGGTGAGAGACAGAAGTCTAAGGGGATGTTAAAACCATTACCCATACCAGAATGGAAATGGGATAACATCACTATGGAATTTTTCACTGGATTTCCTAAAACATCCAAAGGCAATAACGCTATCTGGGTCATAGTTGATCATTTTACAAAGTCGTCACACTTCATCGCTATTAGAGAGGAATACTCCCTCGATCATCTTGCAAGGATATATGTAATGGAATTGGTAATATTTCATGTAGTACCACTTCCCATTATATCTGATCGGGATCCAAGATTTACCTCGATGTTCTCGCATTGTCTTCAACATACTCCAGATACAAAGTTGAGTTTTAGCACTGCGTATCATCCTCAGACAGACGGTCAGTCAGAGAGGAAAACTCAAACACTAGAAGATATGTTGAGAGCCTACTCTATGGATTTCAAAGGTGGTTGGGATCAACACCTACCTTTGGTGGAATTATCTTATAATAATAGCTTTCAATACAGTATTCAGATGGCTCCTTATAAATCTCTCTATAAAAGAAATGCAGGACTCCAACATGATGGGATGAAGTTGGGGAAAGAACGCTATTAGGAGCTGATCTTGTTGATGAGATGGCAGAAAAGGTCAGATCTATTCAACAACACATTAGAGCTGCTTAGAGTCAATAAAAAATTTATGCCCAAAACCAAAGAAAAGACCTAGATATTGAAGTGGGAGATTAAGTGTTCTTATGAATATCTCTTTGGAAAAGAGTAATGAGATTTGGAAAGAAGGGAAAGCTGAGCCCTAGGTATATCGGTCCTTTCGAAATACTGGATCGTGTAGGGATGGTTGCTTACCGATTGGCGCTTCCACCAAATCTCTCTCAAGTTCACGATGTGTTCCATGTATCTCTCCTGATAATGTACATACCAGATCCTTCACATGTACTCATCTAAGAAGTTGTACCGCTAGAGCATGGTCTTTCTTATGATGAACAACCGATAGAGATTCTGGATCGTAGCGAAAAAGTCCTATGGAGCAAGAACACTCGCTTGGTAAATGTTTCATGGAGGAACCAACAATTGTAAGAAGCTACATGGGAGCTTGAGGATATGATGATGGAGAGGTATCCTCATCTGTTTGATACAAAGTGACGAATTTCGAGGGTGAAATTTATTTTAAGGGGGGTAGAATGTAACACCTGAGACTTTTATGAGAAATATTTTGTTTTTATGTTATATACATCATCAAAGTAATTTTTCACTACACAAAACACTATCTTGGTTTTCTTTACACGCAATCGCGACCTTCTTCAATAGCATGCATCGTACGCAATACCGAGTTTCACTAAACAACGATATGCTATTAAAATATTATTAAAACTATCTGTTATGAATAGTACTAGGATCTTTTTGGAATTTTATAAATATTATTTTTCAAAATGGACTTCATTTTTTGATTCGGGATATCAAAATTAGCCTAGGGTGAAATTTTGGTATTTTTCTGAAATCATTCAATTTTTGATGAATAGTGAAAACACTAGGTTACTATTTAAAAACCACCTCTTTTATTTAAATAATTATTTATTTTATTTAAATTTATTTTAGTTCATAAGTGATACATAATACATATATACGTTCAATGCAATTTATTGGTGTCATTTTATAATAATTTTAGATATATAAAAATTTTATTGAACTTTTCACCATCTTTTTCCCACCTCCTCGGAGAATTTCCAAATACACATAAAACATAATTTTACTGCTTTTGTGAGTGGAATTTTGAAAATCTGAGAGACACGGTAAATATCAAAGACTAAAATATTGTTAAATGAGATGAAAATAATTTTTTGTGAATAGTAACTTTTTACTTTTTTACCACAGTTAAAAGTAAATACAGTAATTAAAGGTAAAAATGATATTATTATTACCCTAACAGGTGTCCTAATTCTATTGGATAAGTGTAAATCGACCAAAAACAACCTTATTAATGAAATATGACCATTTAGGCCCACATGGATTAGATTAGAACATTAAATATTAATTTATTTAATGAAGGGTTAAAATAGTTAAAATAAATGTTTAATAACTAAATCATTTTTAATATAGGTTTATACATAAGATAAATTCGACTATAAATATTCATTAGAAAGATAAATATATTTCCTACATAATGGAATTTTATTTGTAATTTTTATACTTTAAATAGATAATTTATTAATGACACAATGATGATACAATAATTATATTATTAATGAAATATTGACATAATTGATGTTATAAATACCCAAATAAATGTAATTTGACACTTTTCTTGAATTAAAATAATTTTTTATATTAATATTAGATGTTAGTATTGATTTTATTAACTTTTTTCGAACTAATATGTCTGTTATGATTTTCAAAAAAATCAATTACCAAATAGTGTCAAAATTGACATAAAATAGTTTTTAAAACAAATATTATATTATTAATAGTTATTTTGTTCCTATAAATCTATGGTACGCCCAAATGACTTAGATAGGGTTATACATATTAATAATAAACAACTTGGGGTTCGTTTGGCTTGTTATAGTATGTTTATTTACCTTATAGTGTAAGCAAACTTGAAGACATCGTAAAAGATAAATTATCTAACATAAAGTTAAATCTAAACGTTATGGTTAAAATAGATACCTAAACTTGTCTAAATACTATTTTATGAGAGGATTTAGACACCTCCCCACCTTACCTTCTAAATAAATCAATTTTTAGCTATTAAAAACTGAATATGACTTTATAAAAAAAATAATATTTTTAGTTTTTCCAAAGGTGCCCCTCTTCTCCCTTATAAAAAGGCACCTCCTCCCTCTCTTCCTCACACCACTTTCATACTTCATGCGCATCCATCCCCTGAAAAATTATATTATCCACTTCCCCAGATACATACTATAGGAAATGGACTTTTTCAAAGACCAATTATAGTGCCCTCAAAGGTGGTCACAAAGAAGCGCTTCAAAGAAGAGGTAATGTCTGTTACCGATTCTTTCAACATTATTTCTTCTTCAACGTCTCCTTATTTAGTTGTTTAATTATTAAGTAATAAAATCAGTATCACTAATATAATGATATGTTATTATAAGTATTAAACAACCCTATTTCACCATCCATCCATCCTACGGAAAACAAAATCACTGCACGTGTGTACGTACGGAATACCGTCTCCACGCTGTGGTGTAATCTATTTTCCACCACCACCTTAATTGGATGGGTATAATGGTGTAAATAATAACTATATATGATTATTTTAAAGTGATATTAATTCTGAAATATCATACATACACTTAATTAAAATTCCATTATAATGGGATCGATATCATCGCTTCTGCATACGTACGGAATACCGTCTCCACGATGTGATGCGACTTGTTCTACATGATTTTCATTGCATATTGATTACATAAATGAATTGAGTTAATAAATATGATATTTATTACACTAATACTATTCTGGAAATGAGTTATCTATAACCTAAAATGATGAATAAGAATTTATTTGACAAAACATGCATAAGAACAAAAACAAATAAACACCCGAATAACAAGTAACAAAGAAATATTACTAATAATTATCTAAGAATATGACCATATATGATATCATAAAAATAAGTATTATTATGTAATAAGTCAATTACATTTTTTAAATCATTATTCAGGAGGTTCGGACACTTACGAAGCAAATCGGACCTAAGGTAAGGGAAAATATCACAATCTCATTTTTATCCGAGATTGTTTATACTTTGGTATTTCCTAGGGTGTATTTTATCATCCAAATCCATGTTTCCTAAATATGTAATATTATTTCCATCCACCTACAAATTTTTTAATCCAATTTTACCATTCGGTGGGTTTTTAGTAAAAGATATGAAATGAATCTTTTGTGGTTTTTTTCATACGAGTTGCTTTTTGACTTTTCCGACAAAATTACGAGAAGAATGTTTTTTTAACTTATACGGCATGAATGGATTTTAAAAAATTATTTCCAAGAATATTCTTTTAAAATTTTTCAAGTTTATTTTCAATCAACTTCTTTAGTTTAAAATTATATGACATGTTAAGAAAGGAAAATGATTTTGAAACATAAACGATATTTTCCTCAAGAATGCAGTTCAAGTGTTTTATCAAATTTATTTTCCATCTAAGATACTATAGGGTTTTGTTTCTATCCCAATTATTACATTTATTTGATTATTTTGTGATTGAATTATTTTTATTAATTACTTTATCTTATATGAATTATTTTATGATGTAACGAGGATTAAGAATCCCATTTTTATTACATGGGTTATGCAGTGATGTATGATTTATGATTTTGTGGAACACATAAGAATGGTATCATTATGAGATGGGTGAGACCAATATCTCCCTCAAATGAATTGGGTAATGATTTATATCTCATGAGATAGACATGGCTAGAACGGTAGGTTAATCCAGTTCAGTGAAACAGGACTGAAACGAGGAGTAAACTCAGTTCAGAAATGGACTTTGTCTGCTATGATAGTCTTTCCAAAGAGTCTTGACTACTAAGAAATGATTCTCTATGATTATGTGTGTATTCCAAAAAGTTTCATGTTTTATGTTATTATTATTGGGATTACATTTCAAAACTATGATTTATCCCATGTTATGAGATTATGATCTCTTTTGCAGGTTAATATTTCTGAAATGATATGTTCTTATGAATTTGATGTGATTGATATTTCTTTTTTTTAACTTTACTGAGCATTTGAGCTCGCCCTTTTGTATGTTTTCTTGCCCCATGTCATGAATAATGTTATTAAGTTGTATATTTCAAAAAGGGACTCTAGATATTATGAAATGAATGGGAGACATCGTAAATGATTTATGAACCTGTTGATTATGTTTCCCAGTTTCTAACGAAACTATACTTATATGGTGCTTTCATGGTTTTGTTATATGTTGTAATAAATATGATTCAATTTTGATGTATTAACAATGTATGTAATGTATGGGTCATTATTCTAGATATATCCTCATAATCATGTGATGACCTCAGGATATATCGGCTTGGTTCATGAAAAGGTCATTTCGAAATGTCAACCTGATCACCCAAAAACCTTTAGGAATGCCATTAAGATCATGTGGAATCTTTATAAATGTCATGTGTATCAGTATAAACCCCTCAATACATTTCATACATATCAAGAAAACAACCATAGGCTTGTCAAGAAAAAATCCTCTCTCACGCATCCCTTGTATGAAATAAATCCTCAGACATGATGGGATGATATCATTTATTATGTTATCCTTGTTAGATAAATATCCTTAGTCATGTCAAGAAGACTTTCTCAGTCCTATTATCCTTTTCATATATGCATCATCATGAATTTCAAACAGACACCATCGGCTATTTCATCTTTATCAAGAAAACATACTGGGATATTTACCCTCAATCCATTTGAATCTCCATCCATGATCCACTTAGAAGAGTTCCACTTTTATGAAGAGAATATACATAATTGAAAAAGAATAATAACTGATTCCACCATATTAATTTCATACTATTTAAAGGGAGTCTATTCCATATAATCTTATTTGGTATACCTTTAATGGTCATTATCTCTCTCCACCCCTCAGAGGTTAATGAATTTTTTTGTAAGAAATCCATCACGATTATTTTTTAGTTCATTGGGATATAGTTTTTTATTGAAAAATTAGTTTTACATGGTTTTTTGAGGAGTTTAAAAGAGATTATTTAGATGTTATAATAACAAATATCCAATAAAAAGTAAATGATTGTTTGTATGCAGTACTGAAAATTGATTATAAAAGGTGGAACTATTTCACAGTGTTTTCCAAAATATTGGATAAAAAATATAGAGACTGACTCAAGCACCATGAATGTAGAATTTCCTCATGTACCTCATAATAATATGGAAATGGATTTAATTCCAATAAGGTTTGGTGTTTATCAAAGGTTTGGTACCTCATGAAATATTGGGGATTCATAAATGTGGGGATATTTGTGAGGGATGGATGAATAACGAAGGAATGATGGGAATCTATGTGACTACAAGAAGCTTCATGAAAGGTAACATTTATATGAGAGATTTGAAAAGATAGTGTTATTCCTAGCTTGTTTGAAGAGCATCCTAAAAAGGCTATGGAGGGGTTTAAATCATCATTAGGTGGAGGTTATGTCTATAAATTTAAGCTAACCCACTTTTGAAATAAGGTGATATTTTTTGTAAGTAAAAAGGCTTTGAATTCAAGAAGTTGATTCAAGAAGGTGGTTTGAATAGTGTTTTAATGGGAAGGTTTTAATAAGATTATATGATCCATAGAGAAAAGGGATTTTTGAAGGAAATATATTCTTTTAGAAAATATATATCATTGGAAATGTGTGAGCATCACGAAGGATTGAAATTAATGAAATGAGTAAGATTCGTGATATTAGTATGTGTTTTGAAAGTAGTAAGATTCAGTAATGATATATGAATTGCGATGGAAATGGGTATAAGAAAGTAGTGAGTATATCTAAGGCATTGAGTAGTATTAAGATTGTGAGCTTTGAGAACTATAAGTATTTTTCTCATAAATTTTTTGTAAAGTGGTATTCATCCAGTGGATTAATGTGGAACATAATGATGCACTAAATTAGGCACACTTGTTTTTGATTAATGTGATCAAAATAAGATTATTTTGTTAGATCAATGAACACACTTTAGTGGATATAATAGAGAGATTTAAAATTGTGATTCATTTTAAAATGACGGGAACGTTGAGTCTGCTCAAAACATTGTGACAATAGTGAACTGTAGTGTATTTTGGAACATAGAAACATTGCCTTTGTATGATCCCTACATTCATCCCAATATAGGTGAACCAGGTAAAATTACTTTTTATCATGAATTTTTTAATTTCACCTCATACATATCAACAGGAAAGGCGGGAGAATACATTTTTTTACAGTGAAACAAGATATGAAGGGGAATTATTTTTATTCTTTCATACCTTGATTCTCCCCCTCTAGGTAATTTAACCTATTTAGGATAACAATTTACATCAAAGGTAGTTTAATATTAGTCTTTTTCTATTATGTTTTTTCAACAGATGTTTTCAATCATAAATGGATTCTTATAATCAATGAAAAAAATTATCAAATATATATTACATGGATATAGATCCACTTTTTATCATTAGGTGTGGAATTATTTATAGTATTAATTCATGGGATTTGGAAAGTGTAGAAACAGTTCATTATCTAAGGTTGATGAAATGGAATTGGATATATACACAAGATAAATAAATGAATTAGTGAGAGTATTGTCCAATGATATTTACTCAATGGTGATTTATTGTTAGTTACCACATTCCATGTGGGAATAAATATTAAATATATATGTTGGAGAATAAAAATTAAGAGATTAAAAAAAATAATGTTTTAATGAAAAAATATGATTAACTGAGAATGAAATCTAATGAATCATTAGATGCATTCTTTAACTGAGTTAATTTTGTTGTGGAAGACATGTGTGATTTCAATGAAATTTTTGAAGATGTAATGATAGTTAAGAAAATCTTCAGAAGATATCCAAATCAGTTCAATACAGAAGTCAATTTATTATAAGATAATGACCTATTGGAGCTAACAATGGATACCTTTCACAATACAATTATGACATACAATATGAGAAATGAAGATACTATGATTGTGGAGAAAGGTATGTCCAAAGATTAGGAATTCAAGGAAATGATTGTACTAAATATAAATGATGTACAAGAAGATTAAGAGGTGGATGAGATCATTTTATTACCTTCCTCAGTAATAAAAAGAGAAAAAATATTGTGTAGAGGGAAACATACATATTCATTTTATCAATGTTGAATAGTTGTACATCTTTTAGTAAGGTTCCTAATATTTTTCAAGGTAATAATGATGATAATTAAATATTATAAGGAATAAATATTTAGAATATATAATAGGTTGGAAGGATTTTATGAAAACATTATTCAATAAAAAGAATATTATTTCAAAAGAAAATGACACTTCATAAGAATGTGGTTAAAGAGTTGGATGACTACATGTATAATTGTAGAAATCTATAGATGTAGTTATGGGTAGCTCCATGATAAGGGAATAATGAAATGATGTTGCAGAATACGTTTATGGAAGGTTTATTCAATAAGAAAAATTAGAGGCCACTGTTGATGATACATATATTTGTAGATACAAAATGAAAATTTATAATCGAGTGGTTTATGATGAGAAACCTTATATGAAGATAAATGTTGAAGATAAATCATATATGAAGGAATAAATTGAAATTTTTATGTATTGAATTCCAGAGAAATCAATGAAGGCTATTGAGAACAATATCAAAGTCACAGAATAGAAAATATTAATATATTTTTTAATTGACACATGAAAATATCACATCAAACATATCGATGAACTTGAAGTGGAATTTTTTAACCTAATAATAAAATTAGGAGAACATTATAGAATGATATCTTTCGATATGACCATGGAAGAAAATATTACTCAAGAAAATGAAAATATTGAATTGGAGTATATTGGTCTGGTGAAATAGAAGTAGTACTAATATCCAAATGAAAAGGTTTATAAGGGTCATGATCACACATATAATGTTTTATTGACTGATATTAGACTATAAGCACTCACTATGTGTTTATAAATATGATTTGGGTAAAAATTTAAATAAGATGGTTTAGAGAAACTATGAAATAAGAAGTTATATGATAATGACTAATTGAAATACACTTTATGTTAGGTGTTATTTCTGTGGAAATTCGAGACATTCACAAAATATATGTTCTATAGAAAAAAAGAACCAAAGGTAATAAGAGTTTGAAAGGTGGCCACATAGTGTTCAATATTTGATGAATGATTTTGATGGTCACTATTTCATGTGTGGAGGATTCAGATACATGAATACATGTTTCTCATAAACAATGTAATAGAATGTGATGAATTAGAATTAAAGGGGTTGCAAGAAGTAGAACAAAGAATCATCAAATTAGTAGAAAATTAAAAATGAATCATATTCCCTATAAGATAATGTTAGTCAGTATTAATCTAGGGAAGAGAAATTTTATCAATCAATAATGTGAATGAAGTCAATGTAATAAAATAATACATAAAAGTGTTTTGTTTTTTGATCTTTTAGATATTTTATTTTAAGGACCAGATCATGGTGGAGTGTGGATCCTTTATAGAGGATTTAGATCTTATATAGACCGAAATAAGGATATTGATAAATGCATTAAATATTAAATGGAGGGTGTTTTCAAATTCGGAAATGATAAATTTTTGGATATTGTTAGCTTAAGAAAATAACATTTTGATGGAACAGTTATCAGACATGCTGATGTATTGGTTTTTGAATGTGTCTATCATAACATGATAAGTGTTAATTAACTGTGTGACTCAGGTAATTCTATAAGCTTTATGAATAAATGGTGTATCATCAATGGAAATATAAAATAGTTTTTAATAGGTAGCTGTAAAAATGGAATATCTACCTTGTTATTAGATAAAAAGATGTGTTCTTTCTATATAGAGAGGAAGAAAAGAAGTTGTGGAATAAATGACTTTGAAATCTATGTAAACAATCATTGGGAGATTTGGTCAAATGCGAGGCAGCTCAAATTCTACTCAAGATATCATATGATCATACTCACATCAGAAGTACATTTCATCATGGGAATATTATTAGAAATATATTCAATTAAAAAGTATAAAATAAAATTAGAGTGTTTCAATTGGAGCATTCAGATGTATGTGGCACAATCTCAACAAGATAAATTTATGAGAAGCGATATTATTTTCCATTTATTGATTAATTTTGTATTATAACCTGGGTATTTTTCATTTCATACATGTTGTATGTTTTTTGTTTCTTAAAATATGGTAAAGGGAATATAAAAGGATTCTTGGATAGGTGATTCAAAATTTTTATACATAAAATGGTATAGAATTCAGAAACAAATAAGTGGAATATTATATCATGAAACATGGGATAAGGCATCAATTTTAGAAAGTGGTAACTCCTAAAAAAATTATAATTTCATAAAATAAATTATATAATAAAAAATAAGGCTATAAAAATGATAATTAAAGAGGTATTACTATAGAAAATACAAAATGAAGCAGTTTTGACATTTTCGTACATATCCTATATGTCTTTTTTGTTTTTGAAGGAAGAATAATTTCCATATGAGATAGGGTATATAAATTATCCAACATAGAAATACGTTTGAATATATGGAATTAAATGTTTTATTATTAGTAAGTAAAAACATGGAACATTCATGTTATGTTGAGATGAGGGAATATTTCATAGATATTTAGGGAAAAGAAAAGAATATAAATGATTTAATAAGAGAGCATGAAATGTTTTTTAAATCAATGATTTCTACATAGTATAGAATGAATATAATCGTCACTAATATAGTGAAATTTCAATTGATAAATGTGATGGGGACGAGATATAATCTGGGGGTAGAAGTGGAAAATTCATATTTGGAATAATATACTGACGATGATAATAAGTCAAATCTTTATAGCCATGAAAGTAAAAGAGTTGAGATAAAAGTGATAGGAAGATTATCATTAGTGATGATTAAGATCCAATTTAAGCATTGAAAATGAAGAATTTACAAAAGTTATATTTCTTATCACAGGTATAAAAACATTTTCTTTTTAAGAATCAGGATATAATAATGGGATCAACCAATGAAAAAAGGGCATGTTGAAATTGAGAATAATCATAAATGTTAGATGTTTTTTAGTTCATCAAATAAGAATATTGTTGCTGAATTGTAGGACATTCTCAATATGATGAATGATGATAATACAATGATTAAAAAATAATGACTAGCGTGCAAAGGGTACTTCCAGATATAGGTTATCAATGTTGATGAAATATTTTCACATGTTTTGAGACTAGATACTATCAAATTATTCATTGAAATAATAGAGAAAAAAATATAAAATTTTTCAAGATGGTTGTCAAGTAAGAGTATTTGAATGGGGTTCTAGAAAAATAAGTGTATATCAAGAAAATTTACTGTTTTCTAATTCATAAAGCTGAGAAAATATTTTTGGGCCGATGAAAACACTATAGAGGTTAAAGAAAGTACAGTGACTACATTATTCAAGACTCACTCAGTTTTTAATGTAGTTTAGCATTCACCGTGGTGGAGTTGATTAAAATATCTATGTGAAAATTTAATTTAATCAAATTATTATTATACTAGTGTATATTGGTAGCCAAATATTTGGTGGATTAGATGAATTGTAGTGAAAATAGTCCACCGAATTCCGGAAATGTTTGCTTGAGATATCAATGATTGGTGAACTGGCCTTTTTTCCTTGGTTTATAAGTGACACAATGACGGAATGAAAAAATCACTTCATAATATAAATATGAAAAGGATTTTTTTTATAATATTTAAAATATATAATTTCAATGATATGATTACCCTAATGGTATCATTTATAAAACTATCTTGAGATATTGAAAGGAATGTGGGTAATATCCACGAAAAATATATTACATTAGAAGTATATTATACTTACTAACAACACATCCAAATAATATATTTTATATATTCAATGAAAATATTTATCAATGTAATCCTAATTAAATCAACTAAATTACATTAAAAATAATACTTCAATGTATCAACGGTTTAGTGGATTTCAGTTTTCTTTATAATAACAAATCTCCCCAAGATTTATTGGGTATACACATGGAGATTGGGATATTTCAACAGATGATAAAAAATAATATTTCTGTGTTTCATTCTATCTGGTATGATTTTTTATTTCTTGGATGAGAGAGAAACATGATTTCATTTCACTTCGCAATGTGGAATCATAATATATTTCATCTAATCAATAATGAACATAGTTATTATGAGTCATGATTAAACTTAATGATATGATAGTTGAAGTGAATTATCTGATAGGAATCCATTGAGATAATTAATGTTCTATTAATCATAGATAAAGTCAAGTCCATAAACCATAGGAGAAAAACATTGGAATCTGGTTTCATTCCATCATATAGAAGGTGAGGTATTGGCTTGTGAGGTTGGATTATGTTTATATTGAACTATAGGTTGTATACATTTTGACAAAAGTGTTATCCAGAAAGGGGATTGAGTAGTATCTACTAGATCATGGAGTTTAATAAAATCCAAACTGTTCAAATAGTGTGCAAATGTGACCCCTACTCATATGGGATGGTTTGTTTTTCCCTTTTGTGGTGATATTTGTTTTTCAAAATATTGTATCCCTAGAGGACTACCTTCTGGTTTATTGAAAAAGGCGTTGAAAATATCATAATCAATACATGGTTAAAGGTGATAAGGGGGGTTTAAAATCAAAAAAGATAAATATGATCAATCAAAGGTTATATATCATCAAATATGGGGTTCATTATGAAATCAATTGACGGTTTTTGGAATAAACTGATTCATTAAAGTACTTTTCATGCTACTATTATTTCTCTTTCCATGCATGGATCATGTGAGATTAATGTTTTGGTTTAGTAAATGATTTACATTAATCATAATCTAAATAATCTAATTATATTATAATATGAATGAATATTTATTATTGTATAAAAATGTGATGACATGTCAATAAATGCCAAGGGGGATATTGTTTAACACATTTCCTTCTAGGAATCATTGCATTATTATTATTTTGACCGTGTTTAATAACAACATAAGAATACAAGGTCTGTTTCAGAGTTCTGGAGATATTATAAACATGGCATATATAAGGAAATCTTTGAAAAAGGAATGTTTTTTCTAGAGGTAATTCAAAATCATGCTTATGAAATGTGGCGTTTTCCAGTGATTTCATAAATTTTCAGTCCAGAATTTTGACAATAACTCAATAATCCTGAAAGAATTATTTACATGAAATCGATATAAAAATATTTTATAGGTAAATTTTTTTTTGATTCTTTGGTGTTTCGTGAAGTTTAGTTGCTTCGTGCATGGTGGGTGTTTCATGAAGGTGTGGAGCTTCGTAATGGATAGCTGTGTCAAAAAAGTATGATGATAATCTATGAGACAATGAGAATCCCCATGAATGGTAATAATTCCTTGGGAATTTTTTTAAGATTTCGAGCTTCATGAAAATGTTTGAATATATTCATGAAATTGTCTTAGAGGGGTTTAAATATTCACCAATGGTAATATTCATCTATTAATATAACTGTACCGCACATTTTAAAGAAACAAATCCTAAATGAAAATATAAAGGCTCTTAATTCATGAAGGGGGTTGGTGAATATTTTTTCTTTTGTTAATTTTTTCAAAAGATCGTTTATATTGTAGAGAAAGGGGGTTGATGAACGGTATATATGATTAGTTATAATTGATTTCATTGCAAGGGTGTCAGCATTGAGAGGGTAAGAGATTCATCGAAGATTTGATATTTTTGAAAGTAGTAAGCTTCTTGAATGTAGTAAGATTCACTACGTTGTACGCATCATGAAGGAAATGATCATTATAAAATAAGTGAACATCCTGAAGGGAGTGAGCATTGGGAAAGTAGGGAGATTTTCAATCCAAAAGGAATTTACCATAAAAAATTTGTTAAAGTGGTATTTATTATGTAAATAAAAGTGAAACTTAATGATTCAAAAAATTATGTGTAAAAAATTTTGATTCATGTGATCAATAGTATATTATTCTAATGTAGCACTGATCACACTTAAGTTGATAGAGTATTGATCATTAAAATTATGATTGGTTGTCCTCCAGGAGGGACAATGATTCTTCTATATTCATTATAATATCAATTAACATTAGTGGATTTGGTACATCATCATATTTCCTTAGTATTCTTATTGGATATAGTGCGGTGAAGGTTAACCATGTATAATTTCTATGTCACATGCATGCTTTCATTTATGATCATACATTTTATGGAAAATTGAGAGGAGAGAGTTTTGTATAAGAATGAAAAAAAATATAACTAGGTATTCGTATTAATCAATCATACCATGATTCACCCCCCTCCAAGGGTATTTATCCTAGTTGGTATCATAATAAGGAATATGTATCTATGTTTCAATAATATTATAAATACTGGATATGTGAAATGGGAATTCAACTCGGTGTAGGTCCCTCAAAATTCTATTTACTTTAGCTCATAGGACCTTACTCCCCTGGTTATATAATTTTTTCTCACCCATTAAAATATTAGGAAAAAAATTGAACTATGAGGACATTGATTTTTGTTATAAACATGACATATAGGATGCTTTACAAATGCCGATGATCA
Organism: Viscum album; assembly: GCA_963277665.1. Lineage (NCBI taxonomy): Eukaryota > Viridiplantae > Streptophyta > Magnoliopsida > Santalales > Viscaceae > Viscum > Viscum album. The sequence goes on from OY728125.1 coordinate 510,979,824, forward strand.
ATTAAAAAACATGAACATCATACCTTTCATTGTGGGGTGAAATCCTTCATGGGTATTCTAATCATATCCCATCATGCCTGCTTTAATGTGTTTGTACTACACTGATATGTAGATCTCTTAACCCCTTACCAACTCTTATTTCCCACATCAAGCATGAAACCCACTAGCTTATTGATTTTCATTGATTATACAACTAAATAACCAAAATCCACCAATCCATGAAACCATAGTATATAAGACTTTACAATTTTAATTTTTTATCCCTGGTATCCTATTTAATCTTATTCTATCTAGTTTTTATCACACTAAGATTAAATCACGTGGAATTACAAATTTCTATTCATAATGTCAACAACATGATACAAATTCCTTAAAAAATGGGCACCCACCTTTCTATATGATGTGAACTATGAGGGATATGATTCCTATTACAAAAAAGAATTGTATGATGCCCCCATATAACCAGATATAAAATAGAAATGACGAAATTATTTCATATATGTCTATTAAATAGGTCATTAAACTGCAAAAAGTAGTGAAAAATGAACTACATTGGTTTTGATTCCTATTATCTTTGGATTCATAGGATGTACCATAGAGGTCCAATCCCAAACCTAAAACACCAATCACCTGTTTGGATAACATTAAACTATAGTGTTCTTTTCTACATGGATTCAAAAAAATTACCTCATTATTAAACAATAAATAGAAACAGATAGAGATACTTTTAAATAAAAATATAGTTTCATTAATAGAAAACCCTATCACATTTAAAAGGAATAACCACACAATCATTTTAGCAGTCTAACCATTCCCATATTGGGATTTGGGGATGATTAAAGAACATATCATAAATCTATATTAAAGTCTCTGAGTATAAAATAATTCCCCCACAATTGGTATGATGATACAGACATCCCATTATCTGAAATATTGGGATTTCCTAACAATAGTTTTGTTGGAAACCCTAATGAATTCTTTCCTTTGGAAATTGGGCTTATGAATTGTTACAGATGATGGTGTCACTGAGAGTATTTTTTAGATAAAAACTGATGAAATCGACATTAATGATTGTGAAACCACAATTAAGAAACCAAAATATAATTTTAACTATCACACATATCATTTTGATGGGAAACAATTGAAAACCAGACCTAAATATTTCAATAATAAATTATATAATGGTTTCCCATAATGAGGGTCATTTTCATGAATTTGAGGCACAAATAATTACCAAACTAACTTCAAGAATGAACTATTGTTTTTCCTATTTATAAATAATTGTTCATTTTTAAATCTTGAGATGATACATTAATCAGATTCCTTGTTCCTTTTTGTCCTTGTGGCTAAAAAAATTTTTTTTTTGCAAACATCAGTGTGACCCACGACCATGGAATTATCAAGAAACCAGGATAAAACCATAGTAATGATAGAAAACTCCACAAATCACAAAATAGCGACATCCATGTGATTCATTCATAATTAGGTGGTGAATAATATGTTTAGTGAATACCACAAACATGGTATTATCATAACCATCACGACCACATGAAGAGGCTTCCCTACACTAATGTATGAAATCCCACATTTCTCTGGGAATGAAGTGGTGAAAATGATGATGCCCACCTCCACAAGACTATTCGTAGTTTGTGAAAACAAACATCCTCTATACCATATGAAGTAAGATCAATGGGTTTATTGTTGAGAAATACCAGTTTAAGACCTACCAATGAGGGCTCTTGACAACCGCCAACTCTCATGCCATCCCACCAATGTCCCTCAGTTTCTTGTCTTGTGTACCAACCAACAGATCATCAACCTGTAAACTCATACCCACGAACCTAGGATATATAATTGGGCATGATAAGATAGAGATCATATGGAGTGGGATCATATCCATGCCTACAAAAACAAATCCTCACCAACATATTCCAATGGAATACAGTTAACAAGCTTACATTCTGGCACACCCAAACCAAGTCTTCCCACATATTCCAACAGTATGCATTGGGGAAGGTATATATCCCCACCACCACACCTAAATCCTATCATCATATTCGAATGTAAAAAGGAGGAATGAGTAAGATTATATATCCCCTTAAATGTCATATATAATCCATTATATATTAGAAACTGAGAATGTGAAGTTCGATATTCATCTACAAACTCTACTGAAGGGAAACTATATTATTGAAATAATAGAAGAGATATTCTATCAAATTCATTCACTTGTATAGATACATGGAAAGATTCATATACCATTCCAAACAACTAGTGTATCATATAACCATGATAAACATGGAAAGGTGTCTACTCTAGAGAAAACACATATTCTTGTTCACATAAAATTGATTATTATAAAAATCAAATAAAGGAAGCAACATAGGAAAGAACATACATTCCTTAGTCCGATAGGGGTTGAAAAAAGTCGTTTTGAAATCACTGAAGGATAGGTGAAAATTCATATCAATGAAATATAATTGAATATTCCAAAATCTTATAAGGTTCATTCTCATATCCTCACTCAAATTTATGTACATCACCATGATTTAGAAATTACCTTAGGGAATGATCATATACTTATCAATGAAGTTAATATGAATATTCCAATAGCTTACTAAAGGCTAGCTCATATTACGACTCCCATAGACAAAAAACTAAATGAGAATAAATTAGAAACTATATAGGATGAGGTTCATATATCTTCTCTTATTCCAATGGTCTGTCACCATATTCTGATGGGGAATGAATATTTCAACTGAGATCATACATCTGATTCAACGAGTATTGACCAAAATATTTTGATAACCCCACAAAGGTAGGGTCATTCCACCATTGATGACCTAGAAATTCAGTTGAAAACCCCAACCACTTCTCTGTAGTGGTATTATATCCCCAAAACAAAAGTTTATCATTCGCATATTCCGATGACCACCATGCATTTGAATCATACCCCTGCCCAACCCCAGAAAGAAGGTCAACATCTTTTGGATATGATGTTAGATGAGACTCATATTACTACAATAGTAAATGATATTGTTCTTAAGTCTATATTATGTGTATCTGCAACACATCATGCGTCTGAAAGTACTACATCTAAAGAAGAAGGTGATAGCTACAACGAGTGCCCTCCACATAGTAGTATTGATATAAATTACAGGAGCCTTTTCTAGAAATCCACCATGGACATCCTCTCCATGGTGATATGTCACCCAAAAAATAAAATAACACCCTTCTCAATAATCCTTTATTATAGCTATGATCATATGAACATCTGAAAAAAAAATATAATCGAAACCCTAAATTTTTATAATCTAATTCAGTCGAATATAATCATGGGACAAAATGAAGACCATAACATAACTCTCGATGGGAAAATGGGTGGTATAAATCTACAGTAATATTTTTTAAATGATTGGGTGACTATATTTAAATAATATGACTCTATAAACATTTTCACCATCAATATAGAAAAATATGTTGATCAAGTCCCATGTGTTTTGGGTCACAACACAGAAATGGTATCTTTATATAGTGGTGATATTAATGCCAAAAATATGGTCTCACAAACATTTAATCAAGGTAGCAACAAAAACCTCGTACCATCAAATTATGATTTTCCACCTCCTTGATATAATTATACTATGAGTAAAGGTAAGGACATGGTTTCATCCCAGTCACCCCATAGAAGGTCTGAAATCCACACCATATAAGAATGAATAGTATTGTTTTGGAATAAGATGAAGAATTTGTGACATCTCAAAGAGTAATTACTCAGGGAAAATATCCCCCCTCTAAATCCCCTTCATGTATAATGATATGTCCATCCTATGACCCGTGTGGAGAGATCTAATCTGAATATAAGGGTAGAACATGACGAGTATATTGGATTCTTATCTAGGAAACTAATTTATAAAAAAAATTGAGTTCTAAGATTAATGTGGGATTTCACCCTTATGGATACAGCTTACCCCTTATCATGATAACCTCACATCTCTAGATTGAATTGAAACTCAGAAGGATAGGAATGTGGGATAACCAGATCAAGCCTCACCCACTCCACAAGAACAAAAAAAGGCTTAGATCGACGTACCTCTAGAACTCCTCAACAACATTGATTCCCTAGTGACCTGGATCAAACCATTATAGGCATTTTTCTCCCATACAACAAAAATAGAAGAAATACATTAAATGAGTTGATGAAAATTTGACCCAATCCAATTTTTTTAATCCAATCATCTCAATCATTGGATGTATTGGTGAACCAAAACAAAATATCAATCACTTCATGTACTGATGAGGCCCTATGATGGTCGCATGCCACTAGTAGAGGGTGAAAAAACTATGACCTTTTATATGAGATATAGTATGTCCAACCATCATTTGTTATAGTATCCTTTCGACATGGTATATGGGAATACATTAATTATATATTCCAGTATTAGTATGTTGTGGAAACAATGATTGGATATCTCACTAATTGAAAAAAATTAAAAATGATAGGGTCTCTAAATTTATGTCTAGATGGATGTTTCTAGCAATCTAACTCAATATATCACACTACTAAGAGAAACCATTGGAAGTCTAATATGAAAACCCTCAATATTAGATGAAAACACTTTAAATCCTAATGAAATTCCAAGATAGAATTTATGAGTTAATTGAAATGGAACATCAGCTGGGAGTATCCATTCTGTTAACTATGTAAAAATATCATTCCCCACGCACGACATATGGAAAAGGCCTGGAAGAATATATTCTACTATCTTCATTCTCATATTAGTAACGGTGGACAATGGTTCACCCAGGTAGGCCCAAAATAACACGAATCCTATTACCAAGCCTCAAGAATATAAATACATCCATCATTTAGAAGTAATCTATGATAAAGAATTCCTATGATTTTTGGAATAGAATATTATCATATTTTAATTCCGAACTGAAATAGTTCTGGTTGAATCCTTATAGACATGGAAATCAATGTATTTAAGCTACCGAAGCCTCGAAAACCCAATGAGGTCAACCTCAACGACTTCCTAGTCTATTTACCCCTTCATAAAAGGTTGTTACACACTATCATGGATGGATTTTTCATTAAATAATTCCATTAAAGAATAGATGATTCAAGAATGTTGATATTTTTAAAATAATTGGCTCAAGTAACCTGTCTGGCTACCACCCAACAAGAATAAGGGAGCTAATGGAACGATGTTCTAGTTAGGTGTTAACCAAAGTTCAACAAATGGATGATTAATATGATTATTGACTAATCTAATGCCACTATAATAGAACAAAATTGTAGAATGGTCATGATTCCAACTACTATGGATATTCCATTGAATCTACATCACATTAGAATTTTTAATTGTCAAATATAAGTAAATGTATAAGGAAAATTATTATATACATCACCTTGAATAGATCCAACGCGTTAATATTTTTTTTCTTTCCACATGTGTGGAATATGAAAAGCAACACCAAATGGAATACTCATCTATTGAAGTGATCAGTTTTTATTCTATTAAATATATTTACTTAACAGACCTTCTCCTCAACGATGAACACACCTGCTATAATGAGTTCCCTATACTTGATTTGGGAACTATACGGTGATACTAGATAAGAAGAGGGTATATGGGTGACCTAAGTCATTTACAAACCTAATATAATAATCATATCCCTATAGCATCCATTTATGCGTATGAGAGCCATGGGTGGGATCTTCAAAAAGCTTAATTTTTGCACAAAGATGCCTAATAATTCTTCAATGGTGATGTAAACCCAATCAAATTAAATGGTTAGTTAGTGAGGGTCCAAATGTAAGATCAACCTAAATAGAAGGGAAATGTAGCATGACCTATGCTATTAGTAATGTATTATCCTTAAAAATTCATCTAAACATCATTACTACCAACCTTAGGAATTTAATATCATAATATGCATGCTTAGGAGAAACCCCACCAAGGGAACTGTAGGCCTTTGGCATAAAAATACGACATAATAAAATAGTTGGAAGCTGTCCCATTGAAAATCCCAATCCCAAATTCTCTCAGTCATTCCGAAGAACCCATAGATACCTTTATCAAGGCAATTTATAGTCCCCAATACTTTATGATAGATGTTACCATTTTTGAGGATTACATGGTTGAAACCACTCTAGCATAATATCATTCCACCATCTCATTCATAGATAATTTTTAAGAAGAATCTATCAAGAGACATATCAAAACCCTTATTATTTTCTGAAATATTTAAAATGTCAATATTTTAAGTTGTCTGGTTGAGAATGGTTCCTGGACCAACCTCATCTCACTCCATACCCTACAACATTTGGGATATGGTACAGAGTAGTTTTCTACAATGAATTTTACCATTCATGTTAACAATAATACTTAGAAATAGTCTCTCAAAAAGAGCATGATCATGAATCAAGTCATGAATCTTTTATATAATGATGATTTCATGGTTATCTAACAACACATAGTTTAAAATTTCTTTTTTGGAATTCCATGGCTTCATAGGCATGTGGTGGTGCCATCAACATTCCATCAATATCTGAAATACACCATAAATGGGAAGGTAAAAACATTATATGGTGACAACACCCCATTTGAATATTGGGCATCCATGTATATTGAGGAATGTTTCTTTAAATGGGAAGTAAATAAAAAAATGATGGTAGGGGGTTATATTATGGTTTCCTCTGAAAACAAATAAAAATAGTTCCATAAATATACAAAGAGAATGTTCAGCAGAAGAAATATGCGACTAACAAATGATATTAGATTTATAGACTTAGTACTAACAATATATTAAAAAGAAAAAACTTCATTGGAATATGAATATGTGAAAATAAATGTGCCAGTAGAAGATAATTTTTTCATGGGATAAATTAATGGATTACCTATTAGGATACTGAAATTCAATTGATCCATTATCATAAATAAAACATTCCCCCTAAAATTTCCCTATAACTCAAGATTTTAATGAATTTCTATCCATTGAAAAAAAATACTATAAAAACATCCTTATAATCCTTACATGGGGTCATTGGTTGTCCAGGATGTCAATGCCTCTCCTTGGGATATCTCCTACCTCAATATAGATTGATAATAACCCCAAGTATCCACCACACCAAAGGATTACCTCACATTTAAGGAGATGGAAGAGGAAGATGTTGACCACATGAATACCCCTCTTACATTCATGGATGGTTTCCACACCACCTTCAATGAGTTCAGGATGGTTAATATGGGAATGATAGAAAACCCACAAACTATATGTATTAGTTTTCCATCCCTCCTGAATAACATGAGATGAAAATTTCATCTATAAAGATGTATCAATACATATCCCCTTATAACTATACAGATATTCCTATGACGAACCTCGATGTAAATAACATTAATATAGTCTTTCCAGATGACCAATGAGGTTTTAAGAAGGTATACATGAGAAATAAACCATATCATGCTACCAAGGTATAATCTGATGTTTTAAAATCAATTAAAGAATACTTTTTTTGAGATTTACCGTATATAATATTTCTTACCAAGTTCATTCCCATTAAAAATTAGAATTGGTATATTAGGTTCAAAAACTATTTCATGGACCTTAATCAAAACTTCCAAAATAATGATTTCATCTTATCGATAATAGAAATTTTTATCGAATAAAATGAGAGTATCAATGAACATTCCTTTAAGGATGGGTATTCATTGTAAAACTAGATCAATTAGTCCCCAAACAATGAGGAATACACTACCTTCAGAGAAACTCAAAGTATATTTTTCGACCAATTCATTCCATTAAGACTAATTAATGATGACACTACATATCAATATGCCACAAATTTTATCTTCAATCCCTTCTTATTGAAAGTCACAAAACACTAACTTGATGACCTGATGGCTCCATCTCGACAATGTTGTAATCACCGGACTGATCATACAACTATCATTGAAAAATCACCATTGCATAGTTTGAAGTAAAACCCTATGATGTGTGATTTTGGAGTAAAATCTCGAAAATTCCATAGATATGTGGTACACAAAGACAACATCGATGTTGATCTAGAAAAAACTATTACAATATTAAAAATTCCACCTCAAAATATCAAATTATTGGGAGTGAGACAAGGAATGAAAGTTTATATCAATAATTTCATAACCAAAATGGTTTGAAAATATCTCACCTTCTATATATTAATGAAATAGGGAGTCACATACTCATGGGATGATGAATATCAAGGATCATTTAAATACCATAAATAATTACCTACGTCATCCTCTAATATTAATGTAATTAGTAGAAGTAAAGGCACTTATCTTATACATGGTAACCATGGGATGGAAGCTCCATGACCTCCAAACACATAAAAATGAATAAGGTAATTAAAATAGTCTCTAATATGTCATATTAACAATGATAGATACCATGGATCAATTTTGTTATATTTATAAGAACTTCCTCACACTGATCTTCACAGTGAAAAATATGAGGTATTACTTGCAGCATCACAGAGTCCACATGGTATATCCTATCAACCCACTCAAATATATTCTAGACCACCTTATGGTAAAGAATAATTAAGTATAATGGGTGGTTATACTTCAAAAATATCACATTCAATTTTTTCAATGAAAGAAATCAAAGGGAAGACACTTTAATATTTCTATGTGGAACATCATTCCTTGAAAAATGTAATATTAGAAACTAAAATTATAGATGTAGATGTTTTATATTACCATTAAACCTCCAAATGATGGGAGATATACTTTTATTTTGATTCCTAAGGTACACATGTAATGAAAATTAAAATCCTAATGCTCAACTCAGTTTGTCTTAGGATACTATTTATTTCACCAAAAAAGAAATTTTTTTCCCAATTCCATAGGATTTTATAAGGGATGAACTATTAATGAGGTTGAATACCAAGACCTTATCATAGGTTGGGAGGAAACACTCTAGTAGTTTATTTTTTTAAACTAATTTTAAAATGAAACTTATATTTGGTGATAATGTAGATAAATGATGAATATTCCTTTAAAAATTAAGAACATTATCCCCTGACTAGTTACATGAGATGAGTAATAATATAATTCCATTTTGAAACAATCCAACATCACATCCATTGATCATATGATTGTTATTCCGATTTAGTGGTTAATGAAAAGAAGTCTTGGATGATCCTGACTAAGATGAGGTAACCTTCTTTATAACAGAAAAAATGGTGGTCTCACTAGTCATCATCAGTGAAATTAATTATTTTAAACAATTTTACATTTCCCCATAGCATGATGAGCCTATTTTCACCCTTGGATGGATAGACCCCAAAATAGGTTACCTGGAAAATAGAACCCTCTCACTAGATCATGCTAAAAGGGAGAAAAATAGATTCAAGGTAGAAAAATTCACCCATTAGGATGGGAAAATTGATAAACAAAATACATATATAGATGATAATTTGATGGAGTCCCCCCCAACATGAATTTCATAAAAAGAAACTCCCAGCATTATGAAGGAGTTCCATCTAAGCTATGGTTACGATCAACAGTGTAGAACATAGACCTCCCATTAAATTAAATCTCTTTGTTAATACTGAAAGATGATGATGCATGACTTTATAAAATTTACCAGGAAGTGGAACACATGTCATATTCCTGAATACATTATCCATAATCTCTTATATTTCATTATTTATGTTTTTATTCCATTCCATTTATTGTGTGTGGAATTGGTGTTGTGTTACCATATCTCCTATCTATAGATAAGGAGTTCAAGTAAATCCTTACTGCAGCAGACATCTATTCCAAATGGGGAGAGGATATACCCTATAAGGATGTCTAGATGAAATTCATCAGTAAAATTATGAAGTCTAATATTATCAAAAAATTCGTTGCCCCTCACATGATATTGATAGAAAAATGGACCAATGCATATTATTTGATTAAAGAGGCTATACCGGGAGTATAATATTGAGTCTAACCATTCATATTACTATTATTTTATTCTAAATGGATAGGTAGAGGATTTTAATAAGACTTTTTAGAATATACTATAAATTGTTTTGGAAAATACAAGAGGTACTAGCTAAAAACGCTCATGTGAAAATTATGGGATGACCATACCGCAACCCTCACTACCACACAAATGAACGAAGTTGAACTAGTTTTTGGAATAGTGGTCGTGTTGCACATAAAATTCATATTACCTTCACTCTAAATATCTATTAGTAAAAAAAATTCAGATGATGAAAAATAATAAAATTATATAAATGAGTTATAAAGAATTGATGTGAGAAGTTTTCATTTGCTGCACATCCTCAAAGCCCATCAAAATTGGATTTCATGAGACGAATGTTTTTTAAATGGATCATTACTCAAAGGATAATTTGTATCATTTCTCAGAAAACTAATGATTATTGGGATGAAAGCCCCAAGGATAGATCCCAATTAGGAATATCTTTACATCATACAAAAGGACTTCTCTAACAAGGCGTGCTAATTTGAAAAAATAGATGATGAAAATATTACACCATTACCAACGCGAGGTTTCATAAGAAATAATTTTCGTAAATTAAACCCTGAGAAACAAATCTATAACTCAGAGACTTTACACTCCATAGTATTCCACTTTCATTGTATATAATGTTAAACAACATAAAAGACGTCATTACCAAAAGATGATAAATATCATTGAAGAAATAGTTATCTCACTATATAAAACTATAAGGTTGGAATCATAGTCACATGATGTAAAATTTCATCACATGTGTTCACCTTATATGACATACCACTTCTTATTATGCATGATCCAAATCCACACAGAGAGTGTCATTGGTATGGGTTTTTCATCTCAAGATATGAATTTCCCACAACCCCACACATGTTCAGTGTAGTCTGACATGACATGGTCATTGAAACATCATTCATGAGGGTTCCTTATTAATCCGTTAAGGGAATAAAGTCATTAAAATTCATTATAAATGATTTGGTAATTTCAAGAGTAAAATAAAATAAAATAAATCACTATATCCAAATGATCATGTTAGATTCCCATAATGAATCATATAAAAGAACTACTTGTGGCTTCATTACTATTACCACAAGACACATAGTGAATACTGAATCTAAAATCTTAGTCCCAACAATGATTTAATATAAAAATATAAATAAACCCCCACACACTACATATTGTATAGGATTGTATAGAAGGATTCCCTAGAAAAACATGTGGATTTATTACTAGTTCCACATGATTCAAAATGATTTCTAGATCTCATAATATTGGCCTAGAAACAATATTAGAAAATTTGAAATACCATGTGTATGGGTTGGACGTATATAGTAGATTCTCATATAAGAACTGCATGTGTCTTGATTCTTGTTGCATCAATATACATAGTTATTCCTAGATCCCAAATCATTGTCCAAATCACAATACATACAGATGGAAATTCCCTCATTCTTGCATATGGGCCAGACTAGTGAAGGGTGTTTTCCCTCATAAGTAATATTTTTGGATTGATTATTGTCACCAAAGGATACATAATGATGTATAGATTTTCCATTTTAGCCCAAAATAGGGTTTTTCACCACATTCATTAATGTGCCGCCACTAGAATCACATTACTGTAGTGATTCCTATCTAAATTAAAATCTGAACACTCACCCCCCCTTAAATGCACTGTAAATATGTTTAATTGACTACCCAATCATCCATTATTTCTCACACCATGCAAGACTCATGTGTTATTAGAGAATGCAGAAATTTATTTTAAGAAGCATAATTAAGATTCGTTGTATTCAAATATATGGGAACACATTTTAGTTTCATGATTATAAAATAAATGACATGGGGTATTCACATTGAATATAACATCTCCCAATGACCATGTACTTAATAATTCATGTTTTATCCATTTCCTTGAAAATCTATTCAATACATGTTGGTATAGCCGTGAGGGTGAACAAACACTACTTTGATCTTACATTAGAAACACGACCAAATTCATAACCTTTATATATGAGTTAATACAAAACAATTCCTTCAGTTTATATACTTCCCTTTGAATCTCATGGTAATTGGGCCAATATACATTTAGTTATCCTAGTAGTAAATTAGTATTCGAGACTGGTTAATTCAAAGGGACCCCTGGTAGTCGATTCTGAATAAAAAATGCCTCAATGATTTTTCTAAGTGGATGGTTTAGTCTTAGTGGAAATCCCAACTACATCTTGGAGTTATTATCCGGACTACGTAAAAAATAGTATTTCACCATTATTAATTGTTGACATATACAAACCCATATCCTCATATTATTTTATCATATATCATAGGGTTATAATGTTCACTTCCCAGAACCCAACTATATAGGTGCATTCATATTCCCTTGATGATACTTTTCTTTTACTCAAACTTATTAAAAATGAAATATTATAACATCACATTTAAGAACCATTAAATTTGGAAAATGTATTTTAAATGGAGTACCAACTTCTTTGAGGTTCTAAAACAATTTGGGCACACAATTATCTAGAAGAAAAATTAAATGTCCCATTTTCATCTAAAAATTCACAGATTCTTTAAGTGATTATTATATTAGAATCTCATAAACCATGATCCCATGTCCTCCTAGTTCTCACTTATAGCATATTTGTAATAGTGATAAATCAATCCCGATGGAACTTCATTAGGATTCCTTGTAAAATTACACAATGAAAATGTTATTGTTCCTAAGGTAGTTTTTTGGATCCTTTAAGGACCCCACTATGATTCCTTGTAAAATAAATAATGGCTAATAGATTATTTATTTCTAATATTTTGGTCCCTAAGGAAATTTCCCATTAAACCCATTGGTTATTTCTATAATGGGGTGATTTTAATCCCAAAAATAATCAAAGAATCCTCCACATTATTTGTATTTAAAAACATTATTTCTCTCATCCATTCCCCCCATGGGAATGAAGGGTCAAAATCATCTATGTGACTTATTCCTTTATATTCCAATTCATTCTACAAAGACTATAAACTACATAATGATGAGGTTCTCATCCGGATTCCTTAAACAGTTGGATTCTAACTTCCTATTCACGTGAAATTAAACTATATAACATGAGATAAATCTTTACAGACATTAAACATTATTAAGTATCGTTCCTCATATGACCCCTTACCGACATGACATCTAAATTATCTATAGAAGAAAAAAAATGCACTCGCTCTACATATGTGAAATACTTCTATAGGGTGTCTTATGTAAATAATCTAAGTGTGAGTTGATTATAATTATCTTGAGATATATAGTGTTTGTTGTATTTCAGTTTTTACGCTCTATAATGAATTCTACACTATGTTATAACTAGACTAATATAGAATTCTTGGTCACATGGGCCTATCCGTAGTGCGAAGGGAAACAATATGATTCCCTGATCAATTTGTGTGAGTCAAATCTTCATAAGTAATCATACATTTGAACTATGTATTGACTGATTCCTATTTATATAGGAATCTGGTGACACGTGGATCTCCAATCATAGGAACCAATTGAAATATAGATGTGAAAATACCCCACCCTACATATGGGTTAGACATGTAAACAAAATTTTCTATATAATATCTATGTGTGGGTTGATTCCTATCATACCCGAATACATAGTGAGACATTGATCTAAAATTAGGGACCTAGAAGCAATATATATATATATATATATATATATATATATATAATATGCCCCTCCCAATATATTTGATGGACCTATGTAGGTATTTCTTCCATAGGACATATGTTAGTGGCTTGATTCTTATAATCATAGGATACATAGGGAAACATAGATCATATATTTTCATCCCTACAATAGATCATTGTTACTTTCTATAATTCTTTATAAAAACCCATATTTGTTAGTGTTTTATACTCATTAAAAAATATAAAGTCCCCCACATTTCCCATTTCATACAATCTCACAAGGATCAATTGACTACCTATTTCTCCCATATTTCTCACATCATACGTAACATATGTGATCATAGTGACCCCTAAAAGCCACTCTACATATAATGATTGAGGTGTTTTCTATTCAAATATATGGAATATAATGCTTGTCACATGATGTTAAACTTCATGAAGATGGAATTTCCAAATAATGTTCATGAAAATGATGATAGGTCCTTACATAAAATAGATCTCCCCTCATGTCTGTATATCATATAATTTAATGTTTTATCACTTCTACCTACAATGTTGTATAATACATGTTGGAATGGAATATAGTTTATTTGAAAACATCATGAATCTTATGTTCTCCAGGAACCAAAATCAGGACTTCGATATTTGAGTTAATACCAAACCATTCCTTGAGTTGATATACTTCTCATGGAATCTGATGGAACTTGATCCCATGTAGTCTTGTTTCCCCTATAGAAAATTGATAATGGAAACTAGTTTACCTAATATGACTGATTAGGATATACTGGTGAATACTAAATAAACCATAGATCATGAATTGTTGATTTTTTGGTCCTATAGTAAATTACCCCTTAGATATATGGGTTATTTTCCTGATTATAAATGATATAGTATTCCTCAATTATTAACAGTTGACATATACCCACTAATCTCCACCTCCTATTGACTTATATTCTTTGGGTTATGATATACACTTCCCATAACCCAAATATTCAATAATATTATTAAACCCCTGAAGTTAATCATATATTCATAACACCCACATTTAAACAATATTATAACAACATATTCGGATACCATTTTATCCCAGGGTATACATCTCCCTTGAGGACCCAAATTTTTGGATTTAATCATTCCACTTCACATGCTGTTAAAAAATATGACATGTGGTCTATCTGGAATATCCTAAAACTACATATAGTTGTATATCCTATACATAATTATATTATATTGATGAATACTTCACCTCCATAATATGAGAGTATATAGATATTCCATTTTCCAATATATGAGATAAATCTATGTAGAGGGCTATCTGGATGAATACAATATCAAGGTTCACCAAAGGATGAAAAAATATACATCTCCCAGTGTATGAGCTATGACTATGCATGGAGTTTTATATATGACAACTACATGTGGATTTATTCCTATTATCATAGAATATATACCAATTCCCATGTTTTCTAATATTTGTGCAAACCATACTATTCAAAACAATATTTCCCCTTTATTTTGCATGAAATCGATCAATGTAGGGATCCTTATCTTATGTGAGCTACATGTGGATCTATTACTAACCTTCCATGAATTTTTTTGAAACATGGGTATTATATCATCAGCCCAATCATAAATTATATACTATCCCAACCTTCCCTGGTGCTTGATCTATATTTATAGCTTTCAATATTTTATGGATGTACGAATTCATTGATTCCCCGACCAGTGGAATACTCCCCCAATATGAGATCCCTTCTTATTAATGGTATCATCAACAATTATATATCATGAACCAGGGAGATATTTGGTGGTCCTACTTTAGGGGAAACATTCTTTTCTCCCCAGTATACATGTTTGATCTATGTAAGTGGATTTTTAATTTCTCTGAAATGATATGTGGCCTCATTCCATTTTTACAAAAAAGATGTAGTAACACCATATATTATTAAAATATGGATCCGATTTAAAAAACATCCGTCCTCTATTAAATACAATCCAGGTCTATATAGTGGGTCTTTTTGAAGGAGATGACTATGGAATGACTGATTCCCATACAAAATTCATATAAAAACATGTTGATTGGAAATTTTGAATATTTCATTGGCCCCAAGATCTAATCCACCTTATATGAACTTAAAAGGATTATGTATCATCAAGTTATATAAGAAATATTTAGCTACTCATGCCAATGATATGTGTGTGGACTATTTTAATATAAAGAAGATCTACAGAATATGAACTCCCACATATTTCTTCCTGCTGGTAATATTATGAAAGGATAGACAATTCCTCTAGAATTCAAATACCCCCAACCAATTTAGGGTTCCATAAGGATGTATTTAATCATTCCCCATCACATACCACATACTTATGATATGATGTTAAACATCAAGGGAGACACCATTTTCAAATGACATTAAACTGCACGACAAGTATGCCCCAATAACAATACTAAACATCATCCATCATCTCAAGTTATCAAATGACAAAAAGATCCCGAACATAGTCAACAAATATTAGGAGTTCTTAAATCAAATTTTTTCTCACCCAAAACCATAAATCAATCCTCGTGTCTTGATCCATATTTATAGCTTTTAAAATCTCTTAGGAACCATATATATCTATAAATAATTGATCTATCCTTTATAGGTCCATTGAATATGGGAAATATAACATCACTCTCCCTATGAGATATATCAATCCAAATACTCTATCTTGAACTAAACAATATAAAAATAAATTTAATAGATTTATCAATAAGGATTCATATTCCATAAATCATTAATAGGAAATTCTCATATAATGTATTTTAATATTTGAGCATTTGTTTTCACGTTTGGGTTCACTTGGTATTATAAAAACCTGGATATATTTGATGATCTATATAATTCTGAGTCGAAAAAATTCAATGCACAAGAAAAATTTTAGAGATATTGATAGTGAAATGTGTAATTAAAAAGATTTGTTCATTAATTGTGTATAAAGGGGGATGAATCTAAGGATTCTTGATTATCTTCTAGGGTTCCTTGGATGAAATACTACAATATTAGTATAAACATTAGTCTTCTATGTTCTATAAACCCTCATGTTTCTAGTGGGACATGTCATTTGAATGATGAAGATTCATAAACTCCATTTATTCTACCACCACTAGGGGATTAAGAGCCTCAATAATGGAGGAAAACTTATAATACTCCTTTTTAGTGGGTTAATGATAGGAGAGTGAAATTGAGAAATAAGCCTCTTAATGATCTATACACGCTTCATGATTCTTTATCTCTTCTTCCAAGTGACTCATATAATAATGCATGTGAGAATTTTTATGAAATTATTGGTCAAGTTATTGTGATAATTACCCCATAGATTGAATTAATGAACTGTTTTTATCAACTTCACATAGAACCATGTCATGGTATGAAAATTTATTCTACTCAAGGTATTTTTTTAGTGTTATTTATTATATTTGTTGATATTGGAAGATTACTACACCCAATTTAGTATAAATCTAGATTAGGTGATACTATTGACCATGATTTTCCTCTAAAAACGTGTTAATAATAATTTTGAAAATTTTGTATGATGATAGTCTTTGTAACATACCACTCTTAGTGGTCTCCTCAAAGGGTTCATCAACATAATTAGGAAATTTCATGATATATTTATATATCAAAACCATAATGGGAAGGAAACCAAATGATGGATATTAAAAATTATTGTCTTGGACCACTCGTCTTATATTATCAACATGATCTACCATCATATAATTATCAAATATTCCTCTATCAGTACTGTGGGGATAGTTTCCATGAAAAAACGTCTTCATCATTTGAGGGATATTTTTCATGACGATGGAGTTTATTTAAAAGGAATCATGTGACATGAACCAATTCTATTGAGGCCCCAAACAAGGGGTTCAGTGAGGCATAATGAGTATCTACACATATAACTGGTTGGATCATTACACTAGATATGTAATACTCCATACAATATTTTTCATTTTCATAAGAAAATTAAGTAGAATCATTAACATGGTAATAGGTAATATTGGAATTAGTATCTTCATGCATCTGTATAGTCTAGAATTTACAGATAAGATAGAGATGGCGTTCCCCTTATAGATCAGAACATGGGAGAGAAGTCCTGTATTGGATGCAACAGAATAGATGAGTAAATCTATAAGGGGTTTATGCAACACATATGATTAGTATTTATAAATGGTATCCAAGAAACCCATCATGGAATGAAATATTATATGACCTATAATCAAGAAACTAGTACTATCATTGTGGATCAACCTGAAGGTTATGATGTATGGAATGAAATTTAGGAAATTAATTTCTCTTTTAATGTTGACTACTTTATGTATGTATAAGGATGATACATCTACCATAAATAAATGTATCAAAAGAGGGAAGAATATGTACTTAAGGATTTTAGAGGTATTTTGGTACCCATAACTACCTAATTTTTCACATATCAGGCTAAATAGAAACCATAAAGGCCTGATAATCCATTAAAGAGTATTTCTTCATTTAATGTGACTTAGCAGATAATATAGATTCCTATAGGGGAACAACTAGGTTGACATGATTACATTCTTAAAGTAAAGCTTACTTCACTAATGTTTTGACACAAATCATAAAACTAGCACCCCTAGTTGGAGAAAGGAGTCAATTTATAGTCGTAGAAAAAACCACACCAGCTTGAGACTAGTATTCACACTGTGTTTCACTTTATAAACCCATGAAGCGTACTCTCTAGACATAAGAATTTCCCAATAGGATCCAAATATTTCTCAAACATTTCAAAATGGATAATTATAATGATGCAATATATTTTTCTAAAACCAAAATTGAAAATGAAGTATGAAAATCCAACCATTGAATAAAATGATTGATTGATGGTCCAACATCTAATTAATCATATCCTTCCTAATAGAGAACAATTGTTATTCTGTTGTTATAGTATGTTTAGGGTAATCCTACACATCAATAATAAGGTTGGATTAACCACACATATATATAACGGTATGTATTCACCCATTCTGATAGATTTCCCATAATTTGATTCCCACATTATGATGGGTCTGATAAAAATAGTTTGTGATGGTACTAAAATGAATGATCAACAATTTATGATGATATTGTTGAATGTACAAGATGAATGTATAAATCTACACCATATTGTAATGATGGATGGTGAAAAATTATTCTATCAATATTTTATAGCTCAGTCTAACCCATAATGATCTTCACCATTCATTAGAATTTTTTTTGGCAAGGTGCAGATCCCATTTCGAACTAGAACCATTTTTGGTTTTCATAAATAGGAAAGTATTATTTTTGAGTAACTCTTGGAAATAAGATGATGATAGAGATCATAAACATCCTGGATTAAAGGGGAGTGATTCAATGAGTACGATATCCCTTGGAATGGTTTCAAAATATGATGGATTTGTTCAATGACAATTTCCTAGATACAGTAATGGAAAATGAAATCCATCCAGTCCAAAGGTTTTGGTTTGGAAAATGTATGGATACGTCATTTAGAGGGATGAAGATACATATATGTAGTCTATTTGATAGATGATAGTTATATATAACAATAAAAAAGAGACCCTTTAGAATATTTTTTCATCAGATGAGACTCAATATTGTGGATCAACATTGTGGTTCCCAGTGATCATAGACCTTTGAGTGGACGTATTGGATGAAATCAATGAGAAAAAATACATCATGGCCAAGATATAAAAAAATCATGCATTAGAATAATGTTTGAATCATAAAAATGATATTATAAATAGTAATAGTGTGTTATTGGGATAACATAATATTGAGTTAGTAATCAATTCTTGGTCTCATAATTGGGATAACCGTATAATATCTCATGATCACATGATCCATTCTTACACTAAATATGGAATGACTGTGATATGGTCATTATAATCCTGTTAATAATTATTCAAATGCCTAACACCGAAGTAAATCAAATTAATCAACCATACAACCTGAGAAGAACAATTTCATTCTAAAAAACATACTATGGATCAATAATATCTAGTTTATAAGATCCATTCAAAAAAATTATATTTATAATGAGAATCATGAAACCATATCACATATTTAGATCACACACTTGGTACTTTTGATAGGATTTTATGAATTATTATTGAAAAAAATATATAGAAGAATGTAATTATTTTCTATGAAGGTTTGAGTCTAAGGAGATATATCCATCCCAATTCCCTATTATTTATAGGGAACATAATTGAATAGAAATGATATTTTGAAAGAACAAAATATTCTTGGAATTCCAAATGAATGAATCCTATATGACTAACGATGGAATTTAGATTCTAAGACGATATCCATTGTTCTTTTCTCTAGAATTGAACTATTGATGGGGGATGTTTTATTCTCCTCGAAAGAGTATAAGAATAATTGGTTTCAATGAAAGTCCAAAAAGACAAGAATAATCCTCCCATAAATGAAATGAAGATGATAAATTGATATAGATCATGATCCTGGGTTATATGATTCATGTGACCTTCATCAAAATCCGTAATCACATAACCCTATGAACATCAGGAAAAGGGGTTACATGATCTTCATGATCTATCCACTAATCATGTGAAATCCCATAAAAACACACATGATCAAATGAATTCCCTAGAGAAATTATTTTTTATTTAACAACATACCCATTGAAAAATTCATGAAAACCATTGTTGTAGTCATGTGAAGTAGGTGGAAAATGACAGTATCCTTATGCAATAATATTTATGTTGATCTTCCTGCAAATAGATGACACGATTCTGATGAAATTTCATAAATTACAAGAAGTCCATTCAATAAGATAACCCGATCTTGATAATGATCCTCTAAAATTCCATCATTATCTCATAATGATTTCCAGAGATGATGGAAAGTTATCAGAAAGATCCTTATACATTTCATCTTGATCTCATGAATTCCCTCAGACATGTTTGTATATTATTCTAAATAATCCTTGAATTTTCTGCATTTTTTATCAGACACCCAGGTATACATCCGCTGAACCAACGCTTATCATCCAATTAAGTGTTCATTTGATGAAAGATAAAAATGAATATATCCTTATGATATGAATGTTAGGAAATTCTTTCACATGATGGGATTACAAGATTATCATCATTATTTTATTGATCATATGAAGGACGTATATAAAAAATATTGATCATGATAATTTCCTCTAACATTCCATTGATCACAAAAAATGCCTTTAAAATTCCATCCAAGAACTCATAATGGATCTCGAACATGTCAGAAAAATATCATGATGAGTATGGAAAATGTTTGTTTGATCATGTGGAAGCCCTTTTACTATACACGTGTTTATGAAATATTGTAATGATTGAGTGTTCACATTGTTGTTGTTTATCATGAGAAATGTTTATAATTTCCTTAATGACAAATGTCTTGATCATGGGAATCTCGAGATACAATATTGAATAATTCAATCATTCCATTTATTGACTGAAGGAAATATATGAGACCTAATAAATAGGAATGTGGTGTAAAAATGGGGTGGTGATGCTTATAAAATCCCCATTTTATACACAATGAAAACATACTTAGAGGAATGAGAGTTTATTTTTAACAAGAGGAATGCGTGATCTAAAGAGTCTTCCACCTACAATGTTTTATGAGTAGCTTAAGGGATGCCAATTTTTTTATGTACACTACAAGATCCTCTCATTGATCATATTAATGATTTATAAAAGTTCAAATGAGTCATATTAGGTACCTTTAATGTGTTTTATTGATCACATGATGACTCTATGATAATAATTTCACAACAATTAGAGAATTCACTTGAAGGGGGATGAAAATGATGGAATATTCATGTGAAGGAAGATAAATATTATATATTGAGATGTTGTTATATATTTCATGTGATCTATTCATTTATCAAATATTGACATGTTGATGTGACCAATTGATCATGTGAATACCTTAATTCATATAAGTTTGATCATGTGATGACCATTGGCCATGTCATCCAGATAATGCGATACACTTTGACTTGTTAGGATGATCATGTGATGGCCTATGGACATGTTATCATTGTCCGTGAAAATACACCCAAACATTTAAACAAGTTCATCAAAATCTTCTTGATATTTCCACCTGATCACATAAGGACCTCTATAAATGTCATCCTACTTCATGTGAAGGACCTTTGGAATATTCCACATTATCATATAAAAACCATAAAAATGGAAATTGCACCATGTGATTCCCTTTAAAAATGTATTGAATATCATGTGAAAACCATTTGGACATGTTATCATTGTATGAGAAAAATACTTAGACATGTTGGTAACACATCCCCATTCATTTCATCATTTCCAATTAGACATACCCGTACATGACAATAATAAATTCCTAGATATGTCATCCTTTTCATATAGATATTATATAAGATGTATGTAGCACATCATCTATTACGCTATCCTTTTCAGATATAAATCCTCAAACATGTCAAGAATAAACCATTGGTCATTGCATCCATATCAATCATGTATATATCGATATGTACCCTTGAACCATGTGATTATATATCCAAGATACTATTGACCGAGTACTCCTTTTATGTTGAGAATGTCCATAATGGAATGGGGTTATATACTCAGGCCACCCATTTTTTCACGCTCTCAAAAGGTCATTAATTACATATATACATATTCTGTAGACTATTGATTTTCATAATATCCATTTATCCATTAGAGGATAAATAATGACTATGTTCCTCTTCTTTTACATCAATGAAAAAAGGATGGATATGTGAAATGGAAATCCACATAAGTTTAATTCCCTCAACATTCAATTTACTCTAGCTCATAGGATCCACCTCCTAAGAGTCTATCATCCTTCCCCATCAATTAGTGGATTAGTAAGTAAATTGAACTATAAGAAATCTAATTATTATTATAAATAGTATATGTAAGATTTTTCCGAAGGATATTATTTTAGGTCAAATATAAATATCATAAATTTACTTATGAGTTCAAATCATTCATGAGGTTTATAATCATATTGGATGAGGGATAATTAAAGTAACATGTCTCACATAGATAGGTAGTTGACACAATGCATTTATTTATTTATTTTCTCATAATAATCCTGAATCATGTGATTTTATGGATTGGAATCAATCATTCCATTACTATAATAAAAATCTCTTAATCCGAGGAACCTCTATTTGTATGCCCCTTGAAAATAAATTATGGTGTCCTTTTTGAATTTTTTTCTATTTTTAAATTAATTATTTCTCCACATGATTTTTAATCACGTGGTTTTAATGATTTGTAGTGATCATGTCAACATTATGATAAAAATACCTCCCAGACAGGGGTGCCTGGCTTTGTTTTATAAGTGAAGTAAGAGGCTTTGATTCCTTATATTAATATAATATGCTTGATACCTTCTAGAGGTTGGATCTCCATAAGCAATAATGATATGACCTCATATAAATCATTTTTTAATGACATTAATCTAAATGTAATGGTACTAAATTGACTATGTAGTTTTTATTTCTTTTATCACATGATACGTAGGACGCATCCTGGAGGTTCAATCCTAATCCTGAAAAACAAACTCCTTTCCTGGACAACATTAAACACCAGTGTGTTTTCCACATGACTTAAAAACATAATTATTCCCAAATTGTTATAAAATAATAGGAAACATAGATAGAACCATTGATAGATTCAAATTGTTTCATTAATAGAACACCCTCTTGTATCTACAAGGAGTTAATTCCCAATAATTTAATTCGGATAAATAGTACCATATTGGGACTTGAGAAAGATATATAAAAATATTTTAAATCATTAATAGAGTCATTAAAAAGGATATATTTATCTCAAAAGGATAAAATGATCTCTAACTCCCATACTCTCGACCAATTCCATTTAATAAGAGTCATTGGATTTGAAGCCCTAATGAACACATAACGTTGAAAAGTATGATTATGTCTCATTACATATTCAAGAGGTATTTGGAGTTTCTGTTAGTGACAAAAAAATTAAACCCAACATAAATTATTATGAAACCACAATTAATCACCCATAATAAAATGTCAGTAATCACATTAAACTTTTTCCAAAAACAATTCATCACGTATTTCTTTATTTTTGTTACAAGAAGACACATTATATGAATATTAAATAACTTGATGTTTTTGTTTAACTTTATTTTGTTTATACAGATTGAAAATTTTAAAATAATAAATATTGGAAATAAAAAATATTTTACAAAACTATTTTGATGTGAAAATACAATTTCAAATTACTTACTTTGGATTTAGGATGACTGTCATAGTTTTTATCTGAATAATTTTCATATTAAAAATGACACTGAGTCCATTGGAAAATTTATATAAAGCTTTTACCAATACCATTAAAAAAACCCTGAGTTTTATAGAATTTGACCATTCGATTCTCTTACATCATTTTCAATAAAATAAGATAAAATGTGATCCTGAAAAATAGAAAAAATTTATTATAATTTGGATTTCTAATAGTTATTCATTTTTTTGAATCCTTTAAAATTATTATTACTTATATTTTTCTGATTATTGTAATATTGTTCTTTCTTGGTGTTTCATCAAAGAGCTAATATTTTGTGAGGGTTTACTTTTATATTTTTTATTATTTTAATGTTAATAATTTTTTATAAAATCATACATGATCATGTGATTTGTAGGATATAAATATATAAAATATTACTATATTATTGTAGGATTCCATGGCTTGAAAGATAGAGGTCATGTTCTATAAATACCTTCATGTGAGCAGCTAATGACCTGTATAGTTGAGGACTTATTGGGATAATATGTCATACCATATAATGAGTATAAAATAAGGTATACATTATGATAAGTTCAAATACATGGTTACCTTAGATTAGGTTTATAGATTTACCTTTTATCTAATATCAAATTTAAGGGTTTAAACAAATAAATTTTTGAAGGAGTAATTAGTTTAGTAATTAATACTCTATGATTTCTTATTAGACGTTGGTTTTATTAATTATTAATTAAAATGGTTATATTTGTTTCTTAAATTAATGTTAATTAGTATATATAATGTTTATCTTATATTTTTATTTTACAATACCAATCATATTATTATTTATGTGAAAACCATTTTGCAATACAACATATAATAACATTACTCTAAAATTTTACTTAACCAATATTTGGAAAATCTAACCAATCCTTGAAACCATAGGTATATCAATAAACTGATTATCTAAAAACATTAAGTGTAAAATATTTTATGTTAACTTTTTAAAATAAAATTCAATCACGTCTTATTTTTTATTTTTCATCATACCTTGGAAAAACATTTATTATAGAAATGTCCTTATCTAAATTCCTATATTATCTTACTTCAGATAAAATTTATATTTTTTTCAAAATTTTAACATTGATTCCTAAATATAACCATGTTTTTTGAATAAGGACTCTTAATATAATATGTACAATTAGTTGGAACACTTAAAAACATAAATAAAACTAGACCACCTTTTTTATGGAGGAGATTATGGGATTTGTATTTTAATAGGAAATATTATATCATCAATACTATACTTTATAATTACATTATACTTATAAAAGACAAGAATCTTGTTGATAAGGTTACCATTCCATTCCATTATCAAAGAAAAAAATAATATCTACTAAATCATAATATTCATAATATATTATTATGTTCTATGACCAAGAATATTTGTATCCAAATATCCTTATGTGAAATGGAAAAATAATTTTTAAAGACACTAAACAAAATATATTTTGGAACATCGAACAATTTATAACCTCTTAGATCTATATTACGAAATTGATACCATGCCTTTGAATTTATAACCAGAGAAACTATAACAAAACTACTTCAACTGTTTAAGATAATTGTAAACCTATCACAATCATTGGGTAAAAACTATTATTGAATGTTAAAATCATTGAAAATATTTTTTATATTATTAATAAAGAAAGGGAGTATAAAATGAAGTTGTTGACAACAAAAACAACCTGAAAATGTTAGGTCAGGATGAATTAATTTGAACATAAATTCAGAATTAATGTATACAAAAAATAGATACATTAAAGGAAAAATGTAACATTGGGGTTGCATTTTCTTACACATTAGGTAATAATAATCTTAGAGCTTGTTTAACTTCATGAAAAACTTATAAATATATTTCATCATAGATAAAATGTAGGAATTTAGTGCAAAGTGATTCATAAGACCTAAAGAATGACATTTCTAAAATTTTAAGAAAGATAAAACTTTTCAAAAATAAAATTTTTTAAAATATCCATCATAAATTTATGAAATAGAAAAAGGAAAATATGGTATCATCAGTAGTTAATATTGTTATAATGTAATAATTATTATAAAATCATACAATCTTTTCCTTAACTATGATTCCATTTATGAACACACCCATACCCATTTCCCAAGACATGTACATGACATAATCAGTTTGATACAAGCTGTAAATACCTTGTTATAACCACCAATTATTACAATCTAAATAATGACTATTTCATCTCTTACATCTTAAGGATATTTCCCAATTTAGAGATTTAGTGAATTAGAAAAAAAGAACAAATAATAGGTATATTGTTAAATTTAAAAAAAAATTATTTCATTTTATATGAAACTACTTAATCCATATTGAGTCTTCAGCATCTCCCATAAATTATTTTGACTTATTAAATCCTTCTAAACATATCATATGTACCAATTTTCTTCATAATCTGGGATTATGGAAGAAAAATAAGGGATGATCTCAAATGTCCAGTAAGGGATGTCATATAACTGAAGCAATCATGGAATAAACATGGCATACACATTATGGAAAAAATAAGTAAACAAATAGAATCTATAATAAACATGAAACTAAGGGAATTGTATATATATATATTGAAGTAAATGAAATAATTGATATCAATAATATTGATCTCATAATGAATGAATTCATAATTCTGGAAATTAAAAAAATGTTATTAGGAATTTTTCTAGGACATTTTCATGTTATGGGTTGAGGTATACACCAAAAGGCAAATTGTATTATCTCATGAAACCCATCGATGTATCGTGGGTCTATAAAATTATGGGTCCCACATGTCACATTTTTATTACTATGTATTTACCATAAGATCCAAAAAGAATTTTCAACCATTCCATAAATAATTTATTACTGAATAAAACAAGGATATCCATATAATTAATGTTAACAAATACTGATACATAATCAACCCATGTTTACAGTAAATAATCATAATAAATATGTATTCTTTCATCATGTTAATAAAATAGATAACATGGTAAAACCTCATCTAGATAAAGATGGTGGATGGTCAAAAAATACATAGTAATCCTTTTAGTAATCATCCTTATTGGAATAAATATATACATGATTGAAATACATTTCTGTATACCAATTTAATAACATTATTTCTAGGATATCATCACCAAATATAAATTCTAAAAATGGTGACGTTGAATCCATAAATAGAAATGAGTATAAAACTATGTTAATAATATAATAATGCAATCATAATCCATCTAAATAAATAAAGTTGATATTTTCCAAATAACATAACCTAGGGGATGCCAATTAAACATATATGTATGTTGACATAAATGAAAAATTTCCTTAATAAAATAAATCTTGTATCAGTATCTCAAAAAAGGGATCAAGAACCAAGTTGTTTGATACAATGAGTTAAATCCTTCAAATGATAACATATATACATACATTTATATTTGAGGGGAAATCATGAAACATAATCCACATTATCTTAAATCCTTTTCAAATTTATTATCATTGTGAAAACATAAAATATCATTTAGAAAAAAATTTTATCATTGATGTGACATAAAAAAATCTGTGTCACCTTCAATATTAATTTCTAAAATGAAGAATTGAATTATTTTGAAGAACCTACATTAAAAATAATCTCTGATAATGAATCCCTGAAAATATATAATGTTTATGTTGAAAATATTTGTATAGGAAAACAAACCATGTTAATGTTAAAGAAAAAAGACTTTTATTTTTTTCAACAAACCTTTTAAAAAAATAAATGCAGAGTAGAAAAAATTCATTTTTATTAAAAATTAATTTTCATGAATATGATTATAAAATAACAGATAAGAAAATATTTGTGTGATAACCCAATCATGGATGTAAGAAGTTTATGAAGAATCAATATAGGTTAATTAAATGTTACTTGATTTAACGCTATACAAAATGCGAAACATTCATTTTAAAGTATGAAATATATCATAAAGGTGTATTATTTAGTAGAAATGTAAATTCATAAAAAATAGAATATAAAAAATATAATTAATTGGTTGATGTCACCCATATAAAATTTCTAATGGGGTGATCATTAAAAAATAAATAGAAATTTAGTTAATAAAAATATTTTCAACAATAAACAAAAAATAAGAACATTACATTTAGATGAAAATGAACTAAATTAGAATTTCGATTCCCATTACTAAATAATATATATGATTACTATAGATCCATGGGTTGTGAATAAAAAATCAAAAGAAAACATGTTTCAGAATATAATCATGTTTCAATGTATTTATGTATGTGGAAAATAACCGTTACTATTTGAGAAAAAATATTAATACAAGCTCATTCAAAGGGGGAGATTCTAGTTGAAATTAAAACTCAATTATTAATGATCAATAATGATATTCTAAATCAAATAGGTTGTATATACACCATATAATAAAAGTAGGTGAATAATACAGATCAAATCACAAAGAGAAGAATTTAATATGAAAACCATTAACTCTATCCTAATTCATTATGTGAATGAAAAAAACATTCAATTAAATAAAATTATGTTCATGAAATAACTGCCCACGAACCTTATTCAAAACTACATCCATTTGTACTCTTCATTTACTATAATTATATTAAAATAAGTATATATTAGTTAGTTTATTCTTATTTTCAACACCAGGTCTATGTAATATTTATTTCATTGATCTATTTTCATAAAATAGAAATTAGAATAAATTTAATTTAAATTAAAATAAATAAAAGAAAAATAAGGTTGTTTAATATTTGATAAAAATTATTATAAATTTATAATATCTATTAATTTTTATTTCTATTAGGATCCATGAGGTAGAAATTATCGATGAGCATGCTTTAGTGAATTATAATTCACCATGTTTATTTAGTAATTAATTTGATAAATTTTAATATTACCTTACTCTAACAAAAAATATTATTTACGTATTTATATCATGTTATACATGTCAATAAATTTTATATTCATCAATTATATAAATGCATTGTATTGCTAATGTGTTCAAATTGACCCAATCATGATCCCACCATGTTTAATGGGTGATTATGATGTGTCAAAATGGTAATATCATTATAAAAGTTGTATAATGATATAATTTTTAGTATATTATTTTTAAATATTATAATTTTAATATATTATAATTACTATATAATTAATGTAAATACATTACATAGAAATTAGATATTAGTTTCCTTTTAGTAGATTTAATTTAATGATTGAATTAACAATGATTGTTTGTTAATCATATCATTAATATATTATCCAATTTCTCATACTAGAACTAAATGATTTCATTAACATAATATTTTTCTTTTGAACCCATTCTCAAGACTATCCATGTAAGGAAGTGGTGTAAATAAAATAAAAAACAATCATTTTATGAACGTGGAGGTATATAAATACACATGGATGATGATTTTGTTTTTATAGAATGTGATAAAGGGTTAATATATTTTATTATTTAAGAATGAATAAAATATAAATAGATTTATTATTTATTAAACTCCCCATTTATACTATCCTTATAAAGAAGTGAAGGTAAATAATATATGTTGTGCGATGATTGTTATAGTCTGTACAATGCATGAATGATGATTTAATTTTTGTAATAAAAAGGGTAATAGGTGATTATTGATTATTAACAAAAAAATAATAAAATTAATTACATAATTGATTATTATTTCATTACATATCTATTTATAAATTATAATTTTAAAATAAAAATATAAAAAATTATGTTATTTAAAATAATAATAATGTAGAGCACTTCAAAATTTCTTTAGAAGATCCCTTTGATATAGATGGCACAATTTAATCTATTATATCTAGAAGCTAATGATAGTGAAATAATATTATATAGAAATGAAAAATTATAGTTTTTATGGAGGAAATATAAAATTTTAGTATTTCTCTGAAGGGGTGGTGAGATTCCATTTATATAAGTGGAGATAATTACATCTCTGTTACTATTATAACTTAATATAAATGGAAAACATGTTAAATATGAAAAGTGGATTTAAAATTTATAAAACAAATTGAGTGGGGAAGAAATAAGGTCTATCCAAACCCTATCCCCTCAATTATAGACATATTTTTACCGTGGGTCAATTCCTTTACCACGATAATTTTTTTTAACTAAGGTAATATAAGACATATACACAAAAATAAATTGATAATTATTAGAAAATTTGGTCCCAATGATTCTAAGTCGTATAAAATTTATTTTATTAAATTTATAAAATTAATATAAATTATTTTTTAAATCCAAAATCATAATGTTTAAAATAATTTTGAGAAAATTTCACTTATGTTCTGGAATATCAAATATTGGTTTCAAAATTTTAGAAAAATCTCTAAATTAATAAATTAAATAATAAAAATAAGATTTTTGTGTAAAAAATTTCATTAAATTAAAACATATATATATACTAATAATGCCATAGATGTCATATTATTTTTAAAAATGGTATTTTCACTATTCACCTAAGAATCATTATTTTAAGAAAAATATGAAATATTATAATATTTAAATTATTACTATGAATAATCGAAATATAATAATTTTTTTAAGAATTTAATTCTAAATTTTATAAATTAGAATTTAAAATAAGAATGTATGATATATTGAAAAATTATTTTAATAGAAAATTAGTATTTTTAGAAAATAAATTATTCTAAATCATGTTTCATATTATTTACTAATTAAATTACTATTAACTAGTTACACATTTCTAATATATATTTTTCATCACTAATCAAATTCTTCCAAAAATATAATTTCATATTTTATAAAAAGGTAATATTTTGAAACACACATTTCTTGGATTAAAATTATAGTATTAGTCTTATTAACTAAACTAATTAGATTTAATTTATATTAAATATTCACATAATTTAATTTATATAAATAATTACTAAATCACTTACTCTAATTTATTCTTGATAACTAAATGATTAGGTTTTAATGGTAAAAATATATCACTATATAGATTTTGTTTTTTTTTTGTGCAAAAATAGTTATTAAAAATATTGAATTATTAAAATATAATCGTATTTAAAAATTTGGGGGTGTTAAAAAAATTGAAGAAAAATAAAAATCTAAGAATTTAATCCATATAAAATGATAATAACATCCTCAAATCATTTTATTTATGGAGTGATGCGGAAAGTGATATTTATTTAGATATTTTATTGAATTATAGTAGAACATAATGTCATAAAATTATTGTTCTATATTCAAGTATTCTATGAAATAAAAAATATTCATGGAAATTAAAAAAATATAATCCCATAATTATAAGTACCAATTCTAAATTTATTATAACATTGACGATTATTATTAAACATCATCAATTGATGAGAAAGATAATCCGTCGGAATTTTAATGCATTGATTACTAAAAAAATGAAAGAAAAACATTACATTCTATAAATGAAATTGATATATTTTTTACTCTTACGAATCAAGAAAATAATAAACTGAAATATACATTTGAGTATACTCAAGAAAAAAATTTAAAAGGATGTGAAATAATTCCAAAATTTACTTCATAATTTTAAATGCATTTAATTAAATTAGATACAAATAATAATTATTATTATTGTAATTTTATTCATTATAATTTCATTGATCATAATTGTATTGATATGAATTTAGATACAAAATATTTATATGAATAAAATCATAATATGATTTTTTATGTTAATTCATAATTGATTTTTTTATAAATAAGATTATTTAAAATTTATACAGGTAAGGAAAATTTTGATAAAACTTTTAATTAAAGAATGAACTCTAGAATTACAGGTGTAATACAATTTACTTTTGTTAAAACCTACATTCGTTCAACTTATTATGTACCCAAACGTGATCCTTTTATACTAAATTTCAAAGTGTTCACTTGAGTGAATATTATACCCTAAAAAAGTTCATTCTTTTTTATTTTATGATTATTTTCTATAATAATTAAAAAATATACAACATAAAATGATTTTACAAATATGTGTTCCAAACCTTTTAAATTTTAAAATAACTTGTCCCAAATATATATGGCTACCAAGAATATAATTTTCCATTTTTTTATAAAAGATACTAAATAATGTCATAAAAAATATATGGTATATGGATATATTTTTTTTATGTGACTAGAGATAAGTCAAAATTTCAAAACATAAATAAGTTCAATAAAAGATCAATTTATTATGGACAGAATATATCAGGTGAAAAAGTCGAATTTGGTGATAATTATTTTAATATAAAAACTAAAATTTCAAATATTTTGATATTTTTTATGATATAAGAATAACCTTATTATAACATGTCATTAATGTGATTAGGTATATCTCGTGACCATCATGAATAAAAACATTCTCTATTCAATGTATTGAATGTTATTTCATTTTATACACAAATTGGCATGCAAATGTCTATACACATGACTCAAAATAAATAATTCATTATAATTTTCCTTGAATATGTGAATCAAAAAGCATATCTTGATTATGGAATATGATAATTGGACTCTATAATTTTTATACTTTAACAAAACTTCTATAGAAGTGGCATGTTATTGATATACCAAAACATATGTTTATATGAATTAGACTATGTGATCATACCCATTTTCGAAAGAAAAATATGAAATACTTAAAATCTAAATGTGAACTCTCAAATACCGATGCATTATAGTTAATACACCTCAACCTATTTTGTCTAACTGAAACAAGAAATATTGGTAGAAAATAAAACAATGTTAGCTCAAATGATAATAATAGGGAATGAAAACCCAATATATACCCACATTAGGAAACCCAAACTATAGAGAAAGGGGATATTTATCTCCATATCCTAATCGAGGATTATTAGTTTTCTTGCATCTCCCAAGGTCCATATCTGATGCCCAACATCTCCCATGTCATTAGAAGAAACTACATAGAGGATGGAAACCACACCACTATAATGTAAAATCATGGGGGAATAATATAATATAGAGTACCCACACCCAATTGTGATATGATTTCCAATTTTTATAAGGATTTCCCCTTCATTGTGTGTTAGGATGGTTCCACTAAATATATAGTTGACCCAAACCATGGTGTGATGGGGGTGGGGACCAGTTGATTGATACAGGACCCACACCTTAGAGTGATAGGTGTTGGAACTTGATTAGTATATAAACCACACCCCGGTGTGATAGGGGTATCTCGCTCAACCTTTGATGTGATCATAGGGTAACCATAATCTATTGTGAGAGTGGGTGGCTAACGCTAACATCTATCTGATGATCTTACATGATCGCTAATATCGGTCAACCACCACCCGGAGATGAATCACACATTCAATACTACATATCATTGTAAAATTACTTTAATAATTATACTGACATGTTATAAATATTAAGCTTCAAAATAATGGTTGATAACATGCTAACATCTGAGTTCCAAAGAAATTGATATGGATTTCAGAATTTCATGGGAGATAAAGACGATGTGTACCTGGTGTCTCACAACAAGTGACCTTCCCTTGTATATTGGGGGTTTTCATACATGGACATGGATTGGGAAGAGACATTATACTAAATAACATGTATATTTAGAATACAACAGTTCTTTACCTCATATTGATTTCTATGTCCTCCCAGCCCATGCTTGTGTAAAAAAGTCGGGCACATATACCATAGACATATCTGAGTACATGAATTTTCATGTGTACTCTAGTTGTTCCCATGTTTCTGTCTATTTACATGCGTGTTTACACCTAGTTTACACACTAATCCTCTATAAATGGGTCACATAATGTGTATATCGATATACAAAACATGTTATATTAATTGTTTCTTGAAAACATAGTCACCAATTCAAGAGGACTACACATCAAGTGTTCTATCAGGATACATTTTGGTTAGATGGGTTTGTATTGGTAGTAGATATTGAACCTTGAGTTGTATCATTGTACCTAATTTCTTACATGATCCTTTATTTTCCACCGTACACTTTGGGGTCTATTTCTAAACATCGATCATTGGCCTCTAGTGGTCAAAATTCATATATCTTATTGTATGTGTGAAGTCGTAGCACCTACCCTCACCACATTAAATACTAAATCTATAGATCCATCACCCACATACTGAATTATACCCCTAAAAATTTGTACCCCATAAATCCATAATTAATTAATTCTAACAACATAAATTTTGGAGTTTTATCATGCTCATATCTCGCAAAAAATGTCGATTCATACCCATGAGGTCCAATAGTGAAGAACACAGAGAGTGGTGGGGGAAAACACAAGAATAAAGTAAGTCATTAATTAAAAAAATGTGATCATAGAAAATAATAAAATGTTGTAAAAATATGGTTTAGTCATGTCAAAAATAATTATATTTATTATCATGCATCAAAAAGATTTATCTTGGTTCCTAAAATTTACTAGATCAAAGAGAAATTAACGAGATAATAAAAAATCCATTCCTGATAATAAAAAAGGGAAAAACATCAAATAACGAGTCTTACGTAAATTATGGATTGGTCAAGGTTGAATAAAATTTACCCTAGATTTGTGGATGATGATATTCTGTATTATCTATCTTTATCATGGTCCACCATGATCCATTCATCAATCTATACCCTTACGGATTCCAATTACAATAAATAACACTCCTCCCCCTTTAAAATCCTCATAGGGTTATACATATATCCTTTGATATTTTCACTAACTGGGTATTTATAGAGAGAGGGTTGTGTTTTGGTTATTAAATAGATAAATTAATTAATATAATTAATTCACATAACATACCCACTATCTTCTACCTGACCTAAACTGTTTTCTCTAAACATATTTACGTCATTATTATAGTAAATCACATGTCCCAAAACCAACCATGATCTTGAATTTCTCATTTGGGTCCCTAAAATGGTAAAACCATTTAAACCAAAATAATATTTGTGCATTAATTAATGTACATTAATATTTGTATAAATTTAATTATATGGTATAAAGACACATGAACACCATGTCCACTAATTAGACAAATCAATATATTTATATAGAAATATAAAACATTCTAATTCCAAAAAACCAATGTCTTTACTAAAATGTTTCTCAAGAAAATAAGGAATTGAATAATTTTGGATTTTCAATTTTGAATGGAAAAATAGTTATTGAACATGGATCTAATTTGAAGAAAAAAATAACAAATAATAATATAATTATAAAAATAAATATATACAACTTAGGTGAATCTATTTAAAATTATAAAAAGATATTTTACTATATTTTGATTCATTTAAAAACCATAATTTTAGAAAAAGTAATTTTTAAAACATAATGATGTACTTTAGAAAATATACATGATAATAATAAAAAAATTTAATTGGGGATACTTGACAATAAATAATGCATATGGAGTTTTCCATAAATCAACTCCACTTAAAAGAGAAGATTACAATTGCTATATAAAACTGTACCCTAAATAATAAATATAGGAAAGGTAAACTAGGTATATATAAATATATATTCATATGTATATATAGAATACATATATAGAATATGATTGATATAATTGTGAATAAGTTGATGGAAAACAGAGAAAATGTAGGGTAATTTATGCCAAAATGTAACATAGGTGGTTCGAAGAATCCAATTTTTTCGTTCCCAAGTATTATTTTTGAAATTTGAATTCATAAAATAAGATAAAAAAATTTATTTCGAAAATAATTGATGGGAAATGTGATTTTAACATGATTTAACACATAATTAGGTATCAAATTAAAATGGAGAACATTGGTCGGAACAGAAATTATGTATTAGGATGGGAAAGCATTATTTAAATAGATGTGAATAACTCTTACCATTGTTGTATTTTAAAAATAGACAAAAAAATAGAATGAAATAATTGAATCAACATTGATCTCACAATATATAAATAGGGTTCACTATATTGAATGACAAATGAAATTAAAGGAGAAGCATTATAACTCAAGAAATAAAATTTACTTTTCAATAACCCTTGTATTTTTCCTAATCCATCTATCTTAGCCCAAAAATACAATAAGTAAATTTACTCCAAGGTATTTAATATATATTCAGTAGTATAAATGTCGCACCCCGAAATTTTGAATTAATTTTCAATTTATTTTTTCTTTGATTTAGGTTCTCACGCCGAGTTTTGGGTTGAGTCCCAATATAAATGTTTTTTATATTTAATGTTTTTACTTGGTTTCGGACCCGTGTGCAACCACCGCACGGTTAGAGGAAGCCACAAAATCCCCCTAGGTGCTTGTGAGAATGCCTGAGTGGACTGAGTTGAGGGTGCGACTTGTGCACGGTTTATTAGGTCGTGCGACGAGTGCGCGTTGACCCAGCTTTCAGAATAAGATAAATAAATGGAATTAAAATTAAATTTTTTTTAAAAGAATGTTCGATAATAATAATAATATTGTGTTGATATTATTATTATTATTATTAAGGATATTATTGTTATTAATGATGATATTATTTTTATTATATTAAGGGTATTATAATTGTCATTATATTATTATTATTATTATAGAATTAAAAAAAAGACAATCCTAAACCTAATATTGCGGGCGAACCCCCCTACTCCTCTCTTCTTCCCGTGCGAGGCCATCCACACCCTTCCCTACTTATCCCCCTCGCCACGTCCCGCACCTCCCCGCCCCGACCACAGTTTTGGCCTCACCCTTCCGCATCACTCCCTCAGCACTGCCCTTCATCGATGCCCTCCTCGGACCTCACCGGCCTCCCCTCCAACCGGCGCCTCTGCTGGCCTCCCGCCGTCCACCGTCGTCCAGCCGTCCCCGACCTCCTCTGACCCTGGACACAGGCCCTCCCGGCACCGGCCGTGCCGGCCACCCACTGTCCCGACCAGCCTTTTTCCGTCCTTCCGTCTCCGGCCAGACTCCCCTCTTCCCCCTCTGTTATGTTTTCCTCCCAATTTTTTTCTGTGTTGCTGCGCTTTAGGGTTGCATTCTTGATTTTTGATGATTTCAATTGCTTATTAAATTAATATGGAACAATTGTGAATTTTTTTCATGATGCGAATTTGTTTTTATTTGGTTCATTGGGCGTTTGCTTTGTTAATGTTATGTTTATGTAGTGTTAGTGTACGTATTATTTTTGAAAACTCACTTTGGGCTGTTTATCAGCGTCGAAAAATTGTGCAGTTATGTTATTGAAAGTGTTGTGGTGTAGTTGACATTTTGGTGGTGTCAAAAGCATGTTTAGTCTTAAAAAGTGGTTTTGAAAATGTTTTGTGTATGTGAAGCTGTGGTTTCTCTTTGAATTTGTTCAATAATTTTTATAATGGTTTTGTAAATAATGTCGATGGTGCGGGTGATGTTTTGAAAATGTGTCGAGGTGGTTCATCCACGTTGTTTGCTCGTTTGGGATGTTTTAAGGCTTTGTTTGTGTAATTTTAGTTATTGAGCGTTTGATGCTGCGCGTTTGTGAAATAACCTCATGATACTTTGGTCATTGACTTGCGCGTGTTTTTACGTTTGTGCGAGGCGCGACACACCATTGTGTTTGTACAACGAGCCAAGGTAGGTTCCCCATTACACTCACCTCTAAATTTAGAATTTATTAATTTCTTTTTATTTCATTAATTTTTGATAAATTATAAATATTGGTATATAATTTTTTTAGGATTTAATATTGATGTCAATGAAACTGGTTTTCTTTAATTCGTGGCACTTGAATTTTTTTCTTGATGAGTTGACATACAATAGTAAAAGAATTCCCTTTTTCCTTTGACAATATTTCATGTACTCTCACGTGTGGTTTTAGTTTGATGTCAAACATTTTCTTTCGACACGTGAGCAAACATTCTGGTTTCTCTTGAGAAATGGTGTTTTTAATCAAAGTTGGTTAAGTCCCATTTAGCACCTGATAATAGTAGAGTGTGTGGGTATATTTGAAAAATGGTTTTACTTGTGATGTGAAAGTGTTGATTTTGTTTTGAAAGATGGGTGATTTTCAAAGGATGTTTAAAGACGTTTTGACACTTTAATAAAATGAATTATTTTGGAAAAACATTCATTGATGTGACTTAGGGGTGATCCTAATGTATACGGTGATCGTGTGAGCTTTTGAGAATTATGTTTGAGAATTGTGACAGGTTACTTGTTTGGGATTGTTGACTCACCACTCTTTTTATTGTATATGTTGACATGTGAACCAGGCTTATTGAGTGATTCTTCTGAGAACGATTGCTGCACTAGTTTAGAACACGCACTGGCTAGGGGCCCCATAGCAGGGGAATACTGAGTTATTACAGATATAGAGATTGGGCCCCTCAGTTAGTCTATGTAGGGATATGTCGAGCATTATGGCGTTATGACTTCATCGAGTTAGGGAATGCCTTTTGGATGAGTCAGATGTATAGTACGTTCTGGATTGTTCACGATCTCCTAGGTTCGACCCATGTATCTTTTAGTGTTTATTTGTATGTGGCGGACGAATGAGGTGTCTAGTTCAGTTGCTGACGCCTGTGTGCCACTTTTTCCACTGCCCTTAGTGTGTGTTGCGTGTTGTGTGGTTTTCCCTTTTTGCTAAAAACTGAAAATTGAATTTCTAAATTTTTTGCGACAATGTTTTAAAATCGAATGCACCTGTTCCTTTCAAACATTAAGAATTATTTTTAAATTATAAAGTGCAATAGACTGATACTTGTTTTAGAAATGAAAGTGTGTGTGTGTGAAAACCAATATCTTGTATATTTAGTTCAAACATGGAATTAATAAATTTATTTATTTAAAGGTAGTTCATTGGGAATAGATATCAGGCTAGCCTACTCAGTTTTTATACTCACGCCTATAGTGTTTTCATGTTTTTAGTTCTGTTGCAGGTTCCACCATTAGTTGTTCTCCTTGATAGATGTTGTTTCTAGTTTTGTAGAGTGACCCAATTGGTCACGTGGAGTTTTGGTCGTAGTCAGGTTAGTAGCATTGTTGGTTGTTCTATATTTATTTTCTTTCGGTCTATTTATTTTCTGCTGCTTAGTTTATTTTCTTTTGGGCCAAATGATTCCCACCTGTTAACGTTTGATGCCCGACACTAGTTGCTCGCCCATGGGGATCGGGAATGCCCCTCAGGCCGTGTCGCGGGCCGGCTTGGGTGACCGGTTCAGGGTCGACCTAGGTTGGTTCGTGACAAAATGGTATCAGAGGAGGCCCTTGTTATTTGGGGTGTCTGGTAGATGGAGATTAGGTGCGTCCGGACTCGATAGGTAGGTACGGGAAGGACATCATGAACCGTCCCCCGTTCTGCACCTCGAGTCGCCAGGGATAGTCCGGGAATTGAGTCTTTGTTTTGGTCTGGTTTGTTTTGGATTGAGGGATGACAACAGAGGTAGATCGATGTTACATCGTGATCTCACATGGATTAGTGACCCATGTGGAGTCCGGGTACACGGTTAGAATTCCTACTAGCTGTTGACACAGACTTGGGGCATGGCCCACTACCATGTCTCCAGGTTAAGTGTGACCGCTAGTCCCTCACTCTGGTGGTTGATGCATGTTGAGTGCTGTTTTGGTTCTGGTTGGTGTAAGTGTATATTTGGAAATGATTTTTTTTTTGAAAATGAGACTGATTTCTTTTAAATGACGTTAAATTTATGAAATGGCTTTTAAAACTGGAAGCTTTTGGTTTGGAAAACTGGTGTTTTCTTGGTAATTGGTTGAGAATGGTTTGGGGTGAAACCGTAGGTTCTCCTTATGAACGTTTTCACATGTGAGAGGATGTGTGGAAAGTGTGTGTTGGTGTGTATGAATGAAAGTGGACGAAGACATCTGCAATGGTTCATGAGATTACCTGGGTGTTTTTGAAATTAAAGGCTTGACCTTGTTTTCTAAATTGGATTTTATAGAGGAAAATTGTTTTGTAATGTGATTTTGGTTTGAAAAGTGGATTTGGTATTTGCAAAGTATCCTTGAAAGAAGATTGTTTGGAAATATAAAATGAAATGCAGTTTTCGGGTTGTGTTTGTGGTTGTTTGGTTTTTTAGCTGGTTATTTTTGGATGATGGTGCTTTCAATGATATTTCTTTGATTTGATATCGGTGTCAGCTTGGTGTGATATATGTTGTTCAGAAATGTAGCCCAGAAAGGTCCCCAGAGTTTTTGATGAGTCATGCCCAGTTTTTAGTCCTTCTCGGATGTTGTCTGTCATTCTTGGTGATTGGAGTCTTTTAAGGACAGTACAGTGGCTTGAAGTGGACGAGCATGTCTTCATGGTTTTGGACACTCCCAAAGCTGTTAGAGTGTATGCCATTTTGGGTCTGATCTAAGGTCCAGCTCTAGACGAGTATGAGTTTTTCACCCCACCATCACTGCATGTTGGGATGATGTGTAATGTCTTTAAATCCATCTTTGGTCAATGGTTTATACTTGTGGAGGTGAAGATGATGAAAAAGAAAGATCTCATGTGTGTTCACCATGTCCAGTAGACGGTAAAAGTTTATGGTTAACATTTCAAGGATCTTGTGTCTCTTTTTCCGGGGGTAGTGTCGCAGGACTGTATGAGGATTTTTCCCTTCATCAGGGGTCTTAATCCAGAGATCATGGAAAAAGTCCTCCCTTTTTGGGAGCATCACTTTAGAGAAGTTGGTGCATGAGTTGTTCTTAGATGAGTTGGTTTCTGAAGCGCAAACATTTGCCAATCCACTGTATCCAGTTGCTCGTGATGATACCCCATCTGACGAAGAGAGTGTGTTAGGTAAATTTTTTTTCTAAAGAGTTATTTGTAGTATCTCTAACATCCAGTTCATCGGACCATCTGATGGTGTACCATCAGTATGGACGGTTAGGGAATACAAGTCATCATGTCACACCCCTCTGAAGACGTGCTATAATTGCAGGTGTCTAGGTCATCTAGAAAAGTTTTGTAGGAAGCGTCACTTGAAAAGGACGCTACGGCTGAAGAAGACCAATGCCTGACTATGAGGCAGAAAATGCATCAGTCATCAGGGCCCCATCCACAGGTCTCGGGGTGAAGCTCGCACACAGTGAAGACTTTCTGAGGGTGTGTGGAACCTCGGTCTCAATAATTATTTCATCTTTCGGATGGAAATATCTAAAATTTCCTTGTTCTTTTCTCATCCCTTTCGTAATCTCATCCTTTTTGTGGTGGTGTGATGAGCGTGTTCTCCCACAATCCAAGAAGTCTTATCTTCCCTATGCGTCATTTATAAGTTGTTCGGTCTCTCTGAATGGTATGGGCTGTGAATGGATGGGCCTGTTCTATTTTTGATTTGGGATTCTTGGTGTTCGTTAAGGGGATGTTCGTTTCATGAAATTGAGGGAGGTGTTGAGTTAAATTCTCATCCTCGCGTTGCTAGATTATTCTATAGAAAGATTTCCGTCAAAGTCTCAGGTGTGTTGTTTGGTCCATGTGGGGAAAAGGAATGAGTCTGGTTTGGGAGTTCCCATATTTCCCCCTGCCCTTCCCGGGGTGCTATGGTTGGGTGTTAAATTTATGCTTTAGATGAGCCCTTGTGGTGGGGAGAACCCTGTTATGTTCTCCCGCTCTCTTGTGTTGTGGTTTCCTTCAGTTTCAATTGGGCATGGTTTCTTTTTTTTTTGTCTATTGTTCAGTTGGGTGACTTTTTGGTGGCAAAAAGTGTCTGTGGTGGGGAGAAATGTTGCACCCTGAATTTTTGAATTAATTTTCAATTTATTATTTCTTATTTTCGGATTCTTGCGCCGAGTTTTGGGTTGAGTCCCAATTTAATTTTTTTTGTCGTTTACTGTTTTTAGTTGGTTTCGAACCTGTGCGCCACCACCGAACGGTTGGCGGTAGCCATGCAATCCCCCCATGTGCTTGTGAGAATGCCTGAGTGGTCTGAGTTGAGGGTGTGACTTTCGCACGGTTTATTAAGCCGTGCGATGAGCGCGCGGTGACCCGGATTTCAGAATAAGATAAATAAATGGAATTAAAATTTACTTTTTTTAAAGAACGTTCTATAATAATTATAATAATATTTTGTTGATATTATTATTATTATTATTAAGGATATTAATTTTATTAATGATGATATTATTGATATTATATTAATGGTATTATAATTGTCATTATATTATTATTATTATTATTATTATAGAGATAATAATAAAGAGGCTAAACCCTAATCCTGCGGGCGAACCCCCTGCTCATCTTTTCTACTAGTGCGGGTCCAGCCGCCCCCTTCCCTGCTTCTCCCCCTCGTTGCGTCCCGCACCTCCCCGCTCCGGCCACGGTCACGGCCCCGCCCTGCCGCCTCGCTCCCTCTACAACGCCCTTCACCGGCGCCCTCCTCCGACCTCGGCAGCCTCCCCTCCAACCGACTCCTTCGCTGGCCTCCCGCAGTTCACCGCCGTCCAGCCGGCCCTGGACTCCTCCGTCCCTAGCCACGGGCCCTCCCATCACTAGCCACAGTGGCCACCCCCTGTCCTGACCAGCCTGTTTCCATCCTGTCGTCTCCGTCCGGACGCCCCTCTTCCCCCTTCGGTATGCCTTCCCCCCAATTGTTTTCGGTGTTTTTGCGATTTAGGATTGCGTTCTTGAGTTTTGATGATTTCACATGCTTATTAAATTAATTTGGAACAATTGTGAATTGTTTTTCATGATGTGAATTTGTTTTTATTTGGTTCATTGGGAGTTTAATTTGATAATGTTATGTTTAGGTGGTGTTTGTGTACGTATTCTTTTTGAAAACTAACTTTTGGAAGTTTATCAGCACCGATAAATTGTGTAGTTGGGTTTTAGAATGTGTTGTGGGGCAGTTGAAATTTTGGTGGGGTCAAAAGCGTTTTTAGTCTTAAACAATGGTTTTGAAATGGTTTTGGGTATGTGAATCTGTGGTTTCTCTTTGAAGTTGTTCAATAATTTTTAAAGTGGATTTATAAATAATGTCGATGGTGTGGGTGATGTTTTGAAAATGTTTGGAGGTGGTTCTTTTTCTTTGTTTGCTCGTTTGGGTTGTTTTATGGCTTTATTGGTGTAATTTTAGTTATTGTGTGTTTCTTGCAGCACGTTTGTGAGATAACCTCACGATACTATGGTTGTTGATATGCGCGTGTTTTTGCGTTTGTGCAAGGTGTGACACACATTTGTATTTGGACAACGAGCCGAGGTAGGTTACCCATTACACTCACCTCAAAATTTATAATTTATTAATTTCTTGTTATTACATTATTTTTTCATAAATGATAAATATTATTAGATAA
This sequence comes from Viscum album, assembly GCA_963277665.1. Lineage (NCBI taxonomy): Eukaryota > Viridiplantae > Streptophyta > Magnoliopsida > Santalales > Viscaceae > Viscum > Viscum album. Next base: position 511,023,132 of record OY728125.1, read on the forward strand.
TTATTTTAGGAATTAATATTTGATGTAAATGACACTCTTTTTCTTTAATTAATGTCACTTGAATTAATTTATTGATGAGTTATCAAACAATAGTAAATGAATTCCCTTTGGCCTTTGAACATATTTCATGTACTCTCACGTGTGATTTTAGTTTGATGTCAAACGTTTTCTTTCGACACGTGAGAAAAAATTCTGGTTTCTCATGAGAAATGGTGTTTTTATTGTGAGTTGGTTAAGACCCGTTTGGTACCTGATAAAATTAGAGTGTGTGGGTATATTTGAAAAATGGTTTTACTTTTGATGTTAAATTGTTTGTTTCTTTTGAAAGATGAGTGATTTTCAAAGGATGTTTAAAGCCAGTTTGACACTTTAATAAAATGAATTATTTTGGAAAAACATTCTTTTATTTGACTTATGGGTGATCCTGTTGTAGACGGTGATTTTGTGAGCTGTTGAGAATGATGTTTGAGCATTGTGACTGGTTACTTGTTTGGAAATTCTGACTCACCCCTCTTTTTATTTTATGTGTTGACATGGGAACCTGACATATTGAGTAAATCTTCTGAGAACGATTGTTGGACTAGTTTAGAACACACACTGGCTAGTGGCCCCATAGAAGGGGAATACTAAGTTATTACTGCTATGGGGATTGGGCCCCTTGGTTAGGCCATGTAGGGCTATGCCAAGCGTTAGGGCGTTATGACGCCATCGAGTTAGGGCATGCCTTTAAGATGAGTCAGATGTATAGTACGTTCTAGATTGTTCATGATCTCCTAGGTTAGACCCATGTATCTTTTAGTGATTATTTGTATGTGGCGGATGATTGATAAGTCTAGTTCGGTTGCTGACCCCTGTGTGCCACTTTTTCAAATGCCCATATTGTGTGTTGCGTGTTGCGTGGTTTTCCCTTTTTAATAACAATTGAAAATCGAATTTCTAAATTGTTTGCATCATTTTTTTAAAATGTAATGCACCTGTTCCTTTCAAACATTAATAATTGTTTTTAAATTATAAAGGTAAATGGACTGATACATGTTTTAGAAATTAAAGTGTGTGTTTGTGAAAACCAATATCTTGTATATTTAGTTCAAACCTAGAATTAATAAATTTATTTATTTAATGGTAGTGAATTGGGAATAGATATCAGGCTAGCCTACTGAGTTTTTATACTCATGCCTATAGTGTTTTCTTGTTTTTAGATCAATTGCAGGTTCCAACTTCAGTTGTTCTCCTTGAGCGATGTTGGATGTTGTATTAAGGAGTGACCCATGAGGTCACGTGGAGTTTTTGTCGTAGTCAGGTTAGTAGAATTGTTGGTTGTTCATTATTCATTTTCTTTCGTTCTATTGATTTTCTGCTGCTTGGTTTATTTTCTTTTGGGCCAAATCGTTCCCACCTATTAAATTTTGATACTCGACACTAGTTGCCAGCCCATGGGGATCAGGAACACGTCTTGGGCCATGTCGCGGGCAGGCTCAGGTGACCGGTTCAGGGTCGACCCAGGTTGGTTCCTGACAATAAACACAATTTAAAATAAATTAGGTTTGTAAAAAAATATTAGTCTCAACAAAAGAAATTTTAAAATGAATCCCTTACATTGTGTCCAAAATAAATATTCACTTGAACATTGATAGTGATCCAAACATAAAAAATGAATATATTAAATACATAGAAAATAATTAATATTCATGAATTCCTAAATATATAGAAAGATTATAGTTTCATATAATTATGTTATCACCCTTACACAACAAAATATTACATTACAAACTGGAAACATCCACTCAGTATCTGTATTTCCCAGAAAACATAAATTTTATGATATAAGCAGTTTTATTTTCATGATATATATTCAAATTTTTCATCCACACTTCATCCTTGTCCGTACTATACCTGAAATACCTTCAAAATAAATTTTAAAAGGTTTGATGAAAACAAAAGCTCAGTAGTGGACATAAAAAAAGAACAAAAGAAACCCATTATTTTATTAGTACACATTATAAAAATATGCCTTTTTCATATTACACATTCAAATAGAAATAATATTTTTTTAAACAAATGAATAAAATTCACAACCAAAATATTTTCATGAAATATTTCATAAGAAATATTAAATTAAAAACGCAAATATATGGTTCAATAGAATCAATAAAAACTCAAGATTTTTTTTTCAAAAAGTTATACATCTGACCCTTATAAAAACAAAATATTTTCTTTAAATTATATTCATTATATTACCTAGTAAAATTACAATATTTTCATGAAATCCTATAAAAACAATTGTAAAATCATATATATAACCTGGTTCATCATTTTCATAAAACCACTAAAATATCTCTTACCAAAGGAAGGACATACTAGGTTATTTCCAATAATCTCTTTCAAGAAACCTATAACCTAATATATCAATCCCTTAACCAAATTCATCGAATATAGATATTATACTTAATAATAATAATTATCCATTTAATGAACACCCATTATCATGAAATTTATTAGTATAACATTAATAAAAAATAATTTAAAATAACCATAACTCAAACATAACACATGAAAGCTTAAATTTCCTTCATTAGAACAACAAAATTATTCGTTATACCTATAAGAAAATAATTTACAGACATATAATAATCTAAAAAAATTTAATAAGGGGTTTTACATTATGAAAAAAATTATTTCATGTAATGGAGGATACATACCAAATAACAGTTTTGATTGTCAGATAAGTTGTTGACTTCGTATATGTTAAAATAAATTCATTCTATTACTTCAAAAACAACACAAATGAAATATAAAAGAAGAATAGTTTTGAATAACATATCCTGAAAGTAAAATATGGGGTATAATATCCTTTAGAAATATTTTATTTAAATATTTATATCTCTATAACCAATATGAATATATATTTTAAAAAAATTCAAAACATTTAAAATGAGGGTTTTATGGATATGTATCCATACATCGGAGTCTAAATTTTAACATACATTATTTATCTCTTATATAGAACACAATTAGAAATTATTTTCATTTTTTATATATTTTTTTTGTTTATAATTCCATTTATTACACCTTTTACCATTTTACATTAAATTACTTATCTGACTCAGATTATAAGAGATATTTTGAGAACATTGTTCTTTGATGTCAGAAATATCATTAGTTGGTTGGGTATTGTTAAAATATGGTTCCTTAATATAGAGAATAATATTTATATGAAAATAACCAATTTTATATATTAATAGTATTTTTATAACCAAATATAATAGGCTGGTATGAAAAATGAAATTCGTTGATTTTTGGGAGTGATATCTCGCACATACAAATGAGTAAGGTTGCAATTTTTCAATATAAATGATCGAAAAAATATAAGTTTTATTTTATAGTTATATAATAATTATTATATATTAGATATCATATTATTTCTTTAAATACACTTATATATCCCATAATTTTAGGTAGTGATTAAAAATAAAATTCAAAGTCTCGTGATGCGGTAGTCCGCAAAAATCCATGAGCGATGATTATATTGTTCACATGATGGTAAAATAAGAAGTATATTTTATTTTATTTTTTAAAAATTTAATTTATATAATATATATCATATTATTTAATTTTTATCTATATTTATGACTATGAATAAAACTCAGGGGTGAAAAAATAATTATATCCATTTTGGTGGTCATAATCAACATGTATGCATGGACGATGTTAAATTTTATCAATAGATTAAAATTTAATATAATATATTATACAATATATTTAAATAATTAAAATAATTTTTTCAATATCATTTATACAAATTATCTACAAAATAGTATATATCAATGAGAGGCGATGATAGAAAATGAATTAAATCGGTAGTGAGGATGTTGACCATTATACACACAAATAAAGGTTTTATTTCCTGTTAGATGAAGAATGAAATGCAATATGGTTAATAGATAAAAATGATAACATATAAATATCTGTTATATAGTTATTTTTTATATATGATTTTTTATATGTTTTATGAAGGAGGTTGAATAAGAAGTTAAAAAAACATAGTAAAATGTTACACCTCATTACAAGAAATCCGTATTTTCATTACACCTTAATCCCACAGAAATTCCTATTATACCCAAAATAAGACCTAGAGGACATGTGGTGGTATTGTTTAAGGCATTTGGGTATGTAATAGATAAAACAAATGTGTATTTAAGTCTATAGAAGAAAGGATATGGGGTGCCCATTTATAGGAGTTGGTGTGCACATACATGGTATTTTTGAAAATATTTAAATATTATTAATTAATTTTCATTGAAAAGCACATTTTAAATAATTAATATTCAATAATAGGTGGATATTAATCTATATAAATCCATGAAATATTATTTATACTTGTTTTTAGGTAATTTTAACTATTATCACATAAGTTTAACCCCTGGGAAGACTATTTTAATCGTAAACATGGTAAAATATTATGACTATTTTACACCTAATTATGAGAAAACATTATGTTAATTGAATTAAAAAATATTAATTTTTTTGATTAATAATATGGAATAATTTTTATGAAATTAAATACATATAATTGGTTGAATATAATTTAAAATTTATCCCATAAAATGGGACGAAAATTGGGTTTCAAAAAAATTACTTCATTAGTATTAAACTTCTGTATACCAATATCATAGATAAAATTCATTATAAATACCCAAATTTAATTTTAAATAAGATAAATGGAATATTTTTACTTTTAAATAATTTAATCATAAAATTTATAATTTAGTGTAATTAAAGTTAAAACACATTTTTAAATAAAAATTTATATTTCCATTATTTATTTGAACAATAAAACAGGTCCGAAAACTCTAGAAAATTCACTATATATTGATTTTGAAATAAAAAATAAAAAGTAAATATATTTTTAAATTAAAATTATTCAATTTGATAATTGATATTTTTAAATAAACCCATATAATGCATGAAACCCCAATTTTCAATGAAATAAATATTTTTCCTTTTCACTAAAAAATTAAAAAAATTTATTATGATGAATATAAATATAGAAAATATAATTATTGAATATTAATAAGAAATTAAATTGATTTATTTTCACATTACATGGGTTTTAAAATTATTTAATATTTAAGAAATTACATCATCACAATTTTATATACTATTCAATCAAGTGGAGTTGTCTTACTCACATAATATTTTCTGATTCCCATATTTCTTCTTCATTCATAAGGTCATACCCAAAAAGCATAATATAGAAAATAGATTTATTCTCCTAAAAATTATCTCTTTGTTCAATAATATGTGCTAGAATTTCCTCATAATAATGGTGTTCATTCAATTGAACTACTCTGGGGTTATAAGAATCATATTCATCTGGCATATATTTTCATAGAAATGAAAAATGAATGAATCATGTACCTAAGAAAAACTCAATGAAACGACCAATAGATGGGAAAATACTTTAGTTTATTCTATGATTTATTGTGGTTTCATGAACCATTAACTTATATTTCCCACTATAAAAACAAAATAATTTTTTTCATGGAAATCATTTATAAAAAACAAATTATTTGACCTTCAATAAAATAACATTCCTATTGTTAACAGAATAACTCTATTGTATCCTATGAGATACTATAATATGATTCCAAATATTTTTTACTTTATTAACCATTTTCCCAAACAACTCTTGTCTAAATAATATACTATTTATACATCACCTTGATAAGTCGAAGCACGAAACCACTTTCCATTAAATTCTTTAGAAAGGAACCACCTGTATATTGGAATGAAAATAATGATTGTATGAAAAATCAATAGACATCATTTCTTGATCTACAATTCGATGAATATCTTTTAAACAAGATTAATGAATATAATCTAATGTATAAAAAGTTTTCTTTGGTTGTATATTATATTTGGGATGAAAGGTGATACTGATTATATTTTATGCATTTTTTAACATCACATTTGGGGTTGTAATTATATAACGAATGATAAAATAAGCTTTAAATGGATAATTTTAATTTCCGGTTTTTTGTTACAAACTATTAAATTAATTATATTTTGATAATAATTATTTTTTAATGTGTAATTATTGAATCCATAATTTTATTTGAATTTCTATTTATTTTATTTTGAGTTATATTTTTATATTTTAATTTCAAATGTTATTAAAATATATCTTAATTTTTTAAATTTATTTTCCAATTTCCTTATTTTTTAATTAAAAAATTATTTTATGTAAAATTATTTTTATTTTATTTTTAAATGTATTAATTGACTGTAATTTCCCTTTATAATTTATTCATTTTAATTTTCATATGTGAGAACATAATTCATTTTTAATAGGTCCAAATCAACCTCAATATAAAATTGAACTGCCTATGCCTATGTTATCAACCTAGATTCATTTATATAAAATATCAAAAGTCAAAAATTAATGTTCCTTCTGATTTTGGTGTGATATTATGGCATGTCTATGTTTCACCCTATAATTCGCACATTCAGTTCGGGTGCTTAATACATTAAAATGTGACATAATTTTTTCAATCAAAACATAGAACATGAGAAGGAAATATTGGATCCAATACAGACCAACATACCATTTATATTTAGAGTTTTCATGAATTTGGAGAAACAATTTTATATAATATAAAAGACAACTAGTCTAAAAAATATATTATCTCCCAAATTACTACACATCTAACACTTTCTATGAAAAATACTATTTAAAACCTTTCTTCATATCCTGAGAAATTCATACATATGAATGGGTGAGATACTATGCTTAATATGGGAAAATATATAAGAAATAAAATATTACATTTGTATATCAAGATCATAGGGGTATAAATACATAAAAATAACAATAAAAATTATTCCACGTATTTCAAAAATCATAATATTAAGTGATTGAATAAATCTTGGAAGTTTATAATCCATGAACCATGAGGAAATTAATAGCATAATACATTAATGATTATTATATATAAATTCATGGAATTATAAGAAAGCACATAAACATGTAATATACTTCCATATAAGTCAAGGATCATTACCAAAACGTATCAGGAGACTTCATGGGAGATTAAAAAAATTGGAATAGAAACACCATCATCCCTAGTCATAGCCTCTTACATATAGTGGATTGGGTTTCCCCTTCTTCACATAAGGGATCAATATCTTAGAATTATTTAATATTGTTATATCATGAGAAAAAAATATTTTCCCAATGCATTGGAGGGATATATAGGTCCCACCAATCACATAATAATAACCATACAATCATGTTACATATGAATATATGTCATTCATCAATTCATAACCCAGGAAAAGAAATATTATCGCAAAATATAATGCCATCATAAACATAAACTATATAGAGAAATAATATTAATGATATAATTTGGATCATAAACTCTATAAGGAATGAATAATATAAACCCGAAGTCATCTTATATGGAACGTAATTTTGATAAATACTTTTGAAACATTTCTCGAGGAAAATATCCTTTAAGCTATGAAAATTGATTTTTAAATCATAAAATATTTATAAAACCGTTCTCATTAAAATAACCATTAAAACATATAAAGAAAATATAAGGACCTGGCCTTAAAACATACTTAATCGCGAATTAAATTGAATAATTCACATAGAGGATCTTTTCAGGTTTAGAGTTTTATAGAATTAGGACATAGCTATTAAATTTCAAAGATTAAAAAGTAGACAAATATACTAAGTTTCCATTTTTTCCACAAAATAAAAACTCTTGAACAAAAGAGTCATGTCGAGTTCCTTGTTTTAGACAGCCTGACATTTCCTTGATCCCATCCTTGACCCTATTCAACTTTATGTCTTGTGAAAACATTTCAAAAACTAGGGATGATCATAAAAAGCTCAGTAAGGGTTATAACAATATGGAAAGGAAACATCAGTCCATTTATACATAAGAATCAATGAAATCTTACTTTACTCATAAAACATAAGCAATTTAACATACCTAAGGAAATCATAATGTTTATGCATAACTCAATAGATATCATAAGGAATAAATGTTACTTGAGGAATTCTTAAAATTATTACATAGGGAGTAACCCTCATGGTTACGTTTGGAATACCCATCACAGTATATTCCATAAATCTCTTCGGAGAAACCTTAGTGTTTAACTTGTTCGCGTTACCTAATGCATTGGAGAGCTATATCGGGCTCACCCGCCCTTAGTTTATCACGGAACCACCCGTATTTTATAAAAAATGCCCAAAAACCATAAAATAATAATATCACATAACATAATCACAAAGGAAAGATAAATTTCCAACACTTCAATAACAATATAACATTTTAAGATATTTAAATAATGAATCCATTCTCAAAACCATTTTCAAAACCATTAAAAACATTTAATAAAGATATTTTTGAATCAAAGTGTCCCATACCACTTTGAAGATTTTAACATTTTAAACCATTAATATCCATATAAATAAATCATTAAAACCATTTTGAAAACATGGATATTAATGAGAAATATTTATAATAAAAAATCATTAAAACATTTAAAACGATATTTTAGTTAAAGGGTTTTTAACAAAATGAGAGACTATTGAATTCAATAATTGAGGAATAACATTTAATCAGAACTTTATAATATCATGAGAATAAAGGGATTCATGAAATAATATTCCAAAGGACATTATATACACCATATAAGAGTGAATTGGTGCATAACAACAATGATGTCTCAATAGAAATTTAAAATGAGATGAAATCCCTTATAAACAAGGTATCCTTAAATTAATGATAAATCAATCTCATAATAATTTGTGAAAAATATAAATACACCCAATATAAGTGTATATGAAGTGTAAAAAACCTGAGATCATTCAGAAATAGTTGTAGGATTACTTATTCAACAACTACAAGTTGAACCCAAAGAAATCGAAATTGGGTTAAGAAGTTCTTTTGGTAAAATTCGACAGCCTAACGACGTCACCTTAAAATTCATAAAATTAGTTGATGAGAGAGAAAATGGTATCTCATCACTTTGAAATAAAATTTACATCAATAAGGATATATAAGAACATATCCCAACCTAAAAATATGTAAATTAAAAGACATAAAAAAATAAGTCTTTTAAAAAGAGGAGTGTGAATTGTTCCCTTACAGATTTGGGAAACATTCGAAACGTACACCCCATGAAATAAGGGTCATACAATGAAGATGTAAATACCCATAAATGAGAGTATATTATACAAATATTAAAATAATTGGAAGTACATACACCACAATAAATTAAATAGTGGCCACTGTAGCATGAATCTCACGGGAATAAAAAGGGAGATGAAAACCCCCTTATGAAAATTCTACAGCCTAACGAAGCCACATAAAACATCCAAAAATGGATTGATGATATCAAATAGGATCTCTAATCATATTAACATAAAAATTTCAGTAATATGATTATACATGAACATCACCTAACATAATAAATATGAGCTTAATATAAGGTACATAAAAGAGAGTACATTAAAAGAAAGAGAGAGGTTAGATCCCTTACCTTAATTCCTACTTGTCTTGTTCGTTTCTTTATATTCCTGAATAATAAACTTTTTTCAATTTATAATTGCTTCAAGACCTCCTGTAAAGATTATTATTCAGTTAATGTCACATATTCTAATGTTATAATAATTGGTTAATAATGTGAGTTCATATGAGACGTTTATGTCGATGTTTGGTATATGAGTCAAAAATGAAATTGTTTGAAATGAATCATCCATGTAGTTATAAGTACACCATACCCATAATAGTATAAATTATTAAAATATCTTATATATCTAGTAAATATTCATTTTATACTATTCCATAACATTTGGAGATTAAAATAAATGAAATGCACCGTTCAGGGAGACGGTAGGCTGTACGTACGCATGAACGCTACTTTTATTTCATTGTCTTATTAATGGAATTAAAAATAATAATATAGAGATATATATTATAATTCCAGTATAATATATATGTTATATAGGTCACATAATTTCATTAATTTCATTCTTCATACATTCCATATATTGCATGAATGAGTCACATCACTTGAGGGGGCGATATTCCGCACTTCCTCATATGAAATTATCGCATTTCCACAACATGCAAAGAATAAATGTATGTTTTAAATATAAAATACATAAGAATATCTAAAACATAAATACCATATATATCATATATAATATACAGTGACATCATAATGTCCACCTTTAAAGGTGTTAATGGAATATTGAACAATCATTGTTTCGTGAGGCCGTAATTCGCCATCTACAGAAAAAAAATGTTCTTTAACCATTAGACGAATGTGTGTGTAAGTGTAGCTCAAATACTTATTATAAAAACATCCCACTATATTTTAGATACTTTTTTTGTTACAAAAGAAAATAATAAAAAGAGTTTATGGGTTTGGATAACCAAAATAAAAAAAAGAACATAATAGAAGACCTTACCTTTAAATTGGGTAACTCCCTTTGGTTTGAACCAAGAGGGTTTCTTGAAGACCTTTCTGCTAAATGTGAGGCTTCAATGATGAATAGAGAGATGTGGAGAGATGAAATGGGTAGGGGTTGGCCGAGCCAAAGGTTTGAGAGTTGTGGGTAAGGAGGTAGAGGTGGGGGCCTTTTACAATAGGAGATGAGGGGCACTCATGGAAAGTCAAGAAATGTTACTTTATTTTAAAAATAGTATCGGATTTTAAAGGTCCCAAATAGATATATTTATATGATAAGGTGATATGGGTTCTAAATATACTCATCCATTAGGTTTTTTCCATGTGTAAGTCTTATATTTTACATTATCTTTTCATTTTATTTAAATCGTTAATTAATGAGGCAATCACTACATCATCATGATGTCATAAATAATTTAATTTATTTAATGTCTAAAAAATATATAAAAAATAATATTATGTAGCTAATATTTTTATATTTCCAATGAATATTTATAGTATAAAAGATCATTTACACAGACAGAACTAAAATAGTTTTACTTGGGTGATACATACTTTTGTTATATTTTCCATTCCTTAAATATAAAATGATAAAGTGTCACTATCACACAAAAGTGATTCCATGGGGTCCCAACGTATGGCCCAAGGAATTCCATGGTCGGACATGACACAAAAAGTATCATTAGGACACATGTTGGGGTCATTTTTTATTATTATGATATTATTTTATTATCCTTAACTACCCGATTACTTATTAATCACGATAAATAAAGATAATTACCATCGTTACTATTCATAATTTCCAAAAACAAAAGTGCCTTAATTACATAATTTGGACCTTCTGATTCCAAATATGGAATCCATATTACCAAATTCCATACACCTAAATTTGAATAATCAATTTAAAAATATTTCTTGTTGTCAAAACAAATAGCGTGTTTTTTTGAAGCAATAACTATTAAAAGTTTGGCACTTGTTTATGTCCATTTTAAAAGTGAAATTAATTAAAATTACAACCATTTAATTAAATGGTAAAAATATATTCTAATTAAACTTGATAAACAATTAAAAATATAATCTAACCATATATTTAAATTAGATGAAAAATCAGTTTTGATGTAAAATGCAGTATTTTTTCAGTATTCATTAAAAAAATGAACAATGTCAGAAACAAACAAAAAATTTAACCAAAGTAAATTTTAATGTACCAATCATAAAGATTAAGTTTATTTTGACTTATAGAGATTATTAAATTTTCAAAATTTATATTTAATAAAGTTTCTCCATCAAAAGGCGGTTAATTTTTTTTAATAATTTTAGAGTATTTATTCTTAAAATTGGATTCATGTAGATTTTAATCGTATAACATTTATTGGATAAGTGTAAAAATATTTAACAAACATATTTAATAATTTTGTAGTTAGTTCCATTCATTCCCGCCATTAAAACGGCTAGGTGTTAACTACCATTTTAAATAATATTATTTTATTATTAGAGTGCAACATAAGATTTCAAAGAAACTCGTTCTTGCGTATTTGGTACGCCATCGAGAATAACGTTCCCTCTAAAGTAATAATAATATTTTATTCACAAATATGGATAAATATAAAAGTGTCATATTATTAATTTACCTGGGGTGTTATATCCTTCCCCCCTTTTGGGAATTGCGTCCTCGCAATTTTAAAATTGGGCTTGGAAACTTCATTGAAAATACCACATTAGAACAAGAGTCAGTAAAACTATAACTTTAAAATAATGAAAGAGAAGTACAATGGTCACCTGAGTTAACCCATACTAGGATTCCATGTAAGAAATCATGGACATGGAGGATAAAAAAAGTGTTATGTTCTGATGTAGAGTGATAGAAAACATGTTTAGGAGAAAGTTAACCACAAGAAAATCAGAATCATGTGATTGGTTAAACAGTATTTGATTCCCCAGTAGGATAAATTAATAGACAACATTTTTGTTTTAAGTTACTTTTCATTGAGGAATTTATTTATGAGCTTAACTAAAACATAAGGAAACATACTTACCTGTCATGTTGAATTTCAACTTTTAATATATTTGTTACACGAACTCATATTTTCTCCAAAAGACGAGTATTTAGGATGAATTGTTCACATTAATAGAGCTATAATCAACTACTAGAGAGTCACCTAATCCACAAAAGAGAACTATATATTTCCCATGCCTTTAAACCATAAACAAAACTAAAACCAAAAAGGTTTTTATGAGATCAGATAACACAAAAAAGGACAACCCTTAATAAAAAAATATTCTTAATCTCCAAATTTTGTCAAACAATACCCAAAGATCAACAAAGACCATTCCATAGAAATCTATCCATAAAATTATTCAAAGCACTCAAAACTAAGACTGAAACTCAAATCTTTGACAAATTTAATCACATAGTCTTAAAAGATAAACCTTAACATTTATCTCCAAATAACTTCAGTCACTCTTAAACTCTCTTACTGGAAAGTTATTAACCAAATCACATATCCTCCATGATAGGCTAAAAATTTCTATAGATAACCTAAATTCATCTTACTCGAGATTCATAAGGGCGTCTAACTAAAAAGAATTAGTCAAACTAACCAGGGACTTCACGTAGTCCAGTGGTAGGTGATAAATATTAGTCGAACTTTGGTTGTGGGTTCGATTAACGTAGCTTTGTAAAACACGACAGGTTTTCACACGGTCTACGTGTTGTCCTTTTTCCAAAAGTACATAATTCTTATAACATTCCCGAAAAATTGATAAAATCTTCAAAAATAACCCTAACATAATTTAACCTCAAGTTTATCTCATGTCGTTCATATTTCATCATAACATATAGTAACCCATAATTATCTCAAAAGTAAGGATCATATAAACCATAATGGTTACCTTTATAATTATTACATGAACTTCCACGTCGAGTTGGTTCTCTCGTACATGATGCATTAGATAACTCACCACTGTTCAAGTGGTTGATCATGACTTATGATAGTTGGTTTAGAATAACCACGAGATTTCTCATTGAATCCCCCATTTCATCCAGTCTCTTAATCAGAGAACCACCATAGTTTCCTTCAACCCCATTGTCACTTTGATGCCTACTAGATCCATCCATTTAATAAAAACTAAAATGTCAGTGTGAGTATATCAACAAAATCATCATGTACTAATGAGGAAGATAAACACTAAGATATTCTTAATCAATACCTTTATCTAAAAACTATGACTCTTTATGAAATCCTAGCCATTATGGTAATGTCACGTATGCTTAAATAATACCCTAACCTCTAAAGTTATATAAACTGACCACTGATACCAACTGTAAGGACACGATCTTAAAAATTACTTAATCTTGAATTAAATTGAATAATTCACATTGAGGATCTTTTCAGGTTTAGAGTTTTAGAGAATTAAGACATAGCTATTACATCTCAATGATTACAAAGTAGACAAATATACTTAGTTTAAATTTTTTTTCCACAAAATAAAAAATCTTGAACAAAAGAGTCTTGTCTAGTTCCTTGTTTTAGATAGCCTGGAATTTCCTTGATCCCATCCTTGACCCTATTCAACATTATGTCACGTGAAAACATTTTAAAAACACGGGATGATCATAAAAATCTCAGTAAAGGTTATAACAGCAGGGAAAGAAAACATCACTCCATGTATACATAAAAATCAATGAAATCATACTTTACTCATAAAACATAAGAAATTTAACATACCTCATGAAATCATAAGATTTATGCATAACTCAATAGAAATCATAAGGCATAAAGGTATCTTGAGGCATTCATAACATTCTTACGTAGGGAGTAACCCTCATGGTTACATTTGGAATACACATCACAGTATATTCCCTAAATCTCTTCATAGAATCCTTAGCGTTTAACTCCATCATGTTACCCAATGCATTGGAGATCTATATAGGGCTCACCCGCCCTTATTTTGTCACAGAACCACCCATATTTATAAACAATGACCACGAATCATAACATAATCATAGAAAATAACTTATGTATAAAGGAAAGATAACATTCCAACACTTTAATAACAATATAAAATTCTAAGATATTGAAATAATGAATCCATTCTAAAAACCATTTTCAAAACCATTTAAAATATTTAATAAAGAGATTTTTGAATCAAAGTGTCACATACCACTTTGAAGCTTTTAACATTTTAAACCATTAATATCCATATAAATAAATCCTTAAAACCATTTGGAAAACATGGATATTAATGATAAATAATTATGATAATAAATCATTAAAACATTTAAAACGATATTTTAGTTAAAGGGTTTTTAACAAAATGAGATACTCTTGAGTACAATAATTGAGGAAGAACATTTAATCAGAACTTTATAATATCATGAGAATAAAGGGATTCATGATATAATATTCCAAAGGACAGTATATACACCATATAAGAGTTAATTGGTGTATAACACCAATGAAGTCTCAACAGAAATGTAAAATGAGATTAAATCCCTTAAGAAGAAGGCATCCTTAAATTAAGGATAAATCAGTCTCATAATTATGTGTGAAAAATATAAATACAACAAGCATAATTTTATTTTATGTGTAAAACAACCAGAGGTCATTAACGCATATTAATAAGATTACATATTCAATAACTACAAGTTGAACCCAATGAAATCGAAATTGGGATAAGAAGATCCTTTGGTATAATTCGATAGCCTAACAACATCACCTTAAAATTCATAAAATTAGTTGATGAGAGATAAAATGGTATCTCATCACTTGGAAATAAAATTTCTATAAATAGGATATATAATAACATATCACATAATAAAAATATGTAAATGAAAAGAGATAACAAAATAAGTCTTTTAAAAAGAGGTGTGTGAAAGGTTCTGTTACCGATTTGACCATCATTCGAAACGTACATACCATGAAAGAAGGGTCATAAAATGAAGATGTGAATTCCTATAAAAGATATTATATTATAAAAATAGTAAAATAATGGGAATTACATACACCACACAAAATTAAATAGTCTCCAATGTAGCATGAATCTCATGGGAATAAAAAGGGAGATGAAAATCCACTTATGAAAATTCAGCAGCCTAACGACGCCACATAAAAAATCTAAAAATGGATTTATGAGATCAAATAGGGTCTCTCAAAATATTAACATAAAATTTTCATAATAGTAATATATAAGGACATCCCCTAACATAAGAAAGTGGAGTTTAAAATAAGTTACATAAAAGAGAGTACTTTAAAAGACAGAGAGAGGTTAGATCCCTTACCTCAAGTCTGACTTGTCTTGTTCGTTTCTTTATATTCTTGAATAATAAAAATTGGTCAATTTATAATTGATTAATGACCTCCTTTATATTTTATTATTCAGTTCTTATCACATATTATAATGTTATAATAATTGGTTAATAATGTGAGTTCATATCAAACGTTTTTGTCGATGTTTGTTACATGAGTCAAAAATGAACTTGTTTGAAACGAATCATCCATGTAGTTATAAGTACATCATATACAGAATAGTATTAATGAATTAAATATCATATATATCCAGTAAATATTCATTTTATACTATTCCATAACATTTGGAGACAAAAATAAATGAAATTCACCGTTCATGGAGACGGTAGGCCATATGTAAGCATGAATGCTACTTTTATTTCTTTGTCATATTAATGGAAAAAAAATAATTGAGAGATATATATATTATAATTACATTATAATATATATGTTATATATGTCACATAAATTCATTAATATTATTCTTTATACATTCCATGTATTGCATGAATGAGTCACATCACTTGAGGGGGCGGTAGTCCGCACTTCCTCATATGAAATTATCACATTTGCACAACATGCAAAGTATAAATGTATGTTTTAAATATAAAATACAGAAAAATATATAAAAATATATACAATATATATCATATATAAAATATAGTGAAATCATAATGGCCACCTCTAAATGTGTTAAAAGAATATTGAACAATCATCGTTTCATGAGGTAGTAATTCGCCATCCACAGAAACAATATGTTCTTTAACCATTAGATGAATGTGTGTGAAAGTGTAGCTTGAATATATATTATAACAAAATCTTGGTATATTTTAGATAATGTTGTTGTTACAAATGAAATGAATAAAAAGAGTTTATGGGGTTGGAGAAGAAAAATAAAACAAAAGAACATAAGAGAAGAGCTTACCTTTAAATCAGGTAACTCCCTTCGGTTTGAACCAAAAGGGTTTCTTGAAGACTTTTATTCCAAAGGTAAGGCTTCAATGATGAAGATAGGGATGTGGAGAGATGAAATGGTCAGGGTTTGGATGAGAAAAATGCTTGAGAGGTGTGGGTAAGGTGGTAGAGTTGGGGGCATTTTATAAGAGGAGAGGAGGGGCACTCATCGAAAGTCATGAAATGTTACTTTTTATTAAAAAGAGATTCAGATTTCAAAGTTCCCACATTGATATATTTATAGGATAAGGTGATAAGGGTTCTAAATATTCTCATACATTAGGTTTTTTCAAAGTGTAAGTCTTATATTTTACATTATCTTTTCATTTTATTTAAATTGTTCATTAATGAGGTAATCACTCCATCATCATGATGTCATAAATAATTTAATTTATTTAATGTCTAAAAATTATAAAAATATACTATGATGTAGGAAATCGTTTTATCATTCCAATGAATATTTATAGTCTAAATTATCATTTCCCCAAACAACACTAATTTTTTTTACTTGGGTGATACATACTTTTATTATATTTTCCATTCTTTAAAAATAAAACGATAAAGTGTAACTATCACAGAAAAGTGATTCCAATGGGTCCCAACGTTTGGCACAAGGCATACCATGGTTGGACGTGACACAACCAGTAGAATTAGGACACATTTTGGGGTCATTTTTTATTATTATGATATTATTTTATTATCCTTAACTACCCGATTACTAATTAATCACGACAATTAAAGATAATTACCATCATTACTATTCATAAGGTTCAAAAACAAAAGAGTCTTAATTAAATAATTTGGACCTTCTGATTCCAAATATGGAATCCATTTTACCAAATTCCAAACACAGAAATTGCAATAATTATTTTAAAAAATTTTCCCGTTCTCAAAACAAATAGCGGGTTTTTTGAAGCAATTTGTCTAAAAACATAGGCACTTATTTCTGTCCATTTTCAAAGTAAAATTAATTATAATGACCACCATTTAATTAAATGGTAAAAATATATTCTAATTACACTTTAAAAACAATTAATAATATAATCTAACCATGTATTCAAATTAGATGAAAGAGCAGTTTTGATGTAAAATGCACTGATTTTTCACTATTCATTAAAAAATGAACAATGTCAGAAACATAGCAAAAATTTAACCAAAGTAAATATCAATGTCCCAATCATAAAGAATAAGTTTATTTTGAAAAATATAGCTTATAAAATTTTCAAAAGTCAGATTTAATAAGTTTCTCCATCAAAAGGCGGTTAAAACAATCTTTTAAAAATATTAGAGTATTTATTCTTAAAATTTGATTCATTTGGATTTTAAGCCTCTAACATTTTTTGGATAAATGTAAAAAAAATTAACAAACATATGTAATAATATTTTAGTTAGTTCCATTCATTCCCGCCATTACAACGGCTAGGCATTAACTAACATTTAAAATAATATTATTATATTATTAGAGTGCAATGTAAGATTTCAAAGAAAACTCGTTGTTGCTTATTTGGTATGCCATCGAGCATAGATTTCCCTTTAAAGTAATAATAATATTTTATTCACAAATATGGATAAAATTAAAAATTTCATATTCTTTATTTACCTGGGGTGTTACAGAAAACATTTAAAAGAATTTTAATCTAATTTGAAGCCCATTCCCTTGAAAATGCTTAAATATTCAGTTCAAAACATTTTTGCAAACATATTTTGAAGACATGATTGTTTTGAATAAAATTGTTTTTCAAACGAATAGAAAATTTTATTATAAGAAAATTATAATATCATGAAAAGAAATATATTCATGCAATGAAATTTAAAATGGAATTATATACAACAAGTAAAAAATTATAGGTACATAAAAAACAAGTGTTTCAATGAAGGAAAACTGAGGCACAATTACATTAATGATTTGTTAGTTTTTTAACTCTAAACCACGTAGAATAGATTTTCTCAAATTTATTTGTAAATACCCATAAATTGAAGGTTGAGGTTAATAAAATACGTTCCAGGGATTTATATACAAAAAAAAAGATACAACAGGTAAATATGGAATAAGTCATACAGAAATAAATGTGATACTAGAAATCCCAATAAAATTATTATACCAATTAACGGATCATTAATCAAATGAATTTATTATGTGTATTTGTTTTAAATGCACTTAAATCATGTGGAAATAAAACCTAAGATAATAAGAATAAATTTCACACATAATAATGGAATGAAATTATAAATGAAATATTTCTTTAACCTAATGAATATAAATTGATTTAAGAATTCTATTACCTCATGTCTCGATATTTATTTTTCACAGTGAAACCAACTATTCTTCCAAGAATCTCATTTGGATCTATTATAAATGGCTCAATTTTGGAAATTTTGAAAATTCAACACCTCTATAATTTTTCTAGGTAACTATAGAATATAATTTTGTATGTGTTGGTTGAGCTATAAATATTAAAATAATGTAAAAAATTGAGGGAGAACATTCCCTTCATAATTGTATTGAGGGGAACTTTTGGATTTTCCTAAAGGATTAATTTCTACGAAAATAAATATCAATCCAAATACACGGAAAACCACTAAATTTGAATAACAAATTATATATGATTTTAATAGCATAAACTAATATAATTTGGACACGTTTAATGTTATTTTAAAACATATCATTTTATTTAACCCCTTGTTAAACCATTTTAATTTTATAAATTATTAAATAATTTTTAACATTAAGACATAGTGATTTTTTAATATATGGTGATTGTTGTCCATAAATTGATAATTAATGTCATTTTAGTACTTATCATAATCACTATGTATTTTTTTAATGAATTTTATGAAATTTAAATAATTTCAAAATTTATTATTTACATAAAATACCATTAGTGTCAATTTTGAAAATGTTCATTACATTGATATTAATACAATAAAAATAGTAAAATAACATCAAAGAACAATAATTTAACACACCCTTTACATGACATAATAATTTAGAAAATACAGGAGGCACCATAATTAATTAATATTATTTTTATTTAAATATTTTTAATATCTTTCATTTAATTGTTTACTTTAGTTGATTAATTATTGCATCATCATTATTAAATAATTTAATACAATTATATAAATTATAAAATTTATAAATAAATTATCACGATTTATATAAATTTTTTATCTTTATAAAGAATACTTATAGTCCATAATACTCTTTGTTAATCCCAATATTACAAATATTTCACTTATTAAAAATAAGTGTGTGACACATTTAACTTTTCATTACATTAAATACTATAAAGGTCATAATCATATAAAAGTGGATCCAAATGGTTATTAATTCACCTCATATATGATTATGGTAGAGATATAATCAACCAATAATTGTTTTTAAAGTCTTCTTTCTTTAAAAGGTTCTAATAATTTGAATTAAAATCATTTTATTTATTTATCATCTTCTTTCACAAGCACCGCATAAGTTTTACATAACCAATAAAACAAATTATTTAACATATAAAAAATTAAATAAATTAATATTAGAGAAAAATATATAATTTTTTATATTCATTCATAAGATAATTTTTTCCTATGTTGAAACATAATATATATTAATGACAAAAAGTTTCATTTTGTGAGTTTATTTGATTTAAATATTATACAAGTAACATTCATGCAAAAGAGTCCCATAAATAACTCAATTTCATGTTTTAGGATTAAAGGGAATAATTATCTTAATCTAATAATTTTTTGTATGTTTAAGCTTAATTAAAAAAAATTTATCATTTTTTTATAAATTGTAATTTCAGATATATACTTTATTGCGGTAAAAAAAGATACCAAGGTTACTCTTCATATTGACCAAAAATAAATTTTAAATATTTACCAAATTTGAAATTTATGAATCCAAATATGTTATCCATATTCAAAATTTATATTATAAAATATACCGAATTTAATTTAAAATAATTCTAGAAAACGTCAACGAAATATGGAATTTTTCAAAGAAATTCTATTTTTAATTTTAAAATGGATATCTAATATATTGAATTGTAAAATCAATTTAAAAAACTATAATTGAATTACTTTAAATAAAATAAATCAAATTAAAATTTTCAAAATAAAAGAGAACATAATTTTACTTTTAAATACATTAAATAAAATAATGTTTTAATAATAATCAGTATTTTTTACTATACATTGAAAAAATAATTGTTCAAAAAATTGTAAAATTTATACTAGAACAAGATATTATATTATAATTTCAAAAATATAGTATCTTATTTTTTCTAAAATATCCAAATAACATTTTATATTATTTTTACCTAAAAAGAAATAAAAATCATTTTCTGAAGATTTATATTTTAATGAAAAAATGATGTTAATAAAAATATTGTAATTATTTAACGAAAATTAATATATTACAAACGAGTATAAAAATATCGTATATTTCATAATACTTTTATCTCCACCAATTTAATTTATAGGTTATAATTGTCACATTTAAATAATAATATTTTGTTTTTTATGTTCGGTATTTTTTATCTTCCACACAGTTAAGAATGTTATTTAATTTTAAAACAATGTGTTATTTCATTATCCCCACTATAATAAAATTTTCCCTTAAATTATAATGACATAAAATTTAAAAATGTGCCCCAAATTTTTACAACTAAATATCAAACATCAAAAGGAGATATTTGATCAATTACATAACTAAGGACCTTTTGGATTTATTGTTTTATAGAATTAGTATAAAATATTACATATTATAGAAAAATAATCTACTAATCCAGAAAATATATATTATATCCCAAAATTCCTTCACACCTAACACTATTTTATCCACATAATACATGAAACCATTCTTCATAACCAAAAAAAACGAAACATAAGAAATGATGGGATACATTGCTCAGTATGGGTAACTATTGGAGATATCAAAAACAAAGTAAGAATAACATGAACATAAGTGTAGTATAACATAATGATTCAAATTTAATGTTATATCCTAAATATTGAAATCATAATCCTGAATCATGGAATAAATCTCCGAAGTTAATAAGATACGAATCATTAAGAAATAAAGATAATAAGCCTTGAAAGTATATAATAGGAATAAAAAAGGAAATTTTTAGAATTCACATAAACATGTAACATCATTACCTATAAGTCAATTATCATTACCAAATCTTAACTGGACACTTCATTGTTACTGAACCTACTGGGTGAGACATCCCACCATCCACAGTCTCAATCTTTTCATAATGTTTATTAGGTTTTACCTTTTTCCTATAGTGGATGAACCCCATCGATTTGATTCCCATCATTATATCATGAGATATTAATCTTGGCCAAATGTATTGAAGGATGATTTCTTTCTCAACCATCACATAATGAGAACCATGTATATTTTTTCTATAGGTTTATAAGTCATTTATCATATCATTACCCATGAAAATAATCCGAATTCATAAACATCATTTCATAACAAATATAAATCATTTATAGAAATATTAAGAATTGTACCCATGGATCATATCCTCTTTAAATAAATATTAACAGAAAAAAAATTCATATTATATATAAAATAATTTTGATAGATCATTTTAAAACATTTCTTGATGAAAATAGAATTTATAATTTAAAAAATTACTTTTAAATCATAAAATATTTAAAATACCAATTTTTAAGATTTCTGTGAAAACCAAACAATTTAAACTTTGAAAACCATTTTAAAAATCCTTGAAATCATTTTGCTTTAAAATTCATAAAATATCATTTTAAATCATTTTTTAAAATAGTTTTTCAAAATATGGTTTTTTGAATAATAATATTTTCCAACAAAAGAGAAAATAACAATACATGAAACTTATAGTGTCATTAAATGAAGGATATTCATGATATTAAATTTTAAATGGAAGTATATAAACCTTGTAAATTAATATAGGTTCATAACATAACATGTGCCTCAAATAATAAAAATTGAGGAAGAATTACGTTACCGATTTTATTGCTTTTTAACTATAAAACACATGTAAGAGAGATCATGAAATGGATATGTAAATAAACTAAAATTTAATGATAAAGATATTAAAATAAATTAATGGAAGGTATATAAAGTAATAAAATGAAAATAGTGGTGAATATGGAATAAGTCATGAATAAATAAATGTGAGACTATATTTTCCCTTAAAATTATCATGTATTTGATGTGAGAATTAATTAAATGAATCAATTATTTGTTTCCCTATAAATCCATATAAATAAAGTGGAAATATAACATAATATAATAAGAATTAATTTCACACATAATTATATAATGAAAAAATCAATGAAATAATAATTTAACCAAATAAATGGAAGTTGATTTAAGAATTCCCTTAGATCATGTATCAACTATCCTTGTTCACATTGAAACATACTCTTCTACGAGACAACTCAATTAGATATCCTATAAAGGGGTCTAGTTTTGTTATTTTGAAAATAACATAACCTCTATAATGTGGATAGGGAAGCAGAGAAAATTATTTATTAGATATTTTTTTGGATATAAAGAACAATTTTATGTGAAGAAGTGAGATAGGAGATAACATTTATTACATAGGTGAGGGAAGATTTTGGAATTTATCAAAATATTAATTTATAATAAATTAAATAATAATAAAAATACCTCAATGCACATGAATTCAAAAAAATTGATAATATAGGGGTGCAATATCATTAGTCAATAGATTTTAGGAATGTTATGGAGTTATATTAAACAATAACATTTTGATTAACATTTAGTTAACCCATATTAATTTTAACTATAGTAACAAGTTTATTATTTTTAAAAAAATAATATTTTAAATTATATAGTGTAAATTTTCTGTAAGTATCCAATTTGTGATATTTTAGAACTTGTGATAATAACATTTAATTTTTTAAATATTGAATTATTTTTAAATAATTTTATAAAATATTGTTCTCATAGAATATCATTAGTATGAATTTTGATATTATTCATTTCATTGACATTAATGAAATAAAAATTGTAAAATAATTTCAAAAAAGTCATTTAATACAATCATAATATGTAATTTTAACTATAACATTAATTTGATTCCTTAATTAATTCAAAATATATTTCTTTTATTATTTTAATATCATTTATTTTAATTTTCCATTAGTTGAATAACTACTGCATCATCATTGAGAAACTATATACGCTAAATACATAGATTATAAATATTATAAATAAATACCCTTATTTTAGATAAGTATTTAATATCACCACATAATATTTATAGTCTATAATATGATCTACTTAATCTCATATTATATGTATTATACTTATTAAACACAAGTGTGTGACATGTTTTACTTTTTATATAATTAAATACTATAATGGTTGTAATGATATTAAAGATACCTTGAATAGTCATCAATTAAACAACTGATTGGTTAGGGAAGAGATATAATCAATCAATAATATTTAGTGAAGTATTTTGGTCTTTTAATAGATAACTTAATTTTAATTTTAATCATTTTATTGATTTTCCATCTCCTTGCAAAAGAACTGCCTTAGTGTTTCATAACCATTAAATGAAAATATTATTTCCCACATAAAATTTAAAAGTAAATTAAATTCACAAAAATGATGATATTAATATTAATATAATCTCGTATATTAGTTCATATACTATTTTTTCATATTTGGGCACATAAGTGATATTTAAGATAAAGAATGTGGCATTTTGTGAGTTTTATTGATTTAAATATTGTATAAGTAATTATCATGGAAATATATCCATTAAATAACTAAATTTCAATCCTTATGTATTAGGGTAAAATTATTTTCAAAAAATAAAATTTGGTCAAGTGTTAGGGTCATTTTTTGAACTTATTATTTTAGTTTTAACATAAATTTCTCAATTTACTCTTTACCATAGTTACAAAATTAACTAAGGATATTATTTATACTAACCCTAAATAAAAGGGTCTTGCTTTAAAAAATGAGATTTTATGAATCATGATATTGAATATATTATTTAATATTAAAATAATATAATTTTTATAATTTAATTTAAAATAATCCTTGAAAATGCAATCAAATACAGTTTAAAAAATATATTATTAAATTAATATTGATTAATAAAAAATTATATTATAAATTAAATTAAATATACATTTGTATTATCTTAAATAAAAAGTAACTAATTAAATTTCAATACTAATAAAAATATAATTTTAGTTTGAATAATTTAAATAAAACATAATTTTCAATAAATGTCGATATTATTTACTATTCATTGAAAAATCCAACTATTTAGAGAATTTTCATAATTTTCACTGTTTGAGAATATTGATATGATGATTTCAAAAATGATTTTTATTTTATCAAATAAAATTTATAAAATTACGAAAAGTTGATTATATTTTTTGTAAAAAAATAAATAAAAATCTTTTTTTGATGAAAATATGTTTTTGATGAATAAAATGTCTACACTCAAATTGTAGTAATTATTTGAAAAATAATTAATTTATATAAAATTAGTATAAAAATTATATATATTTCAAAATAATATTTATTCCCACCAATTTAATTTCGAGGTTATAATGGTCACATTTTAAAAAATAATATTTAGTTATTAATTAATGTTCCGTTTTGCATATCTTGTACACCGTAAAAATTTGTATTTCCCTTTGAAATATCATGGTAGTACATTATAAAATTTGTAAAAGTGGTGTTTAGTCCTTGAGACTTATAATATATCATACATTATTGGAGAGATCGATCGCACAAACCCCATCCAATCAATTGTATGTTTTCTTCTATTTGACTATATGGGATTAAGGTAAACCTAAGCCTAAGGTAGAAAACTGATATGGTACACCGATACTAGAAAATGAATGAATACGAAGTGTACTAATAAAGTGACCAAATGATATAAGGTTAAGATGAGTTAATTGAATTACGATGTATTAATCTCTTCAACAGAACAATATTCAATATTGGTTGAAACAACTAATAAAGGATCTAAATTGGAACCAAAATGGACTAATTGAAGAATAAACATATCAATTTTTCTTATTGAGGTCAATTCTATTTGAGTAGATAACGAAAAAACGGTATATATTTTCAAATTTATGGATACATCTAAATGATTGTGCACTTGGATACCAAATATGGAACTAAAAAAATATGATATTACACCATGCCAATCATTATTATCGAATTTATATTTTTTTTTCTGATTTTGATAAGGTTTAGATCGAGATAATTCATAAGGTTAATGAAGGTTGACTGGTGCATCCATGAAAAATATGTTAATGGTTAATATGGATTTCACGGTTCATTGAGCATCAATTTATGAATATAGACAAGAATTTTATGTGGGGTTTGATCTTTGTTGATGAGGGGCCTCGTTTTCATTAATGTTATGAAATTTTCATCAAACTAGGATGCATACGATGGGGTCAACAAAACTACTAAAAGAATCTAATATCTAATGTGACATGACAAGAACATTCACTACTTTGTGACTAGCTAGGTTAAAGTTTCCCATTTGTTTTAAGGATTGATTCATGGGAAAAAATGGTCAGTAAATAAAGTAACTATCATATTATTTTTGATGAATTGAAATTTGATAAATATGAGAGTTGAGGTTTGGAATTATATAATTATTATTGATCTATAAATGGAAAAAAATGTACAACAATGGATGAATTTGAAAATAGGTTAGACGATTCTTGGTAAATTAGTATACTAAAACATATTTGAGGCTATATGTGGAAGGACGTTGAGTTCAGAAGTCATATAGATATAAGCTAAGATACACCATTAACTATAAGAAATTTAGTTCTAAAATTTTCTGGGTGTTATAGTAGATAGTGAAACAAGAACCTTTTATGTCATTTGTTGGGTATGAAGTAGTTAAATATTTAATGATTTATTGGAAATCTTATTAAAAATTAATACCACATGGGGGAAGTGTATTATATTTCAATGTTTCTACTAAAATAACATGTAAGTGATATTTTTGAATATAAATTTCCACATTGTTAGTCTTAATAAAGATATATAGCTATGTTGGTGCATGATAAATGTCACCGAGTGAGGTGGGAATAATTTAAAATTGTTATATTACTTATTTAATAGAGAAATATATTAGTAGTATTTAATATTATGAATTATTAAATAGAATATTTAATCTATGGTTTTAAGATATTTCTTTTGAGTGACACTAACTCAAATAAATAATTCCTATAGGTGAGGATCATTTGGTAAGAAATCAGATTTATTTTTTGAATCCAAAAGAAGATAAAATGAAGATGAATGCTAAGGAAAAAAGGTGGTGAGATAAAAATAAACATGAAAGGAAAATTAATGTCCAAGATTTTTTCGTGTATTATTTCAAATATGAAATTTTATTATTTCAATACCATGCATTAAGACGATGTGGGATTCTAATCCCCAGTGTGCCCGAAATTAATGTTTGAAAAATATTAAACATTAAAATGCAAGCACAAACAATTTTCTTGAAAAAGTAGAGTAACATATCTATAGGAACCTAGATCATAAATCTAAGGTCACTATTACGTTAAGAGTAGTGAGTTAACCCTAGGGGAGGCCAAACATCAGCCGTCATGGGTTTGAGGTGAAAATTATTATTCAGATGTAGCAAGAATAAAAATATTTTAATAATAATTTTTTATTATTCAATGAACTTAAATGTATTTTTAATTTCCCTTTTATGTAAGGATCAATGGTTAAGATAACAACCTTAGAATTATATGAAGTATTTGGAGATAATGTTGGAGAAATATCTCGATAAACGATGATGAGATTATGTATCGATATAGTTCGTGACAGATATCCATCAAAAAAAATCTTCAACAGTGACTGATCTTTTACCATATAAGGATTTGTGATTTTAATTATTTCTTTACAATTTATTATAAATAATGATGAACACGAATCAAACCGCGATTATGTTGATCTGTGGTTCGATCATTCTTGTGTCATGGGTTTGTCTATAGGATTTATTTTGGGCTAATTATTATATTGTTTGGTTTGTGATTGATCATTCTTAAGGGAACATAACAAGACTAGAATGAAAATTGAAATAGGTACATTCCTTTAGTTTTTTCCAAGGTTATTTTATCCCAATTTTTCCATAATGTTCATCATTTTACTCGGGATATGAATGAATGATTGTTTCCCTTTTGATTCTTGGAGCAACGTTTTGAAATTGAAGATAAGACCCCATGATGATCAAGAGGAAGTTCCATGATTAAGGGGAAAACAATCTTTCTAAGATATTGGTTCCTTGTGGCATAGAATATTAGTTGGGGATGAGGCTCTAGTCACTATAGGTGGGAGGCATTGTGGGTCTTGGGGTATGGTCAAGGCCGACGACGAACCGCCAACGGGGTGCTCGGTGTAGGTGGTCGTGGCATGACGAGACCCGCATGGGAACCCACAGTAGTGGAAAGGCCATGGGATAGTGGGGTAGATTAGGATGTGTGAAGATATGGAGGACCATACATGTGGGATGTGGAATGACACCACGTGGACCAGGGGTAATGCAGTTAGGGTAGACTGTGTACATCGGAAAAACAGGCCCAGGTGCATGCAGTCTCGACCAGTGGAACTGAGGCACACCAAGTGGCCCTGCAGGCCCAGTAGGCTAGACATGGACCAGTTGGATGGCCTGGGTTGGGTCGGGTCGATTGGACCAAATCTGGTCAGCTGATGGGTTGGGTTGTGTCTAGTGGGTCAGATCAGACCTGGAACGGTCCCAGGGCAGACCTTTTAATAAAAGGATCAGTACTATCAAGCAATACATTTGTTTGACACATTTTTAGTGGCGTTGGGACCATTAAAATGAGATATTTCATTTTATGCCAATGGTGGGTGTTTATTGGATATATTTCTAGTCAAACGAGACATTTACATGGGTAGTACCAGGGGTTAAGGGGCACAAAGTGTTTGAATAGTACTCACAACATACCTTCTCTTTTCAATATTAATGTATTTCCTCATCCATAGTATCTTGGAAGTGTTTCATTAGGGTTCATTATACTTATTATTTCCATGAGGGTTTTTTGGTATCGATACCTACTCACATGAGTATAATCACTTTAGAAGGACTTCACAGATAGTGTTTTTGGAATCCCCTGATATGCATGTAGCATATCCTCTATTCCCTCTTTTTGATCATGATAGAGACTTCTGTATTGAAATGAAGAAATTCAATGGGTGTAGATCTTTAATGAGTTATTCTATATTGAGATGTTGATATCACCCCATAGACATGATTTTGATCCTCATATGATGTGCTATATCTATCTTTTGTTCATTCGCCGTATCTCTCTCTCATGATGGTATCCAAAAAATGGTACTTATCATATAGACATCATCAGTTCTATAACATTTAGGAGAGTGTTCTCCAATATGTGTGCATTTTGAAATCTTTGAACTGAATCCCTAGTGTGGGTATGAAGTATTCATGACTTAGTGTTGACAGTGTGTTTTTGTTTTAGTATATCTGGATATTATTATTATATGTTATAGACATATACTTGTTTACAGATGATTGTGCATTTTTGTTATGTATTTATTTTTGGTTTTCGGGTGTCCTACTATGTATTGTTACAATAAAACCTACATGGGATATACTCACACATATCATCTATTGTACTAATGAGAAACCATTTGATAGATTCCAAGGTGAACCAGGACCAAAAATAGACTTGTGCAATCAGATATGTCATGGTGTTCATATGTATTCAAAGTATTTCCCCAATTCCTTGCCTTCGGGTGGGGGTTTCATTAGTTGAATTTCAAGAACATGTTTATATAAATTCTTTTTGGTGTTATTTTATTCTTTCCCTATATACATTAATGTACATTCACATTTTTTACTCTGGTTGTGAGTTATAGTGGTAATTATGCAATTTGTTTTTGTGGTTTTTACTTTTCAGAATTGTGGTCTTGGAGGTGTGTTCCTATGTATAAGGAATAAGGAAATGTCTCTCATGTTATTGATATGCCTACTCAGTGATAATAACCATCACATAGCTTGTTGGAGGCTTGATTGGGGAGTCACTACATGGGCCCCACTGTGATGGGTCATAATAGACTGGTATCAAAGGTGGTCGGTTCTATGTTAGGACCAAGAGTCTATGAGATTGGTTTGGGTCTATAATATTACGTGTTTCAATTTTGGCTTCGAGGCAAGGAATTCTAGTTTTTATGTGGAATCTGACATATCTATACACCAGGACACTGATTAACTACTTTTCAACTTGTTACATGAGAAAAATGGTTGATGGGAAGACTATGGTACATGCGTCATACATGAATGGGTTGTGATTTTCATGCCCTTCTTGAGTCAGACATCCAGATATACTACTTGACCATGGAATAACGTGTTTTTAGAGATCATTCCTCCATAAAGAATACTATAAGGGATTCAGTAGCTTGATCACGAGGATGACACCATATGTGAGAGGCTTTAGATTATAGACTTGTTTTCCATATGTCACCTATAGGTGGTGCACTAGTTGTACAACCTCCAATAGAGATAACAATTCATCCCACAGTACCAGAAGACAAGGAGTGAAGCCTAAGCATGATTCATGTGTTTTAGGGAAAGATAACCCCTAGGATCTGAGGAGAGCCCGAACCTCAAGTAGATGAGTACTATCTTGGGTTGATGACCCAATTTTCCCCTCTATTCATCATACTAGCCGATTACATTGTGATATTGGAACTAAAACTTATACAAGATTTACTGGGAGATGTTGATGTCTGTCTATATAGACTCATGATGAGGAAACTCTCTCATGGACAGAGTTCGAGTTCCACATTAGGAATGAGTTTTTTGAAGTTACATTTAGTGGTGTGAGTGTAATGGAGCTTCTTCAGCTCTAGTAGGGAAGTATGACAATAACTGATTATTTATCGAGGATCACCAAAATTTCCAGGTACAAGATGGATATGGTCAAGGATAAGTACATTAGAACTCTAAATATTGAGAGTGGTCTTCCAAGAGACCTCTAATCCAGTATTATACATCTAATAATTCCTACTTATTTTGGGGTGTTTGAGTGGGATATAGTCTTTGATAGATTTCCTGATGAGCAGAGAATACCGATGAAAGTAAACATAGGACATGTAGGTGGAGAGACCTTGGTAGTAGGAATCTGAAATCATCATTAGGGATACAGATGTGGGATATGTTTCTGGAGGAGATATTATGATAGAGAATATATAGTTTAGGTTTTACAAGGTGGATCTAGTCATCCTAGTAGTAGGTAGTGGTACTCATATGCAGGTAGAGGACATCTCGCTTGAGATAGTTTAAACCAGTGTGATGCTGACAAAGAGATATTGGATGAACAAATGAGGTAGAGTAAGTTACTAGAGCAGGTAGACCCATATGTAAGTGGATCTGATAAAAGATATGGGTGAGTAGTGGGAGGTGGTTGATGTTTCGACATGCTACCAACAAAATACCTAGGTTTTCTGCACCATGCCCCGGGAGATGGAAGATAGTGGTATGGAAAACTGTATGTTATTGAGTCATATAACCCAAGGGATCCAAGGATGATTCTAGGTATGACATGTGTCATTTCTACCTTATATTAAGTACTTTTGAAAAAAGGTTATATCCATTCCTCCATCCCACCATATCTTGTTTGACACCTCGATGTTCTAGTAGAATAGTTGACTCATCCCTTACGCTATGTGTCACCTACAAGAGTAGATTAAAAGATAACACATATATTCTTATTGTGTTAACTTACACTTGGAGGTGAGTTTTTAATATGGAACCACTTGGTTGTAGCATCAATGCCTAACAACGTCATTCTTGTTGTGTATTTGTTATATTCGGTCATTTTCTAGATGGACAATTTTAGGTGTAGGGTGATGTGTGTCCCTAATGATGGAATGAGGTTTTCCTTTTTAGGGAAAATTAAATCCATGAAAAATAGAATGGACTCACGTATAAGAGGTTGTAGCTGATAAGTCATTCATTGTCTAGCATTACCCTCATTGCAATAGATTTTATGAGTTTCAGTTCTTAGTGGAGGATTATGGGGATGTCTTAGAAGAATATGTTCCATGATTACCTCTCTATTAGGATATCGACTTCTGTATCGACTTACACCCCAGTATGGTACTGATATCCTCACCTACATATCATATGTCTCTTGCAAAATTTTGTGAGGTGAGGGTACAGTTGGGGGATTTTCATAGAAGGATTTAATGACACCCAATGTTACATTGTGGTCAACCCT
This sequence comes from Viscum album, assembly GCA_963277665.1. Taxonomy (NCBI): domain Eukaryota; kingdom Viridiplantae; phylum Streptophyta; class Magnoliopsida; order Santalales; family Viscaceae; genus Viscum; species Viscum album. The sequence goes on from OY728125.1 coordinate 511,055,147, forward strand.
GGTGTTATTTACGAAAAAGGAATACGAGAGATTGTGGATAAGGGTAGTCTAGAGGTGACTGAACTATGTGATTGTGTTGAATATTTATCCACTATGAAGGATCTGTGACCTCTTCAATCAGGTGAGAGGGGAACACTGGTTCTCAAAGGATGACCATTGATCATGTTATCACAAACTACCATTAGAATATTAGGATATAATGAGGAGACATTTAGATGCTACTATGGTCATTATTAATACTTGGTGATGTCATTTGGAATGATGAACTCTCTACCTTTGTTCAGGAGACACATGAACCTGATCTTCCAGTCGTACCTAGAGCATTTCATGTTGTTCTTCATCAATGATATCCTTGTATACTAAGCATTAGAGGAGGATCATATGAAACACATAAGGATGGTTCTGGACATACTCAAGGAGAACCAACTTTATAGGAAAATATCAAAGTTTTAGTTCTGGAATCAGGTGGTACACTTTGTTTGAGATGTTATATCGGCAGCTAGAGTGGTAGTGGACCCGACCGTGGTTGAGGTAGTGTTATCATGGGAGCCACCTATGAGCGTGATAGAGGTACATATCTTCCTTGTGATATAAGGATATTACTATATATTCATACCTGATTTCTAAATTATATCATCACATATGATTGAATTGAATTGAAATTACCAAACATTGGAGTGGACAGAAAAGTGCCCATAGTATTTCCAACTGATTAGTCAGATTTTGACAAGCACCCCGATCTCGATATTTCCGGAGAAGGGTGTTCAGTATGTAGTCTTATGCAATGCGTAAAAACCCATTCTTGGTTGTGAATTGATGCAGATGTAATCAATGATTGTCTATGGTTCATTACAGTTTAGACAACACGAGTTGAATAACATGACCCATGATCTTGAGTTGGCATTGGTTGTCTTTGTGTTGAAGATAAGGAGACACTACCAGATGGGTGAGATGTTTATCATATACAATAATAATAAGAGTCTCAATTATATCATCCATTAGAAGGATATGAACTTTAGATAGAGGTTATGGTTATAGTTCCTCTAGGATTATGACACTGATATAATTTATACTAGTTGGAAAGAGAACGTAGCAGTAGATTAACATAGTAGGAGACCGAGATCAATGTTACTGGACATGGAGTTAGAGTATTTGGACTCATTATAGTTATCCTTTTTCAATTGATATAGATAATCGTACCATAAATTTATTGTAATTACACCTACACACTTACCATGAGTCAATGAGGTACAACTTGGGGATACCAACTACAATACTCTATATTTTCACTTATCTAGATGGAATTATCTTGATGGATATTTGGATGGTGGGAATTGATGTTGTTCCTTTCATAGTGTGCATATATGAAGTACATAAGTTATGGGATGAGGTTGTATGGGAGTTCCACACATCCCCTTGGATAGTATATCTTGGTGCGGTGACTATGTAAAAGGACCTATGAAGTCAGTTTTTGTGGCCCAAAATGAATAATGGAGTTGCAGAGTTTGTTTCTTGATACCTCACTTATAATAAAAGAAAGGATGTGCACTATGTTCCAGAGGGTTTAACCCAACCCCATGATGTTCTAGAGTGTATGTATTATGGGATATACATGGGAATTTTAAAATTATTACCATGCATGTCTAGGGGGATAAATTCCATTTGGGTGATTGTTGACTGACTCACCAAGTCGGACCACTTCCTACATATCCAGGAGTAGAGTTGGGTAGAGATGTTGGGGTGCATCTAGGTATAGGTGGTAGTTTGTCTTTATAGAGTTTCATAAATGATTGTTTCCTATCTTTATGATTGTTTCATATCAGAATTTTGAAAGGGCATAAATGAGGCCTTTGGGACTCAGCTATGTATGATAATATTATTTCATCCATAAACAGATTTCTAGATAGAGTGAACCATTCAGATTTTATAGGATATGATATGGGTGTGTATAATGGACACTGTTCTTAGATAAGAGGATCACCTACCACTAGTGGAGGTTTCATTAAAAAAATTCCCCAGTCTACCATTTGTATGGAACGATTCTAGGCTATATAGAGATGAACATACTCGTCCCTACATAACTGAACTCGCCTATGATTTTCAGAACACAAGGGCCCATATTTTGTGTGAGATTCTTCTAAAAACATTAATTTCATCTAGGAGTGGATGAAAAATTAAAAGAGATGCCATAAGTCATATGCCTTCATGATACAGAGGCCCTTGGAGTTTGACGAATGGGACCATGTGATCCTTCGGGTCTCACCTTGACAGAGATTATGGTGATTTAGCTGTAATAGCAAGTTATCTCCATGGTACATCATCCCTTTTTAAAAAACAAAATATATTGGAAGATTTGTAGTACCACCTAGATCTAACCCCATAATTTTACATGTCACAAAACATCTTCCATGTGTCATAGATGAGGAGGTATGTGCATGACACATCACATGTCATCAACAGGGGTGAGGTGGACATCGAGGATGGATCTACTGTTACTGAGTACATGGTGGATATTGAGGATCGGTAGTAGAGGATCCATCATGGGTGATTGATTCATTTGTTGTGTGTTTGGTGGAAGTCAAAGAATCTTTAGGAGAGCACATGGGAGTGGGAGGATCAGATTTGTGGGCATAACCATCATTTTTTTGATTAGTCTAATTTTTTGATTTTCGAGGATGTTAATTTCTAAGGTGGGGAGAACTTAATGCCAATTATGTTTAATTGAATGATGAAAAATAATATATGGGATTATTTTGAGGCCATAAACTGAGAAAGCATGTGATTTTTAGTCCCAGTGTTTCGAGATTAAATTTTTGAAAAATTATAAACATCAAATAGTATACATTGGTAGCTTTACTAAAAAATCGGAATAATATTTAAATGGGTGGCCTAATCAGAAATATAAGGGCACAATTGTATTTAGAGTAGTGAATTTAACCTATGAAATGCCTAAAATCCGTTGGCAGATGTCAAATGTGAAAAGTAGTTTTCGTACGTAAGAACAATAAACATATTTCAATAATTTTTTTTCAATGCAACAATGTATCTTTTTAATTTTACTTTTATACAGGGATCCATTGTTAAGGTCATAACCCTATAATTCAATGATGTAACAAAAAAACATCAAGATATATCTGGATGGTTGATGACATGATGGTGGATCAAGATCGTTCTTGACGGTTCACCATGGGAAAAGAATCATTGACAACATAAGATCCATTCCTAAAGAGGGTATTGTTTTTTAAGATATTTCATTCCACACTCATACAATTAACAAAGAGCATGAATCAATGCACAAATAGGTTGATAAATGGATTGATCATTCTTGTAGTATGGGTTTGATTATATGATTTTTTTGGGGATGCTTGTTATAGTATTGAATTTTGATTAAGAATTATTATAAGAGAATATTGATACCAGAATGAACAATGGTCAAGGTTTGCTCCTCGAGTATTTTCCATGTAATTTATTCCCCTTTTCCCTATGTATTCTTCATTCTTCACGGGATATGAATGATTGATAATTGTACCTTATATTTTTGGAACAATGATCCGAAATCGAAGATCTAACTTCGTGATGATGAAAATTGGTGCGACGATTAAGGCACAACACGATTTAGCAGGGATGGTGGAATAAAGTTTCATAGGAAGCGGTGCACGGTAGATGATCTATTCGGTCCAGGAGAGAAGTGATATGGGTCTAGGGGGCCTGTTGAGGACAATAGTGAGGCAGATGGCTAACCACTAGTGTAGGTGGAATGTTGCCTAGTGGGGGATGCATGGGAACCTACGACGACAACAAGGTAGCGGGAAAGTGGAGCATGTGGGGTCACGTTTAGATGTAGTGGGATAACAGTGTGGGACACAACATGACACCACATGAACCATGGAAACACCGTCAGGGATGATCGTGTGCCACGAAAAATCCATCCCTTGTGCATGCAGACCGGACTAGCAGGCCCAACCGGGCCCAGTAGGCTGGACTGGCTCGGGTTAGGTCGACATGACCGGGTGGTGGTGGCTAGTGGGACGAGTCATGTCTGATGGGTTGGGAATCTTTACTAATATGATCATAACATTCAAACAGATCGTCTATTTGATGAACTGTTAGTTCTATTGGGACTATTGGGACGTGAGGTTTTTTATGAGACTGATGAAGAGTCCTAGATTAAGAATATTTATTGTGACATGGGCTATTTACATGGGCAGTACTTGGGGTCGAGGGGCACAATGGGCGAGACTAATATCCACCTTTAACCCTCTATATTCTATGTGAATTTATTTTATTTTCCACTATATCATGGATATGTTACATTAGAATTCATTCCCATTATCATTTCCCTACTGGATTTTTGGTATCATTTCCTACTCAAAGGAGTATAATCCCATCAACAGGACTTCCATGTTAGAGTTATTGGAATACCCATAGAGGCCTTGACAAGATCCTTTATCCTATTTTCATTCCAATGTAAGAGTATTTAGTATTGATGTGACTAAGATCATCGGGTTTAGATCCTCTACTTAGTGATTTAATCAAGATTTAGTTGCTGGTATCAACCCTAGATCTATATGTGATCTTCATATGATGTATTATATATTTTTTAAGATAATTCTGTGAATCTATCTCTCATGACATTATTTGATTCACTGTTATTCTTGAAGAGACCTCATCGGTGCTATCAAACTCAAGAGTGTGTTCCCCCGGATGTGTGATTCATCAAATCTTCAAACTGATTCCCTAATGTTGGTATGATGTGGTTATGAATAACCCATGAAAATGTGTTATTGTTTGAGTATATATGGTTATTATTATTATATGATGTAGACATATACGTTCTTAGAGACGATTGTAATTTTCCATTATGTATATCTTTGTGGTTTTAGGGTGACTTTTTGAGTATTTTTATACTCACTGACGCATGTTTTTTTTCCTATACCCTTCTTGTATTGTGCATAAATTCAACCATTTGATAGAGTTTAGGGTGGACTAGGACGAGATGAATCTTTGGGAGATCAGACAGACCACGATTTTTTTGGATTTATATAGTATCCTCAGTACCATGAATTCATATAGGGTTTTCAGTTGATGAGGTTTATGATCTTTTTTACATACATTGTTTTTAGTGGGATTGTATTCTGGCCATGTCTACATTGTATTACTTTCACTGTTGTACCCCAGTAGTGGGTTATAGTGGTATTCAAGCATTCAAATTATAGTAGTTTTTTACTTTTCAACATTATGAGATTTGTGGATTATGTTTGCGTATAGGTACTAAGGAAATGCCTCCCTTTTTAGTGATATTCGTGGTCGGTCCTAGTTGCCAACCACTAGCCTATTAGAGGTAGGATCGGGGAGTCACGACACTAGCCCCACTAAGAGAGGTCGGGAAAGGGATAACATCCCATGTCTCTTATCTTTTCTTATCCTGTTTCATATAAATTTTCATTCATGTATCTTATAATTTTTGAAAATATAATAATAAAATGATAAATGGGTGTAATGTTTTTAAACTAGCTTGCTTTCATTATTGTGATAATTTTTTATTTTTATAAATTAATTTCTTTGATCATGCATCTTGAGTAAGAATGCGATTTTCATGGGATTAGTTTTTAATCTTAAGGGTGATTATAAAACTTATAATAAATAAATTTTATTTAGATATAAACCATTTATTGAGATCATAAAATATTTAATGATCTCTATAGTTTTTAATTCCCTTAAAGACATGAATTTTCTTACCTCTTCCTCTTAACGTATTTATTTTTAAACCTTGTTATACAATACTAATGCTATTTTATATGCACAAATTGATCACTAAAATGTTATTTAAATTGTTCCTCACATACATATTATTACGTTAAAACAAGTCTGATATATTATCTCACACAACTTCCCTTAGGTTCTATCATGCATTACTATTCTATTATAGGTTTATAAGATGTATTTGGAGTGTTGTGATGATATGTAGCTCATTCAAAAAGGTTATTCTAAGATTTAATTTTATACCCATTCAATTCATTAGTCCTCATATGAAATTAGATTTAAATATGGGACCGTGATCATATTTAATGGAATGTTTAATAAAATTATGAGTTCATCATAATGATGAGAAATGTTTTTCATCATCATATTATCTAAAATGGATATAAAATGGGCAATTTTAGTTAATAGATAAAAAATTACTGAAAACACATTTTTTTCATTAATATGTATTTGGTAATCCTACCATGAAATCCATGGATGTATTCTAGCATTTCTTTTTAGGCACTAAAAAAGGATTTATCATACCCATTGGTAACATTCATTTGGATTTAACCTATAAAAAAGTTATTCTTTTTAATAGAAACATCATGAATATAATTCATCATTATATCCCACTAAAAATGTTCCAAAATATTGTTGTACCATTTTCTCCCAACAGGATAAATAGAAAATGCAGAGCTATAAGGCACAATTAATATTTCATTATCTAACCTAGGGACACATGAAATGTATTCCATTTTTAGCAATAATAAAACACCTAATTTTTAAATAATAAATTCAAGAAAGTTATCTTTTTTTAAAAAAAATACATTTCCAGGTATCTACCTCCTTCCTTTTGAGAATTCTTAATACCACATAAAAAGACGAGATTATTGAAACTTGTAATAGAATAAAGGGATGTCCAAAAATTATTATTTATAATATAAAATTAATAAAATCATTATCCAATGGGTAATATTCCAAATTTAACATGGTTAATATAACATGTCATTCCAACTCAAATCATCAGCTACTCTATTTTATTTACATAGATTAAAATGAATTATATAATCATAATATGTTATAAATTAGATTCATCTTTACTGCCTCATATTAAACTAATTTTTGATTGAAAATATACATTGAAATTTTATTATCTGTATATATGTACCAAAAATCACCAAATAAGTAATGTCTCTTGAACTATTATGAAAATTTTATAATAGTTCTTTCTAGATCATTGGAAGGATAATTTTTATTATGTGGATTCAAATTATTGGATGTAAATGTAATTAACTGATCATTTGGTTATGAAATGTTTTCTTATGCATATTTTACCCATGCACCCTTAGTTGATAGAAGGAAGTCCTTAGATTAAACTTCATAAAATTTTGAGCTCCCGAGAGCTGATCCAACAAGTCATCAATAAGAATAAATCGACACTAATTATTAATATTAATTTTATTCAATAAATTATAATCAATGATAATCGTAATGTAACCATTATTATTTGGAAAAAATTAAGAGTACCCCATAGTGATGTTACAATATGAATTTAACATTTATAATGAAATTATTATAATAGTTTTGTAACTCCAGAATGTTTATTTGATACATTTGATAAGAGGGAGTTGAAATTGGGTTTGCATCAAACACTACGAGAAAATTAAATTCAATGTATTGATCAAGTATAATAATAGGAATCTCTTCAGTAAAAAAACCATATTTTATTTCAAAACTGGCACATAATTAATTTGTGTAATTTTTATTTTTTGGAAATATGAGAACGGTAACATTCATTTACAACCTGTAACAACATATCAACTTATTGATTTTTTATGAAATGTTTTAAGTCAATCATATACACAAACTGAAACTCATTTTAAAAAATAAATTCATTAGATCTATAGTCTATCATAGCATGATAAAATGAAATGTAATTCAAACATATAATAATATATAATTATTAAATAGAAAATAAGACACGGTTTGTAGTGAATTCACTTCTAGTAATGATAACAGGAATATCAAAGTAAATTCTTGTTTCCTTATGACTACCCCAAATGTTTTACTAAATTCCTTAACATCATTTGCTAAGGTGATTTATTTATTTTACTATAAATTATATCATTAATGAATAAATATGGTGGTCGCAAATAAATCAATACATTAACAAAATTTTAATATAGTAGTAATTTTCCTATTACCACTTCATTCAATGAACCAACATCCTTCAATGATGTTATCATTTTTCTCACTACACCCATACACTCATATTCTTTCTAATTCCCGTCATTAGTGTTGTTATTTTGAAACCCAATCCTATATTTACCTATTAGATTACATCTAAACAACCTTGCTGCATGCTTTTAAAAATTGGACTTACGATTAATAAGATATTTTTCATTGCAGGCATGACCCATATGTCTAAAACACACAACAATATATGTATAGAGACCCATACTTTTCATATATAAATATAATAATTTCTATATGAATATTAATTAAATTATATAAATAGATGCCAAAGAATATTAATACTTGATTGCCTTTGGAATGTTGGCCCAAAATATTATTTATTTCTAGAATATCTTTAATGTCTCCAAGAATACCTTCCCATCATGTACTCTTTAAAGACATGAACCACTTAAAACCTTTTCCCACACCCTCTAAAATGGAAATAAAATAATGATTATCTTTGGTGCCCTGAAAGGTAAATTAAGAGAGAGATATATTAATTACATTAATAAGAATGTATGAGAACATGGCCATTCTTTATGAAAACTATTTGATAAAAATCAATGATCATAATCATTAGTAAGGGAAACAACATTGTAAGTTCATATGAATTGAATAATAAGGGAATGAAATAGCAAGATACATGAGAGAAGATTATTTTCATAATAAATTTATTTTTGGAGTATACATAATCATAAAAAATAATATGTCAAGGGTACATACTAATACATTAATAACATGTTAGGATTTGGAAAACCACTCATGTACCTACTTATGGGTTGGGATAACAACCATTGTATTCTATTTTTTAGGCTCGGTCAACCAATCATGTACACATACTTTTTGAGATTAGTATTACCACCAATGTACTCTCTGATCTCATAGGCCATTTATCATTATCCAATGAATTTGAGGGTTATATAGTTCCCAACATTATCATAATTAAAATCATACATACATGTTCTGCAGGAACATAAATCATTCATTATTTTAGAACCCATTGAAATAAATGGGTTTCATAAAGGGTTCAGCATAATATAACTCATGGAATAGAAACATGTTTTATAATCATTTCATTATTTAAACAAAGCATAACCTGTAGAAAAAGTATTATGTTTAATTACACTTTTATCATTTTATAAAATATGGAGGGAAATATTTTTCATAAAAATATTATTATCATAATTATAAACCATATAAATAAATAATAGGAATGTTTTCCTCGTATAATACCCCAAGTAAAGGATACGTAAAATAAAAGGATATAATATTATATGGAAAATGGATTTGAAATATCCCATTGAAAATTTATTTATTAAACCAATTTTTAATTAAAATTAAATTTTAAAACATAAAATGAAATCTTTAAAAATCATTTAAAACATTTCATGAAGAAAATATAATTTACAATTTGTAATAAACATTTTAAAAGATTTTAAATATAGCTTATTTAATTTATAATAATGTACTAGAAATCTAAAAATATACTTAATATTATGAAAATATTTTAATTGAAATGAATATATAAAACGTTGAAGGTAATATAAAATCCCATAAAAAATTATAATAGTAAGAAATAATATTCATGATGTGAATGTTAAACACATAGATTCTCGCATTAATTTCATTTAAGGTCAATTGAGTTTTATTTTTGAATGTTAAATAAATGTTAATGATTATTGTTTTGTAAAAAATTATTCAATGAAAAAAATATATATTTAATAATTATTTTTAATAATTTTAAAAATATTTTTTGATAATATTTTTAGGACACATGGTTCTGGAATGAAAAGTGTTTTTATCTTAAAAGAATGATTTATTAAAAAGACTACTACAAAATCTTGAGTGCATAAAGAGAGGAAATTAAATAAAAAAATGGATAATAAGGGAATAATAAGAGGAGAGTAAAATTAATGAGTTTCAATGTGAGATGTATAATGAGATTATATAATTAGAAATATGATGATAAGCAATCTTGATAAATGGAGATATTTTAACAGAAAATATTTACCACTTTGGTAACTTTGAAATATAAGACCCATGATAGAATATATTTAAATGACACACATAATATCATGAGGATAAATAATTTTATGATATTAAATTGAAAATGGGTTGTATTTAAACCTTTTAAAAGTTGATTGGTGAATAACATAATCATATGTCTCAAACTAAGAAAATTGAGACAAAAATCTATTTCGACCACGTAATATTTTGAATTATAATTCTTAATAAGTCATAGAATTAAATAAAACCTAAACTATCATTAAAATAATGGTATTTATGACATATCGTGTCAAATATGTGTTATATAGTCCACAAAAAAGAAATGATTGATAAATTTGAATATTTCTCCTATATATACAAGGGAGAGTAGAAATCCCATACCAAAAGTCTGGAATTCATTCGTACACATTCAAGAATAATTTATAATAAATGTTATTTTTTTAAATAGTAATTAAATATACACAAATACTTTTATATATGTAATATTATATATGATTTAATTATTACATTTTATTATGTGTTTATTAACAATTCCATGTTTAAATCACGTTTCTGGAAACGACTACTTTCATTTATGTATATGAATTAATTTAAGATATTTGGTCCAATAATATTGATCAGGTTCCCATAATATTCAGAATGTTAAACATTATATTAATTTCATATATTTTATGTGATATTTATTTATAATAATCAATAAAATATAGAGTCAGAATAAGAAATACACTATTCATGGAGGGGTTGGTCGTACGTATGAATGAACATTGATTCCATTTTCATAATATATTAAAATAAAATAAGTAAAATATATATTATCGTTATAGAATAATTTTTTTGTCAAATATATATAATATATTCATTAAAACCATCCATATTACTCTCAATGTAATTCATTGACACATCACTTTATGAGGTGGTAGTCTGACATACACCTGAGCGAAAATATTATATTCCCACAAAAAGGAATGCATGAAGGTATGTGTGATAAATTAATTAAATAAGAATAATAATGTCAAAAATATTTTATATAAACAATAATATTTAATTATTTTAAATATTTAGATTTGGTAATGAAAAACTGAATGACATTGGTTCATGGGGTGGTAGTATATTATACACACGAATGCTGATTTCATAATTCATTTAATGGAAGTGGTGATAGTTTGTGGTCGTGAACATGAAATAAAAACATAAAATAAGATATAATATAATATGGTTATTAAATAATCATATAATAATAATAAATTTCATATATTAGGAAAGGAATGAAATAAAAACGATCATTGATGAACATTACCTCTTCTTCTAGTACCCTCCATTGTTTTGGACAAAAAGCCATCCTAGGTTGGTTTGTTGTCAGAAATATGGGTGAAAACATAATAGGTGTGATTTTTTGATGTAATTGTTTTATGAATATTATGATACCCAATGTTTTTAAGGTGTTATGTTGAGGGGATATGTGGTGACCTTCTGAAATTTTGATGAGTGGAACACATGTAAATTTTTTAAATGAAAAAACTTTTCTCACATTTTTCTCATTGGAAAGGGACATAAAATGAATTATTATCAATAATATAAGGGAAAATTTATAAATATATCCACACAATATTTTTGAGACATGTGTTTTGGACATTTTTACCATTATCATTTTTGTTTATCCACTTATAAAAACATTTTTACCATAACATTGGTGAATAATTTTTTCTATTTTTATTATTAATTATGCTGAAAAATTTTTATTAACATGTTAGATAATATAGATTACAATTATTAATAATATATAATCAATTTTCCCAATATTTATTAACAAAAGTGGAAAATTATAATTTAAATGTAATCCGAGAGACATGATGAGAAAACATGCTTCTAAGAAGGAAACACCGAAAACATTACAATGTTTTTATATAGAAAATAAATATTAAATTGTTTAAAATGACAGAAATTGTATTATTGGATATAAATTTTAACTAATTATACCTGAAATATAATATAAAATATAATTTCAATTTATGAAAAAATAATTGATAAGGTAGTGTTCAATTAAAAATCAGTATTTGTCACAATTTTAAGAACATTAAACTATTAAAAACATCCAAAACAATTACCATAATATAATTTTTATATTATGAACTAAAAGATTATTTTTATTTATCTAAGTCATTTTTTATAAATTTGTTAAAAATTTAGTTTTAAATAAGTTCTCCAAATGCGACAAAATTAATTTTTGAAAAAAAAAATTTATGCTAAAAATTGGTTTAATTCATATATATATATATTATAAAGAGAATAATATGAATGTTAAAAAATAAATAATATATCAATTTTATTATATAGTTAATATGAAGTTAATTTTTTAATTTTTTTATTTAAAACACATTTTGTGCATAAAACTCGATAATATAAAATAGAGTTCCATTATTTTCAGAAGTTTTTTATTTTAATTTATAATTAATTGGTCACAAAAGTTTAATTATACATATATGTGTGTCTTTGAATGTTTGATTTTTTTGTATAGAAAATATATTTTCATAATTTATTTAATCTTATTAATACCCACCATTCAATCACTTGTTGATAACTATAATTAAAAATAACAATGTTTTTTAAGTATGTTATGTTTTGTTCAAACTCTATGGTGTACGTATTGAAAAATAAAAATGATGTAACATGTAATACAATAAAACCATAATGTTTTGTTAAACTAAATCTAAAATAAACGTTTCATACAACACATTCTAAACCCCTTATTGAGTGTAACACAAAATACACAAAATATTTAATTAAATTGAAAAATAATTTACAAAATATAATGATGTTTCTTTGTACGCCCTCAAAATGAATTTCTCCCTCTAAATTGGACACTATGGTAAAAAAATGGGGATTATTAAAACTCATTGCATCCTCAGGTTCCCATATAGCCTCACTATGCTGGTGGTTTCTTCACAAAACCTTGACTTGGTGAGTGGTGGTGTTTCATTGAATGTTATCTACTTGATCCAAAACATCCATTGATTGTTCTTTATAAGAGATATGATGATCCAGTGGTATGACCATTATTTTCATTAAATGATATGGATAAAGTATGTGATTATATAGTATAGATATGTGGAGCACTTCATTAAGCTGAGATAAATTCATTTCAAGTGCCATTGAGGGTCTACCATCCACATTTCATCAAGAATTTTAAATAGATCGATATACCTGGGGATTATATTTCCATTTAATTGTATGAAAAATATCATCCTATGGTTATTATTAGATCATATTACACTTCATATCTTACTCTAATAAATGATGCCAATTTTTTTAATCCTAAATTACAAACAGATCTCAAGATCCACACTATAAAGAAAATTCATTTATATCTAGTTATTACAAAATAGTCACTATTTGTAATCCAATATTGATAAATCATCATATGTTGATGTGACACATTAATCCATAAAACATCATACAAATTTCAACATAAATAATTTAATAAATGGTTTACCTTGTTACCCTTTATAAATATTAAAATACCAAACATTATAAATAAAGTTATTAAATTTTCAAAATGAAGTTATCATTTATCCCCCAAACAATATGAAATACATCCTAATTGTGATATACTGAAAATGTGACTTCTATCATCATTTAATCCATTGAAATATTATAATTACTATAATTATAATAAATCCGTATTGAAAAAAATACATTCACACTTATTCATTAATGAAAACACAGGTTATAAAATGTATCACTTAGATACAAAAAATGTGTAAACATCATTAATGAAAACATAAACCAATTTTTCAAAAAATCAGTAATTAGTTACATGTTAATTAGTAATTTTAAATTTAAATTGTACATATCAATTATCTATTTATCCCAAAATACTTATCTCAACATTACGAACACAACAAGATGTATCTTTCCTTAATCATCTTCATTCATTAAAATATCACCTTCCAATTAATTCAATTCACCATGTCATCAAAACTATTCAAAATATTTTTGAATATACTAATGAATACATATACCAATAAATTCATATATATATTATAATTAATGAATTAAAATACATAAAATTGTAATCATTCTACTAAATTCTTAATAATGTAACTGGGATTTGTTGTTTTATAACATAATACTTTGTTCCTTTAAAATGTCAATCGTAGTCACTTCATAACCAAAAGAAAAACCATTACCCATAAATCCTTGATAATTCATTTCATGAGATTTCCACTTAGGACATCGATTTTCATGATTCCCAAATTTTCCATATTTTTAACATTTCATATTCAATGATAATTTAAGAGACTATTGTAGACGCTGGAAAAGTCTGTTGTTCCCAAACGAAGCTTCGGATGCGGAAAGCGAAGTGATATTTGGAGTCAGAGGCACGTTCCGGAGGGCCCGGAGGGCTTGCGCGAAATTTCAGAGGCTCGCGCGCAAAGTTGAGTCGCGGCGCGCAATCCTCCCGGGATGCGCGCAATGCGCTGGACCGGCGCGCTATTTTGCGCGCCTGCGGCCTGCGCGGCGCCTTTGCGCGCGGGGTCCTGATTCCGCGCCCGCGAAGCGAATTGCGCGCCCGATACCGGATTCCGCGCCCGGGGTTGCCTATAAATATAAGGCGACCCCCGACGTTTTGAAGTTTGCCAGAATCCGAAGCGGCGCTCGTTCGCGCAATCCAACCCCTTCCGCGCGCAATGCCGATCTTCAGGTAACCTCCTTTCTTTCGCGCAATAGAGCCTTGGGGTTCGCCTTCGCGCGCAATTCCCTTGGCTCCTTTCCTTTGAATAAATTTCAACCCGAAGGCCTTTGCGCGCAAAAGAAGCCTCTTGCGCGCAATTGGCCCCGGGTGCGCGCAATCCGACCCGATTGCGCGCACCCCCCATTTTCAAAGTGGCAATTCGTTAGAGAATGAGCCGTTGCCCCCGCACGCTATCCGAAGCCCGGTGCGCGCAATCTCAGTCATCCGCGCGCGAAGCGCTGGCCCAATTGCGCGCCAGCCCGCCATTTTGCGCGCCGACCCGCGGTTTTGCGCGCAAAGCTCCTCTTTTGCGCGCAACCCGCCAGGGTCGCCTCCCTTGACCCCCTGAGGGTACCCGCCTGCGTGGCGCCCGATGATCCTCATCCTGGGTGCCCGAACCATGCGCTGTCTTCCCGTGCAGCTTTCCAGGCTCGTGCGAAGTGACGCGGACCCATCGGCGGCAATATTCGTCCAGCATGACGTTAAACTGCATATTCGTCCAGCATGACGTTAAACTGCATATTCGTCCAGCATGACGTTAAACTGCATATTCGTCCAGCATGACGTTAAAATGCATATTCGTCCAGCATGACGTTACACTGAATATTCGTCCAGCATGACGTTAAACTGCACATTCGTCCCGCATGACGTTAAACTGCACATACGTCCAGCATGACGTTAAACTGCACATTCGTCCTGCATGACGTTAAACTGCACATCCGTCCAACATGACGTTAAACTGTACTATGTCCAAGCTGCACGACGCTAAACTGCCTATCCCCTATCGTCCGTGCTGCAAGACGTTAAACTGCCAAGTGTTTCGTCCTCAACACACGACGTTAAACTGTACTTCGCCCGGCAAGACGTTAAACCGTCCGCTTCGTCCTCAACACACGACGTTAAACTGTACTTCGTCTGGCAAGACGCTAAACCGTCCGCATCATTCGATCCCGTGCCTCGCACGCAGGGTCTCCCCCGGTTTGGATGTGGCCCCCGCCCGCTCGTCTCTGCAGGGATGTCGGGATTGTCCCGCTTTTGGGACGATTTAATGGGAGTGGCTTTTCCCTACGGGGGCAGGGTATTACAAACCCCTAGTTTCTCGTGGGAGGCTGCACATGTGTATCTCCATTGCGCCTCCCCACTGCCGAAGCCAGTAGAGGGTGTGACTGGGATCGAGGTGCCTCCTACTTTCGGTCCAAGTCCCTTCCAACTGAGTTTTGCCGCATCCGGGCTGCCTCAAGTGCGTAAGTCCTGACAGAATGAACTACGTGGACTTTGATCCCTGTCTTCTATACAGGGTACATAGGAAGCATCCCTGAGGTCCAAGCCCACCACCTGGTCGTCCCGGTCGTATTTACGTCGGTTCGTCCATTAGTGGACCCCTCCAGGGTTCACGCTTGCGTCGATTCACCTATGAATCCGCCCCTGTGGGAGACTGCCCGTGTGTATCTCCACTGTGCCTCCCCACAACCCCCTTTTCCATTTCTCCTTTTATCGTCCAGCATGACGTGAAACTGTGATCCACCCGGTCGTTCCATCCCCCTCTGTGCGAGGTGGTTCGGTTCAATCCTCCGCCCGGCGGCCTAGACCTCTTCGTGAGTCGGCTTTCCGACGTCCAGCATGACGTTAAACTATATACCCGAACTACGTTGACTTTGATCCGTGCTAACGCGCGGTACGTAGGAAGCCCCTACGGGGTCCAAGCTCTTCACTCCATCATCCATCCTGATCCTTACCCGGGCCGCCACATCCCGGTGGGGTCATGCCACTTCACTCCACTCCACGTTACTTGGGAAGCCGCCCATGTGCTGGCCCCAGCGTCGGAGGTTCTCCGTAAGGGGTTCTGTCATCTGATCCACTTTTCGTGTTGATCGGTCCGATGCCGTCCCCGCTGGACGTTAAACTCGCGGCATACCCCGTGTTAAACATGGGAAGCTGAGGAAAACCTCATGTGACACAGTTCCCCGCACCCAGTGTGGGATGCCTCAGGCCATCATGCCTTCGAGAAGCCCTATTAGGGACGGAAGACAGACGTGCAGAGCCGCAGTGTTACGACACGCCCCCAGCACCCAGAGCCACCCGGCCTTCTCACCGCAGGTTGCTGCCCCGACCAGACTCCTTGGAACTTCCGGGCGGAAGCAGCGTAATTAACCGGTGTCCATGAAGATATGGCGCCGGGAACGAGATTCACGAACATTCTTAAGTCTATGAGGGAGACCCGGATTAGGTGACGAGTTCCGAGGAGACGTCCAAGGAAGGAGGAGCCAACATCCCATCATCCCGGTTTCAATCAAGGAGCAGATGCCCCTGAATAAGGGACGGATGCCGCCCGCCCTTGGAAAGCGGGACTGCGGGACCACAAGCCGCGCGCCTATCCCCTCGGGTCGACGGGTGCACGCGCGAACGCGTCCTGGAGGAACAACGTAACCTGACGCACATCCGCACCGAAACAGAAAAATGGTGAACCCGATGTGAATCTCTTCTCCTCGATACGAAGACCGATGTCTTTCAGAGGTGTAGGAAGACCGGCATGTTACCCGGCCAAGCATTCAGTCTTACCCGCCAGGGGCTGGGGAAGTGAAATCGGGCACTCCGTCTCGCAACGTCGAGAGCCTGGGTTCCCCCCACGGAAGGCGTCGTGGCGCTAATGGTTGGTTGACGATTCCTTTTTCCTTTTAGTGTTAATGGGTTCTTCTCCCTGCTTTCAGAAATCAGGTCGCCCGATCCAGTGCCCGATCGCCACCCGCCCACTGGCGCAGGGGAAACACCGACGCGGCTACTCCGCGCGGCCCCGCCCGTTCCACAGTCGTCCCAGCAGCCGCAATTGCGGGACGACCACGCCCTCTCTCCCCCTCGGAGGTCATCCAGAGAAGGGTGATCAACACCCTGGTGCAGTGATATGAGGAAGAGGGAGTCATCCCCACTAGGGAAATGGCTCTCCTAGACCTTGAGGAGGCTGTGCCTCGCCACCACCGCCGCCCCCGAGGGCCGCGCAGGGCGGCACCGCTTCCTACGTCAACGTCCAATCGCTTCGGGAGTTTATCCCCGGAGCGCTCTGACAGTTCCCTTCCCTATGCGGATGAGGTGGAAGATGCCCGGGATCACCCTATCCGGGATTCGCTCCAGGGATCTACGGTAAGGACTCCCGCCAGGCCACGGCGACACCGCCGCCAGGCCTCTCCAGTCGAAGAGCGGGCTCTCCACCTGCCCGCGCCGCTCATTCCGACTCGCCTGTCCCGACGCCAATGTCGGGCACGAGCGGAAGAGGATGCCCACCTTGGGGCTCTAGCAACAGCGGCCGCAGTGGCCCAAGCCACTGCTGGCTCCAGTCGCCAGGCCTCTGTGCATCCTGAGCAGGGGAACTCCTATGCCCGACCTGGATCGAGGCCTCGACCGCCCCAAAGGCAGGTTGGGTCGACTCTCCCGGTTGCTGGCACTGGCAGTAGCCACCGCGGACCACCTCGCGGTAGCGCTATTCACAGGCAGGATATACTCTGTGTGGCCGATCCAGGAGGCATGGGTCATCCCACCTTCCAATCCCGGCCCGGAGGCCTGCCCAGAATCATCTCTCCCTACGTCCCCTTTGATATCTGTCCCGGTGCCCCTCGCACCTTGGTTCCCAGTCCTCTTGGCCCCAGCACCAGTGCGGCCGGAGGACGCCAGGACAGAGATCAGCCCTGCCCCGAAGAACCACCCAGGGGCAGGAAGGCAAGGCGTCGACGCCGAGGGAAGAATGTTACGGAATTCCGGACAGAGATCCGACCGGTTTGCTTCTCTGACTCAGAGGCGGAGTACGATTCAGCGACAGAGCCCCTTCCCCAATCCCTCCAGGCAAGGGCAGGGGTAGGAATGCGGCACGTCAGCCTCGTGCTCCCCGAGAGCGAGATCGATGTGATCCCCGCTTCTCTCCGAAGGTATATCCGGAGTAACGAGGGCCTGGTAGACCCCCAAGGATCAAGCTTGCGGTTGGTACCGGCCCCTCCGGAAGTGCCTTCCGTCTCGATCGGAGAAGCCGGAGACTTTTTCTGGGGACCGACGGCCGAACCACGATTTGGTGCGCCCTCGGCGAGCACCGATGCTATGGCAGGATGTTCGCTCGCCGGCCCGTCCTATCGTGATGTGGTAGCCAGGGCACCGCCACCCTCAGAGGGCGGCCCGGGATATGGAGGCCAATCGGCCTGTTCGCCGTATTCACCGCCGGCCAGCCCGTCGGCCCGGCGGCCCGCCTCGGCACCACTGCCGGTTCCCCATCCGTTCCCAGCCATTGAAGAGGACCAAGGAGATCTGGGTCCCGAGTATGAGTCGTGGAGCTTCTGGACCGTCCTTGCAGAGGGCCACTTCCCTGAGAAGTTTTGGCCAGTCGCAGGACCGGGCTTTGATGCACCCGAATCGCTCACCCCCGGATGAGTTCGAATGCTTCCGCCGAACTCTCCGGGAGACTCGCTCCTGTCTTCACCGCCTACAAATGCCATACCCCGGGAGTCAAGCGCACCTGGAGGATATTGGTGAGCAGTGCCGTCAAATTGACTTGGCCATGCTCCCCGCGGCTCGACACCCCGGGTCATTTGGGCACCACGAGGCCCTCCAACAACGATGCGTCGAGTGTTTTCAAGTACTCCGCAAAGTTGTCGAGGAAGCCACTCCCCGCGTGTATATCCGTGGATGGGGGCAGTACGCTGCCCTACGCTTCAGTGTGATCTGCCGACAGCCCGATTCGCTGGGTGGCCCTGAGGGTATATCCCCAGGGACAGGAACGGTCAATATGGCTGACCTGTCGGGAGAGGGGAACGACTTGGAACTTCTCGACGGGGGCTTCCCCCCCGAAGACAATCCATCGTCAGATCCATCAGTGAGAGTTACTCGTCATCAGAGAAACCTCCTGGGGCTCCCCGCACCCACTAAAGCACTGACGTTGAGCCGAAACGTCAGCAAAGGAAAAGAGCACAGCGAGGCTATAAAGCCCGCCGACCCATCTTCCTCCATGCAGAGGGAAGAGGAGGATCCCAAGAAGGCTACGCTACGTCAGCAGCTCGCCGAACAGAAGAAGCTGGTTGACCAGCTCCTCGCCGAGCGCGCTGCAGAACGGCGGCCTGACTACGGTGATCCCAGGCCAGGACAGCAGGGACCGGAACAACCGCTCCTCGATGAGACTCTCCCGGGCAACCGTGATTACGCCGTGTTCGCCGACAGGAGAGAGGCCATTGCCTATGGCAAGAGGGCACGGTATGTTTCGCCACATCCTCCCGAGCGGCGTGACTACCTGAGAGACCCCGCTCGGATTCCTCCCGCTGCCCCAAGGGCCGCTCCGCCCGCCATCCCACGAGCCGCCGAGTTCGACGACCCGGTCGACGACCCGATTGAAGGGCCATGCAATGCGCTCGTGGTTAGAGATCCTCTCCAGGACTGGAACCCATGTCCGGACGATCCGATGGCGGCACTCATTGCCCGCTTGGAAGCCTTGGAGACTCGGCAGGTGGCGATCCCACCGGACGGCAAGCCCTACCCAGCATGGGTGGATGACATGCCGGCGCCTCCGGGATTCGGGAATCCCACTTTTTCCCCCTTCAACGGAACTGGAGATCCGCCACAGCATTTAGACCACTTCAACTCGAGGTGCGGGCCTATGTTGGGGACTCCGGCGCAGCAGGAGGCCGCTAAGCTTCGCTGCTTTGTTCAGACAATGGAAGGGCCAACATTTGTCTGGTACAGCCAGCTCCCCGTCGGGTCGGTAACCAGCTGGGAGGACCTCCATAGACAGTTCCTCTACCAGTTCAGTTCCACGACCCGTAAGACAAGTATCGCAGACCTCTTCAAGTGCAAGCAGAGGCCTGATGAGCGAGTCGCGGACTTCGTCGCCCGATGGAAGGGTCTCACGTATTCCCTTGACATGTCATTGACTCAGGAGCAGTTGCTGACAATGTGCGTCGGGAACGTCAAGACCGAGATGGTCCCTTCCCTAATCACTCAGAATTACCCCGGAGGGTTCAGGGACTTCTCAGACAAAGCTCAACGTCTTGAGGAAGCCCTGCAACAGGCCATCCAGGCACACTCGCTGCCTCCTATGATTCCTTCAAGGAGAGTCAGTAGGGCTGAGCCCGCTGCTGTTGCCCAGATAGAGGCCCCCAGGCCGTTGGAGCTGCTGCCGGTAAGGCCAGCTCCATAGCCTCACAGGAATCCGCCTCCACGGGCTCAGTTCCCAGCCCAGCAGCGGCAGCCCCAGAACCGGCCGACCCCTCCGCGTAATGCACCGCCGCAACCCAGGCGAGATAATCAGGGTCCACCTCCTCGGCCGACCCCTCCATCCCCTCGTCAAGACCACGCTCCCAGGGGCCCGCGACACCTGACTTACTCATTTCATGAGGATCAGGTCCCCGGTTACTTCCGGAGCGCCCTGGAGCAGAGGATTGTGCGACTGTCTGAGTGTTGGAGGCCAGAGGAGGCACATCTTACGAATAACCCCCGCTACTGCCCCTACCATCGGGCCCTGGGGCACACCATCCAGCGGTGCTATGTGTTTAAGGATTGGCTCCAAGACCAGATTAACAACAATGTAATCAGGCTGGGCCCAGCTCCGGCACAAGTGGCGGGCGTATTCGTGGGATCAGATGACGATAGTGGCAACGAGGACGAATGGCAGCTGGTCCCCAACTGCGGATCCCAGAATTACAAAAACTGGATGGCCCGCAAGACAACCATTCGCGCCCATGGAATCATCCGTGCGCGCTTGAATCAGCCTGAGCCCCCAGAACCTGCGGGTGCTGCTTCGGCATCGTCGTCCCAGCCTGCCTCTCCCAAGAGGAGCAAACGGCGGCAGCGCAAGAACGAAGAGCGCGCCCCGCCAGTTCCGCCACTATCCCGTACTCTCGGCGATTTCATGCCCCCGGAGATGGGGGTCCCTCCTCGGATCTGCCCGGTGATGGATGATTCGTCCGATGACGGTATTGGGTATGCTTCGGTTAACACCGTCGAGCTGGTAAATCCCTTTTCGGTTCCCGACGTTGAAGAACACCAGGTGGACCTCCCTAGTGTCCCCGGTCGTCGCTACCGTCGGAAGACCCGCAGCAGCAGGAGTCGCCGGGGCACAGCAGTTGGTACCTCCAGCCAGGCCATGCACGCCACTGAGACTAGGCAGCATGCTCAAAACCGAGCTCAGCGCGCGCAGCCCCCTCATCCGGGGATGACGGATTCGCCTCCGCAACTGTTTGTGGTGTGGGACCAGGCAGAACCGCCTCAGCCGCGTCGCGACCAGCTCCGCCCTGCCACGAGTCCATCCCGGCCTCCTGACTCCAGTACGGTGACCATTTCCCGGACTGCGACCAGTGAACAGCGAGATGCGCCAAGTACCAGTCGGCCGCCGATCCAACCGGCAAGGCCCGTCATGCCACCAACCGCAGAGCAACCTCCTGCAACCAGGGGCTCGCGCTTGGCCAAAAAGTATGATGTCCTGAAGCACTTGGCCGACATCCCAGCAAGGCTCTCCATCCTTGAGGCTCTTCGCATGTCATCTGAGATGCGCGAGGCACTCGCTGAAGCCCTGAAAAGCCCCCTCCAGTTTGAGACAGAGGTTGCGGCTGTAGAGGCCTTTCACGCCGAAACGATCGGGGACGCCGAATGTCAGGCAGTTATCTCATTCTCTGGTAAGCATGAAGACCCTCCTATACAGGGACACATCCGTCCGCTGTATGTCACTGGCCAGTTCAATGGCCTTGAAGTCCGGCGCTGTCTTGTCGACACGGGGTCCGGGATTAACCTGATTCCAACTCGGACGCTCCGGAGATTGGGGTTGTCTGAGGATGACTTGATTCCCTCCGACCTCAGGATCCAGGGGTACGACCGCACCGAGCAAACCCCGGTCGGAAAGATACGTTTGAAGACCCAGTTCGGTGACTTGGTTGCCAACACCGAATTCATGGTAGTCTCTCAGGACACTGCGTATAACGCATTGATGGGCAGGCCATGGCTTCACCTTCACGCGGCGGTTCCCTCGTCATACCACCAATGCCTCAAATACTCCATTAATGGTCGAGTAGGCGTGCTTCAAGGATATGCCTCTCCTTTTGCCTCATGTGAAGCCCGCTATCTGGACGCGAACTATTACAAGAGCAAGGATAAGCAGATCCTGGCAGGTGAGGTTGAGCCTGTCGCTGTTGCAAGCGATCCCTGGGCAAGTCTGGATGACGCTTACGTCCTCCCGATTCACCGGTTGGACGTCGCCATGGTCTTGACGGTCCGTGAGTCTCCTGATGAGATGGCCGCGACCGCCCGCGCCAGCACCAGTGGCCCAACAGGATCTGGTAGCCCCAATGTAGTTTCCAACGCAGTCTCTCCCGTGGACGATCCCTCCCCGAGCGGAGAGGATATGGAAGACGCACCCCCAGCCTTTGAGGAGGGCGTCCCCGCCACGGTCGATGAGTTAATACGGGCGAACCTTGGAACCGAGGCCGATCCAAGACCCACATTGGTTAGTGCCGCCATGCCCTCTGAGGAGTGGCAGCAGTACGTGGACTTTCTCAGGAAGCACCGTGATGTGTTCGCTTGGGGCTATGACGAGATGCCGGGGCTAGATCCTCAGGTAGCCGTCCACCGCCTTGGTCTCCCGGCGAACCATCGCGGGTTCAAGCAGCCTCCCAGGAAGATGCACCCATCCCACGGTGCCATGGTTGAGGCCGAAGTTGACAAGCTTATCAAAGCCAACTTCGTGAGGGAAGTTCAGTACCCCAAATGGCTGGCCAACATTGTGCCGGTCAGGAAGAAGAACGGGCAGATCAGAGTCTGCATCGACTTCCGCGATCTCAACCGCCACTGTCCGAAGGATGATTTTCCCCTTCCAGTGACAGAGATGTTGATTGATGCCACAGCAGGGTTCCAAGCCCTCTCCTTCATGGATGGATACTCCGGATACAACCAAATTCGGATGGCCCCTGAGGATGAGGAGTTCACTGCCTTCAGGGCCCCCCAAGGTACCTTTTGCTACCGGGTCATGCCCTTCGGCCTGAAGAATGCAGGTGCCACCTATCAACGGGCGATGCACCGCATATTCAAGCCAATCCTCGGCACACTGGTGGAATGCTACGTCGACGACTTGGTTGTCAAATCGCGCCAGCGTCAGGACCATCTCAAAGATCTTGAGAAAGTGTTCAGCTTCATCCGGTCTCGCTGCCTAAAGATGAACCCATTGAAGTGTGCCTTTGGGGTCACCTCCGGAAAGTTCCTTGGATTTTTGGTAAGATACCGGGGTATTGAGATCGACCCAGAGAAAATCAGGGCGATTAGCCAGATGCCTCCCCCAGGTACCGTCCGGGAACTGCAAGGGTTCCAAGGCCACTTAGCCTATATACGCCGATTCATCGCGAATCTGGCCGGCAAGTGTAAGCCCTTTTCTCGGCTCATGAAGAAAGGTGCCACCTATGTATGGGATAAAGAGTGTCAGACCGCTTTCGAGGAAATCAAGCAGTACCTGCTTCATCCTCCGGTCCTGATGCCGCCCGTATCCGGAAAGCCGCTGGTCCTTTATGTGACCGCCCTGGAACGGTCCCTGGGTGCCCTTCTCGCCCAGAAGAACAACGAGGGAATGGAGAATAGCCTCTATTACCTCAGTCGCATGCTCCTCTATGCGGAAGTTAGGTATTCCCCCATCGAGAAGAGCTGCATGGCGCTCGTATTTGCCGTACAGAAATTACGGCACTACTTGCAGCACCATGAAGTACAGTTGGTTTCTCGGGTAGACCCGTTGAAATATATCCGGAGCCGGCCTATGTTGACTGGCCTTCTAGCGCGGTGGGCTGTGATTCTCCAGCAGTTCGACATCAGGTATGTGTCTCAGAAGGCCATCAAAGGGCAAGCATTGGCAGACTTTCTGGCAGCTCACCCGACCACCGCGGATCAGCCGCTGGATCTAGGCTTTCCTGATGAGGCCATTCTCTCGGTTGATCGAGCCGATCCATGCTGGCAGATGCACTTTGATGGTGCATCCCGGAGCCCCACCGGTAGAAGACTCGATAATCCTAAGCTCAACAGAGTGGGCTTGGGCATCGTCTTCATTACCCCGGAGCGAGCCGTGCTGCCATACTCTTTCCTGTTGTTAGAGGGCTGTACCAACAATGAGGCGGAATACCATGCCCTCATCACCGGCCTCGAGTTGGCTCTCGAGATCGACGTGCCCCGTCTGTGCGTGAAAGGGGACTCCGAGCTGGTCGTTAAGCAGATCAATGGCGACTACGTTGTCAGGAAGCCGGAGCTTGTGCCATTGTTGGAGTGCACCCTCCTTCTGATGGCCCGGTTCCCTTCTCGGCCGGAAATTGTCCATATTCCCCGGTCGCAGAACGGTCGAGCAGATGCTTTGGCCAGCCTTGCTGCGTCACTTGCGGAGCCTGAACAGGACAACCTGATCGTCCGCGTGACGCGCCGCAGGCTCATCGCTCCTGTTATCCCGGAAGAAGATCGTGGCCCGTTGGTAAGTAATCTCACCACGGTTGCCCCTATGCCCGGAGCCCCGAGTACCCCAGATATGACAGTCGGATCAGCCCCTGATTGGAGGACGCCTTTGGTTGAGTACCTCCAACATGTCATTCTTCCATCGGATCGGGCCGAGCGCGAGCGAGTTCGACGCCGCGCATCGCAGTTCGTCCTCCAGAGCAGTCCCGGCCTGGAGCAGATCCTCTACAAACGCGGATTTGATGGTGTTCTCCTCCGTTGCCTTCAGGGAGTTGAGATCCCACGAGTCATGCAAGAGGTTCATGCTGGTTCGTGTGGCGCCCACCAGACTGGGCCGAAGCTGTCCCACAAGATTCGGAGGTTGGGATACTTCTGGCCCTCTATGATCCATGACTGCATCGAGTATGCCAGGAGGTGCCATGCGTGCCAGGTTCATGCGAACTTTGTGCATCGGCCGCCGGAGCCTCTCCATACCACAAGGTATTCCTGGCCCTTTGCAGTCTGGGGACTGGACGTTGTGGGACCTTACCCGCCGGCGACAGCTCGCCAGTGCCGGTTCATTCTGACCGCCACGGACTTCTTCTCCAAATGGGCAGAAGCGATTCCGTTCAGAGAGGTCAAATCTTGTTCGATCGCTGACTTCGTGACCTCCAACATCATCTATCGATTTGGAGTGCCTCACGCTATCCTCACGGATAACGGAACCAATTTCCGAGCAGCCGAGTTTAAGAAGTTGTACGCCAAGTATAACATTCGCTCAAACCATACATCTCGCTATCATGCGCAGGCGAATGGACAGATCGAGGCGTTCAACAAAACCCTCTCTAACATTCTGCAAAAGCTGGTTGGTCAGAACAAGAAGAGTTGGCCGGACAAGCTCCCCAACGCCCTCTGGGCTTATCGGACGACGACTCGCAATTCCACCCAGATGACCCCTTATTCCCTGGTGTATGGAGCTGAGGCCGTCCTGCCCATCGAGATCCAGTTGCCGTCCTTGCGCACTGCGGTCTACGACCAGCAAGCGCCGGACAGAGTTGCTGAAGCCCGTCTAGTCGAGTTGGAAGCACTGGATGAGAATAGACTTCGCGCTTTGCACAACTTGAAGAGACATCAAAGCAGAATGGCTCGAGCTTTCAATAAGAAGGTTCGCCTCCGCTCCTTCCTGCAGGGTGATCTAGTGCTAGCCCTAAGAGCGCCGATGATCCCCGGCAGGAAACCGCCCAAGTTGGAGCCCATGTGGGAGGGACCTTTTGTTGTCCACAAGGTCTATCCCAATGGCGCGTACTCCCAAGCGACTATGGATGGTGAGCGTGTCACTCCTCCCACCAACGCTAGGTTCCTCAAGCAGTACTTTGTCTGAATGTTCCCACGTCCTGCACGACGTTAAACTGCATTCGTCCAGGCTACAAGACGTTAAACTGTTCAGAATTCGTCCGCGCTGCAAGACGTTAAACTGCCAAGTGCTTCGTCCTGCATGACGCTAAACTGCACTACGTCCGAGCTACAAGACGTTAAACTGTTCAGCATTCGTCCTGCATGACGTAAAACTGCCCCTCAAGAACTACATATGGCTTGATTCCCATCCTTATGGGATACGTAGGACCGTCTGGACATACATGTTTCAGGCCCAGCCCCATTTCCCGGGAATCTCTATCCCGCGCTGGGCCTCTGGCCCAAGTTCCCCTCCTTTTTGTGCGAGGCGTATCGCGTGAGCGGGGGATTATGTCCTCATTCGCGTTGGTATACTGGCCGCGCCGTACGCCTCCCCCGTGTGTGGGACTACCTCACACCCCTCATCGTCCTGCATGACGTTAAACTGCCTCTCCAGAACTACGTATGGCTTGATTCCCATCCTTATGGGATACGTAGGACCGCCTGGACGCTTGTGTCTCAGGTCCAGCCCTGTCTCTTGGTTGATCACGGGGATCTGCCCTCTTTTGGTTGCTCTCAGGCTGAGTCCTCCGACCCTTTACGGTGATCTGTTAACATGTTTTGGGTACTTAGGTCTATGACTCGTAGTGTCAGATTCAATCCTGACAAGTCCTGTGTTGCTTGTCCGGCCTCGCGCTCCCTCTTGTTCGAGCCTTCACTCAAAGGGATCCTCGTTAGCGGTTTGGGTACGATGCCTCAGTGCTCTCCCACCGCTCCGGATCGATTTACCGGCGGGTCTTGGGCCGCAAATCGATATGAATCCTGCGATTGAGCTGTTGATGCTCGTTTGCTTGCCCCGTCTTAGGCTGACGCGATCAGATGTTGTGTTGTGAATGCGTCAGCAACATCCTTGATCGCCATGTCGGCTCTTTCAGGCTCTGAACATTGGTTGCGCAGTCCTCATCACACTCCGCCTTTGTGCGTTGTAGTGGAATCTCGACACTCTCTTCATACTAACCTTCAGTACACCTCTACACGTTCGGCAGACCAACCAGGGTAATGATGTCGTTCGAGGCTCCCATGATCTGAGCACCAAGGATATATGCGGACATCCTCCCTAAGGGCCATGCGTAGCTGGACCCTCGTCCCCATAAGGAGGGGGAGTCGCCCGAACAATCGCGTTCTGGGCCCATTATATCTGGAGGCTAGCATCTCTGCCCCTCGGGTGATGGACATATGCAGACCCCTATCCCAAGACTCTTCTCCTGGAATCGTGCGTGACCGCAGGGCTGAGTATGTTCCCACCTCCGCCGTGTCCGCCGTACCGCGATAAGCGGATTCCCCCATGGTCCGAACCACACGACCATAAATTGTGTTGTCTGGTCCTACCACACGACCGTAAACTGTGATCGTCTTGGCCGCCCGACGAGAAACGGCACTGCATCGTGATGTCCTCCTCAGGGGACACTCATGTTGGGCGCTGGTTAATGACCACGCCATTCATCAATGCCTTCCATGGCTTGATAATTGTGGCGACGCCAGAGATTTCTCAATCACAGGCATGTCGCCGCACAAAGAAAAACCATTCATCTTTAAGGACAAACAAGAAATATCAAATGTCGCTCCTTCTGTGTGCGAGGGTCAGACCCGCACTCTTCCTCGCGTTGGTGCCCGATTGTGTTGCGCCGCGCTTCAAGAACTACGTGCGGCTTGATTCCCATCCTTATGGGATACGTAGGAACGCCCGGATGTTTGAAACTTCGGGTCCAGCCCCCCACCTCTTAGAGATTCCCCCTTCTCTGGGGAACCCGCCGCCTTCAGGTCACCCTCAAGGCGTGTTCCCCGACCCCTTGCAGTGGTCCACCGGTGTCAAGAGTACTCTGGTTTATTGCCAGGAGGGTCAGGATCCGCTTGGTCAGGTTTCCTCCGCTTTTCAGGCTTCGTGCTCCCTTTCATTCGGACCCATCGTCTACGCCCTGGGTGGAGCCCCCGTGAACGGTTCGGACACAATGCCTCAGTGCTCTCCCACCGGCTCGGGCCGGTACCCCCAATGGCCTCGGGCAGCATATCGATATGAATCCTGCGATTGAGCGGTCGATGCTCGTTTGCTGCCTCATTCCACCAACAGTTAGTGCGATATTGATGCTGCTTTTCCGCCACGGTCGGCAGTACTCCCATATCGTTACGCCGGTGCCCCCAGTCCTTGAATGAATGGCGGCATGATTCACATTTTCCACCTCCCATTCCGGCCAGGCGAAACCTAGACACTCTTGACGCTATCCCTCAGTGCGTCTTCGCATATCCAGGGGATAGGACCACGATGCGGCGTACTGTGAGGTCCTTATGGTCCGAGCTCTAAGACCTTAAACTAAGATCTCTCCTTATGGTCCGAGCTCTAAGACCTTAAACTAAGATCTCTCCTTATTGTCCGAGCTCTAAGACCTTAAACTAAGATCTCTCCTTATGGTCCGAGCTCTAAGACCTTAAACTAAGATCTCTCCTTATGGTCCGAGCTCTAAGACCTTAAACTAAGATCTAGCCCCTATGGTCCGAGCTCTAAGACCTTAAACTAAGATCTACCCCTATGGTCTGAGCTCTACGACCCTAAACTAAGATCTCCCCAAATGGGGTCCTACGTCCTGCATGACGTTAAACTGCACTCTCAGAACTACGTGTGGCTTGATCTCCAGCCTGATGGAGTACGTAGGAACGCCCGGGCATTCCGACTCGGGTCCAGCCTCAGGGATCGTTAAGTCCCGCCCCTCCTCGTCGCCGGCCGTCTGGACTGACTTCGGGTAGAGTGGTGCAGTTGTGATATTCTCCCCGATTCAGCTCGGGATGCCCCATCGCAGGGATGGGAAGCGACGGTTTCCTCGTCAGAGAGGTGTTGTCTGAGAATTGAGGTGACTCACGGGCAGATTAGTGCATCCGCCTAATACGCTTTCCCCACGGTGGCGCAATTTTGAGAGCGTTGGATTCTGTCCGAACAAATCGTCACTTCGCCCCACGCTTCGCATGCCCTGTTGATCTGGATTTCCACCCTTGTGTCTGAAGGAACCCCAAAGCGGTATTCATGATGACATGTGGTCCGCCTCCTGCAATATGAATGATGGCCTTTTTCGGTCCGTCTATTGCAGTTGTTATGGTCGATCCACTGTCCGCCTACCGTCTTGGGCATTTCCTGGAAGGCCGACCGTTGTGGATGTCTGGATTCGGGACGCGCGATTCACCCTTTCTCATTTCCCTATGTTCGGATAAAATCTCAACGCCCCTAGCATTGTCCCGCTCGTGTGTTGGAACAGGTTGGGGGGATGGTACATTGATTAGGTCTGAGGTCTCCTTTCCTAGGAATGACCTCCCTCTTTTCTCCAGAAATCCAGGCCCAATTATGGATGCCTGATGCTTGGTTAACACTCCCGCAAGACAACGAATTGTGGTTGAGCATGTTAAACCAAAAGATGCAGATAAATATATTGATTCATACAGATGGATCAAAGTAGCGGAAGCAAATGTTTTGGGAATGGAAAAACAAAGCCCTTAGGGATTAGCGTGTTGAATGAGTCTTTCTAATGCCGCTACCCTTTGGCTGGTGGCCTCCAGAGCTGCTTCTCGCTCTCTGTGTGCCCTCTCTTCGTCGGCGGTCGCAGCGCGCAGTTCGTCGATTCTGGCCTGTGCACGCTCCCGCTCGACCTGAATTGTGACCATCTGTTGGCCCGCCTCCGTCAGCTGTACCTGGGCGTCAACCAGCTGAGCTGCTAGTTGCTCCACAAGCTCGGTACACGTTGCGATGAAGGCCTCCTTCTCTGCCGCCTGCCCTTCGAGGCGCCGGACTTCCTGCTCCGCCGCGAGGAGCGCCCGCGTGCTCTCCGACATGTCCCGACTTTGTGTGACGTCGGCACGCCGGCAGCTCTCGCGCAACTTTTCGGCCATGAAATCACAGACCGTTAGATGGAGGCGTTGAGGATCAGCTCCCCCGGCACACAGAAAGCGCATCCAGGTTTGAAGTGATCCCATGCGCCCCAGCCACTCCGACGGGTCTCGCTTGAGGAAGCGCTGGATGCACTTCCACCCCCTACGGCGCGTTATCCGGCTCTCCTCGACCGCCTCCGTGTCTGAGTCGTCCATCTCCTCGGGATCGGCAGGCCGGTAGGCAGGGAAGGCAGCCAGCAGGTCTGCTGCAGGGTCCGCCCCTGGGAGGTCCTCACGAGGGATAGGTTCCCCAACATCTGGGCGACCTTCTTCTCTCTCCCCAGCGGCGCTGACACCCTCGTCAGCCCCCGACATCTCTCCGACGGCAGCACCACCGACGTCCGTAGCCCCCTGATCAGCAGTTGGTGGGGCCGGCTCGGTTTGAGAAGTCTGTTCCGGAGCAGGCGGCATGTCCACCACTGGTCCACTCGTAGATGGCCCGGGTTCGGCAACCCGACGAGCCTCCAGTCCTGAGATCACTGTGCGGGGCATTCCATGGTTAGTCACGGATCGTCAACGGCAAGCACCCGCAGTAAAGTAGGGAGACTTACGGGAGTTCGGAGCGTCATCTTCCGCTATCCCGGCCGCCGCAGGAACAGTTGCAGCATGGGACCCCTTAGCGCTTGTCAGTTCGATAATGGGTGCCTGGCCCCCGCCTTGTCCTGCTGGCGCCTCTCCTACTCCTGCTGAGGGCGCCTGACCGACATCCGTGTGCTCCTGAGAAAGATGGAGAAATGGGTTAGAAGCTGCATAAGAGAGTGGATGAAGCGGATTGAGTAGGGATAGAAGCGGACCTCGAGGAGCTCAGTGACATCAACGTTGTCAGGGCCGGCCACCTCACCGCTCTCCCGTGGGCTCCCCCGATGGGACCTTCCCTCGGAGCCTTCATCCTCCCCCATTTCCTCCTCTTCTTCGGAGTCGCTGCTACTGTCATCTTCTTCCGGCGGCATCTGTTCCGGAGCGGGCTCGAGACCGAGCATCACCTTCACCAGAAGGGATGGCTCCGCGCGCTGACCACGTTGGAGCGTGTACTCGTCCATGGCCGTCAGATACGCATACTGCCGGTTGAAGTCCACTCTGTCGGCAATCTGGAGGCGCCCGACCTCTGGCAGATAGATTCCTTCCCTGAGTATCTTTCGCCAGATGGCGTCGGTCCCCAGTGACTGCCGCAGAGTCATCCAGGCCGACCACAGCGCCGGGAAGACCGCATCATGGGAAGGTTCGAGCAGACGTCTCACCTGCTTCCCGGGACGCTCGTCGACCACCGCACGTGCCCCCTCTCTGGGCGCTGAGGTCGTGGCGGCAGCTCGCGATGTGCCCGCCGCCGAAGTCCCTGCCCGCGCCGGCTCCGCTGCTTGGCGCGCCTCCGTTCTCCCCCGTGTGGCGGCGCCTTGCCTCCTTCCTTGACGCCTGGTCTCTGCACGGGTAACCTCGAGCCGCCGAACTAGCTTCCGCAAAAGCCCCTCGGGGTACGCGATGGCCCAGTGTTCGGCGTACTCGGTTGCCAAGCCTGCGTCAACTCCGGTAGGAGGGAGAGTGATGACGTCGCCGGAGCCGAAAGCGGCAAACATCAGCCACATCTGGCGAAGGACGCCAGGGTTCGTCTCCTCCCGGACAGCAGTGAATACCCTCTTCGGCATCCGTTGAAGGCACCCGAACTGCCTGGCAAACCGGGTCGGCACGTAAGGCTCGCAGATCACCTTCCCGTCGATCCGAGCCACGAGCACCCCGCCCCGCATGTTCAGGAAGTATTCGTGCTGCTCCAGCGGACCCTGCCCATTGTCGATCATCTGGCCGACGGGAGTGGGGAACGGACTGAAGTTGAAGTTGGCATGATTGCCAATCCGGATCCGCACGCCCTCCTCACTTAGGGTCATCGGAGCGACCCCCGCGATGTTCAGTAGGGAGGGTCGCAGGCCGTTGCCCGGAGGAATGATGGCGTTCGGAAACGTGTACCCACCGAGGTGAGCAGCCACCCAGCCGTGGAAGAACTGAAAGGTCCCACAGATCCTTCGTGGCGACCCCCCTCGTGAGATGCGTCCCAGAATGGCATACAGCCTCGCCAACACTGGGACCCCGAGGTTGTATCTCTTGTTGGCGGCCATAGTGCCCGCCATCGCCAGTGTCGCCGGGCGAACGCCCATTCTCGCGTCTCGCACTGGCAGGAGCCACCCACTCAGAAAGGCGGCCAGGAACGCCGCGTATCGGACATTTGGGTCCCGGGCCTCGATGACGCGGTACCCCCATGAGCGGTAGTCACCCGTCTCCAGGACCCGCCAGTACGACCCGTTCCGGCTCCTCTGAGCTGCGGTTGGGCACCGCTTCCTTCTGCCTGGCATCTTGACCGCCGGGTCATGCTCCAAGAACTGGCCGAACCATTCCTTATAGGATATGTCCTTCTGGAAGTCTTTGATCCCGAGCCGCTGCGTAGCCAGGTCAAGCAGATGCCAGGTCAGGATGGGAGTCCGTGACCTGTCCTCCCAGGTGTTCTTCGGTGGCAGGAACTCATCGTATTGGTAGCCCTCCAGCGGGATACCTCTGATGCAGTGGATGTCCCAGAGACCGATGCCGACCTCCCCATGGTGAAGATGGAAGGTGTTGGTATCCGGAGACCATCGGGTGAACAGCTCCGGCCCGAGCTCGGACTGCTGGTAGAAGTGGAACTGCGACGTCCACACCGCCTCGAACAGGCCGATGTACCACAGCTCCTCTGCGAAGTGATCGCAAGTGTGGCGTACCCAGAACGCCCAGGCCCACTCACTGGTGAAGTTGCCCCCATACCGCAAGTCCCAGTCCTTCAGCCAGCCCTTGGTGTCGTCCGTGACGCTCTGGCGATATATGCTCGAGTAGAGGGCTGGAGAATTCTCCGCAGTAGGCTCACCCCCATCAATGGTTCGCGTCCTCGGGTTCAGGACATAGACATCCAAGTGTCTGGTCTCCCTGGCAGGATGCCCATTGTTGGTGATGTTATAGCGGAGAAGCTCGTCCTCCCGGGTCACCCAGGTCCGCGGCGCATCAATCTCGAACCCTGGCACCGGAACCTCATCTAGGATGCCAAAGTTCCAGAGCAGCAGGTTGTCCGACAGGGGATATGTCTTCTGGTCCGGCGTCAGTAAGTCGAACAAGGATTGATTATAGGAAACAATCTCCATGGCTCCGTAAACCTCCTCGTTCGTCGCCATCTCAGCCCTGCGAGTGGCGGCATCCCCCTCATTTACTCTGTGCGCGGCCATCTCAGAAGTTTCGGGAGTCGTGCGGGTTCAGGAATGAAGCGTGCGGGATCGGACGAGGCTGGTAGAGAAGTTTGAAGGTTGGCGCGCAATCCAAGTGGACGGCGCGCAATTGGGAAGACTGTCGCGCAAAGTTCCGGGTTTTCGCGCAAAAACAGGCGAAATCCGGATGGTTTTGCGCGCTGATCGGGCGAATTTCGCGCCGGAAAAGGCAATTTCGCGCACGAGAGCTTTGGAGCTTATCGCGCGGAAGGCCGGAGTACGGAACGCGGGACCCAGGACCCCTATTTATAGGCGAGGCCGGGTCCGCGCTGCGCGGAAAGCGCTTTGCGCGACCGCAGCGGCGAATTTCGCGCCCGACGCCCCTTTTTGCGCGCCTAAGTCCCGCGCAGCCCAGGATTTCGGCATTCCGGCGTCTCCCTCGGAACCCGATCGTTGCGACCTCTCGCCGATCAGATTCCGAGGGGGGGCTTATGTAGACACCGGAAAAGTCCGTTGTTCCCAAACGAAGATCCGGATGCGGAAAGCGAAGTGATATTTGGAGTCAGAGGCACGTTCCGGAGGGCCCGGAGGGCTTGCGCGAAATTTCAGAGGCTCGCGCGCAAAGTTGAGTCGCGGCGCGCAATCCTCCCGGGATGCGCGCAATGCGCTGGACCGGCGCGCTATTTTGCGCGCCCGCGGCCTGCGCGGCGCCTTTGCGCGCGGGGGTCCTGATTCCGCGCCCGCAAAGCGAATTGCGCGCCCGATACCGGATTCCGCGCCCGCTGGCGCGCAATTGGGCCAGCCCTTCCGCGCGCAATGCCGATCTTCAGGTAACCTCCTTTCTTTCGCGCAATAGAGCCTTGGGGTTCGCCTTCGCGCGCAATTCCCTTGGCTCCTTTCCTTTGAATAAATTTCAACCCGAAGGCCTTTGCGCACAAAAGAAGCCTCTTGCGCGCAATTGCCCCCGGGTGCGCGCAATCCGACCCGATTGCGCGCACCCCCCATTTTCAAAGTGGCCATTCGTTAGAGAATGAGCCGTTGCCCCCCGCGCGCTATCCGAAGCCCGGTGCGCGCAATCTCAGTCATCCGCGCGCGAAGCGCTGGCCCAATTGCGCGCCAGCCCGCCATTTTGCGCGCCGACCCGCGGTTTTGCGCGCAAAGCTCCTCTTTTGCGCGCAACCCGCCAGGGTCGCCTCCCTTGACCCCCTGAGGGTACCCGCCTGCGTGGCGCCCGATGATCCTCATCCTGGGTGCCCGAACCATGCGCTGTCTTCCCGTGCAGCCTTCCAGGCTCGTGCGAAGTGACGCGGACCCATCGGCGGCAATATTCGTCCAGCATGACGTTAAACTGCATATTCGTCCAGCATGACGTTAAACTGCATATTCGTCCAGCATGACGTTAAACTGCATATTCGTCCAGCATGACGTTAAACTGCATATTCGTCCAGCATGACGTTAAACTGCAGATTCGTCCCGCATGACGTTAAACTGCACATACGTCCAGCATGACGTTAAACTGCACATTCGTCCCGCATGACGTTAAACTGCACATCCGTCCAACATGACGTTAAACTGTACTACGTCCAAGCTGCACGACGCTAAACTGCCTAGCCCCTATCGTCCGTGCTGCAAGACGTTAAACAGCCAAGTGTTTCGTCCTCAACACACGACGTTAAACTGTACTTCGTCCGGCAAGACGTTAAACCGTCCGCTTCGTCCTCAACACACGACGTTAAACTGTACTTCGTCTGGCAAGACGCTAAACCGTCCGCATCATTCGATCCCGTGCCTCGCACGCAGGGTCTCCCCCGGTTTGGATGTGGCCCTCGCCCGCTCGTCTCTGCAGGGATGTCGGGATTGTCCCGCTTTTGGGACGATTTAATGGGAGTGGCTTTTCCCTACGGGGGCAGGGTATTACAAACCCCTAGTTTCTCGTGGGAGGCTGCACATGTGTATCTCCATTGCGCCTCCCCACTGCCGAAGCCAGTAGAGGGTGTGACTGGGATCGAGGTGCCTCCTACTTTCGGTCCAAGTCCCTTCCAACTGAGTTTTGCCGCATCCGGGCTGCCTCAAGTGCGTAAGTCCTGACAGAATGAACTACGTGGACTTTGATCCATGTCTTCTATACAGGGTACGTAGGAAGCCTCCCTGAGGTCCAAGCCCACCACCTGGTCGTCCCGGTCGTATTTACGTCGGTTCGTCCATCAGTGGACCCCTCCAGGGTTCACGCTTGCGTCGATTCACCTATGAATCCGCCCCTGTGGGAGACTGCCCGTGTGTATCTCCACTGTGCCTCCCCACAGCCCCCTTTTCCATTTCTCCTTTTATCGTCCAGCATGACGTGAAACTGTGATCCACCCGGCCGTTCCATCCCCCTCTGTGAGAGGTGGTTCGGTTCAATCCTCCGCCCGGCGGCCTAGACCTCTTCGTGAGTCGGCTTGCCGACGTCCAGCATGACGTTAAACTGTATACCCGAACTACGTTGACTTTGATCCGTGCTAACGCGCGGTACGTAGGAAGCCCCTACGGGGTCCAAGCTCTTCACTCCATCATCCATCCTGATCCTTACCCGGGCCGCCACATCCCGGTGGGGTCATGCCACTTCACTCCACTCCACGTTACTTGGGAAGCCGCCCATGTGATGGCCCCAGCGTCGGAGGTTCCCCGTAAGGGGTTCTGTCATCTGATCCACTTTTCGTGTTGATCGGTCCGATGCCGTCCCCGCTGGACGTTAAACTCGCAGCATACCCCGTGTTAAACATGGGAAGCTGAGGAAAACCTCAGGTGACACAGTTCCCCGCACCCAGTGTGGGATGCCTCAGGCCATCATGCCTTCGAGAAGCCCTATTAGGGACGGAAGACAGACCTGCAGAGCCGCAGTGTTACGACATGCCCCCAGCACCCAGAGCCACCCGGCCTTCTCACCGCAGGTTGCTTCCCCGACCAGACTCCTTGGAACGTCCGGGCGGAAGCAGCGTAATTAACTGGTGTCCATGAAGATATGGCGCCGGGAACGAGATTCACGAACATTCTTAAGTCTATGAGGGAGACCCGGATTAGGTGACGAGTTCCGAGGAGACGTCCAAGGAAGGAGGAGCCGACATCCCATCATCCCGGTTTCGATCAAGGAGAAGACGCCCCTGAATAAGGGACGGATGCCGCCCGCCCTTGGAAAGCGGGACTGCGGGACCACAAGCCGCGCGCCTATCCCCTCGGGTCGACGGGTGCACGCGCGAACGCGTCCTGGCGGAACAGCGTAACCCGACGCACATCCGCACCGAAACAACTATTATTCTTATCCATTTCAATAAACTAAAATTTTTATTTTTCTGTTATTGTTAGTTTTCTCGTGTCCTCTTCCACCAAAAAATAACTTTTTGTCTTCATGGGACAATTCATTGAGTGATTATTTCCTACATTATTATCATTCAAGAAATTTAATATTCTTATATATATGGTATCCACTACCCTAACGATTAGTGAACTCTATATTTCTCCCCTTTAATGAGTCTGAGAGTTTGTTAAGGTGAAATTTTTTAATCATGTTCCTAGATAAATAATTAGGTATAATCAGAATATCTTTTTATCTAATAATAATCCAATTTGGTTTATCATTAATATATCTTAAGAGAGATTCAACATTTACTCGGTTCAATCTAGTTTCCCCCATTGACTAAAATAAAAAATCATCTTTAAAAAAAAAAATCATAATGGAAAACCACAGAGTTTCAAAAATCATTTAAAGAAGTTATAACTCTTAACACATTATTTTGAATATATGAAACCTTAGGTTCATCCAATATCATACATGATGTTTATATATTTAAATCCTCCATGATGGTTTAGAAACACTTTTTGAATTTATAAATAATATCCCTTGGGATCTTGAAACTAGTTGTGCAGTAGGGCCCAATGTCATGTTCCAGATTATGATCGAGTCTAGATCATTGAGCCATTTTCAGAGTAGTTATTCATAGGTACCTCTTTTCAAGAACCACATTTTTTATCTATAAATGGATGTATTTTTTTGGAATGTAATTGATATATCCTTTACCAAAATTCTAATATATTTTACAATACATGGACTCATCCTTAGACATAACATTAGGGAAATCCATAGATATATCCTTAGCAGTATCCATAGGGATCTTACTAATGTTTTATCATCTTAGTTTTCAAATCTCAACTAAAACATTCAACTAAAAACAACTATAGTGACCCATGCTTCTACCACATAGATATTAGACCTTTTTATATGTATATTCATTACATTACAAAATTAGACATGTGAGGACCATAGTAGTTTAATTTATTTGGAAAATTGGAACAAAATTATATTAATTTCAAGAAGTTCATAATTATAAACCATAATGATATTCCAATTATATATTCTTCATAGATATACCCTACTAAAAACCATTTTCAAATAAATAAGGAATTATAACATAATAATGGGTGATATAAGATTCAAAATAAGGGAATGTAAGGGAGATATTTCTGTATAAAATGAATATAATGGTATGAAAACGTTATAATAAATTTTGAAAACTATACCCAATATACCAAATAACTTAATATTGATCCATGGAATAAATATTTGTTGTTAAAATGACTAAAATTATAAGAGAATAAAATAACATGATTCATTAGAGCATAACATTGTTATAAGACATAAATTTTTTGGATGTATATAATAATAATAAATATTATGTCAAGGATACCCACCGTGAAGTTAATAACATTCCATGAATGGGATTACCACCCATATACATTCTTCAAGCGCGTGATAGCCACCCAAGTACATTATTTTGTTGGCTCAGTCTAACAACATGGATACCCTTCTTTTTAGGCTTGGGCTAACAACCCATGTAACCTAGGAGCTCATATAACATTTTTCATTACCCAATTAATTGAATGTAGAATGTCACGAGCCATTACCCGGGGCCCGTATCATGACCACCTCAAGCCCGCATTCCATAGGCCATGGGCTGGAGATTAGCACCAAAGGCATAATTCCCTAAAACTAGGAAGGTATTGCCTTTATAATTCATAAACACACACAACCAAAGTACAAGTAGAAGCAAAATCTAAGTAAAAGCAATATATCAATTGTACTAAAAGTAAATGTGGCCAGAATAAAAACCCAATTGTAAAGATAAAACAGAAAGAAAGTACAACTAAAAAAGGGACAAACAACTGAAAGTTGAAAGCAGCTCATGGATTATCCTCCAGGGTTACCACTTGAAGGGTAGGTACAGATGGCCTCCACATCACTCCATGTCCGTCAGACTCCACTGTGTACCAATACGTCATAAGGTCCTCTTTCGGGTACTGTCCAGTCCTGGCGCTCTCGGCCTCCGTCAGCAATGTCTGTCATCTGCATCCAACACAATGAGATACAAGCATACCCTGTGTAGGGTTGAGAATAACAATACTCAGTAGGGACCCCGAGACCCTCAAGGTCTCACAAATTCCAACAAGGATAAACCACAAGGTATGAAATCAACAGATAACCATTACCTAGGTATATGCCAATACATATACCCATGTTATAAAGTAACTCATCTCAATCAAGAGGAAAACACAATGGTCCATGACTCAGCTCAAACCATGATTTTAATTATTGAACCCACGACTTCTGAAGAACTCTTCCTCTGTTGAGAACAGTGGTCATGTCACGACACTAAGGTGCTTCTCACTAACCTTGGACCGCTGAGGTACTCCTCATATCGAGTACCGTGGGTTTGCTGCCAAATACGGGGCTCTCCATCAGTAGTGGGTCGACCACCAAAGATCGGGCACTCCCCCTATAAGCCTATAGATGTAATCCTACTATAGAGTATGGCGGGTCTGTTGCCAACAACCATGAGCTCCGTCCGCCATGGGTCAGCAGCCAAACACTGGGCAGTCCCCAATGGGCTACTCGAATCACTCGGAGTCGAATCGGTCAAACAGTCGTCAGTTTTGTCAGCTACTAGGTCTCCGCACTCTATACGCTTCTCTCCAAAAGAAACCGCTCCATGATCTACTGGTCGATACTCCAAGTGTCGTGAAATCTCATGTGGATGTATCTCAAAGTACCGGTACGTCATAGGGGTCTCAACTCAACAGACGTTGCGTCAATCAGATGCCTGATCGATGATTTATTAGCTTTTCAGTCCCAGGGCCCGGTTGGTTTCGTGTACGAACCAACCGGACCACATCTCAACTATACCCTGAACTCTTATGGGATATTCTCAATGGGACGAATTCGTTCCATGAATGTCGGCTCCAATGATGGTTAATCAAACAGACGCTCGTATCCCAAGATATGGGAGAAAAAGTGTAAACGGGTCTGACGGGTTTGGGTTCGGTCTGACCCAGTTGGACCGACCTGACCCTGATGTGAATATGACCCTTCTCGACTGGGTGGTCCAGCCTGAAGGGGAGGCCCGACCAGAAGGTACGGCCCAAACCATAGGGGGTCTTGGCACGGCGGCCCGCGTGGCCGGGCTGGCCACGCGTGGGAGGGAGGTGTCGCTCCCCCTTTGTCTGAAATGACTAGTGTGAGCTGCTGGCCCCTGCTAACTATGGGACTATAAGGGTCCCTCCATGCATGCACCAGAAGCTGGATCAACCATCCACCCTCTACTTTCTGCTGCAGCCTATGGCCGTGGTCCTGCAGCACCGGCACGACGCAATGGCGGGCTCCCCTCCGCCGTGACCCGCCCTTGTCGCGGCTCCCTGCTGCTACGCACAGCGTGATGGCACAGTGCCACTGTCCAATCTTCACATTCCTCCTGGCCACGAACACTTTCTTCCGGCACGGTGTGACAGAATAGCACCCCTCTGGCACGGCCGTGGCCCACCATGCTGCATCTCGGTTCACTACGCGGCACTGCTGTGCCTCACCCTTGTGGCGACCTGGTGCCCTTGTGCCACCAGATTTCATCGCGACAATATAATTTTCAGTCATCTCATGTACCGCCACCATCGTCATGGAATAAGAAACAACAAAATGGGAGGGTTGAGCCATGTTCGTTCAGTCCGAACCCTCCTAATTACTGTGATATCAGTCTGTTTTGAAAGAACACAACATTCGACGAGGTACGAAGTGTAAAATTCAATCGTAAAATAACACCAGCCATGCTTGATGATTTTTCGTTGATGATATAGAGGGGAAAGGTGGCGTCATTTCATTGAAGTCGGGAGTGAATAAGCCGAGGATGGCGTCGACGTTCATCGTGGGTGGCAGTGTTTCCTCTACTTGCTCCGGTTGAAGAGGGAGAAGACGATGCTCGCCGTTCTTTGGTGGAAGGAGCGTTCTTCACGTTCTTCATTGAGAGGATAAAGTTATCTCTCATGTCCCACCCAAAAGAATTTCCAACCAAATGAAATAATATCCCTGTCTATTATTTAATCATTTGCTTGAATTCAAAAGAATTCAAATGGAGCTAATTAATTAATTTCAAGGGTTTAATTAATTAATTGCAAGAGAGTTGGTACATTAAAGTAATTGGGGAAGGTGGAGAGTTTAACACATATAAATTAGGTGTTAGAGGTGTTCCAAAATTAATGCTGAGTCATAATAGTTAAGAAACACGCGTGGGCCCCACTAAATACAATCCTCCCACCGGAGGTTATGTGTGAGTGGCCCCCACCACTAACCTCCACTTGGAGGTTTTATCCTCCATAAAATAAAAATAAGATAAGTCTTATTTTCATTTAATATTTATTAAAACCCCCCAAAAACTATCTTCCACTCTCAATAAAACACAATTGTGGTGAAGGTCTCACTAATCATTGACCGACACTACGAGTATAACAGTGCCCTTGGATTTTAGTTCTCCGCACTGGTTCATAAGATATAAAATTCCAGTCGTACGTTAACTAAATGTAGCCGAAAGAAATTTCTGAAATTTATTCCGGGCACACCGGGCTTTGGAATCATGTGCCATCAGAAATTGCGGACTCATAAAATTCCCATGTATTAAAAACAATTCCATGGTAAATACCGGTCTTTACAAATATATAGGCCCCACATGACACATAATGAAAATCATATATACTTGTTCCACAAGATCGTAATACATTTTTCTAATCAGAACTAATTAAAATAAATGGGTTTCATAAAAATTCATTGTAAAAGTACTTCTATAAATTAAATAGGTTTCATAATTTTTTAATAATTTCATCAAAGCATAATCCATTGAATTATATACAGGTTTCATAATTATTTTAACACAATATATCCTGGGGTGGATACACAGTTTTCATAAACATTGTGTCATCATAAACATAATCCATCGAGATAAATAATAAGAATGGTATCCTTCCATTATATCCTAGAAAATAATATGTATCATTGAAGAATGTAATCATAGATAATAAATGAATTTGACGGATCACATGAAATATTTTTTGAGGAAAACAAACTTTATTTAAAAATAAATTTGAAAACATATAAATTAAGCATTATAAATCATTAAACACATTTTGTATGGAAAATATAATTTATAGTTTTCAAAAAAGATTCCAAATAAATATAAACATTATTTTATTACAACAAAATATTCTATTTCAAATTAAAATTTATTAAATATTAAAGTTACTCTTTTCAATAAAATTATCTTTGAAAAGTTTTAAGCTAACATCGAAATATTAGATAGGCCATGATAGTACGAAATACTATTCATGCAATACATATTAAAGAGAAATATTCTTGGGAAATTTTAGGTAAAATCCATACGGGAATTGTTTATGAAAAATAAGTTAAATTTACATTAAAAATGTATTGAAAAAATTAAAAC
Organism: Viscum album; assembly: GCA_963277665.1. Lineage (NCBI taxonomy): Eukaryota > Viridiplantae > Streptophyta > Magnoliopsida > Santalales > Viscaceae > Viscum > Viscum album. The sequence goes on from OY728125.1 coordinate 511,097,641, forward strand.
ATGGTTTATAATGAATATAAAAATCATTATAATAATGTTAACAACATTTTTAAAAACTATTTTTGAAAATATGGTTTTCACAGAAAATTTTGTTTTGACAAAAAAGTTGATTTTTCAAGGAAATTTTTTTCTTAAAATCCTATGTACATAAAGAGATGAAAATTAATGTAAATAATGTATTATGATGTCATTAGTATAGGAGAAAAAATTAATTAGTTTCTCGATAGATGGATCATAAATTATATCATCGTAAACTATAGCATAAATAAATCTGATAAATGATGTGACTCTAACATAAAATCATTACCACATTGGTGACATTGAAAAAAAATCCCCAAGAAATTATATCATTAAATTATAAATAAAAAATAATGAGAATAAATAAATTCATGATATTACATGAAACATTTTCTACGAAACACTGTGTAATAGAATATAGGTTTATAACACAATCATACATCTCAAAGAAGAATAATTGAAACAACATATCTTATATATTTTTTATCTATTTGAATAATAATAAAAAAACCATAAATTTAAATGAAAATTTTAATTACATGAAAATAATTGTATTCATTATACAACATTTCAAATTTTCAGTATATACGCCACACAAAAGAAATGTGTAGTGAATTTTCATTTTTCTCTCATTTATAAAAGAGAGACAATAAATTTCTTACCTTCAGTATCAACTTCCATATACATGTTCAAAACTAAATCATATTGTAGATTAATTTTTTGTAAATATATTAACATACCATATGAATATATATATTATATCATATAAAATTTAGTTATGATCTTTTATTAACATTTTATTAAAAATCCCATTTTAAAGCCACATTTCAAGCAATAAAAGATTTTTATTGTGAATGTTTTGATTTGTTATTTTTTGTCCTTATAAATTAACCTTGGTTCAATATTATATATATTATTAACCATAATATAAATGTAATAAATATTAATTATACATGTGTTTAAATTAATATAAAGAATATAGTGATAAAAAATGAAATATATTGTTCATGGAGATAATAGGTTGTACGTCAGCATGAACACTATTTCCATCTTCAAAAAATATTTAATGTAATAGAGGTAACTGATATATTATCATTATAGGATAATTTTTATGTCATTTATATCATTTATTTTAATTAAATGAATATTTATTTCCTTCTATATAAAGCATGGATGAATATTACCCCTTCATTAGGCGATAGAATGCTATACCCACGAGCGACGTTATAGTATCCCCACAAAATAGAGTGAATGAAGGTATCTATGATATAATAATTACATGAGAATAATAATTTAATAATTTTTATATATTAAAAACAAATCCATCATTTTTTCGTACCACAAGAGGTGGTAATGGAAAAAATAATGATATTAGTTCATTAAGCGATAGTCCATTGTACACACAAATGATGATTTCGTAACCCATTAAAAAGTGTTAGAAATGATTGTAATTCATGAAATAAATATGAAAAATCTAATAATATGTATGATACTAATTCTATTAAATCATTATTGAATTATTATTGTTATTTTTATGAGGAATAAATACAAATATGGAAATTGATTAACATACCTCTTCATTGAGAATCCTTGTTAGGTTTATTCCAAAAGAATTAATAGGGTTTAATTATTTCTAAAGAATGATTTATAATATTTGTGGAGGGAATTTTTGAAGTTATATTTTCATGTATTAACATTAATAAATAGTGTTTATGGTTTGGAGTGGAGGGGGGAGTGTTGAACTTTTACAAATGAGGTGAGTGGATCACTTGTAATTTTTTGGACATCAAAATTACACTCAAAATTTTATAATGATATAAGGATAAAAATGATTTAAGATCTATAATATGTGTAATATGGTATATATATGTCCATTCAAGGGGGTTTCCCTATGTTTTGAATAATTTTTACCCTTACCTTTTTAGTGTAACCCCCGATAAGCCTATTTGTACTCTATCTGTGGTAATTTTTTTAACTTTTTTTACAAATCATTTTCTTCCAAAATTAAGTAAAAATTTCTAGATAATATAAGATCTTATGATTAAAAATATTAAATTCATTATTAGAAATTCTATTCACGTAGGAAGAAATTTTTAATTGAAAATTAATCTTACAGAGAAGACAAGAATGTATGTTTTTAAAGTGAAACTTTTTATATGTTTTCAATGTTTTTATATCAATATAAATATAAAAATTATAGAAATTAATCAAATTAGATTATTAAATTAATAATTTAACTAATATTTCATTAAAAATAATAAAATATAATTTTAATTTTAAAAAAATGAAATGAATGTTTTCAATTAAAATTTTTTATTTTCACAATTCAAAACAAAATTAATCATTTAAGAAGAATCAAAATAATGTACCAAAACATTATTTTGATATTATGGTTTACAGAATTAATTTTATTATTTAATTTCATTTTTATTAATTTATTATAAAATAATATCAAATTAATTTCATGAATGGTGGGAAAACCATTTTTTAGAAATTATCAGGGTATGATCATAAAATTGTAATGATTATTATATTTTTATAGAAAATTGATAGTAGTACTATTAAAAATTATAGAATATATAAATTTCGTTAATATAATATACAAATAGTTGTTTTTTTAATTCAAGTGTGTAAAACATATTTGTGCGCCTAAAAATAGCTTTTTCAAAATATAAATACATTAATTTTAAAAGGTTTTTATTACAATTTCTAATTAATTAGATACCACGGAAACAAAAATTATATATTGACAATATATTCTCATATATTTTTGAATTTTATTCATACCCTCCATTTCAATTACTTGGTGATTACTATCAAATAAAATAATATAATTTTTATAGTATGTCGTGTTTCGTTTAAACTCAGTGTTGCATGATATAATGCCCCGACCCTAGTTACCCAGAGTCGGTGCATTGTTACATAACATTGGAATGATGACAAGGAAATCATGTCTCGAAAGACCAGTTAGTTTAGTATTATTGGAAACAAGATTCATACAAAAGTTCAACTTTACAACATGAAAAGAAATAGAACATGAATTTATTACATTAGAAACATCTAATCCTCCTAAATAATGCCTACAAGTCACTCATAAGTAATTCCTTTATATCTTGGGAAAATGAAAGATAATAAAGGGGTGAGCTCAAACACACTGTAAGGGTAAGAAACTCAGTGGAAGATAACAGAAATATTAAGCATGGTGATTAATTGAAACCACATACCATAACGAATAATAAACATGAATACTTTTATGAAAGGAGTATGAGCAGAGTAAATAATTTCGTAATAAAAAATAATCATTTGTATTCTATTAGTCGAATGACCACATGAACCATCAATATTATTTCCATAATTATGGAGTGTATAATGTCGGGAATTCTGAAACATTTTTTCAAGGCCTCAGCCTAGATGTCTACAAATGATTAAGGCCTCAGCCAAAACCATAAATTAAATTGGGAACGGGCCCTAGCCAATTACACATATAGTTGTCTCATTAGTCCTACCAATGCATCGAAGAGCTATATTCGGCTCCACCCATCACTTACTAAGTCCAATACATTCCTCGTATGAAAAGGTTTAGACATATCATAAACATTCGTATTCAAACTAGCATACATAATTTCAAAAAATTTACCATAAATCATGAATGGTATAAAAATAGATAATCCAAAGTCAAAAATATCACAAAACCTTCAATACAATATTTAAGTTTTGTATCCTAATAAATAAACTTCAAATAAACATAAAATCCATCCAAGGATGTTGACATAGATGAAGTCAAAACCCTTTTTAGAGAAATATCTCTATTTATTTTGAAATAATTTAAGAGTCACGTAATTATAAAATAAAAAATTTAATGTAAAAATATTCTTATAACATTGTAAGGGAAAATTCAATGACTTTATAATGGTTGAAAATAGCCGCACCCTCTATATAAGTTAAAAAAGACATTCTTACCTAAATGTTGTCGAAAAGGTTTAAAAGGACCATGTTTGGAAAATGACAGAAATATTTCCTTTATACACATCTTATAAAAATTCAACAAGGGTATAAATGACTTTAACCCATAATCTATAAAATATTAATAATGTTTTGAAATACATTTTTAAGAAACATGGATGTGGATGATAAATATGTCTTAGTAGATAATTATGTATAAACAACCTCAGATAAATAAGAGAATGTGAAATAAACCCTTACCTTGTACATTACCTTGGATGATGGTAGGTTAACCAAATGTATAATGGTGATATAATTATTATGAAATTATAAAATAATTATATACATTAATATGATATCATATGTGATCTTTTGACATTTCTTTGTTAATAATATCTTAGTATTATCGTCGTCTTGGGTTTTAACTTACTCATGTTCTTTTATATGATTGGTTACATAAGTCATGTTTGTTATCGATATATTTTATATTATTCATATCCATAATGATATCAAGTTCTTAAACATTATTTTTAATCATCAAATGAGAATTAGACTAGAATGGATACGATGGGGAATGAATCTCATCGCGTTCGTGGAGACGGTAGTCCATACGTATGCACGAGCGACAATATCATTCTTTTGATATTAAAATCATATATAATTTGATATTATATCATATATAAAGAACCATTAAAATGTTATATTTATTATTTACATGAATTAATCATCATTATTATACCATCCAAATAATAATGAATTGAATAACAATTACACCACAACGTGGAGACGGTAGGCCGTACGTACGCACGTATGGTGACATGTCATTCAGAGGAGGGATTGAATACCGAGTATGGTTGTACCATATTTATTTTAAAATCACAGTATATGGAAGATTCTAGAGTTATTATTTTAGAATGGAAACAACAAAGAAATAAGAAATTGAAGATTAAACGAACTTGAAAAATGGTGGTGAAAACATTAACACTTTTCGGGTTCATCCTTTTGAATTGATCAAAATGAATCCTTAGGTTGGATTTATGACTAATGGAAGGCATCTAGTATTAATTTAGTATAGTTGAGATAGTATTTGGACAGATTTTGGCCGAACCAAAAGGCTTTGAAGGTATGAATAATTGGTTATAAGTGGTGTCCTTTTATAATGGGGAGGAGGGGCTCTATATTAAAAACTTAAAGTATTAATTTATAATAAATTAATTTTCGGTTTCTAATAGCTACAAAGTGGATTATTCAAACTATAAGGTTTGTATTAGTAGAAATACTTTCAACCAATATATTTTAGATAGGTTTTGTTCTCTATATTAACCTTATCTTTTAGTTTCAACTCTTTGTTAATTAGTTTGACATTTAATATGTCACTTTGTATTTTTATATTATATATATAATAAACATACAATATACATTCAATATACCCCCATGTGGTCCATTAATAATACACCTACCATTATATAAGTCCTTTGGCCGATCCTTAGAATTTTAGGAATAGAATATAAATTATTAATATAATATTTGTTTTAAAAACTCATTTATGTCAATTTGACACTATTCAATAATTCATTTTTGTTAAAGTCGTAAAAAATTTATTAATTATATAAAAATTTATTTAAGAAATCTTAACAACTAATATTAATCAATAAAATTCAAAGATGGAATCAGACCTTTCAAATTATATTTATTTTAATATTTATAATACCAATTATTTGATTTTTTCTTTAATAATGAAAATACTACATCATTGTCGTGTCAAAAATAAATTTAATTATTCAATGCCTAAATATTAAAAATAAAATAACATTATGTAGGAAATTATTATATCCTTCTAATGAATATTTATAGTCAAAATTATAACATATATAACCTTATGTAAAAATTGTTTTTCTAAAAGATATATGCTTATGTATTTTTTGTATTTACTTTAACTTAATTAATATAAATTGTCATTATCACTTACAAGTGGATCCATGGGGTCCCGAAATAGACTGAAAGATACCCATGGTCAGACATGTATTAACCAATAGGGTTAGAACACGTTTTAAGGTAATTTATTATTATATTAATATTATTTTTTACCCTTATTTACTAGATTTACGCTTTAACCATAGTAAATAAAATATTTACCGAAATAATTATTCAAAATGTCTAAAAATAAAAGTTACATATTTACACAATTTGGAAGGCCTAATTTTAAATATGGAATCCATTTTTCTAAATTCCAAAAATAGAAGGGGCATATATTAATTGAAAAATAATTCCCGCTGTCAAAACAAAAAGCGCCTTTTTATGATATAATAACTATCAAAAGATTGAAACTTGTTTATGTCTGATTTAAATAAGAAATTACATCCAATGAACAAAATTGTATTAAATTGTAAAAATATACTCTAAATATACTTTAAAATCACTCAAAATCATAATTTATCACTATTAAATATTTCAATTAGAAAAGTTGTTTTTAATTAAAATTTAGTAATTTTCACTATTCATTAAAAATTGAATGTTTCAAGAAAAATACCAAAACTTGACTCTAATAAAATTTCAATATTCCGAATCCAAAAATGAAGTCCATTTTGAATGATAAAATGTATAAAATTTCAAAAATTTGGTATTACTCTTCATAATGGAATGCTTGATTGGTTTTGGTGTGTGTTAGAACTCGAAGATAGCTACAACACACGCTACTGTATTATTCAAAGAGAGGCGTACCATGGTAGCTTGGGTTGTTACATTCTCCCCTCCTTAAAATAATTTCGTCCTCAATATTTCTAGAGTATTATTGCATAAAAAGACTCAGGTGGTTCTTCAGCACAAGTTCCTCAGGTTCCCATGTTGCCTCTTCCATCTTATGGTCTCTCCATGGAACTTTTACCATATGAGTCGTCCAGTTTCTCAGCACTTGTTCTCTTGTATCAAGAATCCCGATGGTATCTTCACAATAAGACAGATCGGGTTCCTGTTCTAATTCCTTGTAATTGAGTACATGCATTGGGCGAGGGATGTATTTTTTCTACAGTGATACATGGAACAGATCATGAACATTGGAGAGACTTGGCGGTATTGCCAAACGGTAAGCTGCATCCCCAATTCGTTCTAGAATTTCGAAAGTTCCGATGTAACTGGGACTCAATTTACCTTTCTTTCCAAAAAGTTTAACTCCCTCCCATGGATATAAGTTCAAGAAAACATGATCTCCTACTTGAAATTCCAAATCCTTCCTTCGGTTACAGTCAAAACTCTTCTGCCTACTTTGAGCTACTTTGATGTGGTTTTGGAATTCCTTCACCTTTTCCATCGTTTCCTCCACCAGTTCTGTGCCTATGAGTTATTTCTCACCAACGTTATCCCAACAGGTTGGTGTGCGACATCTCTTTCCGTATAACGCTTCATATGGTGCAATCTGAATATTTGAATGGAAGCTATTGTTATAAGAAAATTCCACCATAGTTAAATATTGATCCCACGTACCCTGAAAGTCAAGTGAGTATGATCCAAACATGTCTTCTAAAGATTGAATAGTATGTTCTGATTGTCCATCTATTTGAGGGTGGTAGCTAGTGCTCAAACGATGTTCAGTATCCAAGGCCTTCTGAAGACTCTTCCAGAATCGTGAAGTAAAATGGGGATCATGATCCGAAACCATCGATAGAGGTACCTCATGAAGTCTCAAAACTTCATTATTATATAGTCTTCCTAGACATTCAAGTGGTAGATATTCTCTTATATCATGAAAATTTTCTGACTTGGTAAGTCGATCAACAATAACCCATATTGCATAATTTTTTCTCGGAGTCTTTGGTAGCCCCATGACACAGTACATCGTAATATTATCCCATTTCCACTCAGGTATGGGGAGATGTTCCAATAATTCACTAGGATATTGGCTTCCAGCTTTCACTTGTTAACAAACCATGCATCTTTTCACAAAATCAACAATCTCCATCTTCATGTTGTCCCACAAAAAATGTTCCTTCAGATCTCTATACATTTTGGTGCTCCCAGGGTGTAGAGAGAAATTGGAACTACGAGCATCATCCAAAATTCCCTTTTTAGATCAGGTATATCAGGAACACAAAGTCACTTCCCAAATTTCAAAATTCCATATTAATACCCAAATTCATTCAATCTCCCATCATTCACATCTTTATTCTTCATTTCAAATTCTTCATAATCGGTCTATGAACTCTTTATCCTTTCTAGTAAAGATTGTTTAGACACCATTTGAAAATGTATTGATGTTTCACCTTCCATGTTAATTCCCATATCCATCATCACTAGATCCATGAAAATAGGATCCCTTTCAATTCTCATCATGTTCAAAACTGCATGATCTTTTCTGCTCAAAGGATTTTCCACCTTATTTTCCTTCCCCAGGTGGTAGTGTATCATGGAATCCTAATACATGAGTAGTTCGTGCCATCACTTTTGCTTCATGATGAGTTCTTTCTATGAGAAAATATACCTCAAACTCTTGTGATCAGTATAAATCTCACATTTTTTTACCATAGAGAGAGTGTCTCCAAATATTCAAAGCAAAGATTACAACATCTAACTCAAGATCATGAGTATGATAGTTTTTCTCATTAATTTTCAACTGCTATGATGCATTGGAAATAACTCTATCATTCTGCATAAGGGCAAAACCAAGTCCTTTCTTCGATGTATCACTATAAATAACGAACCCATAATTCCCTGATGGTAGATTCAATATAGGATCATGTCTAATATACTCTTCAGTTCTTCAAATCATTATTCACACTATTTTTTCCAAAAAAAAATTAACCCCTTTACATGAGATCTTTGTTAATGGGATAGCCAATCGGGTGAAATTCTGGACGAAACATCGATAAGAACCACCTATGCCAATAAATCTGCATACCTCAGTTATACTCCTCGGTGATGGCCATTCATAGATTGCTCTTGTCTTAGAAGGATCAATAGATATTCCATCAAGAAAGACAATATGGCCAAGAAAAGAAATTCCTTAAATCCAGAATTCACACTTGCTAAACATCCCATATAATTCATGTCTTCTATGAGTCTTCAGTATAATTCATAAGTGATTTTCCTGATCCTCATATATTTTGGATTATACCAATATATCATCAATAAATACCACCCAAAAATCATTGAGATATTACATCAAAATTGTATTCATTAGATCCATGAATACAGAGGGTGCATTAATAAATCCAAAAGGCATTACTGTAAACTCGTAATGCATGTATCCGGATTGAAATTATGTCTTTTGGATATCTTCCTTCTTCACACACAACTGATGGTATCCAGATTGAAGGTCAATATTTGAAAATTATTGAGCTCCATCCAGTTGGTCGAATAAATCATCAATGCGAGGTATATGATACTTGTTCATTATTTTTATAGCATTGATCTCCCTATAGTCGATACATATCCTCATAGATCCATATTTCTTTTTAAGAAAAATGGATGGGGCTCCACATGGAGAAACACTAGGGAGAATAAATCCATTATTACTCAATTCCAATAGTTGTTTCTTTAGTTCAAATAATTCCACAGTGGCGATTATATAAGGGTTCTGGGATATAGGTCTTGAACCAGGAATTAAATCAATGGAAAACTCAATTTCTCGTTCTGGAGGATGTCCAGGTAAATCTTCTCGAAACACATCAACATATTCTCTCACAATAGGTACATCCTTTATTTGAACAGTAATTTCCTCACCCATGGTCATTTCATTCTCTTCCTCCCCAATTATTTAATTTTGTTGAGCTACTGGGGATGGATCTAGATAAGAATTAGGTGGTGACGATTCTGCTCTAAAGATAAGATGTTCATTATCATCATCATCAAAATTAAAAATCGTAACCTCCTTCTTATTACAATAAATCTGTACATCATGGTCCGAAAGCCAATCTATAAAAAGGATTATATCAAATTCAATCATGGCTATGACCATGAGATCAGTAGATAAAGAAAATTTATGTACTCTAACGAGGATTGATTCACAAAACATTATTGTAATGATGCTTCCCTTAGGATTTTTGACTGAAAACTCCCTTGTTAAATCAAATTGGAAATATCTAATTTTCTTAAAAAACTGGGAAGATATTAATCAATGTGATGATCTAGAATAAAATAAATCATTTTCTAAACATGAGGAAACCATTGAATTACCTTCCACCATGTCTTTTGGGGCTTCAACCTCAGCAGTAGTGATTGCATAATCTTGGCCTTGATCCCTAGTCCTTTTTTGAGGTATGTATCCCTGACTCTTAGGAAATTTATTTTCATAATGTCCCATGTCCCTGTAATTGAAGCATTAAACATTGGTAGCTTCTTTCATTCCTATACAATCACCAGCTAGATTGCCTTTCTGTACACACTTGCAGAATACTCCTTTCCATTTTAGACATGCACCAGGGTGATTCCTTACAAAATTATCACAAGGTGTAAATTCAATTCCTCCCTTATTCCGTGTTTCCTTATTTCCTTTCCCAGATTGTTCACCAGATCTCTTCTTCTCTTGCTTTTATTTAATGTTATAAGACTTAGAGAATTATTTTTCTATCTTGATAGCACACGAGACAATATCTTCGTATGATGAGAAGGATTATGAGACCAATGCTCGACGAAGAAACGGGTTTAACCCATCAAAGAAACGATCAATCTTACTTCTTGGATTACGTATATAATCAGCAGCATAACTTTCTATCCTTGTAAAGTTATCCTCATACTTTGCGACATTCTGATCCTCCTTTTATCTCAAACTCAGAAATTGACTTTCTATATCTGTTTGATGGTCACAAGGAAAGTATTTTTCGAAAAAAAGATCTTTGAACTCCCTCCATTCCATATTTGATACTTCATAATCTTCCTTCGTGTTTTGAATCAATTACGGCCATTGATCAACATATCCAGTGAGACGGTAAACTGCCATGATAACTTTTTCCTTTCCACTACTCAACAAGGCATGGAATATTTTCTCTAAGGAATTTATCCATTGCTCAGCTACTATGTGATTTTTACTCCAATTGAATATATGTGGTTGTTGCCTCATGAAGCGATCTAACATTGATCCTCTATGGTGTGGATCAGGGTGCTCCATACAGGTAAGCTTATTATTCATAACCTGAGTAAGTATTCCCTGTATGGTGATTAGCTGATTAGCACTAGTAGCAGCCCCGACTTCACAATAATTATCTTGAGAAAAAGGTAAATCCCTACATGGAGTGTGTTCACTGATACAGTCTCCATTTCTTCTACTAGGTTCCATTTCTAAACAATGGCATACAATAAATTAGTTTATGAATCACAATACATAAATCCGAACATGTAAAACACTTAATATAAATTGAAGAGTTTATGGATATAATCCATAATCATAATAATGTTTTCATTGAGGAATTATATACTCATAAACCCTTTATAATGGTTTGTAATGAAAATGAGAATTATCCTAAGCATATCCCTCGGGAGTGTCGTAACTAAGAGTGTAGGAAGGCCCATTGTCATGCACCAGTTCCTGTTCGAGTCTAGATCAAAGCGATGTTTTCAGGTTTTACCCCAAGTTACATCTATGCCAGATCCACCTCTACCTGCTCGTATATAGATAGGGATGTATTTCTCAGAAAACACACAAAATTTCTAAAATACCAAAATTCTAGGATGTTCTTCTATACTAATCCTCAAAGTCCATCTTTGGTCTATGGGCTCTAATCCGATTTTATCTAAATAAAGTTTCAATGGTTTTTACTAAACTTCCTCTGATACCAACTGTAACACCCCGACCCCAGTTAACCAAAGTCGGTGAATTATTATATAAAATTATCAAGATCACCAAGAAATCATGTCTCGAATGACCAATCAGTTTAGAATTATATGAAACAAGATTCATACATAAGTTGAGATTTACAACAAGAAAAAAATACAACATGAATTTATTCCAATAGAAACAACCATGCCTCCTAAATAATGCCTACATGTAACTCATAACTAAGTTCTTCATTTCCTGGGAAAATGAAACATAAGAAAGGGGTGATCTCAAATGCTTTGTAAGGGTAAGAAATACAGTGGTAGATAACATAAATATTAAGCATGTTGAATAATTGAAACCACATTCCTTTACTAATAATAAACATGAATACTTTTCTGGAAGGAGTATGAGCTGAGTAAATAATGTCATAATAAAACATAATCATTGGTATTCTACTAGTTGAATGACCACATGATCCATCAATATTAATTCCATAGTGAGGGAATGTATAATGCTGGACATTCTGAAACATTTTTTCAAGGCCTCACCCAAGACATCTAAAAATGATTAAAGCCTTGGCCAAAACCATAAATCAAATTGGGAGAGGTCCTAGGCCAATTCCAAATCTAGTTGTCTCATGAGACATACCGATGCATTGAGGAGGTATAGCAGGCTCCACCCTTCACTTAAAAATTCCAATACATTCCACATATGAAAAGGTTTAAATATATCATATACATTCGTATTAAAACTAGCATATGGAATGCCAATACTTTAACCATAAATCATGAATGGTAAAACAATAGCACATCCACAGTCAAAGATATCACAAAACCCAAATACGATATGAAAGTTTTGTATCATAATAAATCAACTTCAAATAAACATAAAATCCATCAAAAGATGTTGGCATAGATAAAATCAAAACACTTTTTAGAGAAATATCTCTTTCTATTTTGAAATCACTTAAGAGTCACATAATTATAAAATAAAACATTTAATTTGAAAATATTCTTATAATCTTTTAACAGAAACATTGATGAGTTTATATTGGTAGAAAATAGCCACACCCACCGTATAAGTTAAAATGGACATTCTTGCCTTAATTTTGTCGAAAAGGTTAAAAATGACCATTTATGGAAATCAAAAGATAGATTCCTTTATAAAAATCATATAAAAAGTAAAAAAGGGTATAAATGACTTTAACCCATAATCAATAAAATATTAATAATGTTCTGAAATACATTTTTAAGAAAAATGGATGTGGATGATAAAGAAGATAATTACGTATAAACAACCTCGGATAATGAAGAGATTGTTAAATAAAACCTTACCTTGAACTATTCCTTTGTTGAGGGTAGGATAAACACATGTATAATGGAGAAATAATTGTTAGTAAAATATACAAGAATACTATACATTAAAATGATATCATATAATATCTTTTAACATTTCTTTGTTAATAATATCTTAGTATTATCGTCGTTTCGGGTGTTAAATTACTCATTTTATTTTATATGTTTTGTTACATAAGTCGTGTTTGTTATGGATAGGATGTATCTTATTCATATCCAGAATTATATCAAGTCCTTAAACCATATTTTTAATCATCAAATGATAATTATACTTTAGTGGATACGATGGGGAATGAATCTCATTACGTTCGTGGAGACGGAAGTCCGTCCGTACGCACGAGCGAGAATATCATTCGTTTGATATTAAAATAATATATAATTTGATATTATATAATATATACAGAATCATTATAATGTTATATTTATTAATTAGATGAATTACACATCATTATTATATCCATCCAAATAATGATGTATTGAATAACAATTTCACCATGACGTGGAGACAGTAGATCATACGTACGCGCGTATGGTGAAATGTCATTCAAAGGATGGATAGAATATTGAATATGGTAGCACCATATTTATAATAAAATCACAGTATATAGAAGACAATGGAGTTATTTTTTTACAATGGAAAAAATAGATAAAGAAGATGTTGAAGAAGAAAGGAACTTGAAAAGGGTGGTGAAAATATTACATCTTATTCGGGTTCTTCCTTTGGAATTGATCAAAATGAATCCATATGATGGATTTATGACTAAAGAAAGGCCTCTAGGATAAAGGGAGGATAGTTTATAGGGTATTAGGGTAGAGTATTTCCCATCCAAAATGCATTGAAGGTATGATTAATTGGATAGAAGTGGTGTCCTTTTATAAGGGGGAGGATGGGCTCTTTAGAAAAAACGTAAAGTCTTAATTTATAATAAATTCAAATTCGGTTTCTAATGGTTTGAAAGTGTATTATTCAAAGTATAAGGTGTGGATGGGTCGATTTCATTTCAACCCATATATTTTAGACATGTTTGGGTCACCATATTAACCTTATCTTTTAGTTCTAACTCTTTGTTAATTAGTTTGACATTTACCTTGCCAATTTCTATTTATATATTATATAGTTAATAAACATACTATATACATTAAAGAGACCCCCATGTAGTCCATTAATAATATTACTTCCACTATATGAGTCCTTTGGTCTAACTTTATAATTTTAGGAATAGAATATCAATTATTAATATAATATTTGTTTTAAAAACACATTTATGTCAATTCGACACTATTCAATAATTGATTTTTTTTTAAGTCATAAAAACATTATTTATTCAAAAAAAATTCATTTAAGGAATACTAACATGTCATATTAATCACTAAAATTCGTGTGTGCCATCAAAACGTTCAAATTATATTTATTTTAATATTTATAATACCAATTATTTGATTCTTTCATTAATAAGGAAAAACTATATCATTATTGTGTCATAAATAAATTTAATTATTCAATTTCGAAAAACTATATATAAAATACCATTTTCTAAGAAATAGTTCTATATTTCTAATGAATACTTATAGTCGGAATTATAACATATATAACCCTACGTACAAATTTTTTCAAAAAGATATATGCTTATGTCATTTTTTTATTTACATTAACTTAATTAATATAAGGTGTCATTATCATTTACATGTGGATCCATGAGGTTCCAAAATCGACCCAAATATTCCCATGGTTAGAAATTTATCAACCAATAGGGTTAGGACACATTTTTGTGTAATTATTTATTATTATAATATTATTTTTTTACCCTTATTTACCGGATTTACCCTTTATCCATGGTAAATAAAATATTTTACCGAAGTAATTATTCAAAATATCTTAAAATAAAAGTTACCTATTTACAAAATTTGTACTTCCTGATTCTAAATATATAATCCATTTTTATAAATTCAAAACATAGAAGTGGCAGAAATTAATTTAAAATTAATTCCAGCAGTCAAAACAAAAAGCGTTTCATTAAGAAATAATAACTACTAAAATATTGACAGTTGTTTATGTCCGGTTTAAATGTGAAATTACGTCCAATGACCAAAATTGTATTAAATGGTAAAAATATATTCTAAATATATTTTAAAATCACTAAAATACATAATTTATAACTATTAAATATTTCTATTAAAAAAGTTGTTTTTAATTAAAATTTAGTAATTTTCACTATTCATCGAAAATTGATATTTTTCAGAAAAATACCAAAAATTAACCCTAAGATAATTTTGATATTACGAATACAAAAATGAAGTCCAGTTTTAAAGATAAAATGTATAAAATTTTAAAAAGTGGGTATTACTATACATAACAGCTAGTTTGATTGGTTATGGTGTTTGTTAGAACTCGAAGTTGTGTACAACACACACTAGTGTATTATTCAAAGAGAATCGTACCGTGGAAGCTTGGTGTGTTACATGTGAATCACATGGTAAAAATTTTATCACATGTAACATAATCCAAAAATTTTCTTTCTTGTGACACAAGATAATGTCATTTTTTTAACACAAGCTAAACTCAGTTTTGAGTGTAACACTTAATATTGAAAATATTAAATTTAATTGAATAAAATATTTCAAAAAATATTTGGGTGTAACAATAATAACATAAAATATTTCATAAGATATATCCGAAGGTGGGTTTTTGGACACATATCAAAATTTAGAAAATTTATTTTATTACCTTTATAATAATTTGGCTGATGTTTTCACACATCTTACCACCTAGAGAAATATTTTCCCACGTTGTAATTGAATATTTTGTTCTAAGAAACACTATTTCTACATTCTCATAATATTTAAAAAGTTAATCATAACATTTAAATTTATTAGTGTTAAAATAACTTTATATATTAGATTAAATCCAAAGGGAATGTAGATTAATTTTACTATCAAGATACTATACACAATTTTTAGTACTCATTTCACATAGAGTGAGGTTTTCTTTATATGTACCTACAAAATAACTCCTCTTATTCATTAAATATAATAATATCTTTTCCACACTAACTCAAAAAACAAAATGAAAATATATTTCATGGAAAACATTATTAAATGTATATCACTCAATGGAATAAATCTATTATATTTATTTAGTATTCTTAACCCATTACAAATACTTATCTCATTCACCATAAAAATGGTAAAAAAAATATTTATAATTTTATGTTCTAAAAAACCCATTAATTCTAATATCTTTTCTATGGATTTAATATATACATCAACCACTACTTGGTTATTAGGTCCACAGAAATCTAGAGGGTTATTTATTATAAAATTATCCATTTTTGACATGTCCCTATATGATAGATATACTTTCTTTACATCAGGGATGAAGATAAATTTTATAGCATATGGAAACTAATTTTTCATTCCAAAAATACTACTAATTTACAATTCAACCATTCCATATTACTGATTTGGAAGGATTTTGACCTCTTGATTCCTTCCAACATTAGATTCCATGTTTCCCCTATGGAAAACCATTCTAATATCGACATAGATTTGATTGGGAAAATTGGTTAACATGAAAATCTATCTCATGTTAATATAACCAAAAATTATAATCCCTTAATGTTGTTCCTTTTACATTATTCTAACCTCCAATGTTATCTAAACCATTTATATGATACATACTATAGGGGACCATCCTTACAAAAATAATAAATTAAATCATTGGAAAATAATTTATTTCATTTTACTTAAGAAGATCAATTAATTTTAGAGTCTTATATAATTAGGTTATCACTATTAAATTTTAAATATTACATTACAATGTTGAAAATTCCCATGAGTATAAATTTTCCCATAATATAAATATTATAAGATATAAAAATATTATTTTCATTACATATATTCCCAATTTTCATCATGACACCATCATTGTCTATACACATCCTTAAAACCTATGAAAATAATTTGAAAATGTAGGAAGATAAATAAATCGTTGTAAGAAACATATAAAAAGAAGAAAGAAAACACATTATTTTATGATTATAAATATTTTTTTCATTAGCATAATATTCATTGATCTCGAAATAAACATTTCCATACCCAATAAACCAACCTCACTACCCAAAAATTCATAAAATATTTCTTTATAAATGTCAATGTAAAAAAACACATGTAGTTTATTTATTATTCCAAAAATCATAATTAATAATTTTCACAATTTCAAACATTTAACCCTTAAGATGTAACATAAACATACCTTTAAATTTATACTCATTAAAAATCCCTAATTTTTTCATTAATAAGGTTATCACAAATTAACATCTTAAATAATTAAATTATGTATTTTATATATGTACCTAAGTTCCTTATTCATCTGTATAAAATTTTATAAGGTCCATTTATCATATTTTGGGTACTTATTTTTAATATTTTATTTATTTATTTTTTATACTCAGGGTTGTTTAGAAAAAAATCGATATTAGGAAGTTTGGTTTGATAAGTTAATTTATGGTGGATATAGTTACTACAACTGTTAATTATTTTAATTTATTATAGAGTTTTATATATTATCATTGTATTATATTAATAGTGTGACAAATATCGTTCTTTACATAATAAATACAATTACTAATGTCATAAATTTTATGAGATCATGGAAAATAAAAGAGTTTTTTCATAGAGGTGAGGGTTTGCACACAAAAATTGTAAACCATTGGTTTTTGTCTATTATTTTGAAGAAATGTATATTAAGAATATTACATTAGTAAAATAAAACAAAAAATTGTGAAAATATCCATGTTATAATACCATTAATGAATGGGGGGATTTTAGGTTTTAAGAAGACGAAAATATCTTGAGAATTTAGGTACATTTCCTTTTAATTTCTCCCTATTATGACTCCTTATGAGTGTATATCTTGGTATTTCGGTGATACTGAGGATTAAAACTAATGTTTATGGTACTGATTTGATATTAGGGTTGTGTTTTTGATGAGTTAAGTCTATTTAATTGGGTAACTAATATGGAGGAGGTTGTCCCCTTTAATAAGTGATGAAAATGATACTTTGGTAAAAAATAATTATTTCTCAATAATATCAATCCATTATTCAAGGAAAAAGGATAAAAAACGACAAAAAATGTTCTATGGAAGGTGATAAGCTTGATCCTCATAGCACTATAAAATATAAACCTTTTGTTTCACATGTTTTAACATTTTTCTATATGTTTAACCACATTTACTAAAATTTCCCAAAATATTGTTACACCAATTTACCCATTGGAATGTAATTTAAATATGAAAAAATTAATATATAAATTACATATGTAGTGGAAAATAATTTTTTTAAATTTAAAAATAAATTTTTAAAATAAAATTTACATGAGTTAAAGAAATTAATTATTTTACTAGATCATATAAAGAAAAAGAATTATATTATTACAAAAAAAATTATTTTAAAGAAAAAATTTATGTGTAGGATATTATTATCAATTTAATAATTTTTAATACAAAAATTATTTTATTAAAAATCAAATAAATTTTACTCCTCTTTAAAATCAATCAAATAATGAATTTTACCAAAATAATATTTAATTAAATTAAAAGAACAAAAATAGATTTTGTGTTAGAATTAAAATACTACTTTTATTTTATAAGATTAATAAATTAATATTGTTTCAAATATATATATTTATACATTAAATAAATATTTCATCAATTAAAAGGTTTTAAAAAAATTATTTACTTATTATATAGTTTTAAGGTAATAAAATTTACCACTATGGGAATATTATATTTTCAAACATTCATGTAAAAATATGTTATTTTATAAAATTACCAAAAATTAGTCCCAAGATAAATTTCACAGGAGGAATATTAAAATGGATATAATTTTAGTATAATCATACTATATAAATTATATAATTTAATTTTATATTATTGAATGTATAATGTATTTAAAATATATGTTTTAAAAAAATATAACTATTCTTCTAAAATGTACAATTTGTGTTTGTAATATAAAAGAATAAATTTTAAATTATATATTCAATTATAAAATATATACTGATTCCTATATAACGGTTTATTGAAAATAAAATTCAAACTTATATACCAATATTCTAATAAACAATATCTTATTTATAAAAACAATTTTACACTATTCACCTAAAAATCACTTTTTATGATAATCAAAAAATTTTATCAAAAATTTATATTAAAATTATAAAAAATGATTATTTGATAATTTAAATTTCAATAATATTATATTTTATCATTTAACTAATATTATAAAATATAATAAAAAATATGTTTATTTAGAAAAATTACCATTTAAATTAAATAATGTTTATGTTATCAATTTGAAACAACGCTGAATCGAATAACATGAATTTGATGACTATTTTATTATTTTGGAATAATAAAATGGGGTATTATCTTATAGTACCATTCATTTTATTAGTTTTGGAGAACTAGATACTTACATGATACCTTTTTTCATTCAAAATAGAAAATAAAACATAGTACAAAACAAAATAAAATGAATTTCATCCATGATGACTAATTAAAATATTTCTTCATTATATCAATAGAAATGAAGACAAAATATGGGTGAGATAAAATGATTTTTAATGGTTACATATAGTAGAATATATAATGAATTAGTAAAGAATAATTAATATGGAATTGTAAATAACATAACACACATTCCATTCAATCAAAAACATAGCTATCACAATTAGATAAAGAATAATAAATATGGAAAGTTTAATTGTTAAACAAAAATTATATCTAATCAATAAAAAAAGAATTAAATGAATCAATAGAAAACATCATTAAGAAAATCACATAGATAATAACTATTATTGAACTCTCAAGGAAGGGAATATTTTCTGACTGGAAATCATTATCTTTGGAATCATGATATCATTACAGATAATAAATTTAATAAGTAAATTTAAAACAATAAGTATAAACATGTTTTGTTTGGATAACTAGTTTGTCTCATGATACCCATCGAAGAATAAATAGTCTATTTAATCATACTCCCCACCAATCACTATATGTCAAAATAATTCCTCATATATCAAATAATAAATATAGTTTATAAAAAATGTTGCTTATCATAAAATATTTTTACTGACAAAGAATACAGATTTATTAATATTTCCTAATATAATGAAGTAAATTTCAATTTAGAACACCATGTTAGGTTTGATTTATGTTTTATTAAATAAACATATACATGATAAATGAAACATATATTTAGGGTAAATTAAATGTTTAATGATTAATGAAAAAAGATTAATTAAAGGGAAAGTTACTGAATACAAAAAGTAATAACAAAAGTGAATATGAATACATTAATTGATAAAAATGGTCATAACCAATCCTTATAATGTATAATTATGGAATTAATACAATATATTTTAAAAAGAGTATTAATAAAATAATGTGTTTTTATTTTTTATGAATAAATATTACATAAAAATTTCATTAAAAACATTCCTGAGGAAAATATATATTTTATCTTGAAAATCAAAATTTAAAACTGAAGGTTCGTATGAAATTATAAAATTATTTTTTTGAAAATAAAATTTAATATTATAAAATATTATTTAAAACATTGTGTGATCAAGACCATTATAAATTCAATTCTTTCAATACATGTTAAAACAAAGATTTTGTTCACTTTTTTGATTAATGAAAAATGGGATTATTTTAAAAAATACATATAGGTTCCTTTAATTTTTCTAAAAATTCATAATTGTTAAAAATTACATTATTAAATATTTTTAAAAGGTAAAAAAATAGTTTTTAAAAAACATAGATTTGATGAAGAAGGATTTTCCACTAAAGAGATATGTGAAGATATATTTTGTTAAAATCATATTATCATTCATTCAATGTATAAGATAGTATAAAAAAGGTACTATTACTTGAAATAAATCATGAATAACAATTGGATAATAAAATTAATGGGGAATATTGTAAAATATCCAATTTACTTCCTTTAATGGGAATCTATATGTAAATAATCTTGATTAAATCTAGATTGTGAAATAAACCCCTACAAAGATAAAATAATATAATTGTGAATTAATAAAATAATAGATTATATTTTTGCAATGTAAATACACATAATACAAGTGTAAATAAAAAATAACATAGTAAAAATTATTTACACATTTAATCCTAGAATTCCAGAGATAATGAAGAAGTATTATCAGCCTTGGAAAATAATTAGAGTTATGAAATTCATTACCAATGTTAATTATTATGTTAATTCTAGTTGGATTAAATAATTCAAATTTAATATTAATATACCACTAATTATGAATGACAAATTCTATTAAACATTATATGTGATGTATATAAACTATACAATAAGAATATTGTGTATAGCATTATGAAATTCCTCAATGAAGGGAATTTGAGATGAAGTCCCTTACCTCATGCATTGATTTTGTTTAAGGTTATTTTACCTCATTTATAATGGTTTTAATACCGTTATTAATTTATAAAAAACCACATTTGTACTTATAGTATCTTATAGGATCATCTTATTACATTTTACCAACCGTTTGATAATAATATTTCATTATTTTCATTATTTCTGGTGGTGGTTTCCTTGTTTTCAAATGAACATTTTACCTGAACGTTATAGTTCTTATTTAAAAAGATAATATCCATAATATAAATAATTATATTTTTTTAATAAATATCATATTTACTCATTAGATATATTGTTCTAAACATTTAATAATGTTGTAAATAGAAAATGAATCACTCTGCTTTGTGGAGACGACATGTCGTACGTAATCATGAGAGAAAATATCATTACCATAATGACTGAAAGTGTAAGGAATTAGGATATATATTAATTTTAAATAATAAATATAATATCATAAATATCAAATATATTCCTTATTTTTATCTCTATTTCATTCAATGTAAAGCGTAAGTGAAAAATGACTCACATCACCTTGTGAGAGAGTAGTCAACCGTACAGACATGCGACATTATCTTATTTGAAAATAAATGGGGGTTAAAAAATTATTATTTTTTAATATAAAAAAGTATAATAATATCTTAAATATTATAATAATGTGTAAAATATATAATTATTTAAACCATTTATTGTAGGTGCAGAAAAAAAATTAAATCTATTCATGAGGCATATATCATCCTCACACACGATTGATTGATTTGTTTCCCATTTGATGAAATGAGAGATGGATACCGTTGATTCCATTAATTAAAAAAAATTATATGGTATATAATTTTTTTCATACATTAATTATTTCATTATATTTTAAGGCGTTGGACATATAAATTAAATAAAAATGATCATTTTGTAGTGGTACATATTCTTTGGTATAACACCTTAAGTATACCGAACAATCATTTCATGAATGGATTTTTGATAAAAATAAATATAATATTATATATATCAAATATATTCTTTATTTTTTTCTCTATTTTATTCTATTTAAATCTTAAGTGTCTAATTCCTCACATCACCTTGTGAGACCATAGTTCACCATACAGACATGCGACATTATCCTATTTGAAAATAAATGGTGGTTAGAATATAATATCTATTTTTGAACATAAAAATGTATAAGAATATCTTAAATATTATATTAATGTGTAAAATATATAATTATTTCCACCCTTTATGGTTGGTGTTGAAAAAAATTAAATCAGTTCATGAGGCATTAGTCCTCCTCACACACGATCGATAGTTTTGTTTCCCATTTGATGGATTGAAATATGGATACTCTTCATTCCACTAAAATAATAAAAAAAATTATATTGAAATTAATTTTTCTCATCCATTAATTATTTAATAATATTTTAAGGTGGTGGAAATATAAATTAAATAAAAATGATCATTTAGTAATGTTACATATTCTTTGGTATACCACCTTATGTTTACCGAAAAATCATTCCGTGAATGGATTTATGATAAAATTATGGATTTTTAAATTAGGGGATGGAATTATTGAATTTATTTTGGAAGTTTTTGGTTGATTCAAATGGATTTACAAGTGTAATTATTGGAGGAGAGTAGTGGATTTTATTAGTAGAAGAGAGGACACACATGAAAATTTCTATAGTAAATAGTTAAAACCATGTTTTTATTATTCCAAAAGAATCCAAAATAGGCTAGTATAGAACCATAATGTTAATAAGATCCACATAATTCTACAAAATGGCCATTAGTCATGTATTTATGCCATTTTTAGTTTGTCTACTTAGTTTTACCATGTTGTAAATCAGTTTGTACAACAACTACAGTAATTAAATTTTACTATTATTACTATTCATAATCGAATATAATTATGTTGAAAATATTATATATTTTGGATTATTCGCATTAAAATTATGTAATCCATTTTTTCAAATTTAGTTCATATAATTGGTAAAATATAATTTAAAATTATACTCATAGACATAATGAAAATACGGGGTTTCAATGTAAAAATTATCACAAGTATGTAATTTTTTCCTTGAAATTGAACATAAAATCAATAAAAGGGACATTAATTATTTAATGTGAAACTTAATTGCCCTAATATTATACAAAAAACATAAAATTTATTTAACATATTAAATAATTTATAAATACGTTTTTTTTAATAAAAAATATTATATTTCATTATTCATAAAACTGAAATATTTTTGAAAAATCCAAAACATTTATCCTAATATAATTTTGATATTATTATTCTAAAAAATATTTCAATTTTATAAAATAAATTTTCTATTTTTTTGAAAATTAATTATATAATAATTTTCAAGAATCAAATAAACTATTTTCTTTGAAAAAATACATATTTCCAGAAGTCATTTCATTTTCTTCTAAACAATAATTCGTCATATTTATTATTAATTGAAAACTGATGAATGTGTGTAAAATATACATAATATTTTTAATTTATTTAATCTTATTCATACCCACTAATTTTATTTCAAGGTTATAATTGCGATGTTTAAATAATATTTTAAAAGTGCATCATATTTCATTTAACATTGTGTTGCGAGTACTGAATGATATAAATGTGAATGATTTTTTTAAAATAGAGAAAAATCCTAAATTCTCAGGGTGTTACATTAATACCTAAAACAAAATATTAATCCATAATAATTTTTGGATATTACCTTCTAAAAATATTAGTGTATTTATAATTCATAACATCCTATAGTTCCCATGTTTTTTTTGTGGTTTAACCAAAGTACATTAAACTATAAATTCGTAAAACTACTATATATATACATCGTTGTTTCAAGAATATTGATGGTTTATTCATAATAATAATGATTGGGATCTAATTATTTTTCATCATTGGTGAGAACATGTGTTGATTTTTTAATTTACTTCCTTAATAATGATATATGAAACACAAAATGAACATTTGAGAGGCTTGGTGACATTTCCAAATGATAATCCACAACAACAATTCTCTCCAGAGTTTGAAATTGTATAATTTACTTGGGGATTATCTATCCATTAATTTATAAAATTACAAAACCTTTTATTAGAGATATATTTTATAAATCATGATCTCCCGCTTAAAATTAAACATTCTTCCTCTGATTATTGGAATAAACATTTTTACTAATTTAATATGCTTTAATGTGTGAATGTATATACATTACCTTTATTTTTATGTATTAAACATGTTACGTTTATACATGTTTCCATTCACCAACTTCATCCCAACATGTTAGGGTACGTTATATGTTTCCAAATAATACATCTCATGGCTCCATTTGAATACTTGAAGGGAAAATATTTTTGTAGGAAAACTGTACCATTGATAAATAATGATCCCATATACCAATGAAATAATGTTATAATTACCTCACCATGTTTTCTATTGTTTGAATTTTCCTTTTTGATTATACATGATTCTGAGGCTGGTAGTTGGTGCTTAAATAAAGCTCAGTATCAAGAGGCTTGGGAATACTCTACCAGAATTATAATGTGAAATGAAGATCACGACCAGACCCAATTGAAGGTGGTGTGTAAAAAAGTCTTAAATATTTATTTTTATAATACATTACAATGAAATAACGAGGTAAATCATCTCCAATAGTAAGGAAATATGTATATTTGGTCATCCGAATGACAATAACCCGTATTGCTTCATTATTTATAGGTGTCTTTGGTAGTCCAATAATAATGTTCATTGTAATGTCTTCCGATTTCCACACAGGAATATGAAGATGTTTCATTACTCCTCTATGATACTATGTGATAATATTTATTAATTTAAAAATCAACTATATTTATATATAGTCTAAATTTTTTCACATTAGTGAATCCCACAACAAATGATCAATCTTAACCTTATACATTTTGGTGCTACCAGGGTGTATAGAGAAATTTGAGCTATGAGAATCTTCAATTAATTACGTTTTTTATCTCAGTTATATATGAATGACATATTATCTATGAAAATTTTAGGATTCCATCATCACACAAAAAATTTTACAACATACCATAATTCAAATATTTATTTTTCATCTAAAAAAACTCATCATCATATTGTTATCTTTTCTCCTTTCCAATTAAAGTGCACTGTGTTTCATTTGTTGTCAATTATGTATATTGTTGTCAAAAGGTGACATGGAATGGATGGATGTCAAGGAGCATCAAGATGTGAATGTCAAAGGATGTGATGGTGATGGTGATGAATGGAGAATGGCCATGGAACATAGAGGAATGTCACATAGGAGATTCACTAAGTGACATATGAGATGATGGTTGAAACATTCTCAAGTTATATCAGACGATTATAGAACTGATCTTAATGATTCAATACTTGTATCAAGATGATACTAAGTTACACAACTTGAAGAATGGATGATGATGGAGCATCATCATTACATCTAACGATTGATGAGATGGTCTTTAAGATCAAACAACCTGTATCAACTGGATACAATGTCACAACAATGTTTGAAGACCATGAATTGTCTTCACAATGCATGAGGAGATGAGGCGATCCATTCACAACCTCTAAGTGGATGAAGTGGACTGAAAGAGACCATGTATTGTTTCGTAGTTCATGTGAACATGAAGAAGATCCAACTTGATCTCTGATTGGATCAATGAAGATCTTTGACGAATTTGTTTGATTCAAGAGTTCGGTTGAAGAAGAATTCCATTTATTATAGAGGATTACATATTATAGAAGGAGATGATGAATCATGAAGAGGATGGAAGGAATTCTTTTGAAGAAGAAGAAGAATGGAGAAGGGGAAGAATGGCTTGGAAGAAGTGGCTTTGTATTTGGAATTTTACACTTAGTTACTTTGTCTTTAAACAAAGTACTTAGTGTTTAAGAAGCAAAAAATTAGCCAACGTAAGGAACAGCCTTAAGGGTTCGACCCAAGGCTCTTGTGGGACTCAAGGT
Source organism: Viscum album (assembly GCA_963277665.1). Classification (NCBI taxonomy): domain Eukaryota; kingdom Viridiplantae; phylum Streptophyta; class Magnoliopsida; order Santalales; family Viscaceae; genus Viscum; species Viscum album. The sequence goes on from OY728125.1 coordinate 511,124,125, forward strand.
CACCATGCCCATGGGGATCCCATGGGGCCAGCCCGAGAGGCCGGGGGGGCCGTGTATAAGCCCTGAGGGCCACGCAGGGTTGTCAAGCCCTGCGCAGCGTGAGCGCGAGGAGTGCGCCCAGGTCAAGCATAGTGGGCGACAGTGGCGCGCCCGAGTGGCAGGGGAGGGCGCAAGAGCGTGCCCGCAGAGAACTCGGTGTGGGGCGGCACCAAGAGGGGAGAGAATTCAATTGAGCATATGCCGGCAGCGGAACTTTGATAAACAGTGGAAAAACCTGCCTCTGTTTCGATGTGGGACGGCGAAAAATACCCAGGATCTAATCTGAGCCGCCCGAGTGATCTCGCGGCTAATCTTCACCGCTCATCTCATCCCGCCACTCGCGATCTAATATCAACTGTATGTGATCATTTAAGAGGTGATCCAACGGCTCGAGGATCATCTCCTTCCTCGAACTTGAGCCGAGGACACCCTGTGCCACCTGCGTCCTCGCTGTGTACCAGGCGCCTCCCCGTGCACTGAAGTCGAGCCCCCTGCTGTCTTTCTCGAAGCTGATGGCACCATTGTGCTCATCTCACCCTAAGGAACATATACATGCAATAAAAAAGTCATGCACAAGTTGAATGGAGAATTTGGAGTTCGGCCGATGCAAAAGAAAATGTCGAGGCCACTTGGAGATCATGCTTTGCATGTATTGGCCTAAACCGAAGGCATGCAAACATTCGGCATGGGCATACACGTGAAGAAGGAATCCCACGGAGAACAAAAAAAACGTGATTTACGGCTTGTGTTCAAAGATTTTTAATGAGCCTAAAATCTCAGTGGTTCAAGATTTATATCCGTGGAAGTTTTGAGGATTCCTCTGCCTATAAAAGGATCACCCAAGACACAGAATTGCTTACTGATCCTCTGAAGAGAGAAGTCCCGTGAAGCCTCTGTGCCCAGCGAAGTAAGAAGCTCCGCGCAACCCACGTGCACGACTAAGTAGCCTGAAGCCATTCCTAGCTTCGTGTGTTCCTTTTGCGCACCTCTTGCGCGAAAGAAGAGAAAGGTAGAGGCCCATGCGCACTACCCCTTGTGCGACAGAAGAAGTTGGGCAGCGCACTTGCACGCCCTTCTTGTGCCCACGACAGTAGCACCTGCGCGCCCCGCGGTGTTTCACTTGCGCGCCCTCGGTGTTGCACCTTGCACACTTGCGCGGCAGTGGCACTTGGGCGGCCCTTGCGCCTTGTGACCCTGCGCGGCAGTTGATAAGAGGTTGGCCGCACCCCCCCCCCCCCCCGCCTTCATTTGGTAGGGAGTTAGGGTGAGGCAGTTTACCACACCTTTGTGTGTGTGCTATAGTGAAGGAGAAGGCTGAGCCTTGTGGGTGCACATTTGAATATTAAACCAATAAGTGTTGTGTGTGAAAAAATTGAAGTGGCCGTAGGCATTTTTATGTGCAAAGAGAACCTAAGGACACACCATGGCCAAGACCTTAGTGCCTTTGTGTTCCAATTGAATACATACACCATTTGTGTGTGCAAAGTGAACAAGATGGGTGCAAACAAGAACAACAATGCCCAACCTTAGTGAGTGTGCAAAATGAAGTGTACACACTAAGAAGAATAAGTGGAAGACTCTCACACTAATGTATAACACACTTTTAAGTGTGTGAACAAAATGAACAATGTGTGTGAGTGAAGAAGGTGTGGGTGCTTAATGAGTTATCACCCTTTGAGGGTTTACTGCACCAAGAAGAAAGAAAGGGGAGTGCATGCATGCATGCACGCACTTGCACACGTGAACAAAGCTAAATCAAGTTGTGTGCATTTGAGGAGTCCAAGAACATTATTGAAGAACAATTGAGAAGTCATGCAGTCAGTGCATGAAGAAGCAGAGATTCCATGCACTCAGTGCATGAAGTGAGACTGGAGCCAGACTGAAGTTAAAGACATCACCTGTCTGAGTTTTCAGTAGTTGAAGAGAGAGGCCAGGTCATCCTCAGAAGAATGAGATAATGCCTTAGCAAGACGAGAAGACTTGATCAACTCATGTGATCAGAGGAAGAGAGCAAGGCCATCAGTCTTTATCCTAGACTGCTGAAGATACTTGAAGAAGCTTAAATTGAAGAAGAGCTACTCGTGTGACTCGAGGAGCCAGAAGACCCCCCTTTGAGACTCAGGGTGGAAGAAGTCTTCAGTGGGATTCTGGAGCAGGCTAGTGGGACTCTGGTTAAACTGTGGGATGCAGTATAAAGAACCTCCTATGGGACTCAGGAGAGATAGAGTGTGACTCTGTATCGAACATTGTAATTACTAACTGAATTATAGTGGAGAAACCTTGTTGGGGAGTTTAACCAACATGGAAAGGATATAGTCCATTGGAGCCAAACCTTGTAAATACTTGTGTCCTGTGCCTTTACATTTACTGCATCACTCGAGGAAAGTCTGAGAGATAAAAGAAGAGTGGATCGAGGCCTTAACAAGCCATAGATGTTTAATTGATAAAGAATCAATTAGTAAAAAGTTTTAAAGGATCACTGATTCACCCCTCCCCCTCTTAGTGATCACACTGATCCAGGCAGTTCAATTGGTATTAGAGGCAGTTTGCCTCTAAAAAATCCAAGGGAGTCTTTATGAAGTGCAGATTTGAAGAAATAAGTGAACACCCTCAAATGAATATACTTACAAAGACACAGAAAAATAGAATGAAGAAACAGGCCAAGAAGATGAAGAAGAAGGTTGCTACTAATATAGAAACACCTTCCACTGAAGGTAATGTGAATGTCACATCAGATGACAATTCCTAGTATTAGTCTTTTGATGATTCCTTCTCTAGCTGTGATGATGATGGAACTATCAATGATCTTCTAAATGAACTCAAATATCTTCAGAAGACAGTCCACAGGGAAGTGGCAATGTGTATTGCTACAAGTATCCATGATCTTCAAGAAGAAAAATTACAGCTAGAAGAAGAAGCCAATTCTATTCAAGATCAATTGGCAAGAAGGGTTGGCATAACCAACAGTCTCACAAAGCTGGTGAAGCCTAAGGATGAAACTATTTCCCTTTGCAGTGAAATAATTGATGATGTCACTGAAGAACTACAATGAAGCATTTGTGAGAAAGAATTATTTGAGATAGTGTTTAAAGAAGATTTCCATGCACTGGAAAAGAGGCATAGAGTGTCAATGGTTGTCAAAGATGCTCAGCTAGAAGAAAAAGTAAAAAGGGTAAAGGAGCGTGAAAATTCATTGCAAGAAATGAATAAGGTGCACAAAGACCAGATGAAACAACTCAAAAATAATTGGTAAGGAAGGATAAGATTTGTTGAGGATGAGAATATCTCTCTCAACATGAAATGTTTAGAGCTAGAGGTGATATTGAAAAATCAACAATCACCCAAAACTGAAGCCTCCCAATCAGCTAAAAGAAGAAATGATGCCACTCACGTGTGCATTGAGAAGGATGATTCCAAAAGGAGGATAATCTCTAATGAAAGGGAAACATCTTCTAAGAAGAAGGTACCATCGATACCATCTTGTACTAATGATTCTAAATGTGTTTCCACAAAAAGTGCAGGATAGTAGAATAACTCTAAACAAGAATGGATGAAGAAGATGAAGAAAGAGAGCTCTCCTGAAACAACACAGCAATTCAAGATAAATTACCAACAACAAGAAGGACTCAAGAGGTCAAGATTTCTGTGTCAGTGTTGGTGTTGTAACAAGTATGGGCACAGTGCAAAAGATTTTTGGTACAATCCACTGAATGTAAAAGCACAATCGAAGCCCATTCCAAGGGGGAGCAAGCCAGAGGAATAGAAGCAGCATCCACAGGTCGAGAGACATCTGTTTATTGCAAATAGATTTGGATTACTTGACAACATCTGGGATGATTGGAAAAGTGGTCAAAAAGATACATGTCAATCTCCAACTGTATCGAGAGCTAAAGAGAAGATAAGATCACTGAACCTGGCAAAAATGGAATCCTTGGGAAGCAAGAAGAAAGTTGAAGATGCTCCCAAGAAGGTTTTGATAAAGTAAAATATGTCCTTGGAGTCTAAATCCAAGAAGGGTGATGCATCTAGAAGGACCACCAAGAAAGCATGCTTCTACTGTGGAAAGAAAGGACACACCATGGATCTTTGTGAACAATCCATGGAACTGAATAGAATTAGACTGGACTCAAAAATACAATCAATCCAGAAGAAGAAGAAGGGATTGATTGAAAATAAGTTTCCTAAGAATGGTAGCTTAATAGAATCAAAAGAACCACGTGGAATTTCCAAAACTGAGGCCTCACTTCCAAATGACTTGTTAGTCATATGGCCTAATCAGTTGCAACATTCCAGAGAGCTGCAGAGAGCTGAAGATAAAACACTGGAAATAGCTAAGGCAAAAGGAAAGAAAAAGATTTCACATGAAGATCAAGTTCTGTGTGTGAGGTAAAATCACGCTGGACATACTAGTGATAAATGCATGATATTCATTCCAGCTCAGAAGGGATTCTTCAAAAGAAGGAAGATTGCACCAGGAGACTCTATTTCTCAGAAGGCACCTAGAAATAGAGTAGTCACTCACAAAGAAGTTATAGAGGTGTTGAGATCCACAACAACACAAACATCATTGAAGATCAAATTTGGAAGTGTGAAGAATGGTGAAAATGGGACATCTCGGTTGAGAGAATCTTCTCAACCTTGTTGTTCACATTGATGACCAAGGAGGTTCCATCTTATTCCCTAACCACTTGTTTTTACATGTGCTAACATTTCAGGGAATTGAAGATGATGATCATTCTCATCTGGATAGTGGTTTGGACAGAATGGTGTGCACCCCTTGAGGGGGAGCGAATCTGTAGAAGATGGGATTCTGGGATTTAATACCATCTTGAGAAAAGTGAAGGTCTTCCAACCATACTTTAATCCCTTTTTTCATAATTTTATTCATCATGACAATTAAGGGGGATTATTTATTGAAGACAAATGGTTGAAAGGGGAAGCTTTATCTTTGCACTGAACTTTCTAATGAGTTTTATGAAGTATGTGCAGGATTTAGCAATTCATTGATATATCTGAAAAATTTCAAACCCCTTGAAGCATGATCTCACATGTACAGTGAATTTTGGATAGCATTGAGTTCCTTGGTTACATCACTCTTGTCTTCTACACCAGGTTAGGCCACGTAGACTTAGAGTTGATCTACTAAAGGTTATTTTCTAAAGAGAACATGTGACATCATCCCTCTCTTAGTGATTTTGAAGAAACTGATTTTTTAATGGAGGAAGAGTTTTTTGAAAGTGAACCACACCACATCATTTAATTTGATTGCCAATAAGGGGGAGAAAATATTGGCACACATATTGACCCATTCATATGTGCTGAAGAAGTGTATTGAGAACAAATACAAAGGGGGAGATTGAAGTGCAATGTGTAGCATTTGTTTTCAATTATGTATGTTGTTGTCAAAAGGTGACATGGAATGGATGGATGTTAAGGAGCGTCAAGATGTGAATGTCAAAGGATGTGATGGTGATGGTGATGAATGGAGAATGGCCATTGAACATAGAGGAATGTCACATAAGAGATTCACTTAGTGACATAGGAGTTTATGGTTGAAACATTCTCTAGTTATATCAGATGATTGTAGAACTGATCTTACTGTTTCAATACTTGTATCAAGATGATACTAAGTTACACCACTTGAAGAATGGATGATGATGGAGCATCGTCATTACATCTAACGATTGATGAGCTGGTCTTTAAGTTCAAAGAACTTGTATCAACTGGATACAATTTCACAACAATGTTTGAAGACCATGCATTGTGTTCACAATGCATGAAGAGATGAGGAGATCCATTCACAACCTCTAAGTGGATGAAGTGGATTGAAAGAGACCATGTACTATTTCGTAGTGCATGTGAACATGAAGAAGATCCAACTTGATCTCTGATTGGATCAATGAAGAACTTTGAAGAATTTGTTTGATTCAAGAGTTTGGTTGAAAAAGAATTCCATTTATTAGTGAGTATTACATATTATAGAAGGAGATGAGGAATCATGAAGAGGATGGAAGGAATTATTTTAAATAAAAAGAAGAATGGAGAAGGGGAAGAATGGCTTGGAAGAAGTGGCTTTGCATTTGGAATTTTACACTTAGTTACTTTGTCTTTAAACAAAGTACTTAGTGTTTAAGAAGCAAAAAAATTAGCCAACCTAAAGGGCCTGCCTTAAGGGTTCGACCCAAGGATCCTGTGGGACTCAAGGTCACCACGCCCATGGGGATCCCATGGGGCTAGCCCGAGAGGCCGGGGGGCCATGTATAAGCCTTGAGGGCCATGTAGGGTTGTCAAGACCTGCGCAGCGTGAGCGCGAGGAGCGCGCCCGGGTCAAGCATAGTGGGCTCCAGTGGCGCGCCCGAGTGGCCGGGGTGGGCGTAAGAGCGCGCCCACAGAGAACTCGGTGCTAGGCTGCACCGAGAGGGGAGAGAATTAAATTGAGCATATGCCGGCAGCGGAACTTTGATAAACTGTGGAAAAACCTGCCTCTGTTTCGATGTGGGACGGCGAAAAATACCCATGATCTAATATGAGCCGTCCAAGCGATCTCACGGCTGGTCTTCACCGCTCATCTCATCGCGCCGCTCATGATCTATTCTCAGCCGTCGCTGATCATTTAAGAGGTGATCCAATAGCTCGGGGATCATCTCCTTCCTCGAGCTTGAGCCGAGGACACCCCGTGCCACCCGCGTCCTCAATGTGTACCAGGCGCCTCCCCGTGCATTGATGTCGAGCTCCCGGCTGTCTTTCTCGAAGACGAAGGCACCATTGTGCTCGTCTCACCCTAAGGAACATATACATTCAATAAAAAAGGCATTCAAACGTTTAATGGAGAATTTGGGGTTCGGACGAGGCAAAAGAAAATGTCGAGGCCACATGGAGACCATGCTTTGCATGCATGGGCCTAAACAGAAGGCATGCAAACGTTTGGCATGGGCATACACGTGAAGAAGGAATCCCACGGAGAACAAAAAAAAGTTATTTGCGGCTTGTGTTCAAAGATTCTTTAAGAGCCGAAAATATCGGTGGTTCAAGATTTATATCTCGTGGATGTTTTGAGGATTCCTCTGCCTATAAAAGGATCACCCAAGACACAGAATTGCTTGCTGATCCTCTTAAGAGAGAAGTCCCGCGAAGCCTCTGTGCCCAGCGAAGTAAGAAGCTTCACACAACCCACTTGTGCGACGAAGCAGCCCGAAGCCATTCCTGGCTTTGTGTGTTCCATTTGCGCACCTCTTGCGCGAAAGAAGAGAAAGGGAGTGGCCCATGCGCGCTACCCCTTGTTCTACAGAACAAGTCGGGTAGCACACTTGCACGCCCTTCTTGTCCCCACGACAGTAGCACATGCGCGCCTCGTGGTGTTGCACTTGCGCACCCGCGGTGTTGCACCTTGCACAATTGCGCGGCAGTGGCACTAGCGCGGCCCTTGCGCCTTGTGACCCTGCGCGGCAGTTGATAATATTTTGGTCTCACCCCTTGTGCGCCTTCATTTGGCAGGGAGTTCGGGTGAGGCAGTTTACCACACCTTTGTGTGTGTGCTATAGAGAAGGAGAAGGCCGAGCCTTGTGTGTGCACATTTGAAGATTAAATGAATAAGTGTTGTGTGTGCAAGAATTGAAGTGGTCGTAGGCATTTTTGTGTGCAAATAGAACCTAAGGAAACACCATGGCCAAGAACATAGTGCCTTTGTGTGCCAAGTGAAGACATACACCAATTGTGTGTGCAAAGTGAACAAGATGGGTGAAAAATAGAACAACAATGCCGAACCTTAGTGAGTGTGAAAAATGAAGTGTACACACTAAAAAGAAGAAGTGGAAGACTCTCACACTAAAGTATAACACACTTTTTAGTGTGTGAACAAATTGAACAAAGTGTGTGAGTGAAGAAGGTGTGTGTGCTTAATGAGTTATCACCCTTTGAGTGTTATCTGCACCAAGAAGAAAGAAAGGGGAGTGCATGCATGAATGCATGAACGTGCACACGTGAACAAAGCTAAATCAGGCTGTGTACATTTGAGGAGTCCAAGAACATTCTTGAAGAACAATTGAGAAGTCATGCAGTCAGGGCATGAAGAAGCAGAGATTCCATGCACTCAGTGCATGAAGTGAGACTGGAGCAAGACTGAAGTTAAAGACATCAGCTGTCTGAGTTTTCAGTAGTTGAAGAGTGAGGCCAGGTCATCCTCAGAAGAATGAGATAAAGCCTTAGCAAGACGAGAATACTTGATCAACTCATGTGATCAGAGGAAGAGAGAAAGGCCATTAGTCTTTATCCTAGACTGCTGAAGATACTTGAAGAAGCTTAAAGTGAAGAAGATCTACTCGTGTGACTCGAGGAGCCAGAAGAGCCCCCCTGTGAGACTCAGGGTGGAAGAAGTCTTCAGTGGGATTCTGGAGCAGGCTAGTGGGACTCTGGTTAAACTGTGGGATGCAGTATAAAGAACCTCCTATGGGACTCAGGAGAGATAGAGTGTGACTCTGTATCGAACATTGTAATTACTAACTGAATTATAGTGGAGAAACCATGTTGGGGAGTTTAACCAACATGGAAAGGATGTAGGCCTTTAGAGCTGAACCTTGTAAATCCTTGTTTCCTGTGACTTTACATTTACTACATCACTCGAGGAAAGGCTGGGAGATACAAGAAGAGTGGATCGAGGCCTTAACAATCCATATAGGTTTAGTTGATAAATAATCAATTAGTTAAAATTTTTAAAGGATTACTGATTCACCCCTCCCCCTCTTAGTGATCACACTGATCCAGGCACTTCAATTGGTATCAGAGGCAGGTTGCCTCTAAAAGATCCAAGGGAGTCTTTATGAAGTGCAAATTTGAGGAAATAAGTGAACACCCTCAAATGAATATACTTACAATGACACAGAAAAATAGAAAGAAGAAACAGACCAAGAAGATGAAGAAGAATGTTTCTACTAATAGAGAAACACCTTCCACCGAAGGTAATGTGAAAGTCACAACAGATGACAATTCCTAGTATCACTCTTTTGATGATTCCTGCTCTAGCTGTGATGATGATGGAACTATAAATTATATTCTAAATGAACTCAAATATCTTCAGAAGACAGTCCACAGGGAAGTGGAAATGTGTATTGCTACAAGTATCCATGATCTTCAAGAAGAAATATTTTAGCTAGAAGAAGAAGCCAATTCTATGGAAGATCAATTGGGAAGAAGGGTTGGCATAACCAACAGTCTCACAAAGCTGGTGAAGGCTAAGGATGAAACTATTTCCATTTGAAGTGAAATAATTGATGTTGTCACTTAAGAACTACAAAGAAGCATTTGTGAGAAAGAATAATTTGAGATAGTGTTTAAAGAAGATTTCCATGCACTGGAAAAGAGGCATAGAGTGTCAATGGTTGTCAAAGATTCTCAACTAGAAGACAAAGTAAAAAGGGTAAAGGAGCTTGAAAATTCATTGCAAGAAATGAAGAAGGTGCACGAAGACCAGATGAAACAACTCAAAGATAATTGGGAAGGAAGGATAAGATTTGTTGAGGATGAGAATATCTCTATCAACATGAAATGTTTAGAGCTAGAGGTGATATTAAAAATTCAGAAATCACCCAAAACTGAAGCCTCCCAATCAGCTAAAAGAAGAAATGATGCCACTCAAGTGTGCATTGAGAAGGATGATTCCAAAAGGAGGATAATCTCTAATGAAAGGGGAACATCTTCTAAGAAGAAGGTACCATCCATACCATCTTGTATTAATGATTCTAAATGTGTTTCCACAAAAAGTGCAGGATGGAAGAATAACTCTAAACAAGAATGGATGAAGAAGATGAAGAAAGAGAGATCTCCTGAAACAACACAGCAATTCAATGGAAATTCCCAACAACAAGGACTCAAGATGTCAAGATTTGTGGGTCAGTGTTGGTGTTGTAACAAGTATGGGCACTGTGCAAAAGATTTTTGGTACAATCCACTGAATGTAAAAGCACAAAGGAAGCCCATGCCAAGGGGGAGAAAGCCTGAGGAAAAGAAGCAGCATCCATAGGTCCAGAGACATCTGTTTACTGCAAATAGATTTGGATTACTTGACAACATCTGGGATGATTGCAAAAGTGGTCAAAAAGATACATGCCAATCTCCAACTGTATCCAGAGCTAAAAAGTAGAGAAGATCACTGAACCTGGAAAAAATGGAATCCTTGGGAAGCAAGAAGAAAGTTTAATATTCTCCCAAGAAGGTTTTGATAAAGGAAAATATGTCCTTGGAGTCTAAATCCAAGAAGGGTGATGCATCCAGAAGGAGCACCAAGAAAACATGCTTCTACTGTGGAAAGAAAGGACACACCATGGATCTTTGTGAACAATCCATGGAACTGAATAGAAGCAGACTGGACTCAAAAATACAATCAATCCAGAAGAAGCAGAAGGGATTTATTGAAAATAAGTTGCCTAAGAATGGTAGCTTAACAGCATCAAAAGATCCACGTGGAATTTCCAAAACTGAGGCCTCACTTCCAAATGACTTGTTAGTCATATGTCCTAATCAGTTGCAACTTTCCAGAGAGCTGCAGAGAGCTAAAGATAAATCACTGGCAATAGCTAAGGCAAAAGGAAAGAAAAAGATTTCACATGAAGATCATGTTCTGTGTGTGAGGTGTAATCAAGATGGACATACTAGTGATAAATGCATGATATACATTCCAGCTCAGAAGGGATTCTTCAAAAGAATGAAGATTGCACCAGGAGACTCTATTTCTTAGAAGGCACCTAGAAATAGAATAGTCACACACAAAGAAGTTATAGAGGTGTTGAGATCCACACCAGCACAAACATCATTGAAGATCAAATGTGCAAGTGTGAAAAATGGTGAAAATGGGACATCTTGGTTGAGAGAATCTTATCAACCTTGTTGTTCACATTGATGAACCAAGGAGGTTCCATCTTATTCCCTAACCACTTGTATTTACATGTTCTAACATTTCATGGAATTGAAGATGATGATCATTCTCATCTGGATAGTGGTTTGGACAGAATGGTGTGCACCCCTTGAGGGGGAGCCAACCTGTAGAAGATGGGATTATGAGATTTAATACCATCTTGAGAAAAGTGAAGGTCTTCCAACCATACTTTCATCCCTTGTTTCATAATTGTATTCATCATGACAATTAAGGGGGAGTATTGATTGAAGACAAATGGTTGAAAGGGGAAGCTTTATCTTTGCACTAAACATTCTAATGAGTTTTATGAAGTATGTGCAGGATTTAGAAATTCATTGATATATCTGAAAAATTTCAAACCCCTTGAAGCATGATCTCACATGTACAGTGAATTTTGGACAGCATTGAGTTCCATGGTTACATCACTCTTGTTTTCAACACCGGGTTATCCCACGTAGACATAGAGTCGATCTATTAAAGATTCTTTGCTAAAGAGAACATGTGACATCATCCCTCACTTAGTGATTTTGAAGAAAATGATTTTATAAGGGAGGAAGAGATTTTTTAAAGTGAACCACACCACATCTTTGAATTTGATTGCCAATAAGTGGGAGAAAATATTGGCACACATATTGACCCATTCCTATGTGCTGAAGAAGTGTATTGACAACAAATACAAAGGGGGAGATTGAAGTGCAATGTGTAGCATTTGTTGTCAATTATGTATGTTGTTGTCAAAAGGTGACATGGAATGGATGGATGTCAAGGAGCGTCAAGATGTGAATGTCAAAGGATGTGATGGTGATGGTAATGAATGGAGAATGTCCATGGAACATAGAGGAATGTCACATAAGAGATTCAATTAGTGACATAGGAGATGATGGTTGAAACATTCTCTAGTTATATCAGACGATTGTAGAACTGATCTTAATGTTTCAATACATGTATCAAGATGATACTAAGTTACACCACGGGAAGGATGGATGATGATGGAGCATCATAATTACATCTAACGATTGACGAGCTGGTCTTTAAGTTCAATGAACTTGTATCAACTGGATAAAATGTCACAACAATGTTTGAAGACCATGCATTGTGTTCACAATGCATGAAGAGATGAGGAGATCCATTCACAACCTCTAAGTGGATGAAGTGGATTGAAAGAGACTGTGTACTATTTCGTAGTGCATGTGAACATGAAGAAGATCCAACTTGATCTCTGATTGGATCAATGAAGAACATTGAAGAATTTGTTTGATTCAAAAGTTTGGTTGAAAATAATTCCATTTATTAGTGAGTATTACATATTATAGAAGGAGATGAGGAATCATGAAGAGGATGGAAGGAATTATTTTGATGAAGAAGAAGAATGGGGAAGGGGAAGAATGGCTTGGAAGAAGTGGCTTTGTATTTGGCATTTTACACTTAGTTACTTTGTCTTTAAACAATGTACTTAGTGTTTAAGAAGCAAAAAAATTAGCCAACCTAAAGGGACAACCTTAAGGGTTTGACCCAAGGCTCCTATGGGACTCAAGGTCACCACGACCATGGGGATCCCATGAGGCTATTCCGAGAGGCCGGGGGGACGTGTATAAGCCCTGAGGGCCATGCAGGGTTGTCTAGACCTGCGCATCGTGAGCGCGAGGAGCGCGCCCGGGTCAAGCATAGTGGGCTCCAGTGGCGCGCCCGAGTGGCAGGGGTGGGCGCAAGAGCGCGCCCGCAGAGAACTCGTTGCGGGGCGGCACTGAGAGGGGAGAGAATTAAATTGAGCATATGTCGGTAGTGGAACTTTGATAAACTGTGGAAAAACTGGCCTCTGTTTCGATATGGGACGGTGAAAAATACCCATGATCTAATCTGAGCCATCCAAGCGATCTCGCGGCTGATCTTCACCGCTCATCTCATCGCGCCGCTCGCGATCTATTCTCAGCCGTTGCTGATCATTTAAGAGGTGATCCAACATCTCGGGGATCATCTCCTTCCTCGAGCTTGAGCCGAGGACACCCCGTGCCACCCGTGTCCTCGATGTGTACCAGGCGCCTCCCCGTGCACTGATGTCGAGCTCCCGGCTGTCTTTCTCGAAGACGAAGGCACCATTATGCTCGTCTCACCCTAAGGAACATATACATGCAATAAAAAAGGCATGCACACGTTGAATGGAGAATTTGGGGTTCGGACGAGGCAAAAGAAAATTTCGAGGCCACGTGGAGATCATGCTTTGCATGTATGGTCCTAAACAGAAGGCATGAAACGTTCGGCATGGGCATACACGTGAAGAAGGAATCCTGCGGAGAACAAAAAAAAGTTATTTGCGGCTTGTGTTCAAAGATTTGTTAAGAGCCGAAAATCTCGGTGGTTCAAGATTTATTTCCCATGGATGTTTTGAGGATTCCTCTGCCTATAAAAGGATCACCCAAGACACAGAATTGCATGCTGATCCTCTAAAGAGAGAAGTCCCCCGAAGCCTCTGTTCCCAGCGAAGTAAGAAGCTGCACGCAACCCACTTGCGCGACGAAGCAGCCCGAAGCCATTCCTGGCTTCGTGTGTTCCTATTGTGCACCTCTTGCGCGAAAGAAGAGAAAGGTAGAAGCCCATGCACGCTACCCCTTGTGAGACAGAAGAAGTTGGTCCACACACATACACTCCCTTCTTGTGCCCACGACAGTAGCACATGCGCGCCCCGTGGTGTTGCACTTGCGCGCCCGCGGTGTGGCACCTTGCACACTTGCACGGCTGTGGCACTTGTGCGGCCCTTGCGCCTTGTGACCCTGCGCGGCAGTGGATAAGAGTTTGGTCACACCCCTTGCGCGCCTTCATTTGACAGGGAGTTCGGGTGAGGCAGTTTACCACACCTTTGTGTGTGTGCTATAGTGAAGGAGAAGCCTGAGCCTTGTGGGTGTACATTTGAAGATTAAAGGAATAAGTGTTGTGTGTGCAAGAATTGAAGTGGTAGTAGGCATTTTTGTGTGCAAAGAGAACCTAAGGAATCACCATGGCCAAGAACATAGTTCCTTTGTGTGCCAAGTGAAGACATACACCATTTGTGTGTGCAAAGTGAACAAGATGGGTGAAAAAAAGAACAATAATGTCGAACCTTAGTGAGTGTGCAAAATGAAGTGTACACACTAAGAAGAAGAAGTGGAAGACTCTCACACTAAAGTATAACACACTTTTATGTGTGTGAACAAATTGAACAAAGTGTGTGAGTGAAGAAGTTGTGTGTGCTTAAGGAGTTATCACCCTTTGAGGGTTTACTGCACCATAAAGAAAGAAAGGGGAGTACACGCATGCCTGCATGCACGTGCACACGTGAACAAATCTAAATTAGGCTGTGTGAATTTGAGGAGTCGAAGAACATTCTTGAAGAACAGTTGAGAAGCCATGCAGTCAGTGCATGAAGAAGCAGAGATTCCATGAACTCAGTGTATGAAGTGAAACTAGAGCAAGACTGAAGTTGAAGACATCAGCTGTCTGAGTTTTCAGTAGTTTAAGAGAGAGGCCAGGTCATCCTCAGAAGAATGAGATAAAGCCTGAGCAAGACGAGAATACCTCATCAACTCATGTGATTAGAGGAAGAGAGCAAGGAAAACATTCTTTATCCTAGACTGCTGAAGATACTTGAAGAATCTTAAAGTGAAGAAGAGATACTCGTGTGACTCGAGGAGCCAGGAGAATCCCCCTGTGTTACTCAGGGTGGAAGAAGTCTTCAGTGGGATTCTGGAGCAGGCTAGTGGGACTCTGGGAACACTGTGGGATGCAGTATAAAGAACCTCCTGTGGGACTCAGGAGAGATACAATGTGACTCTGTATCGACCATTGTAATTACTAACCGAATTATAGTGGAGAAACCATGTTGGGGAATTTAACCAACATGGCAAGGACATGGGACTTTAGAGCTAAACCTTGTAAATACTTGTGTCCTGTGCCTTTACATTTACTACATCACTCGAGGAAAGGCTGAGAGATACAAGAAGAGTGGATCGAGGCCTTAACAAGAAATAGATGTTTAATTGATAAATAATCAATTAGTTAAAAGTTTTAAAGGATCACTGATTCACCCCCTCCCCCTCTCATTGATCATCACTGATTCAGGCACTTCACCAATAAATGTGGTTTCTCAATAGTTTAATAAAATAGTGATTCCCCCATTCATAATAATTACAATATTGATCATTTTTAGATCGATTAATATAGTATCCCTCTCATTTATCATTTATGTCATAACGTGATAATCATTCATACTCAATGCATAAACTATATTATTTACTCTATCTAGTTGGTACGATATTACGAAATAATAATACTTGAGTGGTGAAAATCACCACGTATGAGACAATACACTAAAATTTTAACAGTATCAATTTAATCACATCATAATTCCATAATATCAACTCCAAATACATAATCCATTACTCGTATACCATTGTATTATGAGTCGAACAAAATTATCGGTGATTCTATAAGTGAAATGAAAAAATATAGAATTTTCCGATTTTGGAATATGATGATCTATCTAGAAAATTTTAATTTTCATAACATGATTCTCATTCCAAAATATAACAATAATTTTCCCATATCTAATACAAACTATATTAGCTTCCTCAGTTGGTAAATCTAAATGTTGTCCACATGTGTTCATATCATTCTTCCGTTAGGGAACCATTTCTAAACAACTGAATATATTGAACTAGCTCATAAAAATATGAATTTTAAATCATAATATATAATTACTAATATAGTTTAATAGTTAACCTAAATTAATGAATTTATGCACTAATGATCTCAAAATAAATAACATGGTTTCAATGAGGGTATATTTATTTTTTATTATTTATAATGGTTTGTAAAAAACATTTGAATTATCCAAATCATATTACCCAGGTGTGCGAAACCATTTTAACACTAAGGCCAATTGTCATGCACTGTGTAATGATCAGGTCAAGACCATTTTTCCATTTTATGACTTATCACCCCTAGGATCTTCTGGTCTAGAACCACATCATCTTATAGTATCTATACCCAAATGTTTTTCTTGTATAAATTAAATAATATATTCCTTTCCTACATTTTAGGATGTTGTTTCTATAAATATTTTCATATTTTATCATATAGTTATGATACCTAATCTATGATTTATATCATATAGGTCACAAGGTTCCTAATAAACTTCCTCTCATACCTACTCTATCATCTCCAACCCTAATCAATCAAAAATGGTGCATACTTTATTATATTTTAAATGAGAAAAAAATTTCAAATAAAAAAGTGCTGATTTTTAAGATGTTTTGGAGAACTAGATATATACATGACACCCATATTACACTAGAAATAAAAAATAAAAAATAAAACATAACAAAAATAATATTATCACCCTTGAATACTGATTCAATGATTTTTTATTCATATGACAAGGAGCTGAAATAAAATAAGGGTGATCTCAAATGATCAGTATGTGTTACACATAGTGTGATATATCATGAATAAATAAAAGAAAAATCAATATGAAAATGTATGTAAATGATATAATGTTTCATTTTATCAATAAGATAGATATTATAATTAGATAAGGCATAATAAATAAGGAATGCAAAAAAACATACCACACATTCAATTTAACAAATAAACATAGAATAAAATACACTGAGAGATAATATGATTGTGAAAATATAATGTATAATAATATTAATTGAATTATCAATGATATAAATTCTTAATTATGGGACATACTGATGTCTGAAATCTTGATACCTACACCATTTAGACTTTTCAAAAGATTGTCAAAAACTATATAGAAAACCAAATTTAATTTTTATAACTATTATTTTTTATGATACATGTAAAGAATCAAGGTCTACATAAGTTTAGGTCCCTTCAATCACTAAGTTTCAAATTTACTCCTAATATATCAAATTCTAGATTTATTTTATGAAATATTTTACTAATTACCAAATATCTGTATTTAGTGAAGTATAAATATTTATCAATATTTCCCCAGATTAATAGATAAATCTCAAAGTATAACATAATATGCATAGTTCAAATACTATTTATGAAATAAATATAGTCATGAAAAATAATATGGATATTTAGGGGAAATATAATGTCCAATGATGACAGTAAATTTAATATTTCAAGAGAAATTTAATAAATAAAATAATGAATGAAGATTGTAAATATCAATAATTTTTTAGGTAAAAACGATAATAAACCATCCATTCAATGAATAAGAATAGAATAAATACAATATATTTCTTGGGTAGTATAAGTAAAATAATGATCTATTATCGGTGATGAATAGAAACACAAAATAATATAATTAAAACAATTTTTAAAAATATATTTCAATCATGAAAATCATATTTTAAAACTAAATGTTTACAAAACATTTTGAAATTTGTTTTGACTGAAAATAAACATTGAATATCATTAAATAATATGTATAAAATTCAGTGGTCATGATGGAAGGAAATTTTGTTCATTCCACACACATTAAAACAATTATTCCATTCATTTTTAGATAAACAAATTAGGAATTATATAGAAAAACACAAGAAGATTAAATTATATAAAAATTTCCACCCTAAAAGTGAATAATTTTTTTAGTAAATCAATTTTATTTGTATAAATATATTTTTTAGGAAACATGGTTTTTGGTGAAAATGTATTTTCAACCAAAGAGTGATATGTTTTTATATTTTATTAAAAACACATAATAATTAATTTAACATATCAGTAAACGTAAAAAATTTTAATATAAATGGAAAAATTCATTAAAACATTTAGTATATGCAAATTAAATGGGGTTTTTGAACAATTATAATATAATTTCTTTTAATGTAAATTCATGTATAAAAAGTTCCCATAATGATAATATTTTGAAATAATCCCTTACAGAAATCATAAATATTTATTGAGAGTTAATCAACGAATAAAATTTTTGTATCAAATGAAAAACCACAAAAAGTTTTAAAAAGACATACATTTGTAAAAATTATTTAATCACACTATCTTATGATAGTTTTAATGTATTCCTCAATGATGTTAAATTGAGACATAGTCTGTTGCCACACATTATCCTTTAGTGGAACATGATTTAAACTCATATATAAAAGTTTTAAGATTGTTTTTAATTTATTAAAAATATTTACACTACTAATATCATATATAATCATATGAAACATTTTATCACCCATTTGTCAATATTATTTCCATATTATAATTCATTCGGGGTTAAATGCCTTGTTTTCTCAAGAATTTATTATTATGAATGTGTATTTATTTTTAATAGGTTATATATATATATATATATATATTCTCTATAATTATATTAATGATAAAAAAATCATATTTACTATTTTTATACATTTTTATAACAATTTATGATATCTATGCATTGAAAATGAAAGACATCACTTTGTAGAGATAGAAGGCCATACATATGCTTGAGAAAAGACATGATTCCCATAACGAGTTAAAGGGAAAACATTTTTGTGATATATTAGTTTTAAATAATCATTGTAAACTCACATATAAATATCACTTATATAAATTAATTTTATCATTATTAATTTCATGTAAAGGGTAAGTAAAAAATGAATCACATCGCCTTAGAATGTGGTAGTCTTAGTATACATGGGAGATGTTATTTTATATTGAACTTAATGGAACATAAAAATGTTTATTAGATATAAAAAAATAAATAATTTTAATAATATCATAAATATAATATAATATTTTTAAATATATCATTATATATCATTGAAAAGTGGTGATGGAAAAGGAATAAAATCAGTTTATGAGGAGGTAGTTTGTAGTAATCCCAATTGACAATTTATTTTCACATTTTATAGAAGAGGAGAAGGATATAGGTCATTAAAATTAAACATTAACATCTAATTATTTTTTATCTAATATTTATTTTTTAATTGTATGGTAGAATAAAATTTCAAGTTGGTGGAAGAAGAAATAAAATTAAAATTGTCATTTAAAATTGTTCCCTATTATTTGAATTGTGTCAATAGTTTTACACCAATAGACATCCTTGGATGGCTATATTATAAAAATGGCATATATTATGAATTGTGGAAGTAGAGAACTGGTTTTGTTTTGTATTTTTTGAACTATATTTCTTTTTTAAATGTAAATTATGGTGGATATGGGGTTGACTTTTATAAGTGGATGATTGGAAAGACATGGAATATTTAAAATTAAAAAAGTATACCCATGTTATTATCATTCCAATAACCTTCAACATGGTTCATGATTTACCCACAATTTTTATAAGTTTTAAAATTTGATATTAAATTTGTTTTGGAACCATTAGTAATTTAGTTTGACAATTTTATTCTTAGTTTATCCCCGGATAAATTAGTTTTTACCATAACCATGGTAATTTAATTTTATCACATTTACATTTAATAATTATAAAAAATAATTTGAACAGATTTGATAATATAAATAATTATTATTCCCAATATTTAATACAATTTTGAATAATTATATTCACATAATTGAAAATATGTAATTTAAAATTATACTTGTAGACACGATGAAAAAGTTGGTTAATACGGAGAAACTTTTCATTAGAATGAAATGTCATTATATTGAAATTGAATTTAAAATTAATAAAATTGGAATGAATTTTTTAAATGTAAATAGAAGTTATTTACTTTTACATAAAATTCAATAAAAATTAATTTAAATCATCTAATAATATAAATGAAAAGTAATGTATAAATAAAAATCATCATTTTCACTATTCATAAAAATTAAACTTTTATTAACACCCCCATGAATTAACCTAAATATAATATTTATATTGTGATTTAAAGATTTAATTTAATATATTAGAAATATCTTTCTAATATTGTCATAAATTAGATATATCATACGTGTACAAGATGAGATGAAACAATTTTCTTTGAAAAAACAAACAGTTTTCTAGAAAACATTTCATTTACATTAAAATTATTCATATTTTTATTTATAATATATATGAAACTAATGAATTTTTGTAATATCTACATTTTTAAATAATTTATTTACATCTATTAATACAAACTATTTTAATGGATATTTTATTATTCCTAAGGTTAAAAAGTATTTTATTAAAGTATCATTTTTTATAAACCTGATGATTCATGTATCCAATGATATTGAAGACATTAAATATAATTAAATGGAAATAAATCATAAAGTATTTTTGTGTTACATAATTTGGTTAAAAGACTTATATAAATATAATTAAAATTTAAAAATCATCATTAAAAAATAATTGATTTTTTTAATGAAAATTATAGTTTATAAAAATATAGATTCTTAAACATAGTAATTAATAATGTATATTTGGGTAAAATAACTTATATAGAAGAATATATATTTATTTATTTCCTAATTCAATTACTATTATTCGTACCTACTAAGTCAATGGATATATTTTAATTGTATAATCATATTATTTTTTATTTTTGGTTTAGTTTCTAATGTGGATTATGTAATCGAATATAATTGAATTAACTATAAAACACGTATATTAAAATATATATTCATTATATTATCCCACAATAAAATAATTGTATTTTTGTAATTTTAAAACTCATAAAATGGGAGTGATTTCTATATAGATCATCTAATTAAACATAAATTATTAATTATTCATAGTGTTATTCATAATATGAAGTGATCTTTCTTTATATGTATTTTGTTATGAGAATATTGTATAGAGTGCTAATATATTATTAATGGAATCGTAGTAAATTTTAAAGAGATAAATCTATATGTTGTAACATTACACAACACATTATGATGTTTTTTACCCCATAGTTATCGTAAATATACCAATATTTTTTTTGATTTATAACTCAATACATGGTAGGTAAAATATTACATTGCATAAGATATTGGAAATTATTAACTAAAAATAACTATCTATATCAATAGGTGTTATTTTAAGGATTTTCCTTTCTCATATTATCTAGGAGTTGGTTGGTGTTAGTATTCTACATTAACCATTCAATTAGTGCGTTGGTTTGTATAGTGACCAAATTCCCCATATCCCGAACCTCAAATAAATAGTGGATCCTAATGAAGAAAATTATTTTCCTTTATTGTATCATCATATTTCTCAAGATAGATTATTTTTTATTTTCTCCTTTAAAAAAACTAAATAATATCCCATCTACCTTGAATAAATTAACATTATGTCGCTTCAAATATTGTTGATAATAATGATGTTTAATATTATATCCCTCATAATCCTCATCACTTGAGTTCCCAAAAGAATGCATAATTATCTTCTTTAATGGGAGAAATAATGGTACTATGTTTATATGGTTAATCATATTTAATGATATTTGGTTCATAAAAATATCATATTTTCTCATTCCATCTCACACATCAATGGATTGATAATTTATAAAATCATTACATTATCCCTCACACTTATCTTTATATTGATTCCTTATAGTTCATTATAATACTACAACAAAATTATGGTGACATGAGTGATCGAAAATTATATTCAAAAGATAAGTATCCTAGATTACTAATTGTATATTTTACATTAATATTTTTCAATTTATAATATCACCCTCTTATCTTAAAATTATTTTAGTTCATTCAGTATCATTATTTAGTTGAACAGTATCATTCACAGTTCAAACTATAATATTAATATATTAAATCATATCCACCTTTGTTCAACCAATATAAATATTCGTTTAATATAAGTCACATTAATATGGGTTGTGTCATAATTGTCAACTCTTTTACACAATGTAACTATAAAATCAATTCATCATAGTAGTTCATAAATAGAATATGATTAATTATGGTATATCAAATGGGAGTGTTTATTTAGGTATGGTTATTTTTCATGAACTAGGTACCAATTGATTTAGTATCTAATAGATAGTCCTTGTCGTTATTACACCTAGGTATTATTATGATAGATAATTTATTTAAGTTACAATATATAGACATGGATGTTATTGCATACAAACCATCACAATCAATACATTAATAAAATTTTTGGATGTTCCCCTATTTTATGGCATATACATAAAATATATCTATAGGGTTTTCACTGAGGTTATATAATCATAATCTCAAAAAATAACTAAATCATCTATTGATACCAACCGTATAAACATTGGACTTAAATACATATTATTTCATTATTTTAAAAGATTTATATAAAAATAAAAACTGCGGATTTTGAGATAAAGTGTATTAAGATGATTAGATTGATAAATAAATCAAAAATAAATGTAAAAACCTCATATTTAGATAAAATTACAAATATTTCCCTTAACTCCAATAGATCTTATATGAATTCATAGTATAACTTCTGTAAAATATATAATGAAAATTGTGATATAGAACAATAAGGTAATACATATAGAAATATATAATTATATGAGAGTCAATAGGCACAACATAATACTATAAGAGAATAATTATATCCCTTGAATCATGGAATGTATTAATGAAAGAATAATATTAATAAATAAAAAGAACATTAAAAAAATAATTCTTCGCATCATATCTATATGTCAATGTTATACAAAAATAAAACATAATATATTATAATTTATATCATAATAATAATATGGTTTTAATAACTGTCATCACTACATAATTGAGTATTCTAACGACAAATACACTATCAATGGTATATAATGGAAAATTAAGATCAATCAAATATTTATATTTTAGTTATGGAGTAAAAAATGACAACAGAATATGTATATATACATATTCTATATATGATAAAATAATCCAAGTCATAAATCAAAAGCATGATATAACCCAACATTATAAAGTGGTATTTAAAATATTTTATTAAGAGAATAAAAAATATATATTATATTTTTTCTATATAAAGAAAGAAAATAAATCATTTTATAATTTAATTTTATAAAACAAAAATAATATATGAACTTCTAGATCCATTGAAAAAAACAATCATTAGAAAAACTATGTTTTAATTATAAAAACATACCACATATAAAGAAAGTACCCAAATAAAAAAATGATATCTAAAAGAATATTTTTTATTTTAGAAAACATTATTTTCCTAAAATGTTTTTTATAATAAAATGATAGTTTTTATAAAATATATATGGTGAGAAAAAAAATTATATGATATATAATTGAAAGGAAATTTTGAAAAGGGAAGTTCCCTTAATTCAGATTTACGTAAAAGAGAAAATTTACAAGTGAACTTAAATATATTGTTTCTAAATAAAATAATGGTAAACAAATATGGGACCATATATATGTTAAAATAATATATATACTAAATAGTTATATTATAATTTATATTAAGATAATGGAAAATGGATATGAAGAGAAAAGAACATGTATCTACAAGTCAATGAGGCTGGTTTATATGATCCCTTTTTTAAATTCCAAAACACCTTTATTGGAATAAAATGTTGTAAAATAAGATAACAGAAAATTATTTCGAAAATATGATGTGTTATTATATATATAAATTGACATATCAAATAACTAGGATTATAATTAAAAATTATAACATTGAAAATAAGGGGACGTATGGACTATGAGGGTAAACAATCATTTTGAACTATGTGATTCTTTATTAACATGGGTGTATTGTAAAAATGGATTAGAAATCAATAATAAAGAATAATTTTATTGAATGTGATATCCTATGTTAGTTAGATAATATACAACATGAAATGAATGACATAATTCATGATGAAACATTCTGAATCATGAAATCATATTTAGTTATGAAACACCCCTGTATTTTAGGGAAAAATACTTCATAGACCATAGTAAGGAAGAGAATCCATATATAAGTGAAATTTTAATGTTCATAAATAAGATAAGATGTTATATGTCATTTGGATAGTAGATAAACATTAAAAATTAATATTGGGGAATAATATCAGGGCATACCTTAATAAAGGGCGATTGAGAAGGAACCCTTACAACATAAGAAAATTTCAAAAGTAAACTGATTAAAAGGGAGATATTAAATTTATGTTTAGATATCATGAATATAGATAATAAATTTTATTAAATATATAATTGATATTATGAACAACATATCAAATAATTATCTGCAATAAAGACAAGAATTAATTGTGGAAATGTTAAGATAAAACCCTTACATAGTGACTCAAATAACTCTTCACTGAAACCTTATTTCCTAAAAAACTATTCTATGTTCATTATATATAATTAGATATATCTATGAACATAATATACATATCTAATTTTCTAGGGTCAATTTATGTTTTTGGTAGTAATTTTTAATATTGTTTTCGTATAAATTAGTTACATGGGTAGTTCAATTAGTTCATTTATAGTACTCTCTATTAGTAGAATATTTTTAAAGGTGTTGAAAAATAACTTCATATTATAACAAATTGAGTAGTTTAATTCAATTGATTTTTCAATATGGAAAATACTTATATAGATTCAAAGTTAATCCCAAAAAAGAATCAAATTAAGAAATGTGTGTTGGTAAGCCCATTTAAGACGATGAAAGTTCATGTTACAACTTATTATTTTGATATCATATAAATTTTTATATATTATTATTATATAATATTAATTATATAAACTATATCCACATTAAATGATAAAATTATTTTTATATCCATCCATGTTAAGTGGTCAAAAAATAAAAGCATGTCTTTTATAGAGGTAGTGGTATATACACAATCACGGTGTTGTTCTCCATTTTTTCAGTGATTTTTAGGAATGTATAAAATAGATATTATATTATTATAGTAACACTTATTAATAATATAAATTTTAGTTTTATCATAAATTCAAGTATAAAAGGATTTCTAGGGTGTAAAAAATGAAATCTTCATGAGGACTAGTGTTGATGGTATTATCATTCCCCTGGAATATCTCTGAAGGGTAACACCTTTAGGCTCAATAGAATGGTATTTTGGTGAGAAAAAGTATTGAATGAAATGTGGAGGGTTTTTAATAGTGAATAGAGAATATTTTTAGGA
Organism: Viscum album; assembly: GCA_963277665.1. Classification (NCBI taxonomy): domain Eukaryota; kingdom Viridiplantae; phylum Streptophyta; class Magnoliopsida; order Santalales; family Viscaceae; genus Viscum; species Viscum album. Next base: position 511,149,070 of record OY728125.1, read on the forward strand.
GATCCATGTCTTTGGATTAGGTGGATAAATGGTGTGGTGGTGGGTTGCTTTTATAAATGATGAGAAGGGAACATTTCTTATAATTCATAATTTTTAAATAATATTGACCAATTATTCAAGTATAAAGTCTCGAAAAATATCAAATAATGTTGTAAGGAAATATTTAAGGTATACAATCCCTAGACAATCCAATATAAAATATTGTTTTTCATATTTTGACAACTTACACTATGTTAAACCACATTTACACAAATTTATCTTTAGAATGGTACTATCATTTTCACCCTTGGAAAAATATGATAATGGGAAAAATTAAAAATGAAATTGTTTTATAATTTTAAAGTGAATATTTTAAATATTTAAATAATTTTTTTGAAATATAATTTCTTTGTGTTATTGATATTAATTGTATAATTAGATCATAAAACTCATAAAAAATCATTCATAGGAAAATTTTATTTTAAACATAAAATTTAAGTATATGAAAAGATTATAATTTTTTTATTTTCAATAAACAAGTTGGTTTATTATGAAATGAATTAATTTTATGTGCCTGAGAAATAAAAAAATTATTATAGAAAAAATTAGTCAAATTAAAATACCGAGACCAATATTCCTAGTAAAATTAAAAAATTTATTTTATATCACATGTCACAAAATATCAAGAAAATATATTAGAAAATAATAAAATTATTCTTTAATAAAATATTTTATCAATAAAATGACTTATAAAATTATAATACACTATTATATATTGATAATCTAATAAAAGTCATTGTTCAAGAAAAAACTATACTCCCTACATTTCAATTAAAAATAAATTATTTTATAAAAATCCCCAAAAATAATACTATTCTCAATTAAACATGATGAATTTAAAAAAAATATTTTACATTAAAATTTTATAAGTGATATAAATAATTTAAAAATAATTAAATTTTAATGGATTAATATTAAAGTTTTTTGTAAAATATAACTTCTGTTCGAAAATCTCAATTATGGGTCTATAGATTAAACAAAAAATATTATTTTTTTAAAGTAACTTATAATATATATATATATATTTGGTCTTGCAAAAAGTTTTAATCAACTTATAATTCAAACATATATACTAATAATTACATAAAAGACATGTCATTAATAAAAATGGAATTATTCACTATTCACCGAATAATCAATGTTTTTAGAAATAACAAAAACATTATTATTAAAATAAATTTCAACTATAAATATAATAATGAAAATTATTTTTTCCATATATTTTTTTTTCATTTAACATATAATTAACATTAAAAAATATAATTTAAAACATTTTTTATTGGAATATAAATTTACTAGTTTTTAATATACTAGTTTTTGATATTATTAGTTTTTATAAAATAGTAACAAATATATAATTATTCAATTAATATTCTATTTTCCATACGCATAATTTAATAATAACATTATTTCTCCTATTAATAAAATATACGACACATAAAATGATAGATTCATAAACACAATAATGAAATAAATAAATTTTTGTAACATAACCATTATACGAACATATATATTAATATATATAAAAATTATATTGCTATTATTCATACATATTTATTAAATGAATAGTTTTTAATGGTAAAAAAATAAAACATTTTCATTTTGGTTAGGTTTTGCGTGTGTGGAAATCTATAATAATATTTAGCATAATATGAGGAAATGATATATTAAAACATATGGTAATTACATTCCCAGATTAATGAAATTTCATCATCACATTATTAAACCTCATATGATGTGAGTAACCTCTATAATGATATAATAATTAATTATACATGTATAGTTTATCATGAATTTTCCTAGGATATTAAGATATATTCTATGATATTTAATTTGATATAAGATTTTGGTAATGAGATTTAAAAAATTCTTATCATAATCCTATTGAGTGTAAAAAAGGTTAATCTATATTGTGTGACTGTCATTAATCATCAATTATGTTTCACTCATTGTGGATATAATAGTGATAAAATATTTTTTTGAGCTATATACAAAATATTTGAAATCTTATATGGTATAAGGCATTGAAAAATATAGAGTAAAAATCACTATCCTCTAGAATAGTAATAATTGCATATAATTTTCCCTTTTCACTTGATATTGGAGGTGGTTGGTGTAGGATTTATACATTAACCCTTTTTTGGTGCGTTGGGATTCATATTAAAAAATTCACATCTGAAATTATTTATCACCAATAGATCATTTGGAATATCATTATCATCCTTCATTGTATCATTTACTTTCCATAAAAAACGTGTTTCTCAATTCAATCCTTCTCCATGGGTATATCATCTTCCATTCGGTTTTATGAAAGTCCATAGTCACTTATTCCAAAAAAAAATTCATATTTAGGATTTTGAATATGCTTTCCTCACTATCTTCATTGCCAGATTTCTTTTGAGACACCATTATTCTCTTATTTGGTTGGACCATGATTTATCTTACGATCACATGGTTATTAATATTTGAAAATATTTAATTTGAAATAATCACAATATGTATTAGTATATACCCCCTTACAATGGGTTTATCATTTGTACAATCACTTAATTAAACCTCCCACATATTTTTGCCTCTGTTCCTTCTAGTTCAATCATCTATGAAAACCATAAGGGGATAAGATGATTGACATAAAATTATCATCATGAGAGAAGTATATGAGATAACCACTCGAATATTTATCCTAAGGATGTGTAACATTATAATAAAATCATGTTATCACATAAATATTTTAGATCATTAAATATCACTCTTATTTTATCATATATTGTTATAGTTTAAAATGTACTTTCATAGTTCAATTTAGATCACTATTGGTTCAAAATATATCTATATATGTTTAACCATGGCTACCCAAAGTTAAGATATGTCATAGTTCTCAAAAAAGGTAACAAGAAAATTTATCATTTATAAGATGTTAATAAATATAATATACCTAACCAAATCATATGCCCCATGGATGTTGGTCAATGTTTTTAGTTATGTATATTTATCCAAAATTGTCCATGGTTGATTTAGTACACAAAAAATCATCTTCAGTCTTATAAACCATAAGTATAACACTAAAAAGTTCTACATATTCATACTAGTATCCAGTCAGGGATATAATTGAATTAGAAGAGCACACAGTCTATTCTTTTCTAAAATTAAGGTTTTCATAAAATTCATAGTCTAATGTCATGTACATACCTTTAGTTTTCTCTCTAAGGTTCAATCATCACAATTTTAAAAATAAATAATCCATTATTTTATACCAACTATATTGACACATTCTATAAACACATATTAGTTCTTGAATTTTCAAATACTTTCCTAAAATGTAAAAAATCAGGAACCAGAGGTCTTATGTATTTTTAATATTAGATAGATGAATACACCATCTTAAATGAGAAAAATAATCATGATTTAAAACTACACATAGTGAACCTAGATTGCATAGATAATTGAAAACTACATTATATACCCTAGGGAAAATATATTATGATGTTTGATAGATAGAAATACCATCAAGGTAAGAAATACGGAAATAAAACATAACATTCAACTCAAGAGGAAGATCATTACATCATTCGATAATGATCATGAGAATGATACCATGTTATATGTGAATTAATTTATACCATCATGGAATCATAATCATGTTAAAACATCATAATTAGTGACAATATAATCATATATAAATGCTAACTACTATGAAAAAACATCAAAGGATACAACCATAATAACAAAGTATCCTTATGATTATCACCTGAGCACCATAAATGGCATCTGATGAAACATCATCATTAATAAATTTAATATAGGGATATAATGGAGCCTCATGTAATATCATAATATAAACAAGAATATGAATTGCATAAATAAAAATAATCTATTAATAAATCATAATAATTATATATCCAAGCATAAGTAAGTAGTCTTCTAAATCGTGTTTTAAGCTATAAAAAGGATATATCATATATGTTTTATTAAATTAAGGAAATATGTAATTTTAAAATCCCTTTTTAGGGGAAAAATACATTAAATAAGGTTTTATAATGAAGAAAACATTCATAATAAAAATGGAGTAGGATGTTAAATAATATACCACTTAGATGAAGATTTCAAAAAAGAGAAAACTACCTCCAAATAATTATTAAATTATTTTAGAAAACATAATTATTCCTAAAATATGTTTTTATAATATAATGGATGTTTTTTGAAAAGAAAAATAATAAGATAAAAATAAAATTTTATGGGGAGATACTTAACATGATATTTGGAATAGGAACATTACATTGAATAATGTTCACAAAAAATAGAATATTTATAAGGGAACATAAAAATATACATTCCCTTAAATGGAAATGAAAAAAAGGTATATACAAAGTTGAAATAATATATATAAAATATGGTTTATATACATTGGAAGATGATAATTGAAAATGAATAAATGAGAAGATAAAGTTTAACCAAAATTTAAAGGTTCATTGAATCTATTTTTATGTTCTAAAAATATTATTCAAAAACAAAATCATAAAATAGGATAATAAAAATTTAATTTTAACATATATGAAGTAAAATATTATTTTAAATTAGATAAAACATAGTTATTTGTTTAATAAAAAAGGAGAACACTAGCAGGATGATAAATTATAGACAAGGAGGTAAAATCATAATTTAAATTGATTTAAATTATTTTTAACATAGTTTCATTTTTAAATTATACTAAAACTAAATTTTAAGGAATAGATGGGTAAATTTGATCTCAAAATATAGAAATATGATATACCATATGAAATAAAATATCAAATCCAATGTGAAATATTATAAATTAGAAAATTATATTGACTTATTAATGACCATTATTTTCTATGGAAAATATCTAACACATCCCAAAATAAAGATTAGATTAAATGTACCTATATTTTTCTTATTAAAAATTATTTTATGTAATTATACAGCAAGGGGTATGTTTATACCCCATATAAAGGAAAAGTGGTTCACTATATCAAAGCATGCCTCAATAAAGGTTGATTGGGGCATAACCCTTAGGGTTTAAGAAACTTCTTAATAAATACCCCATGAAGGATGGAGGGATATTTTTTATTTGAAGTTAAAAAACCATGAGAAAATTTAATCAATGATATAAAATATTCAATCAACATTTAAGATTCCATTGAAAATAAATTATATTTATAAATGAAGATGTTTCTCAAAAAAGAATATTTTGAGATGGCCCCCTACCATGATTCTCAATAAGCTCTATATATGTACTTAAATTCTTGAATAAATCAATTAAGTTCATTATATATATATATATATTATATAATATACCTATTCATAAAAAGTTTACTTTCTTTTCCTATTTATTATCTCTTGCAATTTATTTAAAATATTTTTTCATTAACGTTATTTACTCGGGGCTGTTTAGTTAATTTATTCATAACACATTCTATGTGTTGACTATGGTCAAAGGCATTGTAAAATAGATGAATTATATATATAAATTTGGATGTTTATATCATTTATTATAAATCTAAAATAATAATTATTTTTTTAATTTTTTTTAACAAAAATGATCATAATTAAGAAAGGTGTCTTAATATTTTTATTGAAGTCATTGAAAGGTATAATAACTATTTTTTTATTTTATAAAGATGGTCATATATTATGATTAAAAAATTATTTTTTATAATATATCAATTTTAAATTATAATCACATTTTTAACGTCATCCCTATTTGGTTTTCATGTATATTAAAACATCTCTTTCATGGGGATAGATGCTCGCACACACGGATGATGCCATTTTGATTTTTCTGAATGTTTTTAATGGAATGTATAAAATAGATATTCCATTAATATATAAAAAAATTTATAGTATAAATTATACTATTATAATAACTTCAATGATATATGTTACCAAGGTGGTATAGAAGAAGAAAAGAGATAGGGAAGTTGGGTTCAGAGCTTTACCTTTCCCTTGGAATTTCTCACTTTGATTTTATTGAATACTCTTTAGCTTGTTATTTAGGTTAGAAAAAGGATGAAAATGAATAAAGATGGTGCTTGGGAGAATCTATTTTTAGTTTTAAATCTATACATGTTTATGAAAAGGTATGATTAATGGGGTGGGGGAACTCTAATTTAATATGTGAAGAATATGGAACCTTTATAAAAAATATTTATTTCTCAATAATATTATTCAATTTTTCATGGAAAAAGGTTAATCAATTGGACAATAATGGTGTATGAAAACAATATAATCTTGATAATCCATTAAAAATATAATATAATACATTTTTCTCACATATTTAAACGTTTTTACTATGTTAAACTACATTTACCCTAATTTACCCTAATCATGGTTACTCCACTTTCATCCTTGGAAACTAATTTTAATGGGAAACATTAAATTATATATAATTTAATAATTAAAAATTATTAATTCAATATTTGAATAATTTTATAACATATAATTTCCATGAGTTTTACAAAAATCATTCATGTGAGTTTGAAATAAAATCAAATCGAAATATTACAAAAATAACATTCAATCAAACGTAATGACCAATTTTATGTTTTGATAATTAAAATATTTTTTTCATGTAGGTTATATATGGTTAAAAAAATACATAAGATAATTCAGTAAATATTTATTTAATAAATTTAAATGTATTATAATGTTCAATGCTTCACTTATATACTTTAAGGTAAATAGTGTATGTGTTATTTAAATAACATCATTTTTCATTATTAATTTAAAAAAATTATAGAAATCATGAAAATAAATCCTAAAATAATTTCCATATTCTAAATATTGAAATAAAATTAATTTTATTATATTTTTCTTATATAAGTGAATAAAATTAATTTTAATATACTTAATATATAATTTATTAAATATAAATATTTTTGAAAAATATAACTGAATTTATAAACTATTAAATATGAGTTTGAAGATAAAAAATAAAAACTGGAATCTTATAAAATCATTTATGAAATGAATATATAACACAAATATATGTCCCATTATTCTCAAATTCATTTCTATATACTACTAAAGTCATAAAATTTATTTTATTTATAACAATGATATTTTTAATTTTTCACATAAAAGTCAATATTTTTTGAAAAAAATAAAAAAACTAATCTTAAATTAATATTTGACACTATAAATCTGAAAAATAAAGACTATGAATTCAATTTTAATTACAATAAATCTAATTTTTTTAATTATAATTATTAGTATAAAATATAATGAAATCTTATTTTCATAGGAATATATATTTTTGAAATACCAATTGTTCTTATTCTTAATTTTTATAGAACACTAATAATGAATAATTAATCATACAATATGGTATTTTTTAAAATCATAATTCTAAGAATACATAAATAGTTTTCTTTAATAACAATTACAATCAATATAATGTTAGATCCAAAATCATAATAATGAATTAACTAAATTTCATTGAAATAACAATTACATTGACATATATATTAATGTATTTTGTAATTTTATTATTTGTATTCATACAGAATCATTCAACTATTGGGTTTTAGCATACTATACATATCACTATTTTTTTGGTTTTTTATTGCATGTTGGAAAATATTTCAAAAGTACTTTACATAATTACAGAAAAAAATATATTAAAATATTATGCCATTATATAGAATTACATAATTTATATTTCTAAATAATTTTCCAATAATCCAATTTATCAAAATTCTGAAATGTGAGGATCAATTCAGAGTCGCAATGATCACAAAATGATAAATATAAACCTTTTAGAATCTAGTAGATCCTATAAAAATCTGTGGGTATCTCCCATTTTCAATATTCTTGAACCAATGAAACATATAGAAATTTCAATTAACACTTACTGAATGTTAAATGACCACTATGGAACACAAGTAATAACCACTCCTTGTCCAACATTCCAAATTCGTAATGAGACTTGAAATTTTATCAAAAGCCCATACAGAATTTAATTAACACATAAAATATCTGAATGACACTTATAGAATTTTAATTCATTTTACAATTCTTCATTCATTAAGAAAAAACCTTATGAAGTAAATGTAATGAAATTAAATAATTTTTTCAATTTTCATATTCTTGATCGTTTTTCCAAAGAAAACATTAAGATTTACTAAAGAATCAACATTATGAATCTAGTAGGTTATGTGTTTATCAATTTTATAATAGAAAACATATTCATTAATTGGTCATTGTCAGAGAAAGTAATCTAGTGTATACTATAGTACCTCAAACATCATCCTAGATGTATTATTCAATTTTTATAGTAGTTTATTCACACTACACCCTTTGGATGGATTCTTCGTACTTTAACCAAATTTATAATCTATTAATATTTTTTTATTACATTTTACATAGAAACAATACATTATTCCATGTACCTTTTTTGTATACAATTCCATTAGCATTACTCATAAACACTAATATTTACCATGAATATAATATCTACAACAATATGAAATATGGGTTTATTTCCCTCCCACATTCCAAAATAAAATTATATGAAATTAGAAACACAAATTTGTATCCATTATCTAAATTCTATCTCAGGAATCCATTAAGGGAACACATTTTTATATTTTTTTCATAGATTTTTACATATTGAAAGGTTAAATTTAAAATAGATTCCTTATTTTTGAAAAATAAATAGAACCCTTATCTATAATCATTAATCCCCATTTAAAATTTATATCTATACCATTAAACACATACATCAATATGTGTGATTCTACTGTTTCTTATCTACCCCATTAAACATAAATGTAATTGTAAAACATAATTTAAGCTATAATTCATCTTCAATTATCATATATATTTTGAAAAAAACATCATATATCAATCTGAATGATATCATGTTCAAAATATTTGAGATAAGGATTACATAACATACCTCTTAGTAATAATCCAATAGTTAATAATATATATATATATGATAACCTAGTGTTGAAAATAATAGAAATTATCATTAATTATAAAACAGTTCATAATGTATGTAGAATTTTATATACCTTTAAGTAACCATTTTAGTGGATCTGTATGTAAATTTAGCAAAGATTTTATAAAATGAACTCTTATTCAACGAACACATAAATAATTGAAGTGGATGTTTATTTATTCACACGTAAACTCATTTTAATCATTAACCATCACTCCATATTCACAAAAAGGGTTTTATAGAATCTAAAATATAATATAAATTGTGAATTAAATACCTAATTTTAGTTTCCCATAGGGGTGGCCCAGATTCAACATTCCCAAAAAAACATATTTTAGGAATATTCATAATATTTTTATAACCCCTTAAAGGGAAGAAACACCAATATATATCACTCTTGGTTCTATTAAATGGTTATATTTAAGATTCCTTTGATATCCATTAAATATTTATAAGTATAAAATATTCAGTAATTGAAGGATGACATATTATATCCAAATATATATTACTACTTCCATATAGTTCTCCCTTTTTTCAGATATCACCTTTAATTACATATATGAAAACACATTTAAATAAATCTAGGGAACAAGTTAAATTTTATATCAGTTCCATGGGAAGATAAAAAAGTATTGTACTTTGCTCTCAATAGAGTTGGTCATTTACTTTTAACTTCATATTTTTTAGAACTCATCATTATTTGACACCCTTATCATATTCAAGTCTAGGCTTCTTGGGAAAATATCAATTCCATCCAATGCTTTTTATTTTCTCTTCGGTGTAGTGAGAATATTCAAATTTGATATTAAAATACATGAATCCAGTCATGATTTTACTTTATATTTCATATTCACTAATCTTTGTTATCAATAAGTTACAATATAGATGAAATCCTTTTCATTTTAATCATCTTTTGTACCCTTATTACATTGATCATTTAGAAAACACAGATCTTGAATTTTAGGAAAAATCTCATGAAATTTGACCACTTATTTTTATAAAACCTAATAATATATATTACATTTAAATTATTATTATTTCACCATTTATTATATATATGAAATTAGGTTGAAAAAACTCTTATTTACTCCTTCCAATCGTAATCACAACTCTAAGAGTTTTCGTATTTTTTATTCACATAATTTCAATGAAATTTCATAAGAAACTCTCTCAAATATTCTTCATAAAACATAAAATTATAATACTTATATAATTCTTCAATTGATTCCAATTATTAATTTATATAACATCCATTAATTATAATTTCTTATGTATTTTTACAATGGTACATGGTGTGCCCCTTATTACCATAGTTAAAGAATCTACAATTGGGTTTCCAAAAATATTCAATTTTATTCTCTAGATTATTGGATGTGTATTTATAATAAATTATATTATATTAAATCTTCAAGAAAGAAACATTTAATTTTCATTATTGTTTCAATGTAGCCACGGTGAAGGATATTTTTTTGTATAACTGCACTGGATCTAATTCAAGTAGTCATGGGAGACATGGATGGTGCTAAATGTAACTTGATGGGTGCCGAGTTGAGTGATATGAAATATTCAATAGGATATTCTATGTCTTGAAGCCTGGGGATGATTTGACTCTAGTGAGATTGGACAAATCATTGTATCCTGATGGTGCTTGCTTTGGGTAGCCTTCTATGGTAGAGAAAATGGGATCTGTAGTGACACATTTGAATGAGTCTATTGTGGAAAAGGAAAGATTGGGTTTCCCTTGGATCGGGTTTTCTTGATTTGTAGTAGGGAATGGGATAAAATTCACCCTTTTAATAAGGTGGAGAAAAGGTCTTCACATGGTAAATTGAATGATGTGGGGAACTCAAGAGGAGGTCTTGCATTATTTGGATGGGATTCTGAAAAAATAAATTTCACATATTTTGTGTAATGGTATTTCTGAGAGAATCATTAAAAAGGGTGAAAATTCAGAAGTTTCTAATAATATGGTTTTCATCCACGACCAATTTAAGGTTTGTGAGAATTCAATTATTACTGGACTTATTTTTCATAGTAGAGGAAAAATTTGGGGGACTGATGATTTGTTTCCGAAGTAGAACTATATATTGTGCTTTTTGGATTAGAGATTCATTCATATGGGATGAGTATTTTTCCATATATGTTTTTCAAAATAGGATCTCAAGAAGAGAGATTGGGGATTTGGGTCAATTTCTATAAATCAAATATAGGTTATCATTCCAGCTTAGGTTTTCTATTTCAATCATTTCTCTATAAAAAATATCAGGTCTCAAGTCTAGATAATAATTATTCACCTCCACCAATCATATGTAATCCTAAAATAAATTTTTACATTTCCAATGTGTACCTTATACAAATTGTAATGGATATGACCATTGAGGCTGCGAAATACGGAAACTATTATAGGGACCTAGTGGATGTTGATCTAATTACTTTCCTAATTCATAATATTGTCATGTTTTCTTTGGATTATGATATATCTATAATGATAGAGTTTTAGAAACTATCGGAATATTTCCTAGACTATCATTTTATTTGACATGTCAATGGGAAGTACTGTAGAAAAATTTTATTCACATTTCTCTCAATAAAAGGGTAACCTGATACTTACTAATGAGACAATATAAAGAGTAAAACAATGAAGAATGTTGCGATTGTTTTGGAGGTAGGAAATCCCCAATTGATAGATGTAATGAGAATTTGGGTGTTGATGCATCACAAGCAGTGGAAGATACTTATCAGGAAATTTCACAGGAGACTCAAGTGTGTTAGGTTAGTAAATATTGTTTTTTTCATCAAACAAGGGAATGCATGAAATCCTTGAATGAATCTAGGATAGGATTTCCCCTAACATTGGTTTCTGATAATGTTTCCCTATTGTGAGGGTGACATGAAGCTAATGAAGATTTTGTAAAATGTTAATTAATATTTGCTCATATGCTTGAAGATAAACAACCTCCCTGTGATGGTGTAATGCTTTCAATGGAAGAGGAGGAAATTATCATGTCAAAGGAAATGAATGTAATATAGGGAAGTTGTCATGATGTAGAGGGAGACTCCAAAAAACATTATAAAAACACGCTTCTTCCAAATGATAAAATGTTGTTGTGGATTATGAATTTTTTCAACATGTTCCTCCTAGGAACGTAAGACATATATAATACTATTAAAATCTAAATCCAACCATGGTTACCCAGTCTCATTGATCTTTTGATTATGTTTCTAAATGTGTTGGTTATTAAGAAGATTTATAGTAGTGTGATATTAATAGTTGAGTTTTTATATTCATTGGATACGATTGGCACAATGGCATGTGTGCTTGTATGACACCACCCATTTCAATTTTCACAATTCATTTCCATTTCAATAAAAATCAATATATAATAACATTTATTGTAAATAAAATCTATTTTTGGTTGATATATTCTTCTTGTCCATTGAAATATGATGCTTCTATGTTGTCCCTAATTTCCTTTTCAACTCAAAACCCCTTAATTTTGGACTTCTAATATCAATTTAAATTAGAGTATTATCCCAATAAATTTTTTACATTCACCAAAACCTAAAACGACAACAAATATCTTTAATGATTCTTATTATTGTCTTGTAGATAATGTATTTATAGATTTTATTTACCACTACTTTTAGTGAAATTAATATTATTTTGGTTTATTAATGAGGAGATTTACTCCTTGGATATGCTAACATCTATCCATCGTTATTTCATAGGTATAATATAATTTTTATTCCCTATATTATCATCTTTTTTTATTAAAACCTACAATACCATATGAACTGTAATTTTTGAAAAAATGACTAAGACATGGGTTACATTTTTTCAGCTACATGTCATTGATTGAATAAAGGATGATTGTAACCTCTAATTTCAGATAAAATAATCAATTTTGGGTACTATTTTTATCATAAGTTTGTGTTTTTAGACATTTCATATGAAATATTTTATAAGTAACATTGTTTATAAACTCAAAACATCTAATTTTCTCATAATGTTGATGAATCTTCAACTTTATTTAGTTCATATCATCATCTTTAGATTAAACAATCTCTTCCCAATTCATATTTATCTTCTATTTCTTATCCCCATGAATTATTCTTTCCTCTTATAAAGAGATTTCAAGCTCTATTATTCTCTTTTTGTTAAACTCTATCTATAACTCAATGACATTTATAATGATATTTTATAGTATTTCTAAATCATTAAACAAATAAAGAAATAAATTTTTAGACACAATGTAACCCCATGATATTTTAATATATTATTATTTTTAAATATATTAATTTATTCGATACCATTCTCCATATTGAACACCAATCATAAGAAAAACTGTATTATATTTAGGTAAAATATAAATATTTCAGTATATTGATAAAAAACAATACATTAAATTATATGGAATAAATATAAATAAAACCTTTTTGAAATATATTGAAAAAAAAATTCTAAATGTAACCATTTGGATGAGCCTAATTAAATGATGAAGTGTTTCACACCACACTTGGTCATATCAGACTACAAAACTGATGAAAGAAAATTATTACCACCATTCACTATAAATGGTCACTAAATTGCCATGTTTTCAACCTATTTTATGTCCCCTCCACAATGTAATACCCCACATGGTAGATTTTACATAACGACACTTTTTTACTCCTCATGTTTGTACCTATCCTTGTCGGATTTTTAATCCTCCTCTATAGCTCTCAGTATTTTTTTTGGTTTTATTTATATTGAGGGAAAATTTATTGTCAATTTAATTAAATATCAAAAGAAAAAGTAAATTTTAATTTTAGTTACTAAACTTATAGTATATTTATAATCAATTAATAATACATGTCAGTAATTTTAATATGAGACTCTTCAAGCCATAATTGAATTTGAAAAGTTCATATTTATATGTTGTTATTCGAAAAATAAATAATGTGAATATTTTTTTTATTTCAATTAATATTCATGTTTGATAAAATGTTTATGAAATATGAATCGTACGTAATAAAAATGTTATTTGATTAAATGCATCAAAGAGATAGATCATTTCATTATATGCTTCAAATGACATGTTCAGATTTTTTTTCGTCAACCCTAAACACAATGTTTTTAGAGATATATTATATATAATAATGTTTCGTCTGATTTATATCATGAATTATAATATCTATTGAGTAATTTTCTCTCGGGGAGAGGGCTCTGGGGTCGAACTACACATTATATGGGAGGTCCATGCCTTGTTCTAGAAATTGTTCTAATTTGTTATCCTTCACTATGAGCTTAATGATGTGGAGATTAAAAATATCTTATAATTCTACTTTTTTACAAGAAAAATTTCAGATATATTATGCTTGAGATGAATTTTCATATGTATGAATATGTTTAGAGTCAATTTTGTGTTGTGTAAAAGTAAATTATCTGTTGTGTAATGTGTTACTCATTAATGTGTTGTGATAAATTTTTTTTTGATGGAATATGATTCTAAAAATAAATGTTTAGAGGAATTCATAAAAAATGGACTAAAATATAACATAATAAGTCATTCATGGAATTTAAATGGTTTAATATGTATGATATTTATATTAAATTGGTTAGACATTGATGGAAAACCACTGAATATAATATGAGTCAGATTCCTTCCAAAGATGAACATTTAATGATCTCAATCATTCAGTTTGGGTTACCCTATAAGTTAAGTAACCATGGATTATCTTATTCCAGTAATGATTGTAATAAGGTGACCCTAATGGTCAGGATTTTTTCTATTGTAATTTATTTCATTTACACTAGACAAGAAACCCCAAGAGTAAGTATTTATAAGTAAAGAGTTTAGTAAATACATTTCACAAAATTGGATAAAGTGTTTTTACACCCAGATATCAAAAAATCATATATAATATGATTCAAATATTTTTTTCCCTAGAAATATATTCATGGATTATTTAGATGTTCCAAATGGTGTATGTTCTGAAAAAAAATATCGGTCTTATCTCCCTAAATGAACATTATGTATGATTGTATCATTGCTAATGAAATAATTTCAGTAAAATACAATAATGAATAGATATAAAAAATTATATTAACCCATATATCAGTCTCTATCGTATGTTATGGAATACATTATGAAAATGATATTTATAAACCTTATAATAATATCCTATAAAATAGTTAGTTATTGGTATTTAGGGTTATGTAGTTTTCTCAACAAGAATCATTATTCTCATCAAAATATTAATGATATGAAAATTACTTCCACCAACTTCGACACTTGTGTATTAGATACCGGTCATGGATTAAAATTTTCAGATTATAATCATAGTCCTAGGGATAATATGTAATTGATAAAGGGTGAATTAAATCATTATGTAGGTAATGATGAAAGAGTTGTTTTATAGAAGTAAAATGATTTAATCCATGCCTTCCTAGAAAATGTTTCCGAAGGATTGAAAAATATTATTTTATTCCATCCAAAAAAATGATTTTATGAATCTTGTTTATATACAATTATATTTTGATACATTTTTATGAAAAAGAGTTGTTCTATATGTAAGAATGAAATCTTTACTACCATAATGAATATGCAAATTGTAAATATATATATATATATTATAAACATCTATAATGTTTTTCAAAATATATAGTAAGAAATTTGGGGTTTATTAAAATCCATTCAATCTTTGGTATTTTTTAAATTGACATATAAATGGTAAAAACATCAAATTATTCATGAATATAAAATATTAAAACCATTATAATATGAATCGCACGAAAATTATGAATCTTATTTGTTATGAAATATAACCAAAACACTATTTAAATTAAGATGTGAAAGATATAGTGGGATATTGGATCTCATACATAGATATGTTTATTGGGTAATTAGAAAATAATCAAATGAATGGTATAAGTACATCATTAATTTTTAAAATTAAGATAGTTGTAAAAGATATTTATTTTTAATGAATAATGAGATTAATTGTTTTGAAATGATCAATTATTTGGATAATAATGTACTAAATAAACTATTATAGTGTATTACGATACTCTGATCATATTGAAGTGATGAATATGTGTGATAATAAATCATTATGTGTATAATGAATAATAGATTTATTTAATGAAAAATCATCATATAACATGAAAATATAAGGTTATGTCCGAGAAGGGGAATTATCCATTTTTAGATACGTTTAAATCAATGATAACAGACTGCAACCATTCTATTTGATTATTTGGTTATTTTGTAGAATCATGTACATTCATATTGAACTATTTAGATATAAATCTATCATAAAAATATCATATGGGATATGATCTATAAACTATCCCATTATTTGATTTAAAATTATATGCGGATTTAAATTATTTTAATGTTGTTTTTTCTGATTAGATTGTCTCAAAATCTAACAAATCATTGTTTATTAGCATTCTCAAGGAAACTATGGCATATTATTTCTATAATCTATTTATAAATAGAGATATTTTGGATGAGAATTGTGTTTTTATTATGTAAGAACACTTAGTTGGAAAGTATGTTAGTGGAAATATGATATTAGAGATATTCAAGACAAACAAATAGAAGGTCTTATAATTATGGAGGTTAGGCCAATTCCATAAAGAAATTTTGAGAAATAAATGAATCAACTCACACGGCAACCTCATGTTTATGGTAGTATATGTCATGATAATTTGAGATATATATTTTTCAATGTTTATTATTATAAGTCAATGATTATATTATGTGGACCTACTACCTAGAAGGAGGAAAAAATGTTTTTTATTATGAGAAATGGTTTAAATCCAAAGAATCTATGATTAACTCCTTATATAAGGAATGTTTTTAACATGCTATATTTTCATGGGGGGATGACACATATAGGTTTAATGTGAACATTCCACATGAAAAACCATATATATAGAAGAGTGTCAACCTATAATAAACATTGGGTTGCAAACAATTACAAGAAAATTCATGGGATTATTTATTAATAAAACTTTTCACCAATTGTGATGATAAATTCCATTCAGATATTTATGTTTGTAGAAAATTACATTGATTATAAGATATATCAAATGGATATATAAATGGGTTTCCATAATTGGTATTTAGTTGAAAATATATATATTATATTCCCTAAAGGTTTTGATGTGCATAATTGGAATAATAAAGTATATAAGCTGCAAAATCCATTTATATATTAAATCATGATTTATTTAAGTAAAATGTTTTGTTTGATGTGGAATTGAATGATTTCTGTTTTATTAAATTTTATTATGACACCCATTCATACAATATAATTATTGGGAATGTTATATTATTTATTATGTATTTGGTAGATGACATACTACATAATATAAATGATATATTTATTCATAACTATTTTGATATTGGGTTGCGTATGAACTTCATGAAGTAGGAAACATGTAATGAATACTATACACAAGGAATAATGGTCTATGGATATAGATCTTGGAGGCTTCATATAATTATTCATGATTTTTATATTTATATTTAACAAAATTAATTTATCATGGAGAACTCCATGAAGTGAAAATTTGTATTTATCCATGGAATGGATACTAAAATATTATATATCTTTATAAGGTGTTAGAAATTTTGGATAGAATTCTATATGAATAATTTATATGTTTTATAATTTATTCTACATAGTGTACACGACCCTATGTCTCCTATGATGAAATAAAGAAATTTAAATACATATATAATCTTGGTAAGAGCCACTATATTTCTATTAAAAACATCCTCATGTAACTGAGAAAGACCAAGCATATGATTTTAATCATTGAATGATAGGTTTTATTTTTGTATAGTGTTACATTGATGGAAGTTTAATATCCAAAGTAGAATATATGAAATATTGATATTGTTTTATATTTTTCTCAAATATTGAATTAATCTATTGTTAAATATTAAAAAAAACACTATAGTGGACTTGAAAGTAGAGTTAGAATTTATAAACACAACATAATATTTTAATAAATTTTGTTAAATCATGATGTTAACTTCTAAACTAGAAGTTGTTCCTAACACTGGGTGAGAAATTTAGATTCATATTAAATATAATTGAGTTCTTTCTCATCTTAAGTAACCCCAATCACACTATAGGGAAAAACCCATTTATCAAAAATATCATATTATATAAGAGATCATTGAGATGGGAGATTTTAGGATTTATTAGGTGGCTACATGTGATAATATAGTAGATCCATTGATGGTATCATTATCGAAATAAAAACATGAAGGTTAGGTAGAGTTTCATGGTATAATATACTTTACAGATATATATGACAGTTCAATAATATATCCTATTATTAAAATAATGGATATATATATTTCTCAATCATTCATGTGTTATATAATTTTCTTTACATGAATTGTGGAATTATTATAGAATCCCAATGTAAAAAATTTTAGTTTCAAAAATTATTGATCACCACATATTATTTAGTGTTGTGATGATATGTTTTGATTATAATGAACATAAAATTATTCTCATTATAAATAGATGTATTTGAGAAACAATGAATTGATCCACATGGTAACACGTATAGATTTATTAACATTTATAGAAAACCAAATTTTATCCAACGGAATTTCATATGAACATCGATATACATAAGGGTATAAGCTTATAAATAGTCCTTCATACCCAAGGTTGGAATGATACATTGAAAGAGAAGCATTATAATTCAATATAATTTTTATGAAACTTGTCATGACTTATCTGATCAAGGAGTGGTCGGGTATGTTTCTGATCATGTAATTAATTGGAGTATGAATAGGATGGGATCTTTCACCCTATATTAGTAATTAAATGTGGCGCATAAATATATTAAATCAAAAACATTAATGTCCATTCTTGGTTGGGTCATATATGAAGAGTTATACTACATGGATTAAGGACTTGTGATCTCTTCATTTATTAGATTAATTACATATAATTTATTCATTGAGCACATTATCTTTTTTTGATAAAATAATCTAAATGTGAGATGATATATACTAGATTGAATTTGTTCCATATATTATAGTTTATAAATATAATGGATGAAAGGGATTATAGTGGAATACATTTTATTTATATGATACATCATGTAGGGGACATGATTGTATATCGATATATGTATGTGGGATAATGATAAAACTAAAACCCTGAATGAATTGAGAAACAATAATGCTTTATTATAATCCACTATCATCATAAATTGATGAAATAAGGATTTCATATTTGGGGTCAACAAGTAAAAGTTATATATGGTTCACAATGATTCCCCAGGAAAAGGATTCTGTTTCAGGAAATGTGTTTCTTCCAAAATATAGAGAGCTTGATAAACCACATATAAAAGAGTTTGGATAGATTTAAAATGATTTGTGATGTTTTTCATAAATACCATACATATTTCAATCAATGTAGGAGATTATTTTACGTTTACTAAAATGATAAGAATATGATTTATAGGACTATAAAAACATTGGTACCAATGCTGCATTAATTATGATCATAAGGGCCATGTTGGTTACAACATAGTTTGGTGGGAATATGATGAAACTATAGATTATATTCATAAAACATCGTTCATTCATAGTGCATGTAATAAAATTATTTTTTATTCTATTTAAAAGTATATTTGATGAACATTGATATCCCATTATTGATGCAGAATTTATTTTTTCACATTTTTATTATAACCTTCATGAAGATATAATTTATCCTTAACTACTAGGAAATTCATGGTAGTGATTTATAAGTAGGTAATTTATTTTGATACCCATATACAGGGGTATTACTACCTTGTTTCTCCTATATAGGTTTCAATATGTCATTTTATTTCACCATCTTATTATTGAAAAAAAAATTACCACTAACTAATAGGTTATATACTGTTTTTGTTTATTCACATGTCTAGGATGTGGTACAATTAATTGTTCTTATATATAAGATGGATATAATGGACAATTAGAGGTGTATTTCTTTATTAATTTCTAGGGATATTTTATTTATATAATTATTATGATTTGGGTGGTTTAATGTAATTTTTTTATTGAATTTATTATTGGTAAGGTAAAATAACTATGAACATATTATAAATATTTATATATGAATATCTGATGTAAGCATTCATAACATTGTGTTGATGTCATTTGGGAAATCATATAGGGAATTATTATAAAAATCAATAGGTTCACACCATGTGAGTGACATTGTGTGTGTGTATATAAGCATGATTCATTGAATATAAGTCAAAAGAAATAGTTTGTGAGAGTTATATGGTTGAATGAAATAATTTTCAAAAAAAATATTCATTTATGTTTTATTACCCAATTATTCATGGTGATTTAAATATTTTTTATATTTTGTTATTAATAATAATAAGATTTTGGTTAATAATATGTAATGTTTTTTTATCAACACTATATACATGTCAATAACATATAATAATTTCTGGAAATTCATTTTATGTAAAAAATATATTTGGATGTGATATAATATATTTTTTGTGGATATGTTAAAAATGGAATTGGAGTATGTTTTTGTTAGGTTAATTTAGAGTCCCATGTAAATATAGGATGGAAAAAAACTTGAAGGAACCCTATAAGAAATTTATCATTAACATATTAATATTAAATCATGGGTTAAAATATGTTTTTTTAATGTTAAAGGATAGATAATTCAATATGGATCAAGGAATTTTTTATTTTTTTTATAAACATATATCATGGTTATGGCGTCTTTTAAATGAAATACATGGATTTATTCTCATTTTAAAGGATTATAAAACAGTACATTGTTTTGAATTCTAAATACCAAAAAAAAAGTTTTGTATATTTAGAGTGTACATACATATCTATATTATAAAATCATATAATTCAAATTTTATAAATATATTTATTTACACATTATTCCTTCTTAAACAATTCTCGGAATAAAAAATCATTGGGAGATAAATAAACAGATGGAAGGATGATATTAACAACCTGATGAGTGGAATACATAATAGATATCAATTTGAAAAATATGGGAAATCAGGAAGAATATTACAATGGAATTATAAAAAAATTTAACTTTTAGTTATAAAAATAAAAACAAGGTATATAACATAATAATTAAAAAATAGGATTAATTTGATGATGAACCATAGTAAAATTAATATGAATAATAACATATATTTTGAGAAAATCACTACCTTTAGATATTAAACAATTATTCAAAGATAATAATAAAAATATTTTTAATATAACTGAATAGGACAACATTCTATGTCACTAACCATAGTTGACTATGTTATCCAACCATGTTATATAAAATAACAGTACATGATTACCTTCCATGTCCCAGAACATATTAATCACATGAGGTATAAATATTTACTAAATCCATTGTAAGGATAAATATTTTCGAAAACCCATAGTCATCATAAAACCCAAAAATGATGTTCCAGATAAAAACGAACCATTGTCATAAATAATAATGAGACGAACCCATGAAAAAATAGATTATAAATAAAATCTGTAGAAATATGATTCTTTTTTGAATTATAGTAGATAAAAATAAGAATTTAAATTCTTAATTGATAATATGAATAGTAACTTAATATATGATTAAAATGGTTTAGTATAAAATGGTTTTGTTATGAAAGAAAAATCCTTCCATGAAATATATTAAACTATATATTTTTTTAACTTTAAAATTCTAGATAAATTTTTTGAAAAATTAAAATATTCTCTAACAATAAAAGTTGTGAATTGAATACTAGTTTCAAAAAATATTAATATTTCAATATGGAAAAGATATTTCCAACAAGAAAATTGATTAAAATATATAAAATAAATAAATACAATGAAGAGGAATCATAAAGATAAATATAATAAATTATAAATAAATTTAGAATAAATTTCATTATAATTTTCATAGTATGAAAAATAATTATAAATAAAAAAAATAGTGGAATATGATGAAATTATCAATAAAATATTAAAAATTAAATTTAAATAGAAAAAAATATTTTATGTAAATTCATAAAAATGGACGAGAAAAGATGGTTATATAAAAGAGAAACATTTAATCAAATGAGATATAATTTTGAGTTAACCTCGGATATTACAAAATTGATTAAGTATTTAATGAATAAGAATTGGATGACTTGTAAATATCCAAAAATGACTATAATAGGAAGAATATTTGTATTTAATTATACTTATCGTAAAAAACATTTAAATAAATTTTATAAATTGATAATCTTAGTGATGAATAAAAATATAGAGAAAATACTTTATAAATGACATAATATACAAGAAATTAATTAAGGATAAATGAAAGAGAAAATTTTATGTAGAAATATAAATACATAACGATCAAGTAATAAAATGACAATACATTATAATATGATAATATATAAATAATAACAGGAAATATTTATTAGGAGGGAAAATAACTCTATGATGTGAGATTGAGAGGGGAGTATCCATTAACAACAAGTAACTCAAAAAGGAAGGGCAAATTCAAAAGATTTAATTAAAATTAAATAAAATAATAATAAAAAAGATATAATTAAAAATTATATATATAAGGATAATATGATACATGAAATTATATAATGAAGTTAATGAAGATTAATATTGTAACATCCCATGATCGAGCACTCTCTCATACTTCCAAAATCGTTGGTTACTGGACCTCAAACACTCCTCTCCATACGCTAGACTCTACTGACAAGAAATAGGGGTGTGGAATGTATATTAGAGATACTATACCCCTTAGTATGAATATTAATAGTAGTATAAAAAAAAAAATTATATACATAGGAGAAGATAATAATAATAACCACATGAATTATGTAGTATATAATAAATGAAAAATATAATTATGCGAAGAAATGTATCTAAATTTAATGATAGAAATAATAAAAGTAAAACACATGAAGACTCAATTAATGAATTATAATTCCCTAATCAAAAACCCTATATTTTTCCCACATTCAAACTCCATCTCATCCAACAATAAAATATTAATGAAGAGGGTACTTTTCCTTTTTCCTAATGGGAATCCTTATAATCTACTCGAGTAACAAAGAGATGTTTGAATAGGGGTTTAGTATAACTGAGTAGGTCAAAACCAATATGTCAATGAAAACTTGTTTGATAAGATGATTATTCAATAAAGAGGTATAAAAGTGTATTAATTAATAGAAAATTTTATAAAATAAAACAGTAACCTACTTCATCTCAATGCCAGAATATCTTTGAGAATTTATTACGACCATTCCATCCACAAAAATATATAAAATGTACACTAACATGATTGTGTTCCATGTAAGAATATCCCGGATCATGTCATATGACCATGCCAACCATAACCATATATACATGGTGTACTCACAATAATCTATGACAAATTTCTAAAAACATTACAACATCCGAGTCAACGCCCTATAAAAATTACATAATGGAACATGGAATCACCCTGACTCAATAAGAATTACATCATATGACATGGTTGAGCCTGCTCAATATATGCATTATAGTTTATAAGTGTGATAGTTCTAGGACCAAGCTTGATATATAAACATTTTGTTATGGAACACACGACCAATCATACAATGTTGATATCACAATATAACATCATATATCTCAATGGCCATTTATGATAATTTTCATTTATCTTTCAAATATAATATAAAATTATATGACAATTGATTAATATTTATACCAATAAGAAAATATGACAACATTTTGGGACACTATAATAATAAAACACCTAGGGTTACATATTATTCTATACTTACAATAATCCATTACCAATTCAATTGTATTCCAAGTTCACTAACCCCATAAAAGACCATAAACAAGGATAGAAGTCGATTGAATAAAAAAGGACATCAATGAATAATCATGTCCATTATTTTATTAATTTTGGTGCCTGCTACATTGACACAATCAAAATATTTTATAAACATGTAAATTATCAAACCATATGGTTATGATTTAGAACTCATACCTTAACTTATGAAGAAAAAAACACTTAAAATAAAAAAATCCAATGATATGGAATGTGCTAATGATTTTATAGATAATCCCATATCAGAATAGATCAACATCAATACAAAAAATGTAATCAGTTAATGTATATCACCACAACAACTAGAGAACAAAGGGATAGAAGGGAAAACAAGACCAAAATGACTTACTAGGTATTAATCAATCAAATGGTATGTTCATAAGGAACTTTTTATGGCCAAAATCTCGTAGAGGGTTCCCTTGGTGGAGAGAATATGGTCTTTTATGAAATGAAATGAAAATTCAGCCACATAGTATGATTTAAAAAGAATTTCTAGAAAATACATGATTTGTAATGTAGTTACATGTCGTGTAAATAATTTTAATGGCATATGCCAAATAAACCAACCACCTTATATTTATTTTATAAAAACACCCACAAAATTACATTACATGAAAATCCATTACATAATGTTTAAATATTCTATGAAAATAATTTCATCATATATTCCCTTCAAACAACAATTACACTAGTTAAAGCTTCTCACCTTACCAAGAACTTATGTATGAACCTAACACATTTTACCTATACTCTATTAATTTTAAAATGAATACACAATATATATTTCAGTAATTTATCCTAAAAAGGATCTCCATGTAGATCCACTTTGGTTTCCATATATTTACACACAAACAATGACTGCATTTATTTAAATGATAGACATCCATGATAAAAAAGTAAATATTTACAAAAAACACATAGAGAGATATATTGGAAAAATATGGGATCTTACATCCTCCACACCATATAACACGTCATACCTATTTTGATCATTTCTATGAGAATAAAACAAACATTTGTCACCACTAGTTTATTATATTAGTCTCCCTCTCCTTGGTCTCCTCTTGAACTCACCCATGATGCCGCTAAACTCGAACTGCCTATATTTTCTTACCCCAAATATATTTCTCAATATGATCCACAACCCTCATCAGATTCTCTTAAAATGATACATCAACACAAATATCATATTCTTCTACATCTATCACATGGGATGGGTCTGTTTGATATATCTATAGTTGTGTCACATGGAACATTTCATGCGAGGAACTGTAGTTCTCTGTAAGAAATTAGTGGTATGCCTTTAGACCGACCCTTTCAACTATCTTAAACTACTGAAACCCCAATCCCTAGATTTCCATTTTCTAATGATATTGTGTTTCCCAAATGTAGGCGAGTATCTATGGAAAACATGATGACCATCCTATAATTTTAAAGTTAGCCTCCGATGGGGAACATACGATTCCCTCCTACTATGAATTGTTTAAACCACTATCCGATCAATTGAACCAAATCTGACGTCTCATGCATAAAACATGGCCCAAAAAGTGTAGACTCACCGTCCTCCATCCAAAAAGTGTCAAACAGAACATTCTACCACAAAAATCTTCAAAATTCTCCTTGTTGATCGGTTCCTAGAAGATATTAATTTATTAAAACATCATGATATAGATATGTTACTCCCAGGAACCACCAAAACCTAAAACATAGACTCATCACATATCCCCTAGAACCGTAATAGTGTAGTAAGATTCTCCATCATACTGTGGATTATAGGATGTTCTCAAAGAAACATGAAATATTATCATCTTACGAAGACCCTTTAGGGAACATGTTGTGAAATGAGGATCTATTTCTAAAATGATACTCCTCATATCATTGTTCAACTAAACTACCACCTTAATATAAATAATTCTTCAATAAATAAGACTAATGTATTCTTTGATAGGAAATAATTGGGATCCCTTAAAAAGTTGACCCACAATATCCCACACGACATTATTTTTATGGTTTATCGTGGGTTATCCTGTCACAAACATCATTGTGAAATCATCAAATTTACACTCAATATTGGTAAAAGGCTAAATAGTCCTAGATAAAATAAAATTATTGGCTTTCACCTACTGGAAATTTATGAATCTATCCATGAATCTTGTCACATCCTTCTTTGATACTAACCACCAGAACTATCTATGGATATCACGATACATCATTATTAACCAGGATGCACCCCTAATCTAGAAGCATGAAACCCCGTCATCAAATCCCCACATACGACATAGTATCAAATACCCTAGCATTGAAAATATAAGTATTTACACTTCTAAGAGTCATTCATAGAGATTTATAACCACTATATATTTGTATCTCAGAACTAAGTCCTCCAAATTTGACAACTGATTGGATTAATCTGGTCCAAAATCATAGTCATCATAGATATTGAAGTCAGTACTTCCTGTACATGAGGCTCATGAACATATATATTCATTTCATTAATGGGATCTATTACCCAATACTCATCAAAAGAATATTTTCCTTCCTATTTCTGTGTTTTACAGCTCACGACGTCAACAATGGGGTTTCCCATTCCTTGTGTATAAGCAAACTCAATTTCAAAAGAGTGTAGATACTCAACCCACTTCCTCTACTGAAGGTTCATGTCTC
Source organism: Viscum album (assembly GCA_963277665.1). Taxonomy (NCBI): domain Eukaryota; kingdom Viridiplantae; phylum Streptophyta; class Magnoliopsida; order Santalales; family Viscaceae; genus Viscum; species Viscum album. Next base: position 511,175,600 of record OY728125.1, read on the forward strand.
ACATGGGAAATATGTACATGGGTCTCATGTGGTCTATGTACACGACATACCTCTCAGTGATGAGATAGTGTCTCCAAAATCATAGTGAATTTACCACTGCTTCTAACTCTAGATCATTTTTACTGTAATTACTCTATTGTAGTTTCATCTACCATTATCCATAAGAAACCACTTGATCCTTATTCATTAGAATCACTCTAAGTAAAATATTGGATGTTACATATTACATGATATATGAATTTCCTAGAACAATTAAATTGAATATAGGTTTTAATATCATCCTACATTTCAGAACTAAAAAATAACTCTCACAAGCATAGAAAAAATATTACCCCTTTCTTGTTCATCCCATACATTTTTGATTCCAAATTGTATTAATAATTGATCAATTATTGATTATAACCTAGTAAACATAGAAATAACTGTAACAAGATGATGTTAAGAGGATATTCCCAAGATACCATAGTTCCAAAATTATCATAGTACATTAAAAATCGTACCTCTGAAATGACATGACCAATGAAGTAGAAATTATTAATCTAGAAACATCATTTGGTTAACATGGAATGAAATAGATTCTTTATCAATGTATACCTGATGATATCAATATATTCAGCATGATTTCCTACCGACTCAGTGTACACTAAGATGTCATCAAAAAACCACCACAAACAATTCTAGAAAATGATGAAAGATCATATTCCTTATGTCCATGAATATTGTTGGTGTGTTATTAAACCCAATCGATATAACAATGAATTCATGCATGCCATATCTAATCCTAAAATAAATCTGAGGTTTACACTTCATTGTTATATTGTTCAACCTACGATAATCCAAATATAAGTTCAAATGTACATCAACCTCCAAGGTAAAGATATCTTTAGAACCCCAAGGAGATAGACTTGTTCATATGGTGCCTTATAATTCATGATCTTCCTACTAAAATTTCAAATATTAAAGATCTAATGGTTCCATTATGTAAGGAGGGAAAAAAATTGGATCTAGTCTTGAAACCAATTGAATTGTGAATATGATATGTCAATTAAGAGGTATGTAATAGAACACTTCTGGAAAAAAATATAAATATTGTATAACACTATAAAAAATAATCATTCCTCATTACACCATTATCTAGAGAAAACAACGTGAAACATTTGATATTCATTGACCACACTCTCTATTGTGTGTCAATGGTTTAAACACCAACCATGATTTCCACTTAAAATGTACCACTCACCTAGTTTAAAATATCTTCCCCATTCTAGGGATAAAAGGGTAACTCTCTTATGATAATAGTTTATATGACCCTCATATGGAACTAAACAATCTATACCCATAAGAATGTAAAATACAATTATTTATAAAATGATTTATTCCCAAATGAAATAATAACCACTAATTTATAGTGAACACACCTAGAATAATTTGATATTCATTTACAACACTTATGATGGTGTGTTGATGTTTAAAACACCACACATGATTTCAACTTTAAAGCCAATACCATTTGAAAAAATAGAATATAGAATAGTATTTGATGATACAATATAAAAAACACAATATAAGGTATATGATACAAGGATCATTCATCTAAATATAGAAAATCCTATATCCACTATATCCGTAGTAGACTACATAATAAGTAGCTAATTATCACTCTACACTAGGCTATTGTTTGACAAACCAAATACATTTGCATTCCTTGGTATTACTACTCATGAAATGGGGTACCATATCCATATCCTTGACCAGAAAGTCTTATGGAACTCCATCTACTAGAATTAATAGGGGTAATTGAATCCCCTACTCAATCTGGTGCATGTACTGATCCCATACCATTAGTCCGATGTGGAATGTTTGAATAGAACCTTTGAATATGACCTAGTATGCCACATATATGACACTCTACTATGGGATAAGGACATTGAAGTATCTTCTGACCAAAATAGACACATTGATAGGACCGAAATGAATCATGATATAGGATGTTATTTTCACTTCTCTAACTTCTCTTCCCACTACTAAGTTGTTAAGAAATATCATAGGGACACTTCTAGCCACATAGAGAAGAGTTCCGAGATTTCCCTACAGAAATGGTCTGTCTGTTTCTTAGGGACTCTCTCAGATTCCATTCCATGATGAGTTCCTAGTTCATCACATCATCAAATTTTCCAAAATATAAATAGTTTATATATAACCATATCTTGTGGTGATTAATAACTAGAAAAAATCTTACCCTATTGATTTCATCATCTTCCAATGGTTTTTCAAAGTGCTATAAGCTAGTGAAACAACCGAAATTGTCAAAAACTCACTTTCACTCCAACATTAGATGTATCAACATATAAGATTTATCATTCTTCAAAATTTCATTATTTAAATAGTTCAATAACATTATCTCAATGTCCTTCCAAGATATCTGATACTTCTACACAGCTTCCTACAGATTTTCCCACAACCTCTTGGTAGGTAAATGAAATATATATGATGCAAGATTCACCATCATATCCATTGGGGTCCAAATATACTTTATGATTGAATGCACATCCTTTATCCATAAATCAGTATTCTAGGTTCCCCCTTCGGTATTAAATATTTTTTTATGTTACAACTTGAACACATTTTTCAGATTAGAAATAAAATGAACTATACAAAATATCTTTATTTCCATGGATCACATGACCCTTAAGAAGGTCCCATGAAGCTGAACATCCACCTCTTAATCATGAAATAATCTAATATAGGGTTTATCTATGTTAGGGTGGGTGTTTATTTACACTCTCCTAACACCGATGTTGAATATGATGATGAGTTATTGTTTCACCAACAAAAAGGACACTACAGAGTGTCGGCTAGAATGAATTTCAACCTCAACAAGTTGCTATAATAGAGATCCACTGACTCCTGGTCTCCCTCAAAAAGTTATTAATGTGTTTTAACATGACATATCATCTCATATTAGTTATCTATTAAAATATATATCCCATATCATAGATAAATAAGAAGGTATATGTCAAATAAAAAAATAAATATTCCTCTATACAAAAAATTAATTAAAATATATCCTTATGTGGATATTATGATTCTTGTATTATCAACTTTTGAAATACCAGGAAATGAGTAAAAATATAAAGAAACAACAACATAATAAGATAATAACCTCACAAAACATGTGAATCACCCATGAGGATATAACATCAACTGTAACAAGAACACAACATAGGCAATAATTCCAACCTAGGGTACATGGATTTCCCCCATACATGGGTTAACTACTCACATGAACAAGCACATTACCTTGTCCAGAAACATCCATGACTACTTTATACCTTTTCCAAATAGTAAGTAAGTGGATAATAAAACCTAATCCTCTAAAATAGATTTTATTATTCCCCTGATCTAGAACTCTCTCACGTGGACAAAGGGGTTGGTTTTAAGAACTCTAGCACTCCTCTGCGTATGCCAGATGCTACTAACCAGAAATAAGAGTGTGAAATTAACAGTGGGGAGACTATAACACAAATATTATGTGTCATAAAATTACAAAATAAGACATATAAAAAAACTAATCAATTGGCAGACATAACTAAATACAATAATATAATCAAATTGAATAATCCAATAAAATACAAATGTAATATTGTAATGGAATACTGAAATGTAACTAAATTAAATTCTAGATATAATATAAATAAATCAATATATAAATTAAATAAATACTCAAACTTGTTTTCTCTTGGTTACCAAATTAATCCCACCTAAAATCTTTAGCCAATCCAACATGAAATTAACCAATAAGAAGGTCATTTTCATATGTCAAAACATAAATCCACATAATCTGCTCGAGTACCAATAAGATGCCCATATAGGGTATGATTATAACATAGTAGGTTTATACAACCATTTATATGAAACCAATTATGGTTTGAAGTGTATAAAATTAGTAGATAAACATGTATATTAATTAATTAACAATTAATAAAATAAAAACTTAATATTATTTGGGTCTTTGCTAGTATATCTCAGAGTATGTACTGTGATCATACAAGAGAAAACCATATATCCAAGGTAAAATAATCTTATTTACCCCCATGCCAGAATATCTCAGATCATATATTATGACCATGCTAACCGCAACCATAAAGAATAATCTATTCACAACAATCTGTGTCAAATCCCTATAAAACATTAAAATATATTGTTCAATGGCAAGTAATCATTACATCATGGAACTAGGAATATCCCACATTCTATAATCATTAACACATGTGACAAAGCTGATCCCACTCAATATCCACAATACATTATATAATTTTTAATGTTGTTTGTCTGGGCCTAATATATATTCATTTTGTCATAGAACACAAGTCTTGTCATACAAAATGGATATCACAATATCAATTCATATATCTCAATGTTCAATTATTTGAATTACAATTTAAAATTAAAATATCAATTTATTTTATGTCACAATTGATTATTAGTTATATTAATATGGATATAAGTCACAATTTATAGATTCTATAACAATGAATCACTTAAGGTCCCATTTCATACAGAACAATCTTTAAGCCATCATCCAATTCAATTGTACTCATGGTTCACTCACCCCATGGGTGACCATAATCTAGTATTTAAGTCAATTGAACAAAAAAGACATCAATGGAAACCCCCATTAATCATTTAATTGATATGGGAACATTCTACATTTTTTCAATTATAATATTGAATAAAATATGCAATTATAAAACTATAGTATTTAATTTTATACCTCCTACATTAACTGATGTGAAAAAAAAAACAATTCTATTGGAAAAAATCAATGATAAAAGAAGGTCATGTTGATTAAAAAGTTGATTCCTGACTAAAATGTATATAGATAAAAATAGTCATTGAAATTTGTCAAGTAATTTCACCACAATCATTGGAGATGAATGGGAGAGAAAGAAAAATCACACAAAAACCACATAACATAGATTTATGAGACAAACTGGACATCTAGAAGGGAATTTCAAACTCCCCAATCTACAAGAGGGTTTCCATAGATCAAGTGGATAAGAGGTGCTATAGAATGAAAAGAATATTCATCTATAAAAATTATTCAAAACATGAAGTTATACCTCGATATTTTGTGAATGGTTGTAAATTAATTTAATATTTTTTATATTTTTCATTTCACACAACACAATAAATAGTATATTTTTTATTAAATCATTATGTATGGATCGATTTATATGAAAAAATATATTTTTTCACCACACATAACCTAAATTTTCTCATTATCTATAAAGAACACTAAAGATATTTTATGTTACATGAATGAATGACATTCCTCAATGGATTTCATAACTCATAAGACTGAGTGTTACAAAATAATAAATCATTTTTAAATTATTAAATTTTAATATTATATAACATGTCCATTAAATTTATGATTATGGGATTAATAAAATTATGAATATATATAGTTGGATTCATTGGTTTCCAATTAATTAGACAAGAATACAAAAACCAAATTTATATAAAGGGACTTATTTTATAAAATTCTATTTTTATGTGAAATGGAAGATTTATATTAATAAGTTAAATTAATTAAAATAGTGAACTATATTTGTTAAATTTATATTTTATATATTAAATAATTATTTTTCATAATCATCCAATATATTCGATATATATAAGTTATAAAAAACCCAAATTTATGATGAAAAAACTATATTATTATTAAGGTAGTTTTACCACCTTTTAATGGAGAACACATTTTAAATCCAGATTTTTAAACTTTTAGGAATTTTATATGTCCAAATATACTATTTATTTAATATATAACCATAAATATTAGGTTAGGATTTTTTTTTGTATTTTTCTTTAAGGGGGTACTTTTTAATGAGTTGTTAAAAATACTGAATTTTTATTCAAAAAATATTTTTCATATAATTTATTTATAAGGTAAAATTATATTTTATATTTTTTGTAATGGTTAATTGGATACAATTTTATTAATTAATCCAATATATTGTATTGGAATCAATTTCACTTAGAAACTGGGAATAAAACCATTGAAAAATGATTCTTGTTTTTATATTATAAACATACAGTGCCATCCCATCAACGAGATTATTTTTAAATTAATAATTACACTTTTTTATTAGAATTTAGATAAAGGGATTACATATCTGGAATCATATTAATTTATAATTTCTTATAAGGAAATATTTGTTTTAGAAAAAAATACTGATTGTGATAAACATTAATTACAACAATTAAGAAACATATTTCGTTAAAAAAGTACTGAACCATAAATTTATGACCCAAAAGACCTAGAAACATGTCAAGACCCATTGGATGACCATTATTCACCCATGAAACATAAATTATTGTGTTTTTTTGGATTTGTATGACTTATTTAATGTAAAAGTGTGGGTATAACTATCTTATTTTAAAAATTCCAAGCATTTCCATTCCATCCCCTATAACATTTGAACACTTATCCATCTTTGTGAAACCTCTCAAACCACTTTGGTGTGGCCATGATTTATCCAATTCACTTCCAAACATCCATAACTTCTATCTAATAGGTAACAAACTGTATTTTTTTGACCCAAAAATACATAGAGGCCTATTAGAAACCCATTGTTGGGTCATTATTATTCCATGAACATTAAATTATTATTTATGGTTTATTTTAAATGACTTATATTAAGTAAAAACATGCATTCAACTAACTTGTTTAAAAATTTTCAAATTGTTTCCTTTCTCTCCCTTATAAAAGTTCACCACATATCCATTTTATTGACACCTTTCAAACAATATAGGACATGATTTTACAATCCACTTCCCAACATCCCTATTGTCCCCCTTGAATCCTCCCATTGAGCATTAAATAATCCAAGGAGGAATTTCGGAAATAACCCAAAGTAGTTACCTGATTAAAAGGTAACATATTCTCTCAAGGTATTTTATTTTATTTTATTTCTCCACCCATCCACTATCTATATTACATGTTTATATGAAAACTATGGTATCTTCAATATACTAGGATATTTTTATGATACATTTTGGAACTACACTTACACACACATCTATCTAATGGGAAATTAACATACTATTTATGTGTTTAAAATACTACCGCCTCACAAAACAATGATTTTTCATTTTTTATTTACCGAATATCATGGTGGAAAATATGATGGACAAATTTTTTATTTATTTTATATATTATATTTATTATGTATTTATGCTTTATTAATTCTTTTATAAAATATGTATTTATACTTTTCATTTTGTGTTAATATATTAAATTCCTTTGTGAAAGTGTGGACTACCGCCCCCTCAGAGTGATTTAATGTGTGCATAGACTACATGGAGTGTGTTAAGTATGGGTTTGGTGAATATATATGATATATATATTATATAATAATTCTAATATAATAATGATATATATATACATTTATACACATTAATTTATTTTACTATATTTCTTTTATCTTGAAAATTAAACATAAATATCATTCATTCGTATGCACACCTTACCATCTTAGTGAATAGTGTCTTCCATTTAATACATATATAATTTATGGATTATTATAATACACCTATACAAAAATTATATTATATTTAGATCATGGTTTACATTCTAGAAAACATGATATATGAATCAGTACCAAATAAATAACAAATTAAGACACATTTGAAAAAAAAAGAAGATATTACATGAACTGATACTTTAACAAGAAAATTGTTAAAATTTGGGTAATAAAATGACATTATCAAACACTATAATATATTATACGTAATAAAATGGATATATTATATAATTTTAATAAAATTATATATTTATTGGATAGGAATATTGAATTTTTATGACCAGATTCAAGACACAAGAAAATGATATTTCATCTCACTTTTATTTAAATGAGATACATTCTTTATGCACCACCAATTCCATTTGTGTGGTGTGTATATTTACCCTAGATGTATCGAATAATTATTATAATTAAATTTTTGGGCACTTACATATCTATTCTATGATCTTTATTTCATCAGGTTAATGTTTCAGAAGCTACCAAATCAGTACGATGGTTTGGCTCAATATGTCTAATTTCAGAGAAATGTTTTATTATCAAGCTACATTACTTCTCAAAGTGCATATAATTACCTTTGGAAATGTTATATATAGAACAAACATACTTTAATGATATTTTAACATTCATGTAGTTTCATTAACTTTTGTAGATATTATGATCCCATATATCCATGTAGTAATAGTTCATTAAACAATCTCATCGTTTATCGAGATTGATTATTATAATGATTCCTTTATCGAAATATTATGATTTATCTCTCTAATAAAATTTTGAGATTTATTATCCTATAGTTAATCATAATATATTCAGGTTTTAGTTCAAATTTTTACACTATTTGTAACATAAGGTATTTAATAATAGTTTTTTTTTTGAAAATCACATTGTATTTATCTCTTCAATCAAAAAAACAATTTTATGCAAAAACCATATTTTCAAATATGTTTTAAATTTTATTTTAAAAATATATTTGATTAAATTTAATAGAAAATTGATTTTAAAAATGTTTTATGGTTTTCATGTATTTCTTTAAATATAATCAAATAAATTTATAAATAAATTGGTTTTCAAAAATATATTATGTTTTAAAAACTACTTCAAAACATATTGAAGCATTATGCAAATGTTTTAAAATTATTATCAAGAAAAATTAGTTCCAAATGTTTTCATAATTTCATTATATGTTTTAAAATTATTTTTAAGGAAATAGTTTCCCAAATTATTTGATGCTTATTTTATATCTTTTCAAGGAAACTAGTTTTCAAAATGATTTATCCATTTTAAAAGGAATTATTCACAAATAAATGATATTTTACTCTAGAAATATTTTCAACATAGATTTCCATGTTAATTTCTATATAATATGAAATATTTTCTTGTTATACATTCCCTTATAAAAAAATATCCAAATGGTCATTCATAATTTTTTTCATAAATGGTTTATTGTTTCATAAGAATGATGCTTACTAAACCTGTATATATTCCTTCAGTTATATGATTTGAAACCTACTTTATTTCATGAGTAATTTTTTATACAAATTATTATGAAATCAATATATTTTCTCTTAGGTTATGATATGGTTATATTTTTATTATACCCATTTATTTTCATTGTTGATGATATGATTTCTAATGATCTTGTGGAACATATTTGTATTATTTCATTATGATATGGGTGTGACATATATCAACCTCCAACAAATTGAGTAAAAATTTATATATCATGAGATTGACATGGATGTAATGAGAAATGAACCTAGATCAGTATTATAGGTCTAAAAAGAGAAGTGAATTCAGTTCTGTATTATAGGGCCGGATCGAGAAATGAATTTGGATCAAAAAAATTGGGCTGGAACAGGTAGTGAACTTAGTTCAATAATACATGGATGGAACGTTGTGTGACCCTGGTTCCATAAATGAAGTTTTCTACTAAGATAGCCTTGGCAGAAAAGACGTTTCTACTATGGAAATAATTATTATATTCATTTTTGTTTTCCACAATTCCGTGTTTTGTTCCTATTTTATGCATTAATGGATTATGTTATTTATTTCATTATAATTCATGTCTTATGAACTTCCATTATTTATAAAACGATTCATTTATATGATATTTTATATGTTGGGTATGATATTATATTTTCATGATCATGTTCTCATACCCTTACACTCAGAATTATGCTTACATATCCCCCTTGTTTTGCCTTACTGAGGATTTGACCTCACCCCTTTTTAGGTTTCCTTTCATAGGTTGTGATGATATGTATTATATTTTTTGTATCTAGAAGGTTACTAGTAAATAATAACCTAGTGGGGGATAATTTAGCCAATTTATGTACCAATATTTATGTTTCCATGTTTCCAAAGGAACTAGAGTAGTATGGTATTCGAGCGTTTGTTTAAATTATATTTTAAGTATTCAAAAAAATTATGCAATTCCAGTGATTGAAAAAATAGATTAGTATACAATAGGTAGGGACATTAAATGACATGTACTATATTTACACATCATGTAAATCATATTAATTTAATATGATGTAAAACCCACCTCCACACATTTATATAATTAAAAAACCAAAAAAATTACATGATGTGTAAAACCATTAAATGTCATGTAAATGTTATGCCGATGGTATTTTAACCCATTTCCCATTATATAACCTAAAACCTTGTTAAAATTTATAAAATTTAAAAGAATCTACATTAACACAAAACCCATTTATTCTATGTCTCCATTTATTCAATAAATAATACGTCTCTAAACGTTACATAATTTTCCATAACAAAGGATCTCCGCACAGATCCTCTCTTGTTTCTTCACCTTTCCTCACGAGTGAATAATAAATTTCTTCAAACAAAAGTCATCCACGGTGGAAAAATAACTGGAATAAAATATTAATGTAAAATAGATAGTGAGACATAATTGAAAAAATATTGTATTATAAATATATTATATAGAAATAGAGGAAATTATGAAAAATCCAAGAAGGAAGTTTCATAGAAATTTATAAAATATAGTAAATAATATAATAAAAAAGAGGATGTATAAATTACATGTGGAAAATCATAATATATGTGATATAGGTTATATAATATGTTCATAGTTTACTACATATAAAACATCACTAGGAGGTTGGATAATATTTAAAGAAGTCTAAAAATATATTTTTTTACTAAAAATTATAAATATGAATGATTATAATATAATATACAATCAACAATAATATAAAAAAAGTAATTATTTCCCTAATTTTTTTTCAAAATGAAAGTAAATATTCCCAATGCATATAAATTACAATGCATAGATGTATAAATTGAATAAATAAGGTATTTCAATAAAAATATTGAATATTTGGAGAAGAATCTACATATATAAATTTATAACTTGCATTAACATGATCAAACTCCATTCACATGTGACTTAAATGAATATGATCAAACGATATTTTTTGGATATATTTAATAATAACTTATTTTCCATAATTATCATGAATCTATGGGTATATATTCATATATACAAGGGAATTAAAACATGAATAAGGTATGTAAGGAATATATATTAGGAAGATTGAGTAAAAAAGAGGATTGTAGATTTGGTTTGCACTTGGTGGAGTAAAGTATATTTTTTATATGATAATTGAAAAAAATTCTTTATAACCCATTATTTGATGAATTATTATCATGTAACTACATGAATTCTAGGTGATTTGGGTGAAAAAATGTTTATTTAAAAAGTAAAATTAATATTTATTCCTAATAAATATAGTAAAAAATCTATAAATATCAATTCATTTTTATAAAATTTATTCCATGTATTATTTCTCAAGTTTTATTGTATTTAATTATTTAATCTAACACATACAAATTATAAAACTTCATAATTTTCCGTCATAACTATTTTATTTAATTCCCCATCAATTCATTATATTTTCTTATTTAGCTCGTCATTTAGTGGTTTCTAGTTCATTTTATAATGTCTATGAATTTGGTTTTTGAGTTAAATCATCCATGATGGTGTTAAAATATCAATGGTACCCTGCTATTATTAATATTTTTCATGTTAAATATCTCCATTTTTTTTATTTATGATGGTTAATTCATCCAAAGACTCAATTGAACCCACATTTTGTTTGGGTTATATTTGTAGTAAATGAAGATAAAATGCATTAAGGGGAATTACATAATGTGAATATGTGTGAAGTGATGTAAAAAATCTATTCATTTATAGAAAATAAATGAAGAGATCAATTATTTTTTTTTCATTATATTCAAGGAGGAATAGTAACATAATGGAAATAATGATTGGTGGTGTTAGATACTACCATTATTCATATAGAAGATAATAATAAAAAATGAATATGATGTTTGGATTTAATAAATTATTGTTTTTGATGAATATTTGATGAGGTGATGATGGTTAATCCATTTGATTTAGTTTATAATCCATTCATTTAGTGATGATTATCTGAATATGTTTCAACATTGGGGTTGATATTTAAATTTATATCTAGAAGATTTGAGAATATCCATCAATATGGATATCATAAATATAAGATAATATGAAATTTTATATGGATGATATTTGAAGTAAATATGATTATTTATGTGATACTCTACGTATCAAATACTAGTATTGAATATGGAATTATTTTCTACAATATTAGTTTGAATTTTACAGCTAATGTATGTGTTCACATAGGATTCCATGATAGGTAACATAGTTTCTAATGAAATTTTATTGATTAATCTAGAGAAAAAATATTATTTAGATTTTTCATGAAGTTCATTTTCATTTATCAACAAGGATTTTAGATGTATTGATGACTATTTGGTATGAAATTATATATTTAAGGGAATATGAGTTTGAAGTTGTAGAGGTAAAGGATCAGATTAATGATTCATTTCCACATTTGGGATATTTTGTATATAACTATCCCCTAGTACACATTTGAGTTATTTAGTAAAAATAATCATCATTTTAGGATATCATAAGAGTCATTATCAATTGTGTATGGGTCAATCATACATGTATATGAGTCATTCAAGAGATGTGTAAGATTGTTGTTTTTATCTCTTATAAACAATTACCATGCCCATATCTACAAATGAGTGAATTTACATCTATATAGAATTCATCACATTTGAGTACATTTCAATAAGACTTGGAATGTGTCATTCCACTATATGTGAGGGTCATTTTTATGTTTCTATTAGTCATTAATTGGATTTATTGTGCTATATTCTCCTATATCATATTATTAATAAATTAAAAATTTATTCTATTGATGTAAAACATATTTTTTCTCAAAACAATCATAATGTAAAAATATGATTCATTCTAATAAAACCACATAAAATTTAAGGTGGGGAAATATAAAAATATTGATGAGTATTCTAAAAATAAATTGGATAATTTCCACATCATAGTTCATGAAGGCATGAATATGTGGATTTAGTTTTCAAAGGAATTAAATATTTGGGTATTTTTTTTAAAATAAATAAATACAAAATAATTAGGGTAGTAAATATTATATCATATATCATTTTTTAATGAGAGTTTTCATGTAACAACCCAACCCATATGGACCTGCCTAGCCAGAGCAAGAATGGGTTTCCAAAACCCCAATCCTGCCTCTATAGGATAAGGGATGATGATAAGAACCAATAATGTGAAAAAATTATAGGAGGCCTTTTGAAAATTTACCTTTATTCATGTTCCCAACCATCATCATGTAGAGGTGAATATGAATAATAATAAATGGTAGTAACATCTTGTTCAAAAAACATTCATGTAATATAAGTTTTGTAATAAAAAAGAGTGTTAGAATGTAAAAAACTGAAAATGAAAAAATACACTCCCACCAAAAAAATTATGCCCAAAACTGAAAACATCTAGAAAAAAAATATGGGAGATCCCAACTCAGGATCTCTAAGACATGACCACCGTATATGGTCTATATACCAGAGTATTGTACTAAGGAACCATTGAGTAATTCCCAAGCCCATCTGAAAAAAAATTCCTAGAAAATCATGATCTTATTTTCTCATATTCATGGCGTCTATAATTTTTATAAGGTATTTAATGTTTGGGGGGGTTATACTTCTATTTGGGTTTTTATTTTGAAACTAGCACACGTAATCCTTCTTCAATCAACCATAGACTTGATGGTTGAATTATCATAACCTATACCCAACCATTTATGTAATGTTTTTAAATTAATACTAACAAAATTTTCATAATGTTATTTATCATAATAAATACTATTTAAAAAATATAGTACATATTCTCTTGATCATGATTATATTTGATCTTTAGATGATCATAATAATTTTTTACGACAAATTAGAGAATTCATGGAAAATAATAAATCCTATGAACATTGTGCAGAAATGTAATGTTTTACCTTGGATTCATGTGAATAAATGGATAGTGTGATATTCATATTTCATTTTTTAATATCAGGCATAAAATTTTTCACATTTGGTAAAATATTTTTATTTTTATTCTTCATCATAATATCCCCAAATTTCTACTTGTTCTTTCTAACTTCATACTTAAGAATTTTATCCTTTTATATTACATGTGTTTGATGTTTAATATTTTATTGTATTTATCATTTAATTGTCAATTCTTGAAATCCATGATAATTTTCATTATATTTTTTTTCTATTTCATGTGTCATATCCTCAAATTATTTAGTGCCCTCATCCTTTTAAAATGATATATTAATCCAATCTTATTCATACATATATTTTATTTCATAAAATTATATATTTATTACTCAGGTTGATCCATCATGTTTGGTGGGGTTTATAAATTTATGAACAATATCTACACTATATTGTTCATATGTTTTTAACTCCTCCTCATGCTGGGTGATTTCTTTATACCGACTCAAAAAAATTCCCCAAAATATAGATAAATTTGATTTTCGTAAAACATTAAGAAGTATTTAAAGCATCAGTTGATATGTATTGATAATGTGATAATATATGATCAACCCTAGTAATTAATTGTTCCTTTTATGGGAAATATTTGAAATAATTTTCAAATACTTTTTCACGACCCGTCCGCAGGGCCCGTGTCGTGACTACCACAACCCCACCATCCATAGGTCAGGGGCTGGCAACTAGCACCAAAGGCATACTCCCGATAAAAAAAGGGAAGTCATGGCCTTTCAACCTGTAACACACCCATAGTATGAACCCAAGTAGTGGATGCAACACGTACTAAAATAGAAAATTAAGGAGTTTTGAAATTACGTGGGCCAGTATACAAACCCAACTGAACAACACATTCAAGTAAAAAGGGAGAAACCGATCCTAGATCGTCCATCAGGGATTCCTACCTGAAGGGTAGGTACAAAACTCGAAAAACACATCCCTACAGTACGTCCCATCTAGTCTAGATCTGATCCGCCTCTGTCCATCATCCATAGTCTCGATCACTACTGACCGTCGACTGTACAGAACACAACAAGGTGCGGGAAAACCCCATGCTGGT
The DNA here is from genome assembly GCA_963277665.1 of Viscum album. NCBI lineage: Eukaryota > Viridiplantae > Streptophyta > Magnoliopsida > Santalales > Viscaceae > Viscum > Viscum album. Next base: position 511,190,687 of record OY728125.1, read on the forward strand.
GTGAGTATAACAATACTCAGTAAGGTACCCCGAGATCCCCGAAGTTCTCCCAGAATCCAAAAAGGATAAACAAAAGTATAGAGATACAATCAAGAAGTATCAACCAAATATACTTAGTTATATTCCCATACATATACCTATGTTACCAGTCACAGTCTTTATCACAATTCTCGAGGCCAAACACAACTCAGTCCACAATAGAAGTAAACTCAATCACCACAATGATAATGGTTGAAAGACATGACTCAGCTCACGCAGGTATACATTTATCATATAAAGATAGAGATGATCATATGTATTCTCTGATTCATCTATGTTGTTAGACCCACAAAGGATACAGGACCAGCTAAGCTATGGGACCCATACAGGATATAGGACCAACTACTCTGTTGGACCGACACGGGATACAGGAACAGAAGTCAGAACTGCCGGACCCACGGAGGATCCCGAAATAGTAGTCATCGCTATCAAACAAACAGAGGATTCTAGTTCAGTATTCATCGTTGTCGAACCCACAAAGGATTCAGGTTCAGTAGTCATCATTGTCAAACCCCCGAAGGATTTCGGTATAGTAGTCATCACAGTCGCAGCGAGCCCTAGGGTTCCCACACACAACACACTCGATTCCAGGAGGGTTCGCTCCTCGAGTCAAGTGTTGATACATCAACTATCACGAAGTCCTAATTTGATGTATCTCGTGGTTCTGTCTCATTATATGTAACCCAACGTGATAGACGACACATCAATCGCATGCCCGGTTTGAGTGTTATTGGCATTTCCGTTCCAGGAGCCCTGTTGGATTTACGCTCGATCCAAACCCGACTATTTTCAAAATTTTTCGAAAACACACATAGAGTATCTAAAAAGGACCACATAATCACGAGGGTCCCAGTGCTACTGACGACGAGTCGTTCAGATGCGCGGTCTAGGAGTTATTTACATATAAGCAAAGACGGGCCCTACCCTTCAAGCCCAGTGGGCTGGCGGGTCGGCTCGACCCGGCTCGATGGGTCCGACTCGGCTAGGGTGTAGGCCTATCTCAGTGGGGTGAGGCCCACCTATATTCCATGATCGTGTTGTGGGCCGGTCTGGTTCGCCCTGCTTCGCCAATAGGCGCTACCTCCTCCCATGCCCAGCCAGCAATAGCTGGCCGGTTCTTCCCGGTGCACGCGGCCCGCACAGTGGGCTGCGGTTCATCCCAAGAAGAGCATGTGGGCGCCACAATTCTCTAACTCGGAATTCCATAGCCGGTCGATTCACCCAGCCGAGCCTCTCGCGGTTGCGGATAGTGGTCTCCCTCAATGCAGTTCTTGTGGGCGCCACGGTCTTTCAGCAGGCCGGCCATTCGTCCAGTGGTCCGGCTCCACGGCAGCCAGCTATGTCAGCCGCCTCTGCACCTCCACCACAATGCAACATGACAACAGACCTACTACTCTCCGTGTTGTACAACATCATAGTGCCACCTCCTTTGTGGCCCGACATGGCCACGACATTTGAATCCACCACGCAACTCGATGGCACCGCGCTTCTTCATCCGCTGTGGCCCTCCCGACCGCGGTTCCTCTTTCGTCGCAGCGGTTCTTCTCTGGCGCAGTGCGACGACACAATTCCCTTTTATCTCTTCCTCCAACGTCAAAAAAAAAAGAACCCAGAGAGGGTCGTCGGGCCATGTTGGTTTGGCCCGCGACCTCCGCATTAAGAGATAACATGTGGCCATCATCTGTCCCAAACAATCAATGAGGAACGAGGGTACAATTTTAATCAAGACAAACCCTTACCTCGTTTCAATGTATGTTGTCGAAGTCGCGGAAGATAGACGTTGTTTCATCAATGTCAAAGGAAGTAGAGCTCAGCAATTCCGAGTCGAGACAACATCCTCGGTGATCTTCGTGGAGGCGAAGATTCCCTTTCTTTCTCTGGTTGAGGAAGATAGAAGATGTTGCTTCACATTCTTTAGTAACGTGAAGGGTTCTTCATCGAGGGGATGGTGTTCTTTCAACGAGTTATTCCAAGCTCTCCAATGATTATGTCAACCCCAAAATAAATGTTTATGTTTAGTTATTGTAATATTTGCATCATGAATTCAAAAGAATTCGAACACTTAAATTAATTAGTTAAGTTGGGTCACTTAATTAAATGCATGGAGTTGGAAAGAATTCCAAGGGATTCGATTAATTAATTACTAGGGTTTGTTGGCACATTTATTGGAAGTCCAAGAGTATAAAGGGGTTCAAGAGGAGTTGAGGCGTTTGAGCTCCTGTGGGCCCCACAACATAATATCCTCCCATGGGTGGTTATGTGGGGGTGGGCCCCACCTACAACTTCTCCTTGGTGGAGAAAACCACTACATAAATAATATTATTTCACCCATAATTTTTATTTAATTTATTAACAATCCCCAAAAATTAACTTCCACTTCTGATAAAACGCAACTGTGGTAAAGGTCTCCTTAAGCAAATATCGGCGCTGTGAGTTCATTGGTGTCTTCATATTTCAATTCTGTACACTAGTTCAAATAATATAAAAACCCGCACGTACATTTAATTAGCGTACCGGAACAAAATATCAGAAATTTATTCCAGGAACACCGGGCCTCAGAATCAAGCGCCTTGAGAAACTGTGGTCTCGTAAAATTCCCATTATTTTAAGAAAAAATTCCACTGAATTTCAGGGTCTTTACATTCTCCCCACCTCACGTCTTTATGTCCCCGTAAGCTACAACACACACTAAGTGAACAAATGGGGGTATTAAGCATGCATCTGAGAATACCTCACCCATGAGCTCTCCTAGAGGTTCACGTGCTTCCAGCGAATGCGCACCAGAGGAATCGACCATCCACGTAGGACCCGCTCTTGTCGATCCTCAATCTCTACTGAATCCTCCGTGAATTTCACCCATTAATCGATGTCGATCTCCTAATGGCTGATGATGTAGTATGGGTCATGTGCGTATCTCTGCAGCTGAGATACGTGGAAGACGTTGTGCACCCGGTGCAACTGAGGTGGAAGGGTCATGCAGTAAGCCACCATGCCTACTCTTCTGAGGACCTAAAAAGGTCCCATGAATCACGGAGAAAACATGATGCCTCGACCAAATCTCTGTTGACCTCATCGAGGTGACACCCATAGGAAGACGTGGTCTCCATCCTCAGACTGCAGTGGTCTCCTTCTCCTATCATCATAGGACTTCTGTCTGCTCTGTGTAGTCTTCATCCACTCTTGGATAATTTGCAACTTCTCCATCGTAGCCTGTACCATATCTGGCCATACAAGTGTTGACTCCCCTGGGTCAGTCCAGCACAGTGGTGATCTGCAAAGTCGGTTGTAAAGTGCCTCGTAAGGTTTCATCCCTATGGTAGAGTGGTATCTGTTGTTGTACGAAAACTCCACCAATGGTAAGTGATCCTCCCAAATGCAACCAAAGTCAATGATGCCTGCATGGAGCATGTCATCTAATGTTTGAATGGTCCTCTCAATCTGACCATCCGTCTGAGGTTGGAAGGTAGTGCTCAAGTGAAAAAGTATCCCAAAAGCCTCCTACAACCCCTCCCATAGCGGATATGTTAAAAGAGCATCCCGATCGGAGACGATCAATGATGGAACACCATGAATCCGTACAATCTATTGTACGTAGAGGTGTCACATGTCCTCTACTGAGCCCTGCTCTCTGATCATTAGGAAGTGGGACGACATGGTGTATCGGTCGATAATAACCCAGATAGAGTCATGTACTTTGGATGTACGTGGAATTACTATCACTAAATCCATGGATATCCAATCCCACTTCCACTCCAGGACTTCTAAGGGCTGAACCATGCCAGTTTGAACCTGGTGCTCCACCTTCACTTGCAGACAAGTGATGCATCGTGAGACAAACTCTGCTACCGCCTTCTTTTTACCATGGTACCAGTTGCACTATAGGAGGAGGTGTTGAGGGAGTTCCACACTTCACCTCTAGTGGTACATCTAGGAGTGGTGATGATGTATCAGGACCTCAGATGACATCACATGTTGTAAAAAAATATTATCTAAGGCGTAATCTAGATAAAAAAATGGAATGCATTGCCTTTTAACCTGTAACACACCCACATTCTGAACAAAAGTAGTAGAGGAAAAGAAGTACTAAAATAGAAAATTAAGGTGTAATAAAAGTAAGTGGGACAATATACAGACCCAAATGAATAACAATTACAAGTAAGAAGAGAAAAACAGATCCTGGATCATCCACTGGGGATTACTAACTGAAGAGTAGGTACATAACTCGAACAACTCGCCCCTGCGGTACATCCCATAAATTCCATCTCTGAGCATCCTGTGTCCGCCACCCACAGCCTAGATCAATGAAGTCTGTCATCTGCACAGATCACATCAAGGTGTGGGAGAAGCCCATGCAGGGTTGAGTATAACAATACTCAGTAAGGGACCCCGAGACCTCCGAAGGTCTCCCAGAATCCACAAAGGATAAACCACAGTAGAATTATACAATCAAGAAGTATCAACCAAACCTACATAGGTATATGCCCACACATATACCTAAGTTACCAGTCATAGTCTCGACCCCAACTCTTGAGCCCAAACAGAACCCAGTCCATAAAGGAAGTAAAGTAAATCACCACGATGATAATGGTTGAAAGACATAAGTTAGCTCATAAAGGTATAAATTTTTCATATAATGATAGAGATGATCAGATGAAGTCTCTGATTCATCTAACCTATTGGACCCACACAGGATACAGGAACAGAAGTCAGAACTGTCGGACCCACAGAGGATCCTGGTACAACAGTCATCATTGTCGAACCCAATGAGGATTTAGTTTCATTAGTAATTGCTGTTGAACCCATGGAGGATTCTATTTCAGTAGTAATCGCTATCAACCTGATGGAGGATTTCAGTATAATTGTCATCGCAGTCGCAGCCAGCCCTAGGGTTCCCGCACACAGCAAGCTCCATTCCGAGAGGGTCCTCTCCTCGAGTCATGTGTCGATATATCAATTATCATGAAGTCCTGAGTTGATGTATCTCATAATTCTGTCTCATCATAAGGAACCCAACGCGATAGACGACGCGTCAATTGGATGTTCGGTCTGGGAGTTATTGGCATTTTTGATACAAGGGCACGGTCAGATTTACGTTCGATCCAAACCCGGACATTTTACAAATTTTTCCAAAACACACTTAGAGTATCAAAAAAGGAGCACCTCATTGTGAGGGTCCCAGTTCTATGGAAGGCGGTCGTTTGGACATGAATTCTAGAAGTAATTCGCATTTAAGCGAAGGCAGGCCCAACTCGTCAAGCCCAGTGGGTTGGCGGGTCGTCCCGACCCAGCTCGGCGGGTCCGACCCGACTGGGGGGGTCAGCCCGGCCCGTGTTGAGGGCCATTTCGGTTCGCCCAATAGTGCTAAACGGTGCTGCATCCTCCCCTACCAAGCCAGACATAGCAGGACGGTTCTTCCCGACACACATGACACAAACAACGGATCGCGGTTCATCCCACACGGCACCCGCGGGCGATGTGATTCTCCAGCCTGGCTGACCGTAGCCAGGCAGTTCACCCAGCCGAGCGACCTGCAGTTGAGGGCCATGGTATTCCTACATGTTGTGCCTGTGGGCACCGCGGTCTTTCAACAGGCTGGATGGTCGTCCGATCGGTCATCCCGCGGTCTGGCACCAGGGAGGCCGGCTCGGCAGGACGCCTCCGCACCTCCACCACGGCGCAACGGAACTGAAGACATGGTGACCTCCACGTGGCGCGATGGTGCCGTACCACCTCTGTCGCGGCCCGACATGGCTACAGCCTTTGGCTCCACTGCGCGGCGCAACAGCGCCGTGCTATTTCATCCCCTGCGGCCCTCCCAGTAGCGGTTTCTCTGTCGTCGCCACAGTGAAACAACACCATGCACTTTCGGCTCCGCCTCCGATGTCAAACAACAAGAACCAATGTAGGGGTGTTGGTTCATGCTGGTTCGGCCCACGTACTCCTCATTAGGCGATAACATGTGTCCGTCATCAGTCCCAAACAAACAAAGTGGAACAAGGTTACAATTTTAATCATGTCAAACCCCTACCTCGATTCAAAGTACGTTCTCTATGTCGCGGAAGACGGGCATCACAGAAGATGGATATCGTTTCTTCTATGTCGAAGGAGGTAGACCTCAGTGATGTAATGTCGAGACAACGCCCTCAGTTTACTTCGTGGTGGCAGTGCTTCCCTTCCTTGCTTCAGTTGAGGAATATAGAAGATGGTGCTTCACGTTCTTTGGTAACGTGAAGCATTCTTCGTCGAGAGGATGGTGTTCTTTCAAAGAGTTCTCCCAAGATCTCCAACAAATATTACAACCCCAAAATAAAATATTATGTTAACTTATTTTAATGATGGCATCATGAATTAAAAAGAATTCAAGCCCTCCAAATAATTAATAAAGTTAGTTCACTTAATTAAATGCATGGAGTTAGCAAGAATTCATAGGGATTCAATTAATTAATTACAAGGGTGTGTTGGAACATTAATGGGAAGTCCAAGAGTTTAAAGGGGTTCAACTGGAGTTGAGGGGTTTGAGGTCGTGTACCACCCCCCCCCACATAATATCCTCCCATGGGAGGTTATTCGGGGGAGGGACCCACCTACAACTTCTCCATGGTGGATAAAACCACCATTAAATAAAATTCTGTCAAACATAATTTTTATTTAATTGTTTTAAGAATCCCCAAAAATTAACTTCCACTCCCGATAAAATGAAACTATGGTAAAGGTCCTCTAATTTGAATAATGGCTCTATGAGTTCATCGGTGTCCTCAGATAATAATTCCAAGCACCGGTTCAAAACAAATAAAAACCTACATGTATGTTTACTGAATGTACCCGAACAAAACATCAGAAATTGATTCAAGCACACCGAGCATCAAAATCAAGTGCCGTCTGAAACTACAGTCTCGTAAAATTCCCATGTATTTAATAAAATTCCACTGAATTTCCAGTTCATTACATACTTCATGATTATATGTGACTATTGTATATTTTATGTTATAAATTTGTGCAATTTTCATGGTTGTAGATTAAAGAAACTCATCTTTCTATTTCATCCTATATATGTTATCTATGACATTATTATAAATATAAATGTAAACACATTATTAGGATGATATAGATTCTTTAATGAATCTCTGCCTCTATTTGTTTTTCCTATTTTACACTATTTTGGATGGAACTAAATATTGATAAAATAGATTAATAAATACTAACCAAAATCAAGTCAATAAAACCCATAAATACATTAATATTAAATTTAATTAGATGAATATTATTTACATGTCATTATTATCAATTATACAATAATAATGTTTTTGTGTGATTATAAACTTGTATGTATGGAAAACCGATCCAGAAAACATATAAATATTTTCCAACTATGATTTCAATAACTAGAACTCATCTTTCACATATCATACATAAAACAATTCTTTATATCATATGGAAAAGTAAACATAAAGAAGGGTGTTAGTAAGGGTGAACAAGGGAGATATCAATCAATTCAAAATTTTATGCATGAAATGATCATAATGGGATATGAATATGAGAACAACAATATAAAATCATACCCATCGTTTCATAAATCAAAATCATGACCTCTAGAAAAATAGATTTCCATTCATAAGACATGAATACATTTTTTTTAAGAACATGAGTTGAGAGAAAAAATAATTGGAATAAGATAATGTCATGAAATAAAGGTATAATTTGTGTAATAATCATATTCATAGAAATATTATATCACGGTAACTTAAAAATACATTCATTATATATTAGTCATGGGATAAAAACCCATGAACCGACATTGGGCAAGGGACAACCTCCCTCAAACCCTTTTTAGGATTAGGATAATTTCCCATGTACCTTTTGAACTCAAAAAACATTAATAATTACACTAAATATTGTGGGCCTATGATATTCCATTGCATCATATTATCATAATACATTCATATTTATTTCAAAAAAATCATGAAATCATTTATAATTTCATCATTGATTTACACATTAAAAAGAAAAAAAGATTCATTTTTTTCTCGTAATTCAAATAATAAAAAATCAAAGGTAATAATCTATATTATATCATAGGATCCAATCTATATTGATTAATAATTACCATAAAATGATTAAATCATAGAAGATAAATTACTTGAAAATATAATATTTATATTGGATAATGTAAATAGATTTTTTAATTTTGACGATTTATAATGCCTATAATTTTTAAAAATATTATTGAGAACCTTTTTTAAAAAGATATATGGGAAACTTTATAGTGAGATTTAATGAAATGAGTAGTCATAATGGTGTTAGATGACATTTTTTGACATATGTTAAAATGATAATTTTATTCATAACTTTATAATATGTTCCTCAATTAAAAAATAAAAAAATGATACATCTAGAACATTTTTATAGAATGTAAAACATAAGTAAAAATTAATATAACAAATACACTGAAAATATTGAAAACAATTCCATAAGAAAATTTTAAATAAAATAAGGACATGAGGTAAAAAAATAACGATAAAAAAATAATACAAATTAGATTATAAATAGAAAAAAAATTTATGTGTTTTATGTACATAGAGAGAGGAAAATAAGAGGAAATACCTAATATTTATTGAGATAAATATAAGAGAATAAAATTTATGTGTTTTTGAGAGATATATCATATAGGCTCCTCATTTTAAATATAAGAAGAATCAATCCCATTAAAAATGTGTCTATAAAGAAAATCCATACCTCATGTCCAACTTGATTCATATGTTCTCCAACATGCTATATAATAAACATAAATTTATTTTACTTCTATAAAAAAATTCAAAATTATAATATTTAAAATTATTTACTAGTAACATATATTATCCATTTATTAATGATTCTATTTTAGATTCACTATTGTGGGTGATAACTATTTAATTTTCCAAGCATATTTCGATTTGGATGTTATAATACTTATATCATTATCATGGTTCCATCATTTATTTAATTTTAATAATGATATAAGTATCATATATATTATTCATATTCGCATTTATATCAATCATTATATGATTTAATAATAAAATATTATGACACCATTAATAAAGATGGTAGACCGTTCATATACAGAGACAATGTTTTCATTTTCAGAAAAAAAGGAAACAAATATATTATATATTTGTTTATGGAACAGGAATCATAAAAGCGATATGGAGGAGAAATTCCACACATGCACAGAAGTGATGCTCTTAATTTATTTTTGAATGGAAAGTGGTAAAAAATAATTATTATATACTCATAAAACAAATAATTATAATTATATTACTAAAATAATAATAAAATGATTAATATAATATATTTATATGAGGAAGAAGAATAAATATAATCAAAGGAGTTGGGTATGATAATTTCCCCTTATTTAATAGACCTCCTATGAAACTCTTCTTATGCCTTGAAATGTAGATCTCATGATAATTCTATGTTATGTAGGATTGATTAAATGAATCTATGATATTTATTGGATAATATTGTCTAATATAGAAGGCTAAAAGTTCATGTATAAGGATGGATAGTGGGTTCCCTTTTATATGGGAGGTTGAGGACGCACTTGTAATTACATAAAATATTTAAATATTATAATGTAATTATCTTTTAAAAATCGACTAAATGGCTAGGATTACAATTTAATATAACTTATGATAAAAATATCATTATACAATAAAAATTTTAAATTTTTATTTCTAATTATTACACATATCTCTTAGTTTATCTATTCTAGTAAACATATTTTAACATTATAAAAAAGTACAAAATCGTTTCAATATTTTCTATTATTTATGAAATAAAATAAAATATGACACATTACCAAATTTGGATATAATAATTTAAAATATGGAATACAATTTAAAACAATTATTTTAACACATAGAAAATTTAAATGTTAAAATAAGCAAAAAAAATTAAACGAATAAATTTTTTTAGAAAATAATAAAATTTTTTAGAATCAAACTAAATTTACTCTCAATGAATTTCTATAAATTATTTTTATATGATGTTAAAAATAATTGGTAGAATATTTATCAAAAAAATGTAACAAAATAATTAATTAATTGTATTTACTTTAATTTTGTATGATAATAATTCCCTGAGCCTATAAAAATAATTTTATATAAAATAAAATATTTTACCTTTAAATTTGTTTATCTTAATTCATTACAATTAAATAATAAATTTATAAAATAATAATAATTTATTAGTAAAAATTATATATACATATATATAATATAAATCATTTTTCAATAGTGATCAATATAAAATTTTATTTATAAACACTGAATATAGAGAGAAGTATATTTATTTGGAAAATGATTTTTAATACATAAATAATTTTTTTAAAATCTAGTGTTCATAAATCACTATTCATCTTAATAAACCATAATAAATATATTTCATAATTCGGATAATCATATTCATATGTTCTATTCCAAGGATTAGATTATAAGGGTAAACTATATCATAGTTTATTTATACTTGGGTTGTGTCATGAACAGGCAAGAAAACACATTATTATTATATAAATTGGAAATAATATAAAATAGAGGGTCGTTGATTATACCTGTCAAAAATGAAATTATTTAATGTAATTGTATAATTTTTATTGAAAATGTGGATATATCTACATTAACACATCCTATGGTTCCCATGTAGCTTCCTCGAATTTCTAATTCCATCATGTTACTTTAACTATGTGAGTTTCCTTTTTATATATCATTCTAGCTAGACAATAGATACATTATATAGGTTGTTATGCATTATAAAGATCATGAATAATTGGTAAAGCAAGTATTTTTATTAAATTTCAAGTTTTATATATAAATTTATTAAAGATATATACCTATAAGACATTATGCGTTTTAGTGAGGTTAGGTGGATACACAAAGTTATATGCTATAATCCAAATCCGATTGAGAAACAATAAATAATATATATATCTTGGTATTGACATTACATTGTTCTGAATATCATTACATTTTTTTCGATTAAAATTTATAGTAATACATTCTCACTATGTATGAATTTCTGATCACATTGATGATATTCTACATAAGACTTTTATCTACTCTGTAATGATGTGATGTTGTAATGAGTGAATATAAATTTATCTACAATTTCAACGTTTCTGTTATGTTCAATTTTTATTCCAGAATTCATTCCAAAACATCGGAGTTCTTTAAATACTACAATATAAGTATTCATTTGGATCTATCTTAATTATTGGTAAAAATAATTTTCTATAAGAGAATTCAATAATAGGATGATGTTAACTCTACATTTTAAATCCATAGAATAATACCTAAAAATAAAATTTGAATATGGAATGGTACTCTCAAACTATCCAACTATATGTGGATGATAAAAATAACTAAAACTCAACTATGAATCTATATCTTACTGAAGAGAAAACCATAACATGAATGTAAAATTTAGATATTGATCAGATATAATAGAATATGGTACCTGCTGCAACATTACCACTAATTTAATGTATATCAAGGAACATTATTTATAATATATATAATATATAATATAAATGAAATGTATGGAAAATATAATGTGATCCACTATAACAAATAGAATTATGAATTTCTATAATGTGGGGAGTTTTGTGAAGAAATTCAGGGCGATGTTTTCAAATTTCCAATTTGGTATGGGTAATGTTTTTAATATCCCATTAGAATTTTATCTCTCTGATTTTTAATTTCTATATACTATGATCCAATATAAATATATAGTGAAATATATATCTTCATGTTTTCCCACAAAAATTATCCTTTCATATCTTCATAAATATTCATAATTCTAAGATGAATAGAGAACGATGAGTTTTGATCTTCTTCCAATAGATCCTTATCAAATTATAGTATTCAAGATAAACATAATTGGATACAAAATATTATTATTACATCATAATCATAGTTTAACATAGACATATTTCTCTCTTCATTTATGACATCCCACCTTTTAATCACATAAACATTCATTACATTATACAAAACCGAGGATCATTACGGTTTAGTGTCTTAGAATCTAGGAACTCAAAACATGAAAAAATAAAAAATTCTTCTTCAAAACATTTAATGGATTCTTCTTATGTTAATCCTAGGTTCATTACTGCATATCATAACCTGGGGACATACATCAAATGAAATGGGGAGCAGAAGGCACAGTAAGGGAAACAAGGGAAACATTTAACATGTGAACATGAGATACATCAATAAAGTCATGAAAAAAAACTTTAAGGAATGAGAAAGAAATCATGAGGCATATCATAATAAAAATAACATATTTCATATCTTAAATTTTTGGATACAAAATTTAACAAAGAAAATAATTTGTGTTTCACTAAGGTCAATCCCCAATGTGTCATTAAAAATTACCAAATTTATTCACCAAGATATCGTTACAAATGGTCATCTCTAGAGATTAAGTCTTTACCCAATGCATTAGCGCGATATATGGGAGCACCATTATATTTTCCTTTTTTATCATGTGAGACACATATATCATCATCAAAAATTTCATAAATAACCCATATAGCATAAAAGAGATGGGATTCATTTCATAATCATAACGTTTTAAAACTGCATTAAAGACATGATCTTCATGTCACATTAAACCCACGGAAAAGGAAAACAGGTCTCATATATGTAAATCATAGAATTTAAAATATAACGTTATGGTATATATGTGATACCACTTTAAAATAAAGAGATTTGAGTATTCACTTAATAAAATAAAAGAATTTGAGTAAAAGAGAGAGACATTTTGAGACGGAAATTCAACAGCATAACGACTATGTTGTAGGGTTTTAGAAAACATTGAAAAGAGAGAGGACATGGGTAAACCACTTGTAAATGATCCATAAAACAGTAAGGGGACAGAATATAATGGATTGAAAAACATTTTAATTAAATTTGAAAGATATAATATATGAAATGAAGAACATTAAAGGAGGAAAAAATAATCTTTCTCTTATGAAAATTCGGCAGCATAACGGCGTCACTAAAACTTCAGAAAGATGAATTGATGAGATAAAATAGGGTCTCTCATCTTATGAAAATAAAAGATCAGTATGATTTATATAGATATAATACCACAACATAATAAAAAGGAACTCAAATGACTTGACAAAAAAATTGAACTTGAAAATGAGAAGGGTGAAAGAATCCCTTAAACATTCGGCAGCCTAATGACGTCACTTAAACTTTAAAAAAATGAATTGAAGAGATAAAATAGGTTATATCATCATATGAACATAAAATATTAGTATTATAGATATAGAGATCATACCACAACATAATAAAAAGGAACTCGAAATAATTGACAAGAAAATAGAACTTGAAAATGAGAAGGGTGAAAGAATCCCATAGAAAACCTTCGACAACCTAATGACACCACTTAAACCTTCATAAAACGAAATGATAAGAGTAAGAGGGGATATCTCATCATATGAAAATGAATAGGGTAGTAAGAGGAATATAAATGAACCTCCTATAATAAATTAACATGGAGTATAAAATAAATGACTTAAAAGAGAGTATTTGAAAAGAAAGAGGGGGTTTGGATCCCTTACTTTAAAACGTAACTCTTAAAACATGAATTTTGGGACCTTGAGTGCTTGGGGGAACATTGGGAGGACTATTTGGGAGGTAGTGAGACCAGATATTTGTTGGGGGAGATTTGTGAGTGAAAAATAAAGGAGGAAAGGGTGGGTATTTATATGGAAATGGAGGTGATACTTTAATAATTTCAAGGGACACCTCACTAGTGGTTTTTGAAAAACCATGGGCTTTCCCATGGTATTTTACCATGGTTGTTTCCACATGGGACCCCTCATACAATAATTCATCCCCTTTAGTCGACTATCCCTTAAAATATCTCATGAAATCATTATGATGCAGTCATGATGTCATTAAACATACAAAAACCCCAAAAATTTTCTTAACATAATATTGATGCTCTAAGTTCAAAAATAAATTCCATTTTATAAAATTAATTTTCTAAATATTTTTAATTTAATTTTTAATTAAAATGCACTATTCACCTGAAAAAACAAATACTTGACTAATAATTAATGAAACAGTTATTTACCTATTTTATTGAATCAAACTACTTAATCAAGGTTCCTAAATTATATTAATACTTTATTTAAGTGAGATTACTAATCCATTTGGTTACATTACTAATCCTATGCATAAAAGCACTATTCATTGTTTACTATTCATAAAAAATTAAGTTAATCTTATTAGACTCTAAATTTTTACTGAACACATTTGTAGAAGACCATTTATTGAAAATAATTACACATCATTAATTATTTAAGGTTTACATAAATATTTTAAAATATCCTCTTTTCAAAATATATCAATAAAATACATCTTATATTCATTCGAACATTTGAAAACTCCCAAAATTCACCATAATAAGAAAACCCAATATTATTTATAACAAAGGATTATGGTCTCCTTACATAGCCCCTTATAACCCCAGCATAGGACCTAAGTGTAAGGTGTGCTAAGGTGAGAGAATTTGAGGGCGGCTCGACCAACATCACACGAGTAGTAATTTCTATCAGTTTGAACTTCTCGCCAAGGTGATTCCATTGTAGCATCACACGATGAATTTCGGCTTGGGTTTGGTCTAGAGAAAATCCCAGTGGTGCTACCTCCTTCCCATGTTCTGTTAGATGGGATTCTATTGGTCCATGACTATGGATGAGCCCATCGAATCTTCATTCTATATTAATTAACCAAGATCAATTGTATTTAGAGACAATATTCACAACATTCAGTTTCCAACGGTCATACTGACTAATGGTCATATAATAGTCAAAACCCAATAGTATCATTTTAATTATAATCATCTTATCAAATGAATCAGTTTTGTTGAGTATGAAAATTAAAATAACACACAAAATCCGGAAACAAGATTTATTCAAAATTTAGTGTCGTTACATTCTTCCCCCCATAAGAAATTGCTTCCTCCCAATTTTTAAAACTGGGCTTAAAAATATCAGTGAAGGTCCTGCATCGGAAAAAGAGTAAGTAAAACTATTACTTTAAAAGAAAGAAAATGAGGTACAAAGGCCACCTAAGTTAACCCATACTAGGATTCCATGTAGAAAAACATGGACACAGAAGGGAAACCAAAGGGTCATGTTCTGAGGGAGAGTGAAATAAATCATGATTAGGAGAAATTTAACAACAATAAAATCACAAACTTATGATGGGTTAAACGGTATTTGATTTCCTAGTAGGAAACGTGAATAGAAAACTTTTTTGTTTTACGTTCCTTTTCATAGTTCTGAGGAATTCATTTACTACATATAATAAAAACACATGGAAATATATTTAACTTTATGTAGAGTTTCACCCCTTAATAAGTTTCTACCAAAACTAATATTTTCTCCAAACAATGAGCATTAAAAAAACACTTGGTCTCATCAAAAGCACACAAATCATCTTCTAGAGAATCACAAAATCCACCAAATATTAACTATATATTTCTTTTACCTTTAAACATTATCCAAAAAATAGAAAGGGTAAGATAAAACAACTCATCCAAAATAAAGAACCACATAGTAAGGGAAACTACTTTTAAATCGTCCAAATTCAACAGTACTACCCAAAGTTTATCATAGACCATTCCATAAATAACTGTCCTTAAAATTCCTCAAAATAAACCAAACTAAGATTGAATACCAAATAATGATTTGACGATATAGTCTTCTAAAATAAACATCATCGTTTATCTCCATACAAAATAAACCACTCCTAACATCTTACAAAAAAAGTAGATAACATAAACATATTTTCCCCAAGATAGGTTAATCATTTCCATATGTAACATATATTATCATATGTTCACCTTAAATTCGTCGATTCTTCAAAATATAATTAAACCTTTATTCCTCAAAGAAAATACTGTAGTAATATATTTACCTCGATCATATAGGGTTCCCAAAATAGTGAACGTCTTCCAAAATAATAATCATCTTTTAATCACCTAATCATCTTTTTTTTAGGAAGAACAGCTTCACAACATCAACAAGGGGTACATAACAATATATGTTTTCCATAATGATATAAAACCATCTTAGGTAGTGACTCGATGTTCTTAGAAAACATTAAAGATATTATCATAGGGCATGAACTAAAAAGAACAACCTGACATGGACAATGATTGTGAAGAATTCACATGTACTTTAGTCATTAAGATCCATCTCATTATAGGATCTGCATTTTTCCATTTTTCTGGAAGATTGTTGATGCTCATAATGCTTCTCATCCCTTCCAAGAGATCATTTCCTTGGATAATGTCTAACTTCTCCACATTTACGACATTGAAAATTATAAGGTATATTAGATCGAACCTTATATCTATTCATCACATTATCCATTTTTTAATGCAATTAGCTACTTTATTCCCAATCACCCAACACTTAAAACATCTCACGGTTCCTTTGTGACATTCCCCTTGGTGCCTCTTTCCACAATTTTTGCCCAAAAGAAATTGGGTCTTCATTCCCTTTTCAACATTATCATATGAACATCCTTGAGACTTCGCCCTCTTATTCCTTATTGAATTTGGGCATTCAACTAGGTACCACTTATTAATTGTGATTTTTGATAGCTGGTTTGGCATAATCACAATATGTTCAACTTGATATCTCATAATCTATATCACATTAATAGGGTAATCGTCACATTTACTATCACATTGGTTGTTGGGACATGTTCTTCCATTTCCCACCATTAACTAATAAGAAAAGTATAATTAGGGGCCATAAATACATAGCCAATAATCATGAAAAGGAAACATAAAGCCTAGAATGATAAACATGTAGAAGAAAGGTAAACCCTAACATGTGATCCCCTAAGTTCCAATCTAGGTTATCCCTGATCATATATTCTTATGTGAATCTTTATTTTATTTTATCTTTGTTCCTTTAATAATGGTTCATACTAAGCTTTTGAATTTACCAAAGCATATCCCCCGGGAGTGTCATAACCAAGAGTGTAGCAAGTCCCATTGCCGTGTACCAGTTCCCATTCGAGTCTAGCTCAAAGCAGTGTTTTCTGGTTTTACCCTTATATACATCTGTGCCAAAGCCACTTCAACCTGCTTGTATCCAGGAAGGGATGTTTTTTCTTGATAAAACACTTACTCAATACTCAACAAAATATTAGGAAGATTTCCTATATTTAAACTTTTCTATAGGGTTATTATTAATGTTTTTATATCCTAATTTCCAAAATTAACTAAACCATATTGTGATACCAACTATGAAATCCCACCTTTTATCACATAAAATTTCATAACATTATACAAAACCGAGGATCATTAAGGTTTACTGTCTTGGAAACCAGGAACTCAAAACATGAAAACATAAAACATTCATCTCAAACACTTGAAAGGCTTATCCTTATGTTTATCCTAGGTTCATTACTGCATCTCATAACATGGGGACAAACATTAAAAGAAAGGGTGAGCAGAAGGCCCAGTAAGGAAAACAAGGGAAACATTTAACATGTGAACTACAAATACATCAATAAAGTCATGAAAAAGAACTTTTTAAGGCATGAGAAAGAAATCATGAGGACTATCATAATAAAAATAACATATTTTATAACTTGAATATGTGGATACAACATTTAACTTAGGAAATCATTTATATTTCACGATGTTCCATCCCCAAGGTGTCATTAAAAATTACAAAGGTTATTCACCAAGATATCGTTAAAAATGGTCATATCTAGAGATTAAGTCTTTACCCAATGAATTGGGGCGCTATCAGGGAACACCAGTAAATTTTAATTTTCTATAATATAATACACATATATAATCATCAAACATTTCATAAATAACCAATATATCATAAAAGAAAAGGGTTTCATTTCATAATCATATTATTTTAAAAACTACATTAAAGACATAATCTTCATGTCACTTTTAACCCACGGAAAAGGAAAGCGTGTCACATGTATGTAAATCCCAGAATTTAAAATAGAACATTTTGGTATATATGTGAATACCACTTTAGAAGAAATATATTTGAGTAATCACTTAATAAAATAAAATAATTTGGGTTAAAGAGAGAGACATTTTGAGATGGAAATTCGGCACCATAACGACAATGTTGCAGGGTTTTAGAAAACATTGAAAAGAGAGGGGACAAGGGTATCCCACTCATAAATGACCATAAAAAATATGGGACATAATATAAAGGATTTAATATCATGGTAATGAAATTTTATAGATATACCATATGAAATTATGAACATGAAAGGAAGACAAAAATATGATTTCTCTTCTTAAAATTCGGCAGCCTAACGGCATCACTTAAAGTTCAAAAAAATGAATTGACGAGATCAAATAGGGTCTCTCATCATATGAACATAAATGATCATTATTATAGATATATATATCATACCGAAAAATAATAAAATGAATCTTGAAATACTTGACAAGAAAATAGAACTTGAAAATGAGAAGGGTGGAAGAATCCCATAAAAATTTGGCAGCCTAACATCGTCTCTTAAACATAATAAAATGAATTGACGAGATCAAATAGGGTATCTCATCATATGAACATAAAATATTTGTATGATAGATATAGAGATAATACCCCAACATAATAAAAAGGAACTTGAAATACTTGAAAAGAAAGTAGTATTTGAAAATGAGAAAGCTGAAAGAATCTGTTACAAAACTTTCGACTACCTAAGGACGCCATTTAAACATTCATAAAACGAAATGATGAGAGTAAGAGGGGATATATCATCATATGAAAATTAAAATGGAAGTAAGAGGAATATAAAATAACATCCTCCAACATAATAACATTGAGCATAAAAGAAATGACTTAAAAGAGAGTATTTGAAAATAAAGAGAGAGGTTGGATCCCTTATCTTAAAACGTAACTCTTAAAATTTGAAGGATGAGATGTTGAGGGCATGGGAGAACATTGGGAGGAATATTTGGGAGGTAATGAGACCAAATATTTATTGGGTGAGAGTTGGGAGTGAAAACTAAAGGAGGAAAGGGTGGGTATTTATAGGTAAAATGAGGTGACATTTTAATAATTTCAAGGGACACATCACAAGTGGTTTTCTAAAAACCATGGGCTCCCACATGGTATTTCCCATGGTGTTAGGCCACATGGGGACCCCCATACAATACTTCATCACCTTTGGTTGGAAAACCCTTAAAATATCTCATGACATCATCATGACACATTTATGATGTCATTAAACATATCAAAACCCTAAAACTTTATTTTTACTATTCACTGAAAATTCAAATTTTTCAGAAAACTCCCAAAAATTTATCTTAACATAATATCAATGCTCTGAATTCAAAAATAAATTACATTTTATAAAAAGAATTTTCTAAATAATTTTTATTTAATTTTTAAATATAAACACTATTCACTGAAAATTTATTTTTCTCAGAAAAATCTCCAAAGATTACCTTAAAATAATATCGATGCTCTAAGATCAAAAGTAAAGTCCAATTTATAAAAATAATTTTCTATATATTTTTAATTTATTTTTTAATTAAAAAACACTATTCACCTGAAAAAACTAATACTTGACTACTAATTAATGAAACAAATATTTAACCATTTTATTGAATCACACTACTTAATCAAGGTGCCTAAATTATATTAAAACATTCTTTAAGTGAGATTACTAATCCATTTGGTCACATTACTAATCCTAAGCATAAAATCACTATTCATAATTTACTATTCATCAAAAATTATGTTGATCTTGTTAGACTATAAATTTATTACTAAACACATTTTCAGAACAACATTTTTTGAAAATCATTACACATCATTAATTATTTAAGGTTTACATAAATATTTTAAAATATCATTTTTTCAAAATACATCAATAAAATACATCCTCTATTTGTTCGGACATTTGAAAACTCACAAACTTCACCATAAGAAGAAAACACAATTTTATTTATAACAAAGGATTATGGTCCTCTCACATAACCCCTTATAACCCAATCATAGGACTTAAGTGTATGGTGTGCTATGGTGAGAAAATATGAGGGCGACTCGGCCAACATCGCACGAGTAGTAATTTCTATTAGTTTGAACTTCTCGCAAAGGCGATTCCATTCTAGCTTCACCCAATGAAATTTGGTTTGGATTGTTTCAGAGAAAATCCCAGTGGTGCTACCTCCTTCTATAGTTATGTTAGATGGGCTTCGATTGTTCCACGACTACTGGATGAGGCCATCAAATCATCTTTCTATACTAATTAACCAATATCACTTGTATTTAGAGACAATAGTTGCAGCATTCAGTTTCCAACGGTCATACTAACTAACGGTCATATAATAGTCAAAACCCAACAATATCATTTTATTTATACTCATGTTATCTAATGAATCAATTTTGTTTACTATGAAAAAGAAAATAACACAAAAATTTCGGACACAAGATTTATTCATAATTTCAGGTCGTTACATTATTTTTTATATCAATATCTATATATTAAACTTCTTTAATATTTACATAGACAGGTGGTTTAATTATCACTTGAAAACGATACTATTTTCCCCATACTTCAACATTTCAAGGCCAATCATTTAAAAATACCTAAATATGGGATCATTTGTGATTCTTATTATAGATAATATAAGACGATCCTTTTATCCCAATCATCAACCACCTTTTTCTCCTTCCTAAGGTTGTAACGTATTGAGTAGTGATAATCATTAATAATCACCAACCACATTTTCTTGAAAATAGTCAACTATTTATAGGGTATTATATACTTTAACATTTTAATATCATTATAATTTCAATATCATTCTATATAATGAAAATGATTCCATATGTTTAATAAAAATATTACACCTACGAATTCTAGATCATGGGTTGGGTAATTCTACTATTAAAAATTTTATTAATAAGAGAAAAAAGCTCCCTATATGGAATTCTATATAATAGCATATTCCATACCCTTCATTCTGCAACCAAAATATTTCATAAACCCTTATCCAATATTTATTAGTGTGAGAACATGTGCACTATACAATCTTCTTTTCTGATCCAAGCACTTTTTTTATATTCATTAGACCATTGGAACTGAACCCCTTTTTGCGTTAATAATGTGAGTGGATTAGATAGATGTGATAAATTATTTTTAAATCATTGATAATGTATTTCAAATCTTAGAAAACTACAGATTTTAGTCGCATTTGTAGGACCAGGATACCATTAATTAACATCTATATTTTATGGATACACTGATACACCATATCTTATTATTTTATGATCCAAAAAATGAAACTCCCCAAATAAAAATTACTAACATGGTAAATTTTTCATATAAATAATCTTTATAACGGTCTTAGAAAATATCCTCACGTGATCTTCTTGCTCTCCCATTGTGTTGGAATAATTAAGAATAATTTCTACATAGACTACCAAAAACTAATCAGTGTAATATCTAAAGACTATATTCTTAAAATCCTGGAAGATAGTTTGTGAATTTTCATGACACAAAAGAATCACAATAAATTCATAGTTTCTATACATCATACGAATGAGTTTATTGGGTATGTATTCACTTTTGACCCACAATTTATGGTATTGAGATCAAATATCAATCATGGTAAAGTATTTTTATCCTCATAAATGATTAAAAAATAATTAATATAAGGTAGAAGATATTAATCTCGGATTGTGATCTTTTTATGTTATAGATATTTAGTACAAAGACTTATTAATAAATTGTTCTTCTAATAAAAAATAGTTTCACCCTATTGTGATGGACTTGGTCAAATGATTCCTATATCAATATTTTCAAATAGTTTTATATTAAATTACTATAACTCAGAAAGGGTAGTTCTATATTGAATCATTGAAATAGGTGTGCTTCAAGGTATAGAATATATTGAAATAATGAAATTTTTAGTGGAATATTAGGTAATTATTCCATAAATACATTAATAACAACATGTACAATAGCCATATCATTGAGGTTGATTTCTTCCCCAACCATATGAGACAAATAAACCCATTGAATAAGAATATATACTCATACAATGGATTTAATTTCTAATCAATGTTCATATATATCTTCACAGGTATAGATGAACATCGTTTGGTTCATAATATAAAATTTGACTTCCCTCCCTCAGTAATTGATATGGGATCTATATAAATAAAAACATTACATTCCAAAATACATCAAATTAAACTAGTGGACGAATAATGATATTTTTAGGAAGAAACCTCCCACAAACATCAATTGGAGAACAAAATATACATTGGATGAAATCAACATATGATTAAGAGTTTTTAATGATGAGTCAATATATAATTGTCGAGTTGGAAATATGATACCCCGATAAAATTATTTAGATATAAAAGAGTGGCTAGATCCAAAAATAAAGAAGACAATTGTGGTTCCATTTTTTATAGTAAGTGTCTCTTTCACCACTTTTCTAATGTAACCCAAATCTATAACAGATATAAAATAATATTTTATTTTTTCTCAGTGATTAAATGGTTTCTAATGATAATAATTATATTTAAGACTCTTATTCAAGAACTTGTTAATAAAATGACCATAGTCAATTAATTTGAAACTGGGGAGTGTGGGTGGTGAATTTTATTGAGATTTCATTCCATTCACAGAACTATGTATCTTCTTCCCATCAATATGGAATTCAATTACTTGATAAACATCATTTACACATATAAAAAAAATTAGTCCCCTTATGACAATAAACACTATTTATTCATTACAGACATTGGGAATAAATGTAGATTATAATTTTCCCACCATGATTTCTATTATTTGACATCACATTAAATTACATCATTAATTTATTATAAAAATCTTGAGACTGATGGAAACCCCTAATATCCATTTCTACCTTGAGATGACATCAAAAAATTCGTCATGGGTACTAAAATAACATATTGATAACAAGAACCATAGAGTTGATTTTAAGACAGAAAATAATCAATAAATCATCCTTTTAGGTTAGATTATAATTCCATAATTATACATCAAATGTTAAATAAATTTTTATTCATGGTTACTAATGGATTCATAATCCTTTTACATTAAATAATTTAATTCCATTTTCATTTTTATACAATAAATATTTGGAATTTACTTTCTAAAAATAAACTTCTAAACTCATACCACATCATAATGTCACATTCGTCTTGGTTTCATGTGTTCTTGATTATATTCTACCATTGATCCACTTCACTTTCAAAATGAAAAAGAAAATAAAATAACATTTTAGTTCCCCAAGAACTTGAGAAGGAAAATATATTTTCAATGGTACCAATCAATTTCTTATAAATTATTATTTTATGGAACCCCCTAAATGAATGTGGATGGTTCCTTATGAAGGATTGAGTTAGACACCCCCTTATTTCTCGTTTTTATGCCCATAATGATTCTTGGGTTCATAAAGTTTTGTATGTATAACAATAAAAAATTTCATTCAAAATCACATAAATGAATTTTATAAAGATTACAATAATTTCCATGTTTATCACACTCAATGATGACATGGTTCTATATAGATCCATCCATTGACAACAACAAAAAGTAAAATATGTGAAAAAATAATAATATCTAAAAACCATATAATCATGAAAATAAATTACTGGACTTATAATTCATGAATAGTTTTTTTCATTCAATGAAACCTTAGTTTTAACCAAGGTAATATGTTTCCATAATCATTTAAAAGCATTCAAAATGTTCTATAATAATAATCATAATTAACCCAACCATGTCCCCTTGGTGTTACACTAAATATTTGTATTCATAGGCCCACTCATTGTGCACTAGTGATGATCTAGTTAATTCCCAATACACCCCATTTAGAGTTGTCATACCTAGGTTCATTTCTCCCAAAACCACATCCCCTTTCCAATATATTTATGTAGATTCATTTTATAGAAATTCATACACATTTATTTACAATTAATCTGGATACTCTCATATACATACGATTATGATATGTGTTCTCAATAAAAGTTTCTCATCACAGTTTCCAAAAATAACTAATCCGTGATTTGATACTAATTAGGGTGACTAAAACATTAAAAACATAAATAAAATATCTTATTAGATGAATATCTATTACATATAATTACAATCTATTATATAATATAAATAATGTAATTTCATAAGAATCATATATTCATAAAAAAATGGTATATAAAAGATCGGCCTCATCACACACAATGTTATGCATAAACAGAATCCTTTTTACACATATGTTTCAGAACAATTGTCTTCATTCCATGGGTAAATGAATACATAATAAAGGGTGATATGTTATTCTATGAAAGGGTATAAAAGGCATATATCTATTAATTTAATTCTTTTAGAATGACATAATAAAAATGTGTTATAACATGACCTTTACATTGGAAAATCAAACTCAACATTTATTAGATAATAATCATTTCTCCGGGAATAAAACCTAGAAATCATAATATATTAATCATAATGGAATATAATTACATGAGACATGGGAGAATAAAATTGATATAAGATCATGTCATAAAATAGTCACATAAAGTGTCGTGTAATCAATATCAAATAAACCATATATCAATGATACAAACTAATAAAATCTTTACATTCTAGGATTGAGATAACAACCATTGTATCATCATTTCGATTAGGATATCATTTGTTGATCCCTTATTGGGATTTTTATAATAACCATTTTAGAAAATAATATCATAAAACATAAATATTTAACCAATCTATTATAGTTCTATAATGAAACCACCCATTACATAATCCCAATAAATTTTAATGTGGGTCGTGATATTATAAATGCATTTAATATTACATCATAACATAACACGTGGAAGGAAAGACATCAATTTTTCAAACTGATTATTACATATCATGCAATGAAATAATAATTATAATATCAAAAGATCAAATTGATAGTGAATAATATGTAACATCAATAGATGTTATCATAAATGGTAAATTCTTTTAAAACATCACTGGAACATTTCTTATGTGATATACCGTTTTCTTTTAAAATCATATATTTAAAATAAAATAAATTTATAAAATATTAAAAAAAATTCTTTAAAATAAACCCTAAAAATTTTTATGTTGATATTAAAATAATTGAGATGCTATTATGGTGGGAAAATTTATTTGTGTAGTATACATTAAAAAATATTTTGTTCACACATTAGGTAAAAAAACTATATTATTTTTCAAAATACAATAAGGGCAATTTTAATTTTTTAAAAAATTAAAAAATTACTAAAAAAAATTAATTTTTTTTATAATATTTGAAATTTTTTTGAAAATATTTCAAAATATTTTGATAAACAAGAAAAATATTCCTAAACATATTAAAAAAATGTCAGTTTTCCTTAAAAACATTATTTTAGAATTATGAGTCCATAGAGATAGTAAAATCAAAGGAATGAAATTTATTTATAGAATTATATAAAGGATATGAAAATAATTTTTTTTTGATATATTGATATTTTAATTTCAACCTCTTATTTTTTATTATAAACAATACTTTAATGAAATGATATTGTAATGTAAAACCCTTTCTTGAAGTATGAATCATAAGATCTATAACATCATTTACCGAAAAGTTAACAATATTATAATTATATAATATAAATATATTCATAGTTATAATATCATTCATGAATTACTTATAACATCTTATTACCATTTTATTAAATATTAATTATCAAAATCATTTTTCGGGTTGATAATTGTGAGATTTTTCATATATGTTTTCATTCAGGTGTTTCAGTCCTTTCATATTGATCATGTTTCAATTATATGAATAATTTTAAACACATTATGAATATCATATATATTCATTATATAATTATTTACAACCACAAATATGTTGAAGATATATAAAGATGGATTACATAGTTTATAGAGACGGCGGTCTATAAATACACATGAAAGTTATTTTCATTTCAAAATAAAAAAATAGAAGATATATAAATAATATTCAATCCGTAAAAAATAATTTTTCTATTATAAATAAAATTTATATTTATCAAATATTTCATTATATCCATATAGGAAAGTATGTGAAGGAAAATGAATAAAATCCATATGTGGAGGAAGTAATCCACATATGGGCACTAGCAATAAATCTATTTTACATTTTATGGGAATGACGTGTAAAATTGTTCTTAAATCATCATAATGACATCTTATTATTTTAATGATAATTTAATCCTCTTTTTATGATGGATATTAAAGATTTATAGGAATAAGAAGAATAAATAAATTGATATCAGTTGGGTAGGAACTTTTCTTCTTCTTTAGGAGACACCCTCTACTTACTATACAATGCTGAAAAAGTCACTCCTAGAAGAATACCAGGGGATCTAGGATAATAATATTGAATCTATTATTTTTAGGTAGATAATGGATGATTTATAAGTCTCAATTTATTTTAATAAGGTAGGATATGAGGTTCCCTTTAATTAGTGTGGGAGAGGACACACATAGAATAACATAATAAATTAAATTAATATAAATTTATTTTCTTGCGAAGGAATCACTAAATTGAAAAGATATTTAAGTTGAGATAATATTATATCTAAATATATTCAGAAATTAAAAATTTTACAAGTTTTTCTATCTTTGATACTCTTATCTCTTAATATAATACCCATGGTAAAGTTGTCTTTATCAGAACTGTTGTTATGAATGTTTAATATTTTTACTATTCATTTTGATAAATAACGAAAGAAACATCATTGAAAATTTTTAATATACCTGTTAAAAATATAGTTTTTTACCCAATAGAGTATCATTATGTGAGAAATTTTAATTTTAATATAAATGTAGATAACACAATGAAAACATATATTTAGAAAAAATGCCTTTTAAAAAAAGAACATGATTACTCAATCTTATTCCTACTAAAATATTGTTATTTGATTATTAAAATATTGGATATAATATATAGCCTAGAATTTGATTAAAACAATAAATTATACTTGATTAATTTAATTTGTTATGAGAAAATACACTATATATATAAAAATAAATTTTATAAAAAATAACTCTTTTTACCTATAAATGCTTTTATTTTCAATAATCAACCTTATATTACTATATTGTTGATGATTATTATTATAGTAATATTAACTATCAATATATTTGAATTAATTAAATTTTCAATAACTAAAAACAAATTTTTTACAGAAAAATTCATTCAATATATAAAAATACATTTCTTCTAAAATAGGTTTTTTAATCTTTAAATAATATTATCAAATTTTTGGGTTTATGAATAATGTTTTATCATTATAAACCATTATACAAAATTAATACATTGTATAATAATATTAGTACTCCATTATCTAATGACTACTTATAAGGGAATACAATATCATGGTTAGTTATACACTTGGTTGCATTTTAAGAAAGCTATCAAATACCACCAGATTATTTCAATGGAAATACATATGAAATAGTTGTAATTATAAAAAATAGACTTTATAATAATTCATGAAAGAAAAAAATATATTCAAATGATAATAACCATAAGATTCAAGAAATACAAGAAATTCTAGTATGAATAAAATGAATAAAAATACAAGACCAATAAATCTCTAAGTGACCCACCACTAACTCCAAAACATCTTACTATGAAGGAAATGAAGAAAATAATAGTGTGAAATAAGATGACCTTCTATTTACCTAGTTCCTACAAAACAATTTCCAATATCACCTAATCAAATCATTAGAATTTTAGAACATATCCCATTAGTAAACAACCACATAGACAATTCATGTTCTAAAAATAAAAAAAACATCAGTTATATCCACTAATAAAAACAATCCATAATTAATACTCATAAATACAAATCATTTATTAAATCATTTTTTTCATAAAACTCTTCCATTACAAAAATAAATGAAAAATAAAATAAAAATTCAAAAAAATGGAAATCATATACATACACAATATGTTAAAAAAATAAACACATTATACACAGAATATTCCATCTTGAAAACCCATGGGATATAACCTTATGTAAAACAATGTCAGAAAAAAATCCTTGAATAAATATAATAAATTTTACAATAATGATATGTAATTAATATAATTCACCAATTATATAGAAACACCTACCTTAAACTAGAGGATGAAAAGTGTTCATTCGAAAAGGGAGACTAGGGAAGAGTAGATCAGGTCCTCACAATACTAGATCCATAAAAAACAATAACAATAATTCATAAAACCCAATATATTTGAAATCATATTCCAATCGAGATAAAACAAGTTGAATGAGGAAGATGTATTTCATAGGTTTATAATTAATAGTGTAATTGAGATACAAATGTAGCATACCTCATGTTGATCCATTAATAATGGATTAATTCTGCCTATAATCGTAGGGGAGAGACATCCAAATCAATATGGAAGTGTTAGGAAAAGATAAAATTATATTAGAGGTTATTATACATAAAATAATCCAAGGTGAGATTGGTAAATTCGAACTTTTAAAGAGTTTAAAGTATGGTCTCACAGTATCAGGGAGGTATTTTCATGGTTAGACTAACTAATTTTCATAATTAGGATCCCTTTCTATTCATTCAATATGAAGGTGCATGGTTTGAACTAGAGGGTAACATTTTCTGAGAAAAAAATGTTCTCAAACTATGTAAAACATTGGAATCTCACAGATTAATGACACACAATTATCATAGAGTTAGGATAATTTTGTGACATAACCCTTCAGTTTTCCAAATTCTCTCAAAATCCCTTATTTTCAACCCCTAACCCCACAAATATTTTGGGAACCCAAAATAAAATAACCGAGGAGAAATAATAGAGTACCTCTAACCTATTGGTAATTATAAATATACCCTTCATAAAGGCTTTCTATTCCTATTAATATATCAATACATTAGACTCACTAAAAATAGAAGGCTACTCCTGCTTCATTAACAATTCCAACTCTTATTTCTCATTGTTATAAATTAAAAAATACCATAATACCCCTAAACTTTAGATTAATTTTACCATTTTGAAAATTATCTTGGAAATCCATAATCTTACCTTGTACCTCAAAAACTGTGTTATAAAGATTAAGATCATTATCCTCATATTCAATCACATGGTATGGATTTTGTTGATACCTCCTTTACTAGAAAATATGAAACATGTCATGTATTGAAGTAGAAAAAGGTGGTATTCCCAAATGATACGTCACCTTTATATGGTGCTCCATTATCTCAATGGGACCAAATTACATCGGTGAAAACAAACATAGATTACCCAACCCATGATGTCCCATGTGATGTGAATCTTCAAGACAAACCCTACTACTATTCTCAAAATATAGTGGCTGATGATGGCCATCCACATAAGATTTTCGATAGTTATTTTCTATGAAAAACATCTTCCAGATCAACTTATCCTTTTTCAATATATACTTAACGAGACTCACTAAAATAAAAATTTATCTCCTAACTCCCCCCAGTAGAAGGAAGATCCATATGACTGCCCATAAAATAAATCAAACGTATACATTTTTATTAAATTTTAATAAATATATATATAGAAAAAAATTTCAAGAGAAAAATTGTATTCCCAAGATAATTGAAAATAAGAAACACATGCAAGAAGTAAATAATTAAAAACCTAGTTCAGTTTCTATAATATCCATCCATCCAAGGATGATAATTCGTGATCAATTTCAATTGGGAAACCATCGCCTCCTGAAAACATTTCCAAAACACGATGTGGAACTCATGTCCTAATAGGAAACAACCACAGAGGGAACTCCTTAAAGTCATAAAATATCTCAGAATTTCAAGGCCCTGAGCTACATCATTATATCATCTCCAATATTGGTAGGAAATTTTACAATTTCCTAACTCAATCAATGATAATCCAAATTACATATTTAGGACTTCGTGTCCATGGAAAAACAATAATGATTTACATGGGAATATTATCCAACTTCTATTCTGAAATGGGCATAGGATTCCACAAACAATATATACCTATATCAAGAACCTAATTCTATTGCATGTGTGACACCATGACATAAATATTTAATTTATTAACTCATTCCATTCTACCAATTCTAATGCCTCATGTCATGATACATCTTGTAGTCCCCAAGGAATAATGGCCAACTAGGGAGGTGTCTAATTTTTAACAACTCCTACCTCAGAGAAATTTAAACAACAAACCTTCAATAGAATCAAAAAGCTACAATGTGAGACTGATACAAAACCCACAAGGTCTCCCCAACTTATAAATTTTTTCCTAAACATTAGCACTCAGTGTCTATGAACTAAAAATTTGAAATAAAAAATTAAAAGATTATTCCTCGTCCATCAAACACAAGAACACCTCTAAAAAAATCTTTTTAACTCTCAATATGACTAAAGAAACTAAATTTATAATAGAACACACCATATCCAATTACTTCATTAATTGTTTCTATAATTTTGTAACCAACACACAGAAAAACATTGTCCATTTCCCAATGTGTTTCTCTAATATCAAAACAAAATTACAGATACTCTACTCAACTTATTTTTCAAAATTTAATATATCTTTTTTTATAAATATATTTCAGGCTCATTCGATATAATATACTATTAAAAATCCCCAAAATGACTGTGACACAACATTTTGAGTCCATGAATTACTTTCTCCATGTCATGATTGTAGTTTAGTTAGTTGTTAACTTTATGGCATAACTAGTGGGAGCCATATGCCACCACATATTTCCCATACATCAAAACACATTTCATAAATAGTACAAGAAGAATCATTGAAAAAAATAACCTAAAACTAGTTTTGGAATAATCAAATTATGTTATGGTGTAAACGTCACATTCACCATCAAATAAAATATGTGAAATTTTTCATTCCATTCAAACGTTACACCATTATAGTTTAAAGTTTTCCTTGATGATACGATCTTGGAGAAACGATGAAAAAAATATCTATTATAACTACCTTCTCATAGGAATCACTAAATCATAATGACATTGGGGGGGGGGGGTTCCCAGGATAAAAAATCTTATTTATTTTCAGGATCCATGGAGAAACTTATCTCAGATATCACATTCCCTAGAAATCTCACCTTCTATATCAAAAATTAACTTTTATAAAGCCTATATATAGACAATGATCCTTTATGAGTTTAAGAATGATATCCATGTGGTCCATATTCTCCTCCTATGTATTAGAGTACACAAAAATACCATCCATGAACACAAAAAAGATAGAGAAAAAGTACCAATGAAATATTCAGTTCCTCAAAGCCATAAATACCATTGGAGAATTAGTGATACCTAATAGAATAACTAGAAAAATGAAATATCCACACCGACTAATAAATTATGTAGTTGGTAAATCCTATTTTAAGATTCCCAACTTGTGGATCCCTGAATGATGGTTAATATTTTAAAACCAACATAACCCTCTAATGTTGAAAAAGAGATCATAAATCCTAGGTAAATGTTATTTTTTATTAATGGTCACTCAATTAAAAATTTAATAATGAACACAATGTCTTAAAAAAATCATTCAAGGAAATTAGGATATGAGATACACACGATGACTTTATATAATTAATAAATCATCTAGCCTTTATATCCCCAACTCAAATTTATGTTCCATTGACTCATCTGGTTCCATTTGATAAGATTGAATTGAAATCACCATTATACCAAGGATAAGGTCAATATTAAATTTGACATCTCTCTACGGGTGTAACCATTAAAAAAAATATGGAATGACCACACAATATGCACATAAACTCATTAGAAGAGGAAAACCCAAACAAGTTTTAATGAAATTTAGAACATCAATGACAAATATAATGATATTACCTTATCATAAGGAACAACATGCCCTACCCTTACTAATATAGTATGCCACTCACTCTAAAAAAACACAAGTGAACTAATCTATAGATAATAACTGAACCCATATTAGATAATAGTCTCTCTGGTATATAATTATTATTGTTCAGAGTATATTACTTAAGAGAGGGTGAATTATTTATGTATAATATATATATATATATATATTTTAAAAAAGTTTGCTTTAAAGTAATTCCTCAATAAAAATAATGCATCTTAGTTAATCAAGTGAATAATGTTATAAAAGTTTGACTGTTCGAGTAACTTCGTAAAATATTTATTAATTAATATAAATATCAATGTGAGTTATTGATACAACATTTGAAGATATTATAGTGAGGAAAAATAGTTATAACTTCTATCTAAGACTATTTATCAATGTATAATCTAGTATTTTATAAAATATCTAGTAAAGAGGATAAAAATGAAATTAAAGGACACAATAGATAAAACAAGTGGTTAAGTATCAAGAAGAGACCTAATCCAATCTACTTGGTGATCACATTCAACCAATAAGTTTATATTAATAAACATTGTCCACAAAATTTTTTGGGGTAAACATTAGTACAAAGGACAATCCATGTCACACGACCCCTTCTATTGTTCGGCGTGGGTATCAACTACCAGGTCACACAAGAACCTCTTCCACACATATCCATGGGATTAACAGATATAAGAAGTGATTAGAGGAAGGATATCTCATATCCTTTAGTTTTATAAAAGATACAATGTGTGTTAGTTTATATAAAAACACACACTCCTAGAAAGCTATAAATAGTACACAACAAATACTGGATGATGAGACATGGTTAGAAGTGCTATGAGTTTTATTTTATGAATTTATCGGCTTCTAGGATAATTAATATTAATGTATAATAAAGTATTCTTGTGAAAAATAGTGTATGAAAAGTCTTGTGCTTTGGTTTTCAGTTATATCTATCTCATGTTCTTCTTGGAGTTGGTACTGCGAAGATTATTTTGATTCTATTATAAGGTGGTCCATCATTTTTCAATTAAGTGTTCTTCAGGTGTTCTCCAGATTTATCGTGTTGCATGAATTATTTTTCATTTTTCAAAAAAAATTTCTTCTATTTCTATGTATGTGGTTTTTTATCCCGACTTATCATCCTTTTCAATTGTGGGTGAACATGTTGGAACTGATATGATTCATTTATTTTGCACCTCGTACCCCATAATGTCAGGTGGAATGTATAGAAAGATACATTAATTTTGTCAGTGCTTTTAAAAGTCACAAATATGATTGTATGAAATTAAATTGAAAATAATAAAACAGATTAAATAACAGTGTCCCATTTTGTCTTGAAATAGTATCACATGGAAACGGTGTCACCAAAAAATGGTGTCTTCTTCTTTTCCATTGAGTGGTGAGAAATTCTTGACTATACAATTTTACTGAGATCATAACATGTGGCATAGATATACTGTTAGTGTCATGGATCAATCTTCTTTTATATGATTTTAACGGTGTCTTGGTGATGGTAGCAAGGATCCAGTGTCACAGAATTCATGAGATGTGAAACTAATTATGGTGTCTGATCACGGTGTCTAGGACACAGTGTATGGGTCACACTTTCTATTCACAATTTCTATTCATGGTATCTAGGTTATAGTGTCTGGTTCACTATGTTAGGTCATGGTGTCAGGTCATGGTGTCTAGTCCTTGAGTCTGGTCATTTTCCAGAAAACAAGAACCTATGGCAGACTAACAGTTTCTTAGGATTAGTCATATATTTGTAAATAGTCTTAAGTAGTAATATTCATAGAATAAATTAGACTTATGATTTCATAGAATAAGGAATTATATAATAAAATTAAATTAATTTGAATATAATTAAACATGATGTAAAGGAATCAGGATTTTTGAATGTGTATTTAAAGCAAAAAGAAACCAAACATGATTTATGATAGACTGAACATGATTAACAAGATTTTTAACCATTAAAAGATGATTAAAACACGAGGAGTCCAATAATATTCCCCTTTTGGTGATAGAAAATAATACGAGTAGTATTTCTGTTCTAAGTGTGCTTTCTCCCCTTTTTGGATTATGAAAAATATTATAGGAAAAGAAAGAAAATAAGGAAATCAACTAACAGAATAGACAAAACAGTGAACATTTCATTATTAATAAATATATTTTTCATTACATGTAATAGGTAAAAGAAAAAAACAAACATATCGTGATATAGTTTTCATTATTCCTCAGCACTAGTGGTCTCTTGTTTTCCCTTGGCAGTAGCATCTAAAGAGGCCATAATAGCATAAGTAGAGTTTGAAGAAGGGTGTGAGCCAACTGTCAGAGAAGAAAGATGATGTCCTTCAAAAACAGAAGGTTCCAAAGTGGGTTTGGTGGAAGACCAAGGCATGTTTTTTTCAAGGAAAACAAGTTTGATCTAGCTCAGAGCCTGAGATACAGACATTGAGGATGAAGTAAATGTAGTGGATGAGGAAGGTGGTAAACCAGGCTGCAAAGGGGCGGCTGCATGAGCAACAATTGCAGTTCTCTACTCAAGAAGATAATTCTTCAATAACTTAATGTAATTAGTAATGATCTCACAACCATACTGCACTGATTTCTCGAAATCAGATTTTTTCTCCATGAACATTTCATATAGAGGAGTGAAATATTTCATCTTTTGACTTGAGTTTTGATGTCTTGAGGGATAAGAGGAATTTTAAAATTCCTTACAAGATATTTTAAATGATTGGTCATATCATGCTAATAAAAAATAATATTAAATTATAAATCCACATTTTTAGTAATTTTTTCTTGAGCATAATTTAAAATCATTGAGTGGATCCTTACTAATTAAAGGGCTTGATCACTATTCATGGCATCCATAGATAATCTCTCCTTATCAAATCCCTTTAAAACAGACTGATGTTCCACCTTAACAACAGTTCTCAACAGATCACTATCAAAGGGTAGAGATGAATTTTCAGAAGCAGTAGAGGATTTAATATATGAAGTGAGGGAATTGAGTGGATTGAGAACATTTTATAGAGATCCATATTACTCATCAGTCAGTTTTTTTAGACTAACAACAAGCTCATGCATCTCATGGACTATCTAGAGGTTTCTCTTAGCTAGTTTTTCAAATATTTATGTCATGTTTGGTTGAATCAGAGAGGAAACATTTTGTGGAATAGGACCACTAATATCCTCAATAGAATGAGATACAAGAGATTATACTAATTTCTATACATATTTTCATATATTCAACGATAACTCAGAGATACCTCACCTCATTACTCAACTTCTTGTTTTCAATTCGATCCGTTTCTATTTTATGAATCCTTTTTTGTAGAATGTTCCACATGATTGTCTATAAAAGAATGGTAGATTCTCTGTCACTAATATTTTTCATAGGAGATGGTTGTGTGTTCATGATCATTTCAATTCCAGATAATAATCTATATACAAATGCTTTCAAATCATTGTGACTCAAAGAAGCAGAAGGCTCTTGAGAGGGTCATGGAATAAGAGTAAAGATAGACTTAGGTTCAATTGAAGAGATTGCTTTTAGAGATGAAACTGGTTTCAATTAAAAAATAGTAGATAGGTTCATTCATTTAACTGAGGAATACTAGGAATTATCCACATCAATGTACCTAGGGAACTTATACAAGGTATCCACAGTTAATTGATCGACACGATTAAGAAATCAAACCTTTCTAGACTTGGGTGATGCTCTCCCTCAACAGGTGTATCCCTCACAAGACTAAGATAATAAGTCCCATGATGTGTTTCTAAAATATCATCTCTAATATCTTGAAAAATTTCTTTTCTAGCCATAAAGAATGATTGTTCTATTCCTTTAATCAATATATAGTATAAGATCAAGATTAGTCTATTCCTATAATTGATCCTAAATAGAAGAATCTTCCTAAATAATAAGTATTTCTTCCAGATGATCCTTAGGTACACCATTTTCTCTTACACTAATAGAAGATTATTTTCTTGAATTAGGTTCTTCTTCTAAATTATAATTTTCTTCTGAAACAAATTCATCATTCTCAACTATGATTTGGGGAAGAGGTAGGCCACCGTCTTACTTATCCATGACAGTTCCTTCCATCGGTGCAACAACAACCTCTTCTTCTTCGTCAGAATAATAAACAACTTCATATTGTTCCAAACAAGGATAAAAATTGTTCTTAGGTCTTCAAGAATGATCAAACAGATTAAAAATTTCATATATCCTTTCATTATCCTCCACCCAAGACATTTTCCATGGATTCCAACTAATTTTCATCCTTTTGACTATAAAATTTGACATACAGAGCTCATGGGGTATGATTAATTCTTCTTTAGGTCTAACCATCCCTTTAGCATATAGCATTGCCGATATCAACCTCGAATAGAACAAAGAGGTAGGCTCTGAAGTTGTCTTAAACAATTTTCACATGTAGAGTATAACATACTTACAAATATTGATCTTGTATCCATTTTTCATAAGATGTATGAAGAATACATTTTGATACATAAGGATAGAAAAATATCATTTCCTTGTACTAGTCAAATTAGGGATAATCCTAAATAGAATCCTTAATTCGCTATCCAACTCTGCAGAAAATAGGCTTCTCTTCATCTAATTGCTAGAAAAGCATCCCAAGGAATCTTTTGAGACAAACATATCACTTAGAGGGGGTGGACCTCAATCATAGTCCTAAAAAATTCTTTCATGGGGTATCCCTAGGCCTGAAGACTATAAGGCCATGGAAAAAGTATATCTTTCCCAATTCATCCATCTTCATGCAACAAAACCATATTCTAGTATTGAATGAAAACTGTAAAATCTTATAAAACAGAGAAACATGTTTTGGATAAATCGGTCTGGACACTTTTTTGAAATAGTTATACAATCCTTTCTCTTTCATTAAATTCAAAACTGAGGACACGGATTTCCAAGAAACACTTAGGACATATTTCCTTTTCAGTTACTACTATTCAATCAAAAAGATTCAGGTTCAGTAGTTTTTTGGGCACTACCTTCGGTTCTCTTTTTGTATTCTTCTGTGATTTTCACTACCCTTGAGTTGATGAAGATGGGTGATTCATTCCTGGAATTCAACAAGGGTTTGATAGAGTGATATATATAAAGGGATGAAAAGGAAAAATGGTTTGAGAGATGGTTTTCGTTATTGAGTTAAGAGAGTTAGAGTAATGAAAAGAGTAAAAGATATTTCGTTTTTATAATTTAGAGATCTCAAGAATCAAAAATTAAAAAGACAGGGAAAAATTATTAACATAATAAACAAAGCAATACAGGTAATAAAATATAAATATAATGAAAAAGTGTCATTATGGTGAAACTAGAACAGATTGCCACGATGCCATCGTTATAGTGTCTCTCTAAACTGTGTGACTATATCATTTGAAAAAACAATTGCAAGACAGTATCCAAGAGATGGTAACTGTGAGACCATAATCATTAAACAATAACATCATGACATTAATCTGTAGAACTACAAGAGTGCGACATTAATTCTAAAATAGGGACATGTGAAACCGTTAATCATGAAACCTAAATATTTGGTATAGTTGTCTATGAATAAATAAATTTTTGAAAATAGTATATTTTCTACAAGATATTTATCCTCCATAATTTAGGTATTATGTAATCTATCCATTCAGAATATAATGGTTTTTTGATTATTTCTGCAAGTGGGTATTCAGTTGTAATGAATTCAAAAGTGATATAACATTTTTTTTATAATGGTATCTCAAAAAGTGGTGTCTTAAATAAATATGTTTTTTCTTGGAATGTGAAACATGATTTTTTGAAATCTTAATAGAACATTTTTTTTCACAATTTATAGGTACATGCTTGAATTGATATCCATAATCTATTAATGTGTGTTTCATCCATAAAATTTGTGCACAATAACTACCAGTAGCTATTTATTTATCTTAGACAATAGATAATGCAATAATGTTTTGTTTTTTACTACACCACGATACTAGAGACATTCTTAAAATCTGACATGTTTCAGAGGTGCTTTTCCTATCTAAAATACAACCAAAAAATCAGCATCAGAATTGATAAATAACTCAAATGGTTTGGCTTATAGGGTAGAACAGTCCTAGATTTGGTGTATGTTTGAGGTATTTGAAAATAATTTTAATAGAATTTTAATATCATTCATTAGGGGTTTCATGAAAATGAGCACACATACATACAATAAACAAAATACCAGGTCAGGTAGTATTTATGTAGATTATGCTTCCAATCATTCCTCATTAAGTGTTTTGATTAGTAGGTTTTCTATCTTCATCAAGATCCAATTTACAAGTAGTAGTCATTGGAGTCTCATGACATTTAGTGATATACAAGAAAAAATGATTCAAAAGATCTTAGTATATAATTTTTGATTTAAAATAATACAATATTTATTTTTAAAGATTTAAAACCCAAAAATGAATTTTAGTTCACCCATTAAACAAATTTCAAATTAATTTTGAATAATTTTATAAAACACAATTCAAAGTGAATTTTTTAATAATTGAAAAATAATGTCATCTAGCTAAATTAGAACTATTTAAGTATCATATTAAATTCATTTTATAAAAAGAGTAGGATCAGGTATACCTTTTTTAAAACCTTTTCAAATAAAAAAAGTACTTAATCTATCATACAAAGATCTTGGAGATTTCTCTAAACCATACAAATGTTTTTGTAATTTGAAAACATGATTATGAATGTGAGGATTTATAAAACCCATGTGTTAATCAACAAAAAAATCTTCATCTATATACCAATTTATGAATTTACTTTTGCATCCATTTGATATAGATTGAAATTCAGATGTGCAGCATAAGCAAGATGGATTCTCATGGATTAAACTCTAGAAAAAGGAGAAAATTTATCATCATAGTCAATTCCATATTCTTAACTATAGCCTTGTGAAACAAATATATCATTTTTTTCTTACTATATTACATGCTACATATACCTTTTTTCTAAACACCCACTTATTTCCTCTGGTAAATATGTTTTTGGGTCTGTCAACATGTTTCCAAACATTGTTCTACTGTAAATGATTATGTTTTTCTTGCATAGACATCACCCAAAATTCATCATTGGTAGCATCATTTATGTTTTTAGGTTCAAGTTGTGACAATAATACTTGATGTTCAAAATAATTTCAATGAAAATATCTAGTTTTCATTACAATATCAAAATCTCATACAATATCATCTAATGGATGGTTCATAAGGGTTCTAATAGCTCTAGAAAAAGAGGGTCTAGTAATTTCCGGTTCTTTAATAGGTTTGGCTTCATTATGAATTGAATATGTGGAATTTACCGAACATAATGGTTTTACTAAATCATTTACAAGATAGTTAGAGGGTTTATCATTGATGTCCAGATTTTACATATAATCATCAAAATTCTCTTAAGAGGTCTAAGACTCATGTGGATCAGTCTCATCAAACATGACATGGACATATTCCTCCAGAAATTTAGTTCTTTTTTTATTAACTCAATAGGATTTATTAGAGAATTAGTCCCCATGAAAGATTTATTCTTTACTCTTGGATGCAAACATGTCATGATTTTTCTTAGTATTAAGGATATAAACATTTCAACCAAAGAAATTGAAGTAGTTTACTTTGGGTTTTCTGTTGATCCATAACTCATATGGCATTATTTTAATAACAGGTCTAATAAATAATCCATTAATAAGATAGGAAGATGTATTTACAGATTTATCCCCAAAGTAAATGTGTAAGTCATATTCTATAAGCATGGTTCTAGAAATTTCATGCAAGGTCCTATTTCTTCATTATAAAACTCCATTTTTATGAGGAGTACTAGGAGAAAAAAAGTATGACTATATCCATTTTGTGAGAAGAAGGATTCAAAATCTTGATTATAAAACTCATTTCCATGATCAATTCTTATGGATTTAATTCCTTGTCCACTATGGGTTTCTACAGTTTTATCTTATATGGTGAAATAAGAGTAGGATATAATTTTGTGAAGAAAGTAGAAGGTCAATGCATTTCTAGAGAAGTCATATACAAGAATATAAACATAGTTCTTCACATTTAATCAAGAAACAATAGATGGTCCAAACAAATCCATGTGAACCAACATGAGAGGTTGAGAAGTTACAACCTATTTCTTTGGTTTGAAAGAAATTTTGTGTTAATTTCCCATTTGACAAGGATTACACATTTTATCATTTGGAATCTCTAGTTTGCATAGATGTTTGACTAATGATTTTTATGTTTTCTTTTAAAGAGAGTGAATATTACTATGTCTTTGACTTCTATGTCAAATCCATGATTCTTTTTGAAATACACATAAACATTAAAAAAATTTAGAAAGTAAAAAATCTTGGTAAACAAATTAAAAATTTTCATTTCTTAATGAACAAAATAATAATTATTTTTTTGAATTAAAAAACCTAGAATGAATATTTTTTAAATATAAAATAAAATTCATCATCACATAGTTGTGATATACTACGTAGATTATACTACAGCCTAAAAAATAAATTAATTTTGAAATTAAAATTGAGTTAGAGTTACCGATTTGGATAAGGCCAATGATTTTTCCTTTGTCTTTGTCACCAAAGGTGACATGTCCACCATTAATCTTTATTCTGTTCTTAAAGCATGAATAGTCTCCAATTATGTGTCTTGAAAACCAACTTTAAAAGTACAATCAGCTTTTTTATGAGCTCTTCAATCAATTTTCCTACGAAATAGTCAAATAAAAATAGACATTGGTACCCATATTTGTTTGGGTTTAGTGTTATAAGTTACTAGTGCTTTAGGAACCCAGATTTTCTTCATATGTTTCCTAAGAGAATTATGTAAAATATTTGAGAAATAAACTCTATTTGGTACAAAATACTTGAAATACTAAAGAGTGTATCATAATTTGAACTAGTAAAATGTATTCCTAAACTATGAGTAAATATATCTGTTCTAGATTTAGAAACAAAATTGGTTTTTCCAAAATATCTTTTACCAGGGTGATAGCCAGTACCAGTAGTGGGTTTAGGGGAAATATTTTTACCTAGGATTTATACCATGGTATCTTTACCATTAGTAAACCGTTCAATGTCATTTTTCAATTCCTCATTATATAGCATTAA
The DNA here is from genome assembly GCA_963277665.1 of Viscum album. Taxonomy (NCBI): domain Eukaryota; kingdom Viridiplantae; phylum Streptophyta; class Magnoliopsida; order Santalales; family Viscaceae; genus Viscum; species Viscum album. The sequence goes on from OY728125.1 coordinate 511,231,825, forward strand.
TTCATTGTTTTATTCCATTAATTGAACATTTTCCTCACATTCTACATAATGATAATATTTAACAATTGAGGTAAAAGAATAATTTTTCCTTAAAGACTTGTATTTATCTTTTAGTTCATTATATGTCCCTTCAATCATATTGAAATAGTCAAACATTTTTCTTTAGACCTATTTTCATAATCAATTTCATCTCTAGAATAATTGGAATATTGTACAAGAGATTCCAAGGATACCCCATATGTGTTTGTCATGAAACATATATTGGATTTGTTATCCTGATCATCATGTGAAGACTCAGAGTCACTTGAACATTCCTCATAAGCACTCTATGTTTCTTTCATTCCCTTCTTATAATTTTTTTCTCTGTGCTCATATTTCATTTTATAATTTATCTTTGGACATTCATCCATTTAATGTCCCTTTCTCTAACATTCATAACATATTATCTCATCATACATTTAATTTATTTTCCAATATTTCTTCTTGATTACATTTTGATCATATCTTCTTTTGATGTTAGGATTTTTGAAAATTTTCATCCTTTTGTAAACATTCTTAAACCTAATGGATAATTGAGTTATCTTCTGATCACTATTAGGTGAGGATTAATCACTACTAGAAAATTATATAGATACTTGAAACTTCCCTATTTAATTGTGTTTATATGTAGTTTTGTTGAATTCCACATATTTTCTTCTAGGTTCATCCTCCCCCTCCATGTCAACATTAAGATCCTATTCATTCATCATTAGTTTTCCAATTAGTTAATTTTCATGTAATTTTTTGATGTCTCATGAATCTCTAATAGAGACAGCGGTTCATACCCATCTATCAGGAAGGTATCTTAGAATCATCATGATTTGTTCTCTAACAATAACTTCTCTTCAAATAGAATACAATATGAGGAAAATTTCATTGAATAGAAGAAACATGTTAGAAATAGTCTCATCGAGATTCATTTTAATGTTTTAATATTTAATAGTATAATTATTGAGTCTCATTTCTATCAGACTAGAATTTCTAACATGTGAAAAAAAAGTATCCCAAATTTCATGTTCATTTTACATGCAGATATTCTATTAAATTCCTCATCTCTTAAATATCAATATAAGTCATTCATGGCATTGTAATTATTGTTTTAAAAAAGCCTTGGTTGGTTAATCCCACATGATTCTATCCGTATAAGGAATATTATACACACATATAATTAAATAACTAATTTCAAACCCATACTTTCTAAATGTATTTTAATTTTAATTTTCCATTGGGAATAATTATTTTAAATAATGAATGGTGGTCTATTTTTTTGCATAACCTTCGAGTATATTATCCATAATAATGAAAACAATTTATAGAGCTGGAAATTTAGAATTAAAAGAAATTTACATATCATTAAATTACAACTAAAATCAATGTTGAACAGATGTAAAAGCAGAGTCCTAATAAGAATCAATTACTTTGATACCAAATTTTGGTCAGAGTATGTTACTAAATATAGTGGTTAATTGATTATCTATAAATTTTCTGTTTTTTAAAATGTTAACTTTAAAAAACATCCCCAATAAAAATAATATAGACTAGTTAATCAAGGTAATACTATTATAATAGTGTGAATTTTTTATTATCTTCTCATTTGATTGATTAATTCTCAATAATATCAATTTCAGTTATTGATACAACATTTTATTCTATTCTAATGAATAAACCCCATTATTGAATTTATCCAACAATAACTATAGAATTATAATCTATTGTTTTTATTAAATATATAGTAAATTAGAGAAAAAAAGAAATTAAAATACATAGTGGATAAAACAAAATGTTTAGTCTTAGGACGAGACCTAATCCACTCCACCTAGTGATCACCTTCCACTAATAAGATTATATTAATAAACTTGATCCACACCCTAGATTGGTGTAATCAATAGTATACAAGACTGTCCAGGTCACATGACCACTCCCACTATTCATCATTGGTATAATCTACCAGGTCACACAAGGACTTCTTCCTCACATATTTGTGGGACTAAAAAACGTAAGATGTGATGAGATAAAGGATATCTCATATCCTTTAGTTTAATACATGATATAGTGTTAGTTTTTTTTAATAAACACACACACTACTAAAATTCTAAAAATAGTACACAATAAAGAAAATATGACGTGAAAGGGTTAGAAATGATATGATTATTATTCTATGCAGCTCTAGGTTTCTAGGATGAAGGAGATGCATGAATTGATACATCTTGTAAAAAAAAGTATCACAAGTCTTGTGCTCTAGTTTCTAGTTATATCTAGCTCGTGTTCTTCTTGGATTTTGTACTATGAATATTATTTTTATAATAATATATGGTAGTTAGGAAATGTTGAATTGAGGGTGATTCATGTGTTCTTCAGTTGTATCTTGTTTCATGTATCTGTTCTCTTTCTTATAACACTCTATCTTCTGCTTCTATGTCTATGTGTTTTTGAAGCCCATCTTATCATCCTTTTTAATTGCAGGTGCACATGTTGGAACCAAAAAGATTCATGTATTCTTCATATATTACCTTTTACTATTAGGTGACATGTCTATAAATCAACATTAATTATTTCAGTGCTTTCAAATGAATCAAATTTGACCATTAGAAATTAAATCGAATGGAAAAAATAGATTAAATAACAGCGTCACAGTTTGTCATGAAATGGTATCATATGGAAATGGAGTCACCGTGAAATGGTATCATCTTATTTTACATTGAGTGGTGAAAGAGTTGTGATACAACATTTTCATTGAGATTGGGAATGGGTAGGATAGACGCTGTATTAGGATCACATTGTGTGGTCCTTTTCCAAACATTGAATGATGTCTTGGTGATGGTAACATCGAACCAGTGTCACAGACTTCATGAGATATGAAACTAATTACATTGTATAATCATAGTGTTTGGGTCATTTTGTCTAGGTCATGGTGTCTGGTAACAGTGTATGGTCATAGTGTCTATGTTACGGTTGAGGGGTCACAGTGTCTAGTCACGGTGTCTGGGTCATAGTGTCTGGTCATAGTGTCTGGTCCTTTTCTAGAAAACCAGAACCAGTGGCAGACTCATTGTTTCTCAGACTTATAGAAATATATGTAAATAGTCTTAATCATTAATTTTCCCTAAATGAATTATACTTAAGAAATTCATAGATTAAGGAATTATATAATAAAATTAATTGTAGTTTATAATAATCGGACACGATTTATAGGAATCAGGATTTGTGAAAGTGTATTAAAAGAATAATGAAACCAAACAATATTTATGATATATTAAACATGATTAACAAGATTTCTAATCATTAAACCATGATTAAAAAACGATGATTCCAAAAATTATGAAATCTAATCCATGACATATATGTTTTCAAAGATGTCAATATCGAGAACTAAAAATGATGATATTATTTCAGAACCATATATTATAACCTGACACATAGGACACATGGAACATTACTTGGACCTCATTCCCAAAGTTGTTTAGAGATACAAAAATTACGGAATATGTTTTTAATGTAGGTCCAATATGAAATAAATGTTTATTATATAATGTACTTATTATAAACATTATAAAAAATATTACTGATTGGGTGTTCAATTTTTTATTATCAAAAAACACATTTAAGGGAATATTATAAAACCACAATGTTTAAACGAATAAGGAATTATAAGAAACTGTATAATTATTGATTGAAAAATTACACCTCTATGAACTATTATCCCTAAATAGATTCCATGTAATATTTTTTACCTAATGATCAGGATCATTTTATATAAGCTATTCATTGTTATATGCCAAATTTTCCCAATATTTCATGTGTTTGTATCTACTCATATTCCATTAATTGAATCACCTAAGAAGGTTTAGTTTATTCTTATCAATCCATGAAATTTCTACATTATTATTACCCACAAAAGTAATTCTCTATATCATCCGTTCAGCTTCTTCTTGTGTGAAATTAATCATAAGGATGTACTCCACCATTTATTACATTGAATGAACAAATATTTCTAGGTCCATAGCTCCCTCGTCACCTATATATTTATAATAAGATATCATCAATGGGTCCCTTTCTTATCTATGTAGATCATCCATCCAATTAGTAGTCCCAGTAATAGTAATATATTCCACTGCAGAGTCTCCCTGTAACTAGATGGAGTCTCTCATCACCCCACTAGGAAGCACATTTTCCCAAGTAAGTGCACCTTCATGTAATCTAACATTGTAAATTCAGTCAATATCCATTTACATGGACTTCATCATAGATTAAGATATTGTCTCCACTGGTTAAGGGAGTAATTAATATTCCTTTCTTCCATTATATTTCCTCCCTTTATCAGGGATGCAGTTCCCGAAGTCCATGTCTCACATCCTCCAATTATTCCTCCTCATACTATGAATTCATCTATGGAGATTTCCCCCTTCACAATCATTAGAAATTTTTCCAGACTCAAAATCACTTCTCTTAGCTTCGGACTAATATGGTCTAGATTCTAATGGTTCTATAGGCTCACATTGATCCATGACCTGATCACATGAATCCATCCAATAAAATTTATTAAACAGTTTTATACTAGAGAAAATCAACTTTAGCATAGACACTTTTGGAACCCTATATCAACCATCAAAACCATGTAATTGATTCACCTGACCCTTACAACCCCATTTAAACATTCATGTTAACAGATTTACATAACCCTTCATAGTATACTCTTCTGTAAAACCACACTACCAATTCAGAGGAACTTCGACTAATCACATCGGATCCCCCGGACCGCCAGACAGTGTATTTAATTAGACTGATAACAATTACTATTGTGTTAGTACCAACCTCCTCATCGAATGTTGTTGTCTTAGTTGAGGAATGTGACCCATATATTCCCAAACCTTATAACCCCCTAACCTAGAAGCTCCCATCACACATGAAATGTCCAAATATCATTTCAACTTACTAAACACATATGCATCCTTGGATATCATCTCTCTCAGATGCACCTATTTCAGGAAAAGTACCACCTTTCCAATGTTTAGTTAACCAACTACATCCGAATATTAATAGGGTAATGGATCCAAATAGATACTAAAATTAGGTTCCCACTGGCCAACATATGAAAAATAAAATTGATTATTGTCACTAGCACCTGTACCCTGCTTTTTTTTAATTTAGGTTCCTAATCCTATACATTGCCTCCAAATGACGAAGGCATATTCATTAGTAGTTATATAACCACTACTCAAAATATGCTAAAATTTTATATCATTTTTCTTTACAAATCGATATCCCACGCAAAACAAATAGGCTTCGACAGACCATAAACATCATTATAGATTCATGGAATAATTGGATGACAAACTACGTAGGTTATATTATCTAAATTCAATTACAAAACCACTAAGATCCCTAAAATTTGATGTATGGAGGGGGGTTCAAATGGTTTGTGTTGTTTGGGAAAGATTACCTATATCACAACTGTGTAACGATATCAATGAAAATGGAACTCGTAAAACCATATGAACAAGAAGAATTGAAAAATGTTGCAAACCTGGGGAATACTAGACCATTCCACAAATCGATAATCCAGAGAAGAAAAGTAAAATTCATTACCATAGAAAGGGAAATAAACATAGTACCTCTAACTATATGTGGACCTAAATCAGATTCCTCTAGTGCATACTCATTTTCATAAATACATGAGGTTATTTCCACATTAACATTCCCTTAGCCTATTGATTATACCTACCACTATGGGAACTATCTGTACGAACCTAAACACCCTTTGTAAGAGTGGATCAGTATTTATTATCTTATGATACCCTTTTATAAAAATTCTTTATATGACCTAAAAATACACAATGAAAAAATTATTTGGATACATTATATAGTTAGTCTTGGAATGAATTGATCTTCTAAACTGATAGAAAATTATCTACTACCATCAAACAAATCATTTGAAATGATTCTTAATTACAATTTAACACCCTTGAACTTCCTATTATTGCTAGAGGAAAAACCATGGATATAGACTACACCAACTGAAACTCATCCCAATGTAGTCTTTCAAGTTATTTGAACCTCATCCAAATGTGTATTGTCAACTACCTCTATAATCGTCTAATGAAACATGAGAATCAACATCGAATGAATATCATTCCTCATTCCCAACTCAAATGTGAAATCAATTTTGTACTCATTATTTCTAGGCTTTGGTTCTAGGTGAAATAGATCAGTAAGGTTGGTGGAATACTCTATAACATTATTCTCCCATTCCCCCAAAGTCAAAAACTCTTTGGTCTTCACCACACATAACATCTCCAGGTAAAATTTACAATTTAATAAGTTCTTTAATGAATTCAAGGTAATTTAATGATCAAAATTAGCTTTTAATATGGAGTCCCACATCTCATTCTCGATATAAAAAGTATATAAATAGTTAAAGCCTCCTTAGACTCCTCATGAGTATTTATGAAGTAGAAAATCCTCCTAATCTTCTCATCCATCTACTCATATTTTTGGGTTCCCATATCACAATAATATAAGGGTGGACACATCTTACTGAATTCTTATATTTAACGCACCACAAATCATAGGTTCATGAAAACCGCTTTATAAAGTGTTTGAATTTTAGGGATTACTGCTTCAAAAAAAGGGATCCAACAGAAGATCCTCCTATAGATACAGTATTAAATCTTCTTATCTCATATATGTAAGATATTTTTTCAGATAAAATTTTTGTTAAGAACAAGATAATGACTAATAATCATTAGATCATATTCCAAAATTTGAGGACCATATAAATAATTCATGTTCATTGTTTCCCTAGGAATTCGGGAATGACCTCCTTGATTGAAGGTTAAAACATTCCAATCAGTTTCTAACGGGTTTGTTCATAGAACCGGAAACATCCAATAATTCCACATCCGTTTGGACCTACTTTTCAAAGGTAGATGCCCATTATTTGTGGACTAATGAGGCTTAGGAATTTGCATTGGTTGAGGGGATGGGAGGTCGGACTCATCACAACTTTTTGAGGGGAATTATTGTCTACTCCGGGACACTCTTTATAGATTTAAGTTATTTTCATTAATCCTTATTACATTACCAAGTATAAAATGAGATTTACTTTAGATCTGACAATTAATGATCGATATGTATGAAATTTAGAGAATATTTTATATGTATTCGAGGTTCTTCATTGATAGAAAAATCATCTGTATTTGTGAGAGATTCTTAGTCAATGGTATCCTTTGATACGTAAAAGTCTCTTAGCCACTATAATGACCATACTGGTTTTATAGCCACTTAGTGGGGCACTATAAGTTTATTTTCATTCAGAAGGAAATGAATTATTTCATAGTTGGGATCGAACCCTAAGATGGTCTACCTAAGTATCCTTTGTTTAGAAAATGAATCTGAAACCATGTTGTTTGAGTAAGGGAGTATGATGTTTATGATTGATGGCTCAAAGAAGGATTTTATAATTACATTTACAATTTAAGCTCACGTGAGTCATGATCGGTGTGAGAAACAAGAGGTATTGGTAAAAATCAGACAATTGTGCCATGAAAGATGCAATCATAAGAAATAATGTGGGACTTATGAATTTATGACTGCCTAGATAAACAAAGATTTGAATTTACATCAGGGAAGAAATCATGGAACATGGTCTGTAAAGGTATATGTGCTTCATGGAGATTTGAATACTCTAACTTGGGTCTTAATCCTAAAAAGGAGGCCCAAATTAGGATAGGACTTATGATTGGGTTTTACTCCTAATACGTAATCCCAAATCAAAGGTAAATTAGGACTGGTTAAGTGAAATTATGATTGTGGCTTACTCCTGAAAAGGAGGCCCAGGTTAACAAGGACTTGGGGCTTACTCCAAATGAGGATGCCCTGATTTGAGAATTATGACTGGGGATTTTTCCTCAAATGGAGGCCCATGTTAATGAGGACTTGGGGATTACTACTATGGAGGATACCCATATTTGAGAATTATGACTAGGGATTATTCCTGAAAAGGAGGCCCTGGTTAATGAGGACTTGGGGCTTACTCCTAAAGAAGATCCCAGATTTGAAAATTATGACTGGGGCTTATTCCTGAAATGGAGGCCCAGGTTATTGGGTTCTCTCATCATAAATGATGATGGTGAATTAATGAAATCACAATTTTTTTGTGACATAATGATGTGTAAATCACTAGGTTTTGAGAGATATTCCACAGAGTTCCTTTCAGATAAGGATACCAAATCGATAAATCATGATATAAATGGGTTTTAAGAGTGTGTTGAATATTGAATCTTGAATAGGAGAGGTGTAATGGCTTAAAAGGGGTGAAATGGGAAATAAGGGCACCCAAAAAGGAAGGGGCATGCAAGTCCTTGTCGCACAGGTATACATGTGCGACACATGGGTACTTGCGCGACAGTTAACCAGTAGGATAATACTTGAGAGACTATTGGTTTAAGCCTTTAGAATCATTTTGAGGTTCTTCCAGAAGAGTGGCGCGCAAGTTATATTGAAGGAGTTAGGCGGCGCGCAAGTGTGGCCATTTCCCATAAGGGCTGGCCGCTTAGGCGCGCAAGTATTGATGAGTTTCAAAACATAGGCCTTCTTCCCCCTCTTTAGATCTTCTGTTATAGGAAAGAAATTACCTTAGATATGTTTCAGAAGCTTTGAGAAGGGACTAGGGCACTGGGATCTCTTATCCGAGTTTTTGAAAAAATTGCCTCCTCAAATGGGGGGCCCACCGGGGGTATTTATTGGCTGGAGAAGACCATGAGTGGTTATTACATAGGGAGCGCAAGTGTACTTGCACAACCATGGTGGCGCGCAAGTGTATGTGTGTGACCATTGAGGTGCACAAGTGTCGTTGCGCAACCATTGCGGTGCGCAAGTGTCCTTGCACGACCATTGTAAAACATGCGCGATCCTTGTAGAATGTTCTTCTTATTCCTTCCTTTTTCCATTTTTGATATTTTTCCCACGGTTGAATCACTTTGAGCTAAGATAATCCCCTTTTCCAATCTTTAGACTCTGTGATGGAAAGGACTGTCAACAAAAGTCCCACCTCAGAGTTGTATCTGGAAAGAAAAGAGGATTTTATTCTAAGGAGAAAAGAGAAACTAGGGGTCTTTTTGGTTATTGGATGTTTAAAGTCAGGCATATCAGACATAAAAAGGATAATGTTTAAGGTCGAAATATCTTTTACCTAAATGGATCAAAATTGACTCAATTCCTTGACAATTTAGCTGAAAACATATTACCATACTCATGTATGAGGGAAAATATGTAAACTATGACTTAAGAATATTTGAATTTGAGGAAGGATATGAAAAAGAGCTAAAAGGTATTTGAAGAAGTAGTTCCCATGAATGAAGTTACCATTATTTGAAAAACCTGTTAGAGGGGTTGAATTATACAGGGCCACATAAGGGCACTGGCTGCATAGTCAAATAAATAGAATCTTTTGGCTGGAAGGTCCGTTATGTAGACCGTTTACGCAAGCCCGCCTAAGGGCATGTGATGCATAGTCAGGCAAAAGAACTCTCAGAAATTCACATTCCTAGTGCTAAAAAATCTAGTTAAAGTTTATGGAGATTCAAATTTTCCAAAGTATAGAGTTTGATGTATGGAAAGAGGTACTTGAATATGGAGAAGATATTTCCAAACAAGATTATCGAAGAACTGGATGGACATCACTCTTATGAAGGTTTGACCCAAACGTAGGGATGGAGAATATAAACCATAGACTTGAATAATTTCAGATCAGGATAAAGGATATGGGACAAATATGTTAAGGATTGCTATTTTTGCAGATCCCTACATACTTTCATTTAAGAACAATAAGGAGAAAAGAGGATTTCTTCCCAAGAATGAATTTACTTGAATCTGACAAACCTGTTAGGGGGTTTAATTATGCAGGGCCACCTAAAGGCATTGGCTGGATAGTCAAATAATAGTATCTTTTGGCTGAAAAATCTGTTATAGAGACTGTTTATGCAAGGCTGCCTAAGGGCACATTCTGCATTGTCAGGTAAAAGAACTTTCAGAAATTTGGCATTTTTGTGACTAAATGTCAAGAAAAGGGTTATGAAGATACAATTATATTTAAGGTTATGATTATGACACATAAATATGGGTATCTTACAATGTATACAGAGATATACAAATCAATTCTAACCATAATCATGTCGTGGCTAGGTCCTGAATTGAAATGTTGGACATCACTACATATCCCATAAGGATGGGAATCAAGCCATACATTGTTCTTAAACTACAGTTTGACATCGTGTGGGACAAAAGTGCTAGAGATCATAGTTTAGTGTCATAGAGCTTGGACCATTATAAGAAATACATAGTGTGTGTTTTCATGGATATATTTTAGCAAGGGGACAGAAAGTGGAATTTGGGGTTAGGCCCAAAGACTTGGGGCTGGAATCGAGGGACTCTTGAACGTTCCTACATATCCCATGAGTATGGAAATCAAGCCCACATAGTTCTAGAAATACCCTTTTTACAAATTTTGTTTGTACATTTGATGGGTGAAAGGTGAATTTATACAATGATGGTTTAACCCAAGATAAAAGGTTTGGGCATTGCCATGTATGCATGTAGTCTTTGAAATGAAACATGATTGAAAAATCAATGTAAATAATGGTCCCCTCTCAGGTGAGGGTATCAAAGAATATTGTAGTTTATTGTCATACTGGACAAAAGTGTTGTATAGTTTAACGTCGTATAGCAAGGACGAAAGATAACCAATGTAAAGGTATTGATTCTAGGGGCGGTTTCACGAATCAACATCGTATGTGATGGAGGTGAACTGATGTGAAGAGATTGATTTTGGTATTGAACCTTGGGTGGTTGCCTACGTACCTAGCCTAGATGGAAAGGATCAAAGTCCGCGTAGTTCAATTAAAGCATAAATTAATGATCATGTTGTTCTTGGGGACAACGACCTAAAAAAAGATGTTGTTGGGACTTACACATGGTTAGTAGCCCAAAGAGAGTGTTATGGTTGAGGTTTTCTCTAAGATCACGTGATTCATACTCGGTGTGAGAAACAAGAGGTAACAACAACCTTAACGATGTACAGTTTAATGTCATGCAGGACATATCAAGGACTTTCTGTACAGTTTAGCATCATGTAGTTAAGAAGATGAGGACAATATAGTTTAACGTCATGTTGGACGAAAGGGGGACTGTGTAGTTTAATGTCATGCAGTGAGGACAAAAGAGTACACCATTTTATGTCATGTTGGATGCATTGGAGACTTTTTTTTCATAGTATAACATCATGTTGGATGAAAAAGGGACGATACAATTTAGCGTCATGTTGGTCAACGGTGCGAATAGTCTATGGTGATATGTATGGACCGTGGATGATGTAGTTTAATGTCATGCTGGACATAATGGACTTACAAATAGTATAGGGTCATATGCATGGATCGTGGATGATGCAGTTTAATGTCTTTCTGGACGGTGGTGCAATTTAAGGTCATATCGGACTATTTAGTGAACATTATCACAGTTTATTGTCGTGTGGGATGAAAGTACAAATAGTTTAAGGTCATATGTATGGACCATTTAGGGATCTTTTTCAAAGTTTAACGTTGTGTGGGATGAAAGTACAAATAGTTTATGGTCAAATGTATGGACCATTTAGGGAACTTTTTCACAATTTAACGTCGTGTGGGATGAAAGTACAAATAGTTTTAGGTCATGTGTATGGACTATTTAGGGAACTTTTTCACAGTTTAATGTCGTGTGGGATGAAATTACATATAGTTTATGGTAATATGTATGGACCATAGATGATGCAGTTTAGTGTCATGCTAGAAGTAAGAAAATGTCAATTCCTAAGGGAATTACGCCATTAACTCTCTGACGTAATCATACAAAGGGAGTAGTTCTTCTTTTCTGATGGAATAATCCCAATTGGCTTGTTTGATTACCAGGTCTGAATCACCTTTCACCTTTAAGTGATTCAATTGTGCTTGAAGCGCTAATTCCAACCCTGTGATGAGAGCTTGGTATTCTGCTTCATTATTGGTACCACCTTCCCACAATAAGATGGAATATTGTAACACTTCTTTTTCTGGAGAAATGAGCACAATTCTTAATCCAACTTTGTTGAATTTAGGATTTTCCATTTTCCTCCCTGTTGGAAATCTGGAACCACCATCAAAATACATTTTCCATGCCTGAAAACTTTCTAGAATTGAAAAGACTTCCTCATTAGAGAGTTCAATATATGAAGATGTGTCTTCCACTAAAGGGTGTTCATCCAGGAAATCAGCCATAGCTTGGCCCTTTATTGCCTTTTGAGACACATACTGAATGCCGAATTGCTGAAAAAAACTGCCCATCTTGCCATACATCCTGTAAGAATTGGACGACTAAGGATTAATTTAAGCGGGTTATTACGAGATACCAATTGGACCTCGTGATGTTGTATGTAGTGTCTCAACTTAATAACTTCAAAGATTAATGCCAGGCAGCACTTCTCAATACTTGAATACCGGGTTTCTGAATAAAGAATAGTTTGAATGAGATAGTAGAGGCTGTTTTCATTACCAACAATATTCTTTTGAGCAAGAAAGGCACCCAATGATCTCTCTAGAGCTATCACATAGTGGATAAGTGGTCTTTCTTCAACAGGTGGCATGAGTACCAGTGGACTCAAGAGGTATTTCTTGAGAGTATCGAATGCTTCTTGACATTCTTCATCAACTAGTAAGTGACTCCCTTCTTCATCAATTCAGTGAAGGGTAAATATTTGAGTGCCAAATTGGCGATGAAACGCCGAATATAGGCTAAGTGTCCTTGAAGTCCTCTTAATTCATTCAAATTTAGAGGAGGTGACATACCAAGGATTGACGTGGTCTTCTCAGGATCAACATCAATACCATGATGGCATACAAAAAAGCCGAGAAATTTTCCTATGGTTACCCCAAAAGCGCATTTTAATGGGTTCATCTTCAAATTATATTGTCGAAGATTGCAGAATATGACTAACAAATCAGTATAGTGATTAGAACGCTGTTTGGATTTAACCACCAAATCGTCTACATAGCATTCAACAAACTTCTCTAAGAAGGGTTTGATGATACGATGCATGGCACACTGATATGTTGCACCTGCATTCTTTAAGCCAAAGGGAATTACCTGCTAGAAAAAATCACCCTGAGGGGCTATGAAGGCTATGGATTACTCATCATCTGGGGCCATTCAGATCTAATTATATCCGGAATATCCATCCATGAAGGATAGTGCTTCATAGCTAGCTGTTGCATCAATTAAAAGTTCTGTAATCGGAACTGGGAAATCATCCTTAGGAGAATGCTGATTAAGATCTCTGAAATCGATGCAAACTGTAATTTGTCCGTTCTTCTTCTTTACAGGGACAATATCAGACAACCACTTGTGATACTGAACTTCTCTGACAAAGTTAGATTTGATAAGATTATCCACATCAGCCTCAATTTTGGAAGCATAAGATGGGTGTGTTCTTCTCGTGGCTTGCTTAAATCCTCGATGTTCTTCTGGTAAACCCATATGATGAGTAGAAACATCAGGATCAAGCCTGGGAATTTATATATAGTTCCAAGAAAATATATCTCTATTTTTCTTTAGAAAATAAATATATATATCTCTCTCTTCAAGAGTCATGGCCGTACTCATTAAAGTGGGGCGTGGATCCTCTTTCTTACCCATATTTATTTTTCTGAGTTCATCCACAGTGGTAGAGATACCCTCTTCAAATGATGTAGGATCATCTCTGAGATCTTCCTCTTCTTCTTCATAATGTATTATTTCTTCCGTTTCTACTAGAATAGTATATGATAAAGCAGAATTTTCACGATCAGAAGAGATGTCAAAATTTGCACATCTTGAAGAAGAAGCTTCCATTTCCAACCTGATTGATGTTGAAGGGTCTTATTTGGGTAATAAAGAGGAGATGATGGATTGAGAATCAATATCATTGTTCACATACGATGTTGCTATAACTTCTTCTGGCCTAATTGGAGAAGTATAGACTTGTTGGATTTCAGCAGATGAAATGAAGATGTCACCATTTGTGCTTTCATCACGGCTTGGAGTATCACTATTTTCTCCCATGTTGTCTGGCTTGATTGAAGTAATTGACATTATGGATCTTTCCATAAGATTATTTTGATTTGGGTCTATATTTTCTATTTGACTGATAGGCAACACATAATCTGTACACAAATGTGTAAATTGATTTACAGGAATCTTCTCCATCCCATATGGAGCATTAACTTTGGTAATCTCCTTTGTTGTGGATTTCTCCCTTCCCTTCATGTGATAGAATTCTGCCTCGATGTATTGAGACTCACATGTCTTGAACATGGCCTTATTATCATACAATGTCCCAAGTTTACCATCGAAACAATATTTGAGACATTGATGGTATGATGGATGGATAGCTGCATGTTAATGCAGCCAGGGTCTTCCATGCAAGATCTTGAAGTCCGTGTCTTGATCAATAACCATGAAATCTGAATTGGATACAACATCTCCAAACTGAGTTCTGACAGTATCTTCTCCCAGTGGTTCTTGTTCATTTATTTCATATCCTTGTTACATCTTAATAGAAGGAGATAAATCAGATTCTGTGAGGCCCAATCGACGAAGTGTTCAAATGGGAATGAGGTTGAATCATGAACCATTGTCAATGAATGCTCTTAGGACGTCTATTCCATTAACCTTTCCAGATAAGTACAAAGGTCTAATATGCCCATGAAGAACATCATCTTCATCTTCAACAACAAAAGATATTACTGCATGGCATTCTACACGATTATTCTCTATGTGATAGACTTTAGCTGCATCAATTTTAGTTTCAAACACCTGAGGACTTGACAAAGCCTCGATGAGTGCCTCCCGAAGATGTTTTGACAGATTCAAAGCATCTAGAATTGATAACTTGGCCGGTACATGGGCCTAGTGTTTCAATATATCATGCTTTTGATCTAGAGGCCTCTGTTTCCCAACATGAATATGTGGTTTAGCAGGTACCATGGAAGCAGATGCTTTGGAAGTTGATGCATCTTGTATTGAGATAGGAATTGGCAATATTCCTGGTTTTGGAAGATTAGACTGATTAGTTCCACTTACTTGCTAAGAGGAAGAATATGGACCTTCAACCAGTCTTCCAAAATAACTGTGCCAGGACTGAATTTTATATTGGTAGAAGAACTTTCTTGTTCTTGCTGAGCTCGCTGAAGGTCTCTACCACAATTTTCTACTGCGTACACAGTTCTAGCAGGGGTAGAATTGGAGTAGTGGTTTCTAAAAGTTCGACTTCTTCCCCTGTATCTTGAGCCTCTGGAACTTCCTATGATTCCCTCATTAACCTATTTAGGCTGTGCTGTTTGGTGGGGCGGTGCCCGTGGCTTTGAAGCATATGGCATGAAGTCTTCCAGAGTCAAAGACAACTTAGGATTTGACACATACTCATCTTTTTCGGATTATTTTTCATTCATTGAATCATTTTGTTTCTTTGAGGAATTTCCCTATGATGAAAAGGGTTTTCCCGCAACATTCATGGAAGAAGACACAATCAGTTTCTTTAATTGTGTTCGCAAAGTAGCTTGAGTTAGATTTATTGACTTTCTGACCATCCAATCATCATACTTCTGTGTATTTTTTGCGGTTGAATTCTTGCCATTCCCCATCCTCCTCTGGAACTGTAGAAGTAACAGATGCTACCTGATCTGAAGAACCTTTCAGTTTGACTTGTCCCGAGTCGACCATCTTTTGCAGGAGGTCTTTGAAGACAAAACACTCCTAGAAGGGATGCCCCAACATTTAAGGAACGGTGAAATAATCGGGACGGTCTTCATCTCCTTCCTTATTTGGCCTTTTGGGCCTTGGAAATTGTACCATATTATTTTCCAGATCCGAAATTAAGTAACCATGAACTTGTTCATTTCGTAAAGACTATTTTTTTCTCTTCTAATCCTGAAATTGTTTTTGTATTTGATCTCTTTGATCATTTGGATGAAACGACCTTTGTTGTTGGTGCTCAGGAGGTGGAGCCCTTCGGGAAGATGAAGGTTTTGAAGTAGAAACAGGTTCAGGTGCTTGTTTAAGAATAACTATTGTTGTTTCTACTTTACCCATTCTCCTTCCTAGAGCTGAAGGAATTACACAAGATTTAGCCTTAGTCTGTATAAGGGAATATTCAATCTACGGAGAGATTGAAGTAAGGTCTCGAAACCCTCCTATATATTTCACAGGGATCAATGGTGTGCGTAACTCGTCACGTAAATTCTTCACACATATTGGCATCAATTTTCCTTGAGGGAGTGCTAATCTTAGGGAAAATGTTATTCCCTTCTAGTGAGGAATGGAATCTGAGACGCTTTCATTCTCACTTTGCTTACAGTTTGTAAGATCAAAAACTTTTGTCTTTGGAAATGTTGAGCTGAACTGAAGAAGGAATTGTTGACAGAGATCTTCCCATGTAGTAATTGACAGGGATTGCATGCTTGTATACCAAACAAAGGCTGGTCCATGCATGGTCTGTACGAAGCATCTGAGTTTTACTGCTTCTTTCTACTCTGGAGTTCCCATCATTGGATCACAACAAGACACGTAATGCGTCAAATGCTGTTCAGGGTCACCTGATCCATTTAAAATAGGGAATACAGTGTTTCCAAAACTGGATGGAGGAGAGATTGAATCTACCCATTCAGGGTAAAATTTATTTTTTTGTTGAACCTGCGCACGTTTCCCTTCAATAGTTTCTAACCAAGCTGTTAATGAATCAATAATAGTTATTAAATTTTCAGAAACATCTAGTTGAACTTTTACTTGGTTATGTGCAATGACTGGAGTATGGATAGATTTGGTGGTTGGTGCTGCAACTGATGGTAGCACTACCAACTGTTGTTGCACATGACCCATAGGATTAGATTTGTGAGGGTGTAGTAATAGAAGAGGATAATCTTGATCCTTCTTAGTAGCTGCAACAAATTCCTTTGGATGTCTGACTCCAGCACGCTTAAGAAGTAGACTACTCTGAAGTAGTTCTGCATTCAACATCTTTAATTCCTTCATTTCTTCCTCCTGTTGTGCAATCCTTTGCTCTAGTGAGTGCGATTGGACTTCTCTAGAGGAAGGATATGTAACCTAATTCTTTCCCCTCCATTTGTTGGATCCTTTTCGGAGAGGGGGAAGTGGGTTACTCAAAAGATTACCTAGGTTCTGAGAAACCGTTTGATTTCTTCTTCGCACACCTTCTTTATTTGTGTCGGTGCGTACATCTTCATGAGCAGGAACCTCTTCATCTGAGTTCCCTGAGTGAGCCTCATCTGGTGGATCAGCAACAACGACATTGATGACATTGATTGATGCATAACACATCACATCCCTTCTATCAGCATTTATGTGATATTGTCTTCTTCCATGACTTCGATAAGGCATTTCCTTTTGTTGATTCGATACCTCAGGAACTTCTTGACGAACCGTAATTTGGAGGGAATCTCCTGATAATTTGGCTCTTCGTTACTCTTGTGGCTTCTTCCCCAATTGAGAAAAGGCCTATTTTCCTTGAGGAGGGGATTGATGATTTGAAAAACACCCCAGTCCGGTGGACTAGGGATGTTCCTTTTGTTCCTGCTCAACTCCTCGAACCCTATTTGTTGATTCTGAGGGTTGGTTTAATAAACTCCCCAGTCTGGCAAGCTGGGGTGGATCTTGACATGCTATGTATGAGACTTTCATAAAATATATCTTGATCTTGTGAAAATTAGTCCAGAAATTAGCTGGTTGCATTAACCTGTATCCACTTTTATCACTTGGTTCAAAAGACCGTTGGATGATTTCCGACACTTATATCACATGATGATGTGCTCGCTCTATACGAGAGGCATGTTCAATATTCTCGTTTGCTTGATGTTGGAGTAATTCAACAACTTTCTCTATTTATTCTTGATTTTGAGAGGAACAATTTGAAGCGTGTTCTTGGGAAAACTTTTGATTACAAACAATGATAGGTATCCGTGGCCGGCCATGGGAAATAACATTGCATGAGACCATTTTCGGCGGGCTTTGCTGACTGGAGAGCACCGTGAAATGCAACGCTCCATGAACACTCCATCCTCTGAAATGAATACCAGATGGGTCATTGGAAATTAACTGGCGTAACTTTCTTAGTGCGCCAAGGCTTGAAAGTTGATGGGCTCTCTGCTTCTTTTCATCATTTGGATATCTAGATACTGATAGGGATGCCAAGTCAATTTGATGTTGTAACCCTTATATTATCATAAGATGATTTTCATATTCATCATAAGATAATACTTTCTTTTTCAACAGAAAAAGTGTTTTCCATATGTTGAGACGAATATCATGAATTCCATCTTCCGTCAACATTTCTGGAATGTCATGCTAAGAGTCAGCCAGAGGCCAAAACATGACTGGTACTTCAACATTTTCCAGTTGTTTTCCCATGTTTATCATTTCCTCTTTATCATTAAATGAAGATTCTTCTACCTGATTTGAACAGAGTTAGTGTTTCCTTGTTTCTTCATCGGATTCAACAAGATTGGTAGAGAAATAATTGATCAAACTAGAAGATGCATGTCTTAGGGGTGGTTCGGAGAATAAACTACACCCTGGGCTATCTTCTGATTTAGAATTTATTTCACCTATTAGCGATGAAGCATCATAAATGACTGGTTTCGCATTGGAAAGTGCATCAATATAAGAGGGATTTCGCGGCACTAAATCGTCCACTAGAGCATTTTCTGAGCAATGTGCATCACTACTATGGAGAGGACTTTCGCATCGAAATTCATAATCATTGGGAGGACCCCCAAGTTCAGTTACATCAATAGATGAGTTCTCTTGCTCCTTGGTCATATGACCAGAGAGAGGGTTCCTATGGCTCAAATCTAAAGATGAAACATCGAGATCGACCGAATTGTCATAAAGCAAGCTTTCATGAGGAAGTGTCTGTTGAAGACCTTCGGAATTAATGTTCCCACTATTGGAAAATAAGGGAGTAGAATCTTGAATTCCAACAGATATCTGTCTGAGGGATTCATGAACTCCAGCATCGAGCAAGGACATGTTACAGATTGGATCTTGATCTCCTGACTGTGCTGGGCAGGTATTTTTCTCAGACACCTTCTTACTCACCTTGGAAACCACATGTTGATGAAAGTGGCTGTTATGAGCAGGTGTATGTACCTGATCAAGAAATATGGATAGGTTAGGCTGATGATCTCTAATCAAATCAGGTGCATG
Organism: Viscum album; assembly: GCA_963277665.1. Taxonomy (NCBI): domain Eukaryota; kingdom Viridiplantae; phylum Streptophyta; class Magnoliopsida; order Santalales; family Viscaceae; genus Viscum; species Viscum album. The sequence continues at coordinate 511,251,124 of OY728125.1, forward strand.
TGCCTGACTTGGTTGTTTGTATGATATGGGGGAGTATGCCACATAACCCTCTTGGATAGGAAAAGATGCATGTGTCTGTTCCGGAGTGAATTGTTGATGTGTCACTCCACTAGTAGGGATAGATTTATGTTTCTTTCCCTGAGATGTTGCTGAAGTTGTTATAATATCCTGGCAAGTGTCGAGAATATGAGCAGGGATTTGCTTCTGCTCTTTCACCATTGATAGAATTTCCATGGTGACTTCAGATGCCAGAATGAGGATATAAATCCATTCCATGCTTGGAGTAGGTGTGTGTGCCTGCTCCTGTCCTCCATTTCATGTTAGTGAATTCTGATAGTACTCTTGGGTAGGGGCATAGAGTTGAGTCTACCACTTTTTTGTCTCCGGAGCTTTTCGACTGAGTTCTCTGAATGCTACCAAGCGAGACTATTGTTAGGGTTGATCAATACTAGCAGGTGTATGTGCCTGCTGATTTCACTTCGCTGAATGTGGTTGACGAGATCTATCATGTGTAGTCAGATGAGTCTGCTGACTAACTGATGACGTATAAACATGTCTATGTTCCTGTCTATAATACTCCACCGGAATTTCCAGACGGGATTGGGGTGATGCTTCTAGATGAGTCTGCTGGACAACGGGATTAAAACGAGCAGTTGTGTGTGCCCGCTCGTTTCCTGCCACCATGTTATGTTGGTGGACTTCTCTAGAGATAGGAGAGATGAGAACCTGCTCATTGTTGACCGGATTCCACCTCTGGTGGTTCGTCTTGCATGCTCGGGTTTGAGGAACCTGAGTCGAACGCCTGGAGTTGGGACCCCCATCATGTTGAGGGCGTACTGCCGCACGAGTATGGCAGTGATTGTTGATAGGAGTCCTCAAGAAGGACTCCTGCTTCTTTGAATTAAGGCCCTGATGGACCTGATCATTCACCTCCCCGGAATATGAGAGTGAATGGTGATTGTGTTCTGGGGATAACGACTAGAAACAGTTGGAGACTGTGGTTAGAACCTCCTGATTCTTGATCACTGGTCATCGTTGTTCGGATGACCGATGTGAGTCGTTCACTTGGCGGGCTTGTCGGGCAGCCTCTATAGTTGGGATGGTACGGTGTTGATGGTACTCCTTAACCAGCACATTTGATACCCAACATTGAAGACGCTGAGTAGGTGTTGTCATCCTCAGAGCGGACGATGATCCAAAGGAGTAGCAACTGTAGAATTTGCAGCAACAGCATTCACAGATGTGAACTTGAGAGAAGCCATTCTGGAAATGCATAAGATCTTGTAAAAGAGTGCCTGTTTTATATAACAGACGTAATCCAGAAAAATTCAGCCACTACATCTGTTGGATGAGCACATATGTCAATGATTTTTTTGTTGGACCTCTCATTGAGTTTTAAATAGGGGCCTAAAAAATATGTAAAACATCATTTTAACTTGGTTAAGGATTCACACCGGGTTCATCATTTTTTGTTTCTGTCAGAGTTCGGGAATGACCTCCTTGATTTAAGTTTCAAACATTCCAATCAGTTTCTAACGGGTTTGTTCATAGAACAGGAAACATCCAATGATTACACATCCATTTGGACCTACATTCCAATGGTAGGTTCTTATTACTTGTGGACTAATGAGGCTTAGGAATTTTCATTGGTCGAGAGGATGGGAGGTCGGACTCATCACACATATTTGAGGGGAATTATTGTCTACTCCGGGACTCTCATTATAGATTTAAGTTATGTTCATGAATATTTATTACATTACCAAGTATAAAATGATATTTCCTTTAGATATTACAATCAATGATCGATATGTAGGAAATTTAGAGAATCTTTTATATGTATTCAAGATTCTTCATTGATAGAGAATCATATCTATTTGTTATAGATTCTTAGTCAATGGTATACTTTGATACAGAAAAGTCTCTTAGTCATTATAATGACCATACTAGTTTTAAAGACACTCAGTGGGGCACTTGATGTTTATTGTCATTCAGAAGGAAATGAAGAATTTCAGAGTTGGGATCGAACCCGCAGATAGGCTAACTACGTATCCTTTGTTTAGAAAAGTAATCAGAACCCACGTAGTTCGAGTAAGGGAGTATGATGTTTATGATTTCTGGCTCAAAGAAGGATGTCATACTTACTTTTACACTCTAAGCTCACGTGAGTCATGATCGGTGTGAGAAACAAGTGGTATTGGCAAAAATCAGACAATTGTGCCATGAAAGATGAAATCATAAGATATAATGTGGGACTTATGTATGTATGACTGCCCAGAAAAATGATGATTTGGATTTACTTTAGGGACTAAATCCAGGAACAAGGTCCGTAAAGGTATATGTGCTTCATGGAGATTTGAATACTCTAACTTGGGGATCACTCTTGAAAAGGAGGCCCAAATTAGGATAGGACTTATGATTGGGTTTTATAGCTGATAAGGAATCCCAAATCAATGGAAAATTAGGATTGGTTATGAGAAATTATTACTGGGGCTTATTCCTGAAAAGGAGGCCCAGGTTAAGGAGGACATGGGGCTTACTCCTAAGGAGGATGCCCAGATTTGAGAATTATGACCGGGGCTTATTCGTGAAAGGAGGCCCATGTTAATGAGGTCTTGGTGCTTACTCCTAAGGAGGATGCCCATAATTGAGAATTATGACTGGGGATAATTTCTGAAAAGGAGTCCTAGATTAATGAGGACTTGGGGCATACTCCAAAGGAGGATGCCCAGATTTGAGAATTATGACTTGGGATTATTCATGAAAAGGAGGCCCATGTTAATGAGGACTTGGGGCTTACTCATAAGGAGGATGCCCAGATTTGTGAATTATAACTTGGGATTATTCCTGAAAAGGAGGCCCAGGTTAAAGGGTTCTCTCATCTTAAGAGGGGTGAAATGGGAAAGAAGGGAACCCAAAAAGGTAGGGGTGTGCAAGTCCTGGATGGCACGCAGGTACTGCGTGGGCGCACAAGTATACATGTGCGACACATGGGTACTTGCACGACGGTTAACCAGTTGGGTAATACTTGATATAATCTTGGTTAAATCCATTATAATCATCTTGAGGTTCGTCCAGAAGAGTGGCGCACAAGTTATATTGAAGGAGTTAGGCGGCGCGCAAGTGTGGCCATTTCCCTTAAGTGACGGCTGCATAGGCGCGCAAGTGTTGATGATTTTCAAGTATTAGGCCTTCCTCCCCCTCTTTAGATCTTCAGTTCTAGGTAAGAAATTACCTTAGAAGTGTTTTGGAAGCTTTGAGAAGGGAATAGGGCGTCAGGAGCTCAAATATGTTTTTTTGGAAAAATTCCCTCCTCAAATGGGAGGCCCACTGGGGGTATTTATAGGCTGGAGAAGACCCCAGGCGGTTATTACTTAGGGCGTGCAAGTGTACTTGCGTGACCATGGCGGCGAGCAAGTGTACTTGGGCGACCATTGCGGCGCGCAAGTATCGTTGCGTGACCATTGTGGCGCGCAAGTGTCCTTGCGCGACCATTGTAAAACTTTAGCGATACTTGTAGAACGTTCTTCTTATTCCTTCCTTTTTCAATTTTTGATATTTGTCCTAAAGTTGAATCAATTTGAGCTAAGAGAATCCCATTTTCCAATCTTTAGACTCTATGACGGAATGGACCGAATATGAAGAAATAATAAATTATATAAATGAAAAAATATATTTTATAGGGAACATGTTTATTCAAATAAAATCAAAATCCATCTATTGAAAATTTCATCAATCTCTGTGTCCCATAATTGGTAAAAACATTACCACCACCCATGGTAACTCGGTTCAGACATAGAAATGTGATAGCCACATACCATTAAGAACTTACTATCTAATTTCTGAGATTGATATTTCATGTCTAACCAAGGAATATAACCACACAGATGAATGCTAAACAAAATTTAGGAAAATACTTTCTTTAATAACTTTCTACAAAAATCCAACTAGATTCAACTAGAAAAACCACCCAAGATGTCCTATCACGAAGTTGATGTAAAATAGGTTAATAAAAACAAGTCTCATATAAAAAAAGAATAAAACCACAGTACAACACATAAGTAAAATCAATATAAAAAATTCAAACAATTCTCGAAAATATAACTAAACCAAAATGTAAAACAATACATTACTAAAATGTCTCCATGTGAACAACCATCACCACCAAACCATCCCGTCATGAAGTGAATGGGGGAAAGAAGAAACCAACAAGAAGCAATATGACCCCCCATTTGAATGGGTCCAAAAAAAATAACATCTACGACCATGAAAACTCAAAAGTATGGTGTGATAAAAATTTACAAAATTATACCTCTATAGATACTATATAATGTTTAAAAATAATGTAGTATTCTTAGCATATAGAGCAAAAACAATTTTACCAATAACTTTCATAAATTCAAGAATATTTTTTAATCATTTTCCTTTTGTTTTTCATTAAATCATTTCATGCACACATATCTAATTATATGAAAAAAATAGGTTAAAAAATAAGAAATAATATAAACATACCAATATATGAATTTAAATACATAAAAATGAAATAATTCATCATGAGAAACCATGTGAAACAAAATCATGTGAAACCATGTGAGGAAAATTCTACAACTGAATCCATCAACTGATGAAAACCCTTAAATTAAAAATCAATTTTCATTAAGACATATCCTATAAAGATATGAATTATAAATAAATTATCCAAAAAAAAAGAATACATTTGAATAAAATGGTATTGAGTGATGCTACAGTGTACCGATATAAAAAAATAACCCCTAATGGGGCCACACACACACCAAGGTACCCTATATTTGTTTCCCGATGCAACCATGGTTACTAATGTGACATGTTTTTCAAAATCAATTTCAAAAACAATAATAAATTTCATAAAAATATTTAAAATCCAAGATAATCTAATTCGGTGTTGGAAAAATGATTTCTAATAAAACCATTATTCATGCAATTACTCATACAATTTTTATGAAAATAACCTTTTTAATGAAATAACAGGTTAATTATATTAATAATTCTAAGAAATTACAAAAAAAACAAATACATAGAATTAAATGAATATTTAAATGTAATATTACCAACAAAAAATAAATACACAGAATTGGTTCATTGTATATAAACACCTACATCAAAAAGGAGTTGGAAAAAATTACCTTTGAAAATGAAGACAGTGGATGAGTAGATCAGGTGTTTATGATCCTAGATCCATAGTAAATAAAATTAAATCCTCCACTAAACACATTATATCCAACATAAAATCCCAATTGTTTTTAAAAATATGAGATGAGATTTCATATATCATTTATCTGTAATCTATATGGGAAACATGATAAAAAATGAAATATACATCCAGAGGATTCCTAAAAAATGGAGGAATTACACATAAAATCCATAGGGAGTGACCACATATTCATTGGTTAAGTATTAATATGTTAAAAATGTGAAGGCCTCTGGGACGTTGGATGGATATGAAAAACGTTTTTATGGAGTGATTCCACATAAAATTGATGAATAGAAAAGTGTAAAATACCACTATTGTTGAGTTTATAAGGGGGTCAGAGAGATTCTGGGCGGTGGCAGCATGGTTAAACTAATAGTGTGGCTCAAAATTTATCCTCAAAATTCAATTTTATCTTTGGTGAATTTTTTCCACTAGAGGGACACATAGTTTGGGAAAATTGTTCTAAAACTATTAAAAACACCACTAGATTCTCCCATAGGCATACAACATGTTCATTTAATGGTTAAAATAATATTTTCCTTAATCATATACCTTTAATGAGGATCCAAAAATATTTTATTTTAATCATATGATGCCCTAAATATTTCCAAACATCAAAAGATAAATATAAAGTCCCAAATATGGTTTACCTATTACCTAGAGGTAACTATGCATTACTAATTTGATCAGTTTGGAACACAATTATCTCAATCATGGATTTTATCATTAATTGTATTCACGGTGAAAAAAGAAATTAAACAATATTAGATGATATTTTTATAATAATCACTACTAAATGAGAGTATCTTATCATTTTTTGTGTTAATAAGTGACCAATACATAGTTTTCAACAATAATAATGTACCAGTTATAGTATGTTGGGTGGGGAATTATTGAAATGTAAGCTATGGTTCCCTAAATTTTGAGGCGGTGGGGGTTGAAAATTATCACAATTCAATTTTTTATGTGTGACCATAACCCAAATTTATCCTCCTACTGTTTCTTTACACTAACATGCCATATTTTGAAACATCTACAAGTAATTTGAAACACTGGTCTAATCTTCAACAAATTGAGACTTCACATTTTCACATTACATCTTGGTTATAATTCTTCTTTATCATTATCTACATGGAAAATATAATGCAAGTACACCTTGTCCTCTTTCGTTGCACAATAGTTCACATTACCCTTCACATCAACAAACAAGTGTCTTTCACATTCTTCTTCTCACTTTACTATATGACTATATCGTATTTTTTGTGAGATGTTATGCCCAAACCCATTCCTCTGATTATATTTTCACATTCTTCTTCATTATCTTATAAATTATTTGGTTCAAATGAATTTCTTTGTATCTTAACTTTTTTATCTATATTAGTATATAGTAGAATGAACTAGATATCTTCTAACTTATTCTTTAACTTCAATAGTGTTTAATGAAAACATTGGTTTTTTCATTCTTTGTATTATCCAATACTCACATATCTGAAATATTATAAGTGAAATATATCATATTCTCTCTTATTGAAAAAATAAATTTCTATTTACAGTGGTAATTTTGAACTCGAATATCACACATATTATTTAACATATATTATATATTTATACGGGATGTGGTATTATTAAATTTAAAATAATTTCTTCTCTGAATTATAATTGTACACTAGAAATATGGTTCATTAATAATAGTGTTATTTGGTAATTCAAAACCCTTTTGAATCATAATTTTAAACAATCCTTGTATCCTAGCTATGAACATGGGTTATTTCCACCACATTTTGGAAAGATATGTATTCTTTTCTTATTATATATTTACCAATGAATATATCGTAATTTACAACATTCATCATAATCTAAAAATATTTATATACAATGTTATTGTCATGGATGGATGATTTATAGATCAATACAATAAATAATATTCTTAAATGTATTTTAAAATATTAGTAATCATGATGAATATTAAAATCATATTTTCATTAAATATATTCTCGCATGGAATCAACTCAACCAATTATATAATAAAATAAATGAAAATTACCTTTTTTTCATCCCAATAATGCATGGTGTAAAAAAACTTATTTTAGGCAATGATTGTTAAAAAAATATCAACCTTAAATAGGTGATATTTATATGAAAAATTTTAAGAAATAAACCTTTTGTACATTATATATACGTGATAAGTTGATCATCCTTGCACACCATTCAATAATGGTCAACCATTAAAATTTAACATTTTTTTATGAAATATAATAAAACAAATTAAGAGTACTATATTGAATATCAACCATTAAGATTGAAGACATGTATAATATATCAACCATGTATTATTTTTACGGAAAATCAAACATATCAACCATATAATTCGATCGTCCATGTGGTAGAAAACCATTATAGTGTCTTGATCATTATTTCACATTTATAATGGTTTTTACTATGATTTCGTGTCCACGGACTCATTATTTTATTGATATATAATTATTTTTTACTATACAGTTTCAATTTAAAATTATCCTAACTTGAAAAAAATATTTTTTATGAACAAACTTTTAATAATTCATATATACTTAATATATTTTTATTTATTCATCATTACTAATTTTCAATGAAACCAATTGATTTATTCTGTATAAAACATCATGCATATCTTCATTTAGAAAATAATTTATGATAATTGATACATATAATTCAGGAAATGTTAATGTGATATTGTGTGTTATCTGATTCAAAAAAGGTTATTGATACCTTTAAAATTTTCTGCAAGACATGACTAGAGGGTTAGGTTGATTAATGTAGCATTATTTTTTCTATTATTTAGGTTTATAAAATTTCATTATATTTTAAACACCAGAAAAAGGACTATTAAAAATTTTATATTCCATAACTATTTCTAATGGAGTGGTTTGATTAAATTACCCATCATGCTCCCAAATAGTGGAAGTTAAATCAACATAGATGTCAGTGATTTCCCTCAGTCTCTCATATCACCCTATATGAGTGAGGAAAAGAACCACTGTTCTTCATCCATTTTGACAATAATTTCACATGTTACATCCATGAACCACATGTTATATCACTTTAATGTTACCTAACTTATCTTTGGTAGATGGATCACCGTGGATCTTGGTCAAGATTTCCCACTGAGATATCCTGGCTATTTAGGTGTTTAGATAGTTTTTAGTTGGCTAATTTTTTATTAAAGTCACTTACAAATTACATTAGAAAATAAAACTTTGTAAAAAAATTAAATATTTTTATTCCACCTTACTATCAAAATCCTCTTCATCCATTTTATTAATCAATACTTCATAATCACCATCATCACAATGATAAAACATTATCATTAGAAACTCCTTATGGGACATTAAATCTCGAAAAAAAAATTGATTCAATATATCTCTAGTAATTTGAAGTCATAATTGAAACAAAAATAAAAAAAATTCAAAAAATATATGTATTAAAAGGTTTAATGACCTACTGTAGAGGAAATAATTCATGGGATCATCTTCTAAACTCCATGATATTGTTTCATTAAATTAATTCATCTTCCTCACAATAAGAAATATCGCATAAATAATGCTTCATATTTATTATAAAAAATTGATATTAAATTTTTATTCTCAAATTTTACTCAAAAACATCCCAGTTTTGGAAGTAGTGGAATTATAATCTAAAATAGATAATCCTTCACAAACTACACATCATTATAACATTATAATGTTAACATGAAATTAATAAAAATGGAATGAATTCATAAAAAAGAAAATTCTATTAGAAGTGTATAGTTCATTGATACCAATTAAATGGTCCCAATGTGGGATGAATTTAAGACTATGAGGTAAATCCATGTATGTGAATTAAACACAAATTAGTAACTTTTATAACATTTCTAATTATCATATGCAACTAATTATGGTTTATATTTCTACCAACATTCATTTTCTTGAATGAAGAACACCCTGGATAGACACACACATGAAACACAATATATCTACCACATTTACCTCTCTATGTGATTACTCAAGTCCCTAGTGTGATATGGATTCTTCCAAGATCACAGTACCCATTAGATCCATCTTTTAGTCTACAAGAAGAAACATATATCCTTGAGACTATTTTTCTTGTCTCTCGATAATTATTTTATATATCTGGCACATAAGTGCATCCTTCACTATATAATTATAATTTATTTGGAAACAACTAGGAAGCCCTTCATAAATTTTTGACATGAAATTTCGTTGATGTGATTCATGGAATTTTTATACTTCATTATATTTTTAAATAATATCATACATGAAAATCTATTATATATAAAAAATAATTCATTTAAAACCATCATCTTGATAGAAAATGATCTAATTGTTTCCTTTATTTCTTAATAACAAGGCTACTTCGTATTTTTGAAACTATGCATCTATAGCTACTATATTTATTATTATACCTTTTTCATTAGTTTTGTTAAATTAAATATGGAACTAATCTTCTTCCTATATCATCTTGACATTGCATAAATATTGTTCCATAAGGGTTCAGCAGTTTCTGGTCTACATTCATAAATCATATACATATCATGATAATAATTATCATGAAAGTTATTTTCATTCAAGAAAACTTGACTTAGCATTAATTGAATTAATAATTTCTTCAGAAAATTTATTCCAAAATATAATGAAAAATAATAATATAATAAGAATATAAAATTATTTCAAATATACTAATTTTCATATTTTAGAATTCTCAACTCACTGGGTTTCCAATAGAAGGCATGTAATGATCAAGAGGTCTACACTGTGAAATACAATTACATATGTTATCTAAAAACTTATTATAATGTCATAATGAATCATAATCCAAAATGACAAAAATAGCTTTATAATAGTGTATCTATCACTATTATGGTATCATCATAATTCTTCATAAATATATAAATCATGATTCACCCTTAAAAATATGGAATTTTCTCTAAATTACCATTACTCATATGATTGTTTCCCTTTATAAAACACTAAGAATGTCGTTATGAAGGTCCCATAATATTAGTGTTTCTGTTCCATAGGTAATCTAATATTCTATATGACTATTACATAATAAATGGATTAAATTTAAAAAATCTGATGGACATTTACACATATGTCTAAAATGTTCAGATTCATTTTTTTGGTCGTCTCATTTACTTTACTCAGATATCATATCAGTAGAGGTACCTTTATATAAATTCAATACTAAATTTATATAGGTGGTTAAAAATATAGATTACATTTATTTAGAATCATTCTCATAAACTATACATAATGAATGGAATATTGGTTCAAATAGAGGTTAACTTTTTACAGACCTAGGACATCAACATTACCTCTACATAGACATCCAAAGTATGGAATTTTCATTATTTTTAGCCTTTATAATTTACTGATTCAACTCCAAATTCAATACATCTTCAAAATAATTATTGATTTATTCAAATAAATTCAATAACTGATTTTAAAAAACATCAAAAAAAATTATCATTTTTATGAATAGATCAAAATCACTTCTATACAATTTCAAAACATTATAGTATATTAAATATTCTATATTTAATATTTTGATAAAATTAACTACCTTGTTATTTCAATTTTACCTTAACCCCTTGAAAATCATCAAAAATGGATATTTACCAAGAATACCAATAATAAATATTCTTGAATAATAATATGATGGATCTTAATAAAAAAATTAATCCTAAAGAAAAAATATTTATCATCATAAATCCAATATAGAACTACAAATCATCAAACACATTTTTCATTAATAAATATTACACAACATCAAATCGAAATAATTGTTATATAATACTCTACAGAAGTATTTTCATTTAATAAATCTTACACAAGTTCCAAATTCAATAAATCATTTTTAATTAAAAATATAACATGAGAATTCATACTCTTATTATATATATGATGATATAAAACAGTACATAATGAAGAGTCATAAAACCATTATTTAGTTTCATACATTTTTTATATCTTTATATTTTAGAGTTGTAGAGAATTACATTACAACTCTTACATAATTAACCCAAACAAAAAATGTGGAAACGTTCAATCAATATACAATTTGAATATAATAAATGTTTTTAAATTGAAAGTCATTTTCTTTTAATGAAAAAAATTCCTGATTTTCAAATTTATGTAATCATTATTTCCACTCTCCCTTAAACCATGTTAATTTTTTTTAAGAAAAAATTTTTTGAGCATAAAAATCATAGTAAGGGTCGATTTCAATGTATGTATGAAACCTGTGAGATTATTTCAAAACCATGATCTCATATAATATATTTTTATTTTAACATAATAAACTCTAAATTAAAAATAATTTATCATACATAAAAAAACAGTTTTACTACCTATTGTTTTTGTAAGGCATGTTATATTGAATGATAAATATAAAATGTTAACCATGAGGGATTAATAGAAAAAATTATAACAAAAAAATATAATTTCCCAGAATATATAAATTTTTACCCTTAAAGGACATATTAATTCCTTTAAAGGAATAAAAAATAAATAACCTTATCCTTCAAAATAATTCCACGAGAACTAATTATCAAGCCTAGAAATTTTATGTTGGTTCCTTGGGACATCATATTCATATATCCATTACAAGAACACATAAAAATATAATAACCTTTAGGGTTATTGACAACATAATTATCTAGATAACATTATCATTACCCAATTATTTTGAGATATATATTAGGATCAAACATCACCATAATAATTTTCCAATGCTGTTATCATTAATGGAACACTTAAAATATTTTATTTCTATAATAAAAAAAATAAAATATTCTGCTAAAATCGATATAAAAACTTTTTCAGATATTGATATAACTTTTTTCTATAAAACCGATATTCAAAACTAAAAATTACATAACCAAGACAAGTTTTTTTATTTAATGAAAACACTTAATATTTTAAAGTAATCCAATGATTCTATAATGGTTTTTGTGTAGGGGAATTTTTTTGATGTTTTATACATTAAGAACATTTCCTTTGTACTTTATAACGAACCTAAAAATATAATATTAAATATAAAAAATATTCCAATCTAATACCATTAAAAGAAGGTAAATGGAGGGGTAAAATTGAAATTTTCATTTATTTGAATATGTTTTAATTTATTATAAAGTAATTAAATGTAGGGAAAAAAATTCTAAATAATTATTCAAAACATTTTAAAAAAATATTTGAAGAGATAATGTGACTTATAAGTTGATAATTTTCTAACCAATGAATCATTGAAGTACCATAAATTTATTATATTTTTAACACATTATTTTTAATATTTGAATGTTAAAATAAATAAATTAGGTATTTTATAAACTATAAAAAATAAAATATGGCGTGAAGATAGATAAAGAATCAAAGAAAGTGAATTTAAACTATAAATCCATTTCCATGACTCATACATGTCATATAAATTGATTATATTACAGAATAATAACCTTAAGGTTAATATTTATTTTCAAAATAACCATTTTCTAGTTTATTAATTCTATTATTTCATATATATATCAATGTTATAATTTTTAAATAATGGATTATGTTTAGTTAGTAAAATTTGAGATTATTCAGATTATAAGTCGAAAATGATCGGAATGTTGTACTTGGTCAAATAGATTGTAATAATATAACATATAAAATCTCATTCATGTAATAATTATTATTTTTATACATTATTTATTATTTTATAACCAACCATGTATGGTTTTTATAAAAAAATAAATTTATTTCAATCATTGTTATAGTTTTCTATACATACACGAGAGTAATAAGTTGATTTTTAAATGAAAATAGAAAGAATCTAGTAATTATTTTTAAATTATTTAATTATAATTATATCATAAATATAATATTATTTCATTAAATCCACCTTATATTTTAGTTGTGTGTGGTTATGATCAAATATAAAATACAATAGTTCTCGATGTTTTTGTCATAATGTACACACGAGGGATATTATTATTTTTATGGAAAGTTAAGTAAATAATTAGAATATTTATAAACATTTATAGATTTAAATATATATCATATTTTTCATTTTTATCCATTATTATGTCCATTCATAATATTCAATAATGTTAAATGAAATACATCATCTTGTGAGGAAGTGGTCTTCCCGAATGCACAAGAGTTGTTTTTTATTTTATATTAGATTGAAAATTAAATGAGAAAGGTTTATACCATTAAAATAATAAAACATTAGTATATAAGAGATATTGAATTTTTATAATGATAATTTTTAAGATATTTTTTTAGTAGTTAAATGAATAAATAAAATGAACGCACTCGGTTAAGAGATACACATCTTCTACGGATAACCTCCTTCAGATTGTACCAAAATAATTTTTAATTAGGTATTAAAATCACAAAAGAACCTCTAGGAAATAGTAATGGATGTTTTCATGGTTTTTTTAGCATTATTATTTGTAAAAAATTCATTTAAGTGCATATAAGAGAAGATATGGAGGTTCCTTTTATAAGTAGGGGAGAGAACACACTGGGAAATTTTAGATGATTAAAATATATTATTGTTCCACTCAAGAAAAACGGCTATATAATGAATTGTATTCAAATAATATATAATATATGGTTAAAATAATATCATTAAATTATAGTTATAAATGATTTAAGATAATTATAAATCTTAACAATTTTCTTTTAACCCTTGTAATCTATTTTAACTTCTACCATAGAAACTAACAGTTTTACTAATGTTACTATTCAAAATGACCAAGGATAAATTTAAAATACATGAAAAATATGGAAATAAAAATTAAAAAAATATATTACAAGTTATAAAATTCACAATATATAAGTGTAATATATTAATTTCAAAAATAAAACCTAAAAAAACGATACAAAACTATTTTTATATAAATGTATATTTAAGTATAAAAATATTAATATACACAAAATAATCATATAATAAATTACACTTATATTATTTTTATTACATTAATAAAATTTTCTAAATAAAATTCTAAATGAATCCAAAATAAAATTTCAATTAAAAATAATGAAATTTAATAATAGTTTTCTTAAAAATTTATTTGTTCTACAATTCACCAAAAAAATCAAATTATTATGAAAATTCTTAGAAATGCACTCTAATATAATTTCGGTGTTACTCTTTCAAAAATGATGTTTACTTTTTGAAATTTAAATTATATAATTTAGAAATTATACTTTCTAAATAAAACAACATAATACATGTAATCATATTTATAGTGAATAAAAACATTCCATTTCAATTGGAAAATTACAAAATATTATTATACTAAAAATAACTCTATGAAATATAATACATGAATATTAATAAATATTTAAAAAAAAATATTATCATCATTAGATGGATTTTTTCATTTTTCCACCATTTTAGAAATTGTATCCTTATAATTATATTCATTAATTAAATAAGTAGGGATATGTTTTTGTCATAGCATTTTATAATTCCAATGTCTCATATTTAATCATATAGGGTTTTAAACCAAAACTAGACCAAGATAAGCCCCTTGTTAGGCATCCCATTTAATCTATAATCATGAATATAAATAGTTTTTCCTTCATAATAATGGATCTATTATGTCATCTTATATCCATTCAATAAATTTAATGTAATTTTGGGACATTTTTTATGTTACATTTAAAAGTGGGACCACATGAAATATTATAATCTTAATAACATAAAGTCTATATAGATGTTACAAATTTATATTATTTAAAATAATATGAAAATGTGTAGATCTATTCAATCATGTTAAAATTAACCAAATTTAATTATTACCTCGATATGTATTTGGAAATCCAACCACACAACCCATGAATATATACTTCTATTTCTATTATGGAATTGAAAAAGGTTGAACCATTAACTTCTATAGTTGTTATGCATCTTTATCGTACTAATACAAAGTTAAATATTTAAAAGTAAAATCATTAATTCAATGATTTATTATTTCCCAGCAATAATATTTTCTATGTTCATTATACATTATAGTTCTACCAAAATGAGTAGAAAATAGGGAAGATTGAACGTCACATAATAATTCTTTCTTACACAAGGAATAAAAAGTCACACATAATCATTTATTTAATCTTAAAAGAGATTATTTTTTAATGTTAAACTTAGGATAATTACCTTTCATGTCCATCACTTCTGTTCCCTAAATAACATGATCTTGGATCAGAGATTTCATAATTTTTATAAAAAAGGTAGACTACCCTTACACTAAACAAAAAATTATAGGTGTTCTTACATATATAATTTACATAAAAATATTCATCAAATTATTTATCAAATTATTATATTCCAAAAATAATAGATTTGATGATCCTTTATCTATTTGAAAAAAATAAAAAAATATAATGTTTACATTTTTTAGATGGTAATGAATTTTGTATTCATTATCCTTAATGAGTTCCAGTCATATTCTCTACCATGGTTCTAATTATTTCAAGGGTAATATATACATAAAATTCTTATGATCAATATATATTTCACATATTAATCCACATAATATATTTATTTTTATTTATAATGTAGAAACCATAAAAAAAATTCCTAGATCATGTATAAGATAATTTATCTTTTGGGGTTTCAATTAGCATGAAGCATCAACAATTACCTGATCATTCTACATTAGTGCATGACTATGTGTGACAATAGAAAATTTCATTAATGGAAATACCTCTTGATCGAATTTAATGTCTATTTATGTAAAATGTTTATATAAAATGTCAACTTCATTGGTTTTATGTTTTTGAATTTTAAAATATTGTTAAGAATTGTGACTGTTGTTAATATAGCCATTGAATAGTGATAACATGGTTATTTTAAATATAGGGCTTTAACAAATCCAATTTACTCAGAAAAAGAAGAGATAACCTCATCCACTAGATATTCCCCATACGAAGACCATTTTTCAAATCTTGGAAAGTAGGTTGCATCTTTGGGCTTTACTCTTGACCAAGTCCAAGCCGAGCTTGAATATATTATGCTCGAGCAGAACTACCTATGAGGGAAGTGGAAGTTGATAGAGATTACCACCCGAGCAATATTGTTTAAGCCACCCCAATAGTCATTCACCATCACACACCTTACCCTTAGATCTTATGTGGGTGTTATAATGGGTTATGAAACAAGACATTATCACTATGGTCGTGTACATTATGTTTGTATATAATAATGAATATACCTTCATTTTATTATTATTACCTTGTAGATGGGTTTTGAAGAACAATTAATATGTTTAGTTAATATTCAACTATGAAATATATTTTGATGAATTAGTGGATTGTTTAATTAAAGAAAATTTTATTAAAATATTATTATTAAATTAATTTTTATTAAATATAAATTATTTTATAATTTTATGAATGCAATCGTATTTTTTATTATGGTTTAGAAGCAATTTTTTTTAAAACCAGTGAATTTTTTATAAATGTCAGTTTTTATTTTAAAAGTAAAAATTAACATATTTTGACAATTATTTAGATAAAATTAATATTATTTCTGGAATCAGGACGTCGATATTATCCAACCGTGAATTTTTCATAATTTTATGAGATGCTAAAATTTTTTGGTAAAAATTAAATACCGTTTATATATATAATGTGTTTTATGACATCATAATGACTTAATGATGACGTAATAAAACAATATAAGCCTTATGTTCTGCCAATATATATTTTTCTATTAACATATTGTTATTTTGGGTTTTTTTGACATATTTTACAAAGCTTTAAAGGACCCTTAAAGACATATTAAACGTCTTGTATTTTTAAATTTTTTTCCATAGGAGTGTGACTCACCACCGCATAAGAAACCCCATTATTTTAATATGTTCAGAGTTTGGTTGTATAAAATATTGTTTTCCACTTACCTTTTCCAAAAACCATGTTCAAAACCATGGGCTGGTTTGTGGTTTGGATTAGATTAATGTGAGATGTCTCAAACCTAAATAATAAAGAATTCTCTCACCTTTTCTATAAAAACCTACCCATGCTCCAAAATTCTCCACACTAAAAGCCAATTTAGTTCGTCCAACCTCTGAAATACACTCTCTATAATCCTCCTAAGGTGCCCCATGTTCCCAGGAATCCTTTTTTAATCCTCTCTCAAGCCTTTGGAAGCACACTTCCATGTATGGGGTTTTCCTTTCTTTCTCATTTTTGTCCAATTTTTGTAATGTTGTAATGCCATTTTAATTTCAATTATAAATGTAGGGGGATGGTTTCACAAATCCCCCATACATCCCTATTTATGTTTTAATTATGCGAGACCCCTTTATTCCTCATTAAATGCCTCTCATTTACACCCGTTGATAGGTCGAAATTTCGAAAGTAATTTCTCTCTCCTCATTAACATTCAAGAAATTATTTTGTATCATTAATCTAAATTCTATTACATTTTTTGGGACATGTATCTATATGACCCCCTTATATATGGTGAAACATCCTTTTCACTCTCCTAAATCATTATTTTGAGTTCTTATGTCACGTCTTTATGATACCGAAGTTGCACCACACTTTTCCAGGCCAAAGTCATTATGTGTTGAATACCAGGTGCATTTACCTATCAAGGGTTTTCAACTTTATACACATATACTTATTGTTTTAAGAGTTTAATTTATGTATTCCAAATTCTTTTATAGTGGAATAAATGATTATGTTGAATGATTTAATTTTTTATGATCCATGTGGCAAACTTATACATGAAATGAAATTTTTAAGAATGGTGTGCCCTGATATCGCTCAAATGCATTGGGTTATGTATAGTATGATGATATGTCAGGTTTAATGGGTGTTTCCTCATCCTAATTCAAGTTCAATGTGGTTTTTCTCATGATTTCCGTGGAATGAGGATTTACTCATGCTCCTTGTGCAATGAGCATTGGCTCATGCTAATTCCATGTTAAGTGTTGTTGCCACATTTCGATGTTATTATTATCATGATTTATCATGCCTTTATATTTATGTTTCTATTGTGCTCTACTGATATGCCTATTTTCTAACATTAATTTTATTCCTCATGTTACTCAATATTTATTCCCTTAGTGGGATTTATAGCTCACCCTTTTCTTATTAATGTCCTCAGTTTATCCCATGAAACACTAAATACGAGGGAATATAGTGGTCATGTAAAAGATGTTTTCAATAAATATGTGGTATTTCATGTTTTAAGATGTCATGTAATTATCTTAAGCCCCAAAGACACTATAAATATTGATCTTCCAAGTGGTATCAAGTGAAGGTTTTAGTTAATAAATCAAGTTTCAGTTTGTAATAAAAGAAGGGTCGTCATAGTTGGTATCATAGGATAAGTTTAGTTATTTATGGGATTAGTATTTGAAATCCCTATTAAAGTCTTAATTACAAGACAAAGTATAATAAAAACATCCCTATGTTTTGGTGAGTATTGAGTTAGTGGTTTATCAAAGAAATACTTCCCTCTCTGGATATGAGCAGGTAGAGGCGGCTCTGGCACCGATGTATTTTAGGGGTAATACAAGAAAACACCACATTGAGCTAAACTAAAATAGGAACAGGTGCATGACAACAAGACATTCTGCACTCTTGGTTATGACACTTCCAGGGGTTATGCTCTGATAAATTCACAAGCTCAGTATGAACCATTATTAAGTAACCAAAACAAATTCCCTAATAATATATGTTATAAAGTAGATCATGGATAACATAGACTGAAGCCAATATATTCATATGTTAAGGAACTAGAATTTATTTATAAGTCAATATTTTTGTTCTTGGATTACCCTTTATGTGTTACCTCTAACATTACTTTTATTTCTTCCAATGTCCTGTAATAGGAGGACTCATGCAAACAACTGATGTGAAGATCAATGTGATGAATCTTCTAATGAGATGCCCAATCAAATGGGAAAGGAAATCGCAAACATTGTCAGGACTCTCTCTCAGCTAACTCAAGATTTGAATGGAATCATGGGTCAAGAAGAACGTTCAACCCCCCCCCCCCAATAAAGAACAAGTCGCTATCAATATATTTTTGAGACAATGGACTCCTACTTTTAATGGATCAGTTTATCCCTCAATCGTTGCACAATAGATTAACTCCATTGAAAAGATATTCTCCATCTTTCAATGTTCTGAACAGGAGAATTTTCTCCTAGATACTATTCATATAGAGGGTGAAGGTGATCAATGGTGGCAGTTGATCAAAAATACGAACCCTGAGGAGGATATTGAGGCGTTGGAATGGAAGGATTTCCAGAATATGCTTTTCGATAAATATTTTCCCTGAACCCTCTGGCTTAAGATAGAAATGGACTTCCTAGCCCTCAAGAAAAAAGGTGAAGAATTTGTTGTACTGTTTGAGGCCAAATTCACAAGGCTTTCACGATATACTTCTGGCTTTTTCATTACCCCGAAATATAATGTTGAACACTTCTTGGGTGGGATGAAACCAGGCATGCGGAAAGCACCAGCAATTCATGACATCAACACCTATGAGGAAATTTTATGATGTGCCCTCAAGGTCTAAATGGAGATGGTAAAATCTCAGGAGTATAACGGAGATAAGCATTGTAAGGTGTAATTCAATGCCAGTGGTCCGATGGATAAATCCAACGGTGCTAAGAAGATCCAGCACCCCATTTACACAAGGTGCAGAAAGAAGCACCCCAGAAATTGCCTAAAGGTGATGAGGAAATACTATTGTTGTGGAAGAGAAGGGAACCTAGCTATTAATTGAAAACATGAAAACCCCATGGCTGCGATAGAGTAGAGGAACGCTCTGTTCGACCATCAACGCATTGTTCATTGCTATAACTACAATGAACCAGGGAATATTGCAAATCAATGCCCTAAGACAAGGCTTTTAGGAGGCAACCAACAACCTCCAAGGAATCAAGGGAGAGTTTTTCCATCATTATGGCCGATGTGAACCCCGAAAAAAAGTGGTGAAAGGTACTCTAGTTATTCATTCCAGAATAGCGAACAAACTTTTTGATTCAGGTTCTACACATTTTTTATATCTCAAATGTTTAGTAGAATAATCCCATCACCACCAAAAATCATGGAAGTGAAGATGTCGGTGAGTACAGAAAATGGGGAAATAATTGCATCCCATTAATATAACACCTCCCCTGTCATAATATGTGGATTGAACATCCCGGTGAATGTCTTCATACTTCCTATGGTAGAATTTGATGCAATTCATGGCATGGATTGGATTTCCTTTTATAAATCCATCATAAATTTCTATGAGAGGCAAATCACTCTATAGGTGGATAATCGACCCCTGATTTTATAAAACTGAGAGGATTAAGATGAATCTTCTTTAGATCTATCATATCAAGAGCAGATATTACAGCCCTATTAGCACGTGTCATCACAACCCATCCTTGAGGCCCGTGTCGTGACTACCCCAAGCCCGCCTTCCATAGGCCAGGTGCTGGCGACTAGCTCCAAAGGCATAATCCCGATAAAAGGGAAACCATTTCCATTAAACCTATAACACACATGTCAGAACACAATATGTACAAGAAACAAGTACGAATATATAAAAGAAAAGTGTGCTAAAATTTAGCGGGCCAAAATAAAAACCCAACTGAACAACAAGTACAAGTACAAGTAAAAAGGGAAAATGTCTCCTGGATCATCCACCGGCGTATCCTACCTGAAGGGTAGGTACAGAACATTTCCAAATCATCCCTGAAATGTGTCCCATATAGTCTAGCTACAAGAATCCTCCCATCCATCCCACTTTGCCTCGATCACTGCCGACCATTGTCTTCATAGAAAACAACAAGGTGTGGGCAAATCCCGTGCAGTGGTGATTATAAAAATACTCATTAGGGGACCCTGAGACCCCCAATGGTCTCCCAGAATCCACTAAGTATAAAACACAAAAGAAATATACAATCATGAAGTATCAACCAACCCTACTTGGGAATATGCCCATACATATACCTATGTTATCAATCACAGTTTGGCTCTAACTCTCGATCCCAAGAACAGCCCATTCCACAAAGGAAGTAAATTCAATCACCGTGATGATATCGACTGAAAGTCAAGACTCTGCTCACACAGGTATACATTTTTTGTAGATTGATAGATATGATCAGATATACTCACTGATTGATCTATGTTGTTGGATCCACAGAGGATATAGGACTAGCTAAGGTGTTGGACCCACACTGGATACAGGATCGGTTGTTCTGTTGGACCCACATAGGATCCAGGAATAGAAGTCAGAACAGTCGGACCCACGGAGGATCCTGATACAGTAGTCATAGCTATCGAACCCACAGAGGATTTTGGTACAGTAGTCATCACTGTTGAACGCACAGAGGATTCTGGTACATTATTAATCGTTGTCAAACCCACAGAGGATTATGGTATAGTAGTCATTGCTTTCAAACCAATAGAGGATTCTGGTACATCTCAGTCGCATACAACCCTCGGGTTCCCGCACACAACACGCTCGATTCCAGGAGGGTCCTCTCCTCGAGCAAAGTGTCAATACATAAACTATGAGGATGTATTTAGTTGATGTATCATGTAGTTCCATATCATCAGATAGAACCAAACACGGTAGATAGTGCGTCAATCAGATTCTCGGTTAGTGAGTTATTGGAATTTCCATTCGAGGGGCCCTGATGGTTTTTAGGTTCAAACCAACCTGACTGTACCCCAAAAGCGTCCAAAACTCAAGCGGGGTATTCCAAAATAATCGCCTCACTCCAAGAATTCTATCGCCACAGGCAGTTCAACAATGGGATACCCATGGCCTAAGATACGGGCTAAAATGGGTAAATGTAAATAGCGGGTCCGGGTTCAGTCTGACCTAGTCAGACTCACCAGACCCAACCCAATCCAAAACAGGGTCTGACCCGATCTGTGGGTGGGGTCCAACCCAAGTGGTCGGCCAGGCCTGAAGGTGATGCCCGACCTGAAGGCGCGGCCTGACCCAAATGCGCGGCCCGACAAGGGCATCGCTACCGATGGGCGGCCCGATCGTGGGGCGGCCCGGCCGTGGGGCGGGCCGACCATGGGGCAGCCCATCCATGTGGCAGCCCATCCATGGGGCGGCCCGACCATGGGGCGGCCCAGCCGTGCGGCGGCCCGGCCGTGGAGTGGCCCGGCCGTTGGGTGGCCCGGCCATGGGGCGGCCCAACCGTGGGGTGGCCCGGGCGAGGGGAGGCCTGGCCGTGGAGGCCCAGGCAAGGGGCGGCCTGGCCGTGGGGCTCCCTCAGCGCGATGCAGCGGAACCACACCGTCTTCATTCGATGCAGATGATATGGCCGCAACCCCCTTCCTCCTATGCGGCGCGACGGCGCCGCACCTCCTCTGTCTTTTGCAGCCCTCATGGCCATAGTTCTTCTCCGGCGCGGTGCGTCTGCATCGGGCCCTTTCGGCTATGCCTCCGCCATCAACCAATCAAGAACCAATTCGGGGGATTTTGAGCTGTGTTATTTTGGAACATGCCCTTCACATTGCATGATAACAAGTATCCATCAACGAACCAAAATAAATGATGATGAACGAGTGTATAATTCGTACTTTAAAATAATCAAATCCCCCTACATTGTAATTGGTGTTCGATCAGTAGAGTCATGGGAAGGAAGCGTTGTTCCGTTGACGTCGGGAGGAGATGACGCTGTATTTGGAGATGTTCTTCATGGGCGGTGTCTTCAATTTCTTGCCCCAATTGGAAAGGGAGAATACATCATCGTCATTCCTTGATAGAGATGGGCGTTCTTCATTGGAGAGGATATAGTTATTCATTGGAGTGGATGCTCTCTCAATTTCTCCAAGGCTCTAACAATGTATTATGTGCCATCCAAAAATAATAGAGGAGGAGTCTATTATTTTTTGGCACAACAACACACAAGAGTTGTGTTTAATTAAATTAAACAACACATTAAATTAAATGGGGTGGATGGATTCAAAAGTTTTAAAATGATAATTAATTGAGGCTTCAATTATCTCTTTGGTTTGTTGCCACCATTAAAGGGAAAATCAAGAGTTTCCCCCATTAATGGGGAACTCAAGGGTTAAATGGGGTTTAAGGGGGTTTGCGCTCGTGTGGGCCCCGCCACATAATATCCTCCAATGGGAGTTTATGTGTGGGTGGGACCCACCTCCATCCTCCCTTTGGAGGATTAAACCAAAATTCAAATAAAAATATGCTAGAAATAATTTTATTCAATTTATTTAGAAACCCCAAAAATTAACTTCCAACCACGATAAAATAAAATTGCGGTGTAGGTCTCCTTAAGGGAATACAAGAACTACAAGTTCAACAGTGACCTCAGATTTCAATTTTGTACATCGGTTCAAAATATATAAAATCTCGTACATATGATTACTGAACGTACCCAAAAAACATCATCAATTGTTTCCGAGCACACCGGCCCCTGGAATTAGGCGCCGTTAGAAACAAAGGACTCGTAAAATTCCCAGGTATTTAAAAAAATCCATAAAATTTATAGGTCTTTACATTCTCCCCACCTCAGGGCTTTACATCCCCGTAAGTTAAAACTCAAACTAAGGAAACAAATGGGGGTACTGAGCAAACATCTTAGTCTCCTGCTCTGATGTGCTCTCATAGAGATTCTCGTGATGCATGCGAAAAGGAAACAGATGTATCGTCCATCCACGCAGGACCCGCTCCGGTCGATCCTCAATCTCCACTGGAACCTTTGTGAATGTCGCCCCGTCATCGATGTCCATCTCCCCACGGTTGATGATGTGGGACGGGCTGTTCACGTATCCCCTCAACTGATATACTAGGAATGACGTCGTGCACCTGGTGTAACTAAGGTGGAAGAGCCAGGCGGTAAGCCACCACCCCTACTATGCTGAGGACCTAGAAATGTCTGATTAATCACGGAGATAACCTGCCGCCTCGGCCAAATATCTGTAGACCTCATCGAGGCGAGACCCATAGAAAAACATGGTCTACATCCTCGAACTCCAGTGGTCTATGTCTCCTATCAACATACGACTTCTGCCTGCACTGTGAAATTTTCATCTACACCTAGATGATCTGCACCTTCTCTGCCATAGCTTGCACCATCTATGGTCCCATAAGTGCTGACTCCCCTATGTCAGTCTAGCACAGAGCCGATCTGCATAGTCAGCCATGAAGTTCCTCATAAGGTGCCATCCCGATGGAGGAGTGGTAGTTGTTGTTATACACAAACTCTACCAAGGAAATGTGATCCTCCCAGCTGTGACCGAAGTCGAGGATGCATGCATGGAGCATGTACTCAAGAGTCTGAATGGTCATCTCAGTCTGGCAATCCATCTAAGGATGGAAGGTGGTGCTTAAGAGAAGATGCATCCCGAAAGACTCCTTCAACCCCTTCCAAAGCTGGGAAGTGAAACGAGCATATTAATTGGAAATTATCGTCGATGGCACACCACGAAGTCGTGTGATCTCTCGTTCATAGAGGCATACCAAGCACTCTACTAATCCATACTCTCTGATTGGTAGGAAGTGGGCCGACTTTGTGACTCAGCCAACAATCACCCAGATAGAGTCATCTCCCCTGGATGTACATGGATGTACCGTCATGAAATCCATGTATATCCCATCCCACATCCACTCTGGGACCTCTAAGGGAAGAACCAAGACTGCTGGAAGCTGGTGCTCCACCTTCACATGCTGATATGTGAGGCATCATGAGACAAACATTGCTACAACATTCATCATACCTGGCCACCAGTGTTGTCATCGACAGTCATGATACATCTTCACCACTCCTGGATATACCACTAAAGGAGATGTGTGTAACTCCCTCAACAATTCCTTCAGAAGTGAAACTCTTACCATGGTCCGTCCTCTGAAGAAAATAACATTCTCCCCACCTTCAGAAAATCCATCAGGTGCCTGCCCTGTGGATATCTGAGCACGTCGTTTCTAACAGTAAACATCCCCATGTTGTTCCTCTCTGACTCACTGATGAAGAGGAAGAGTGACTGTGAGAGATTACAAAAATGATGCTCCTCCTCTATCAACAATGGATATCTTCAACACGACTAGCTGCTCTGTCACCTCTCCTAGCAGTTGAATGCCTGATCTTTTTCTGAGATCATCTACTACAACATTTCTCTTCCCATGAGTATAGAATATCTTGAATTCATTGTCCTGGAGGAACTCGATCCATCATCGCTATCTCAGG
The DNA here is from genome assembly GCA_963277665.1 of Viscum album. NCBI lineage: Eukaryota > Viridiplantae > Streptophyta > Magnoliopsida > Santalales > Viscaceae > Viscum > Viscum album. Next base: position 511,276,569 of record OY728125.1, read on the forward strand.
TTCAATTCCTTCTATGAGAAGATGTACTGGAGACTTTGGTGGTTAGAGTAGACTGTAAAATGCTGGCCAATCAGTTTGTGATGCCACATCTTCAAGGAAAAGCCCCATAATACTAACTCTAGGTCATGGGTTTCATAGTTTTTCTCGTGAAGACTCAACTGTCGAGAACCATACGCGATCACTGCTCGATCCTGCATCAGGACACACCTATGTCTAGTCCCTGATCCATCGCAGTAATCTACATACCAAACACCCTCCTTTGGTACCCTTAAGATGCGTTCACTAGTAAACCTCTATATCAGCTCCTGAAATATATTCTGGCATCTCTCTGACCACACAACGGTTTTCCCCTTCTTCGTCAATGCTGAAAGAGGTGCGGAAACTCTAGTGAAATCTGTAAAAACCTTTGATAGTACCTAGCCAGTCCCAGAAAACATTTTACCTCTGTCACACTCTTGTGTGGTTCCCAAGCAATTACTGCCTCAATCGTTGTTGGATCCATTGAAACTGAAGCCTCTGAGATGTCATGTCCCAAGAAATGAACCTCTCGAATCCATAACTAGCATTTAAAGTGATTACCATAAAGCTAGTGCTCTCAGAGTGTGTCCAATAATACCCAGATATGGTAATCATGCTCTTCCTCTGTAGTCGAGTAGATCAGTATGTTGTCGATGAGGACTAAGACAAAGCGATCGACGTAAGGCTGGAAGATCTTGTTCATGAGACTCATGAACACTGCTGGAGCAATGTTTACATTGAAGGCCATAACCAAGAACTCATAGTGGTCATACCGACCCGTAAAGGTTGTCGTCTACACATGTTCATCTCAATCTCTATGTTGGTGATAGCCTGACCTAAGGTCTATCTTTGAGAACCATCGTGCTCCCATGAGCTAATCAAAGAGTACTTCAATTCCCGAGAGTGGGAACTTATACTTCACGGTCACATGATTTAGGTGAATGTAGTCAACACACATTCGCAAGCTCCCATCCGCCTTCATGGAGAACAAAATCGGAGATGCCCAGGGTGAAACCCTGGGTCGGACAAATTACTTCTCATGCAAGTCCACCAGCTGTACCCGCAGCTCATGAAGCTCGGCGGGAGCCATATGATAAGAAAGAGTAGATATCATTGACATATCGGGGTACAAGTCAATATAGATGTCTACCTCTTTGTGAGGAGTTAGTCCTAGAATGTCATCAGGGAAAACATCTGCGTACTCTTCCACCACAACAGGAAAACTCGGACTCCGCACATCAACCGCTCCACGGATGATACTATCCAACTGATGTTTGATCGGATGCCCCCTCCACTATGTAAGTCCATCCTACGCTGAAAAGTCTCCCTTATCACTAGTTAAGGTGAACCTGGTCCCATCCGTGTGGATACACCGCCCATTGCGCCTAACACATCAAATTTGAGCATGAACTGTGGATAACCAGTCCATACCCAAGATGACATTGTAAGGCGTCGATGCAGCTATGAGAATATCCTAGACGTAGCTCTCACCTCCTAGAGTAAGCTCACACTACTGGTACCAGTGTGTAATCGTCGAGTCTACTCCCATAGGAGTCTCTAGATGTAATGATCATGCCAACGTCTACATCATAATTTCTAATCTCTGAATAATAGTAGTTCCAATCAAAGAATGACCCACACTTGTGTCTATAAGTACTTCAAAAATGGTGGAGTATATATAGATAGTACCTCAATTCATCTCAGGTGCGCTGTGGTCGTATGTCTCCACTGCCTGGAGATGAGCCCGCCTATGTCTGCCTGCTCCCAGTGATTGGGGTGGACTTCGTGGTGGTGGTGGTGGTAGGGCCTCGAAATGTAGTCCACCACTTGCTTCTCATCCAGCTCCTCTGCCATGTCTCCCTGCTCCCGGAGGACCACCATGGTCGAACCTCTGTCTCTGCCTGGGAGGTCTCTCTATTGTCTGCTACTCATCTGCATGGTGGGTCAAGTAGTCATGGGCAATGTGACCCTGCCTACCACATGCATAGCACTGCCTACTCCTCGTATAATTGGTTCTGTCTCGTGTTCCCCATACAACCGAACCTGTATCCGGGGGTCTCCCACCTATTGGCCTGGTCCTCTTGGACATCTAAGACATTTGTCTACTGCTACCTGCAGAAGACTCCACTAAATGTCACCCGGTTGTGGGTCTCGCTACTACTGACTGCTCAGTGAGAAAACTCTCCACTAGAAGGGATTGATCTTGCACCCCCGCTTGCGTCAGGATACTATGAGGGATCATTGAAGCCCTGATTTCATGCCTGAGTCCCTGATCGAAGGTCTGGTCCCTGAAAAATGGGTCCCATACCATACGTGTGGAGTAGCGCAAGAGGTCGGTGAACCTCGTTGTGTATTGATCTACTATCATGTTGCCCTGCTGCAGATGAAGTAACTCCTGAATATGCACCGCATGAAGGGTGACTAGAACAAACTCTTAATGGAAGAGACTCTCAAAGTATATCTAGAGTAGTGATGCCTCGTCATGAACCTAGAGTATTAGGCTCTACCATCTACATGCTAATATATCAGGAGGCTCGCGGAAAGGATCACCATGAGGTCGGCTGGTGTCCCTACCAATATGAAAACTCTCACAATAGCCTCCAGCCAATCCTCATCTACATGAGGGTCAGTCTCTTTCTGGAACATGTGCATCCTCTGGCGATGGAACTCGTGCAACGCACTCAAACAAAATAAACTCTCTGCTGCTGGAGCTGGTGTTATCGGTTTCCCCGCGGGTAGTGGTACCGTTGGTACCTCTACTGTGATGGGGCCCATCACTAATTCCTCATCTCTCAGAGGGAAACCATCTCATATGTAACATAGAACCCTAGCTGGCTGCCTTCATGGGGATATCTTGAAAGGAAACACCTTCACCATGGTTAAAACAATATACCTGGTGAGCTGACACAAATTATTCATGATTATAAGTTTTTCAAAAGAAACACACACTCACTCAATGTTTTCATGCACTATGTCAGAGATCAGAAGTCAGAGTCCTAGTGTATGGATACGTCAGCTGCCATTCCAACATCGATTTCCCTAAGCAGATATCTACACACAAAACACTTAACAATATTGATGTTAAAAGAATTAGAGTATAAGTTCTGCAGTAGAACCGACTCCCATGATACCAATTTGTAACAACCCATCCTTGAGGCATGTGTCGTTACTACCCCAAGCCCCCCCTCCATAGGCCAGGGGCTAGAGACTAGCACCAAAGGTGTAATCCCAATAATAGATAAGGAATTTTCTTTAATCCTATAACACACAAGTCTGAACACAAACAGTAGAAGGAACATGTACTAATATAGAAAAAAAATGTGTGTTGAAAGTAAGTGGGCCAGAATACAAAACCAACTAAACAAAAAGTACATGTACAAGTAAAAAAAGGAAAAAAATCTCCTGGATCGTCCACGAGGGTATCTTACCTAAAGGGTAGGTATAAAACTCGAACAAATCATCCATTAAGTGTATCCTGTCTAGTCCTGCACCGAGCAGCCTCCCATCTGTCACACTCAGCATTTATCACTACTGGTCGTCGTTTTCACAGAACACAACAAGGTGTAGCTGAAGCCCATGTAGGGGTGAGTATAACAATACTCAGCTGGGGAACCTGGGACCCCCAATGGTCTCTTAGAATCCACTAAGGATAAACCAATGAAGAAATATCCAATCACGAAGTATCAGCTAACCCTACATAGGTATATTCCCATACATATACCTAACTAATCAATCATAGACCAGCTCCATCTCTCGAGCCCAAGAACAACTCATTCCACAATGGAAGTAAAGTCAATCACCATGATGATATCGAATGAAAGTCAAGACTAATCTCACACAGGTATAAATCATTTGTAGAGTGATAGAGATGATCAAATATAGTCACTAATTCATCTAAGCTATTGGACCCACACATGATACAGGAGCAACTAAGCTATCAGGCCCTCATAGGATACGAGATCAGATATTTAGTCAAACCCACATAGGATCCAGGAACAGAAGTTAGAAATGTCGGACCCACGGAGGATCCCGGTATAGTAGTCATCATTGTCGAACCCACGAAGGATTCTGGTACAGTAGTCATTGCTCTCGAACCCATGGAGGATTCGGGTACAATAGTCATCATTATCGATCCCACATAGGATTCCAGTATAATAGACATAGCTGCCGAACCCACGGAGGATTCCGGTACAGTAGTCATCGTTGTCAAAACCAAGGAGGATTCTGGTACATCTCAGTCGCAGCCAGCCCAAGGGTTCCCACACACAGAACACTCGATTCGGAAACGGTCCACACCTCGAGCCATGTGTCGATACATCAACTATCAATAATTATTAAACTGATGTATCCTGAAGTTTTGTCTCATCATAAAGAACCAAAAGCGATAGACGATGCATCAATCAGACCCTCGGTCTGTGAGTTTTTGGAATTTCTGTTCGAGGGGCGCGATAGATTTTTAGGTTCAAACCAACCCGACCATACCCCAACTGTGTCCTCACCTCAATTGGGGTATACCAAAATAATCTCCTCGCTCTTATAATTATATCACCATAGGTGGTTCGACAATTAGATACTCGTAGCCCAAGATACGGGCTAAAAGGTGTAAATGGCCATATCGGGTCTGGGTTCTGTCTGAACTTGTGGGACCAACGCGGCCCGACCTGGTCCAAACCAGGGTCTGACCCAGTCCTCAGGTGCGACCCGACCCGAAGGCGAGACCTGGCCCGAAGGTGCGGCCTGGCCCGTGGCAGCCCGACCGAGGGGTGGCCCAGCCGTGGGGCGTCCAGGCCGTGGGGGGCCCGGCCTTGGCGGCCCAGCAGAGGGGTGGCACTGCCGAGGGGCGGCCCGGCTGTGGGGAGGCCTGGACAAGGGGTGCCCTGGCCTTAGCGGTCCGTCCAAGGGGCGGCCCGTCCGTTGCGGCCCGACCGAGGGACGGGCCGGCCGTGGGGGCCCAGCCAAGGGGCAGCCGGGCCGGGGCGGCCCGGCCTAGGGGCGGCTCGGTAGTGGCGTCCCGGCCGAGGGGAGGCCCGGCCGCGGCAACCCGAATGAGAGGCGGCCTCGGCACGGCGCGACGGCGCCGCACCATCTTTGTTCTCCGTGCCCCGTATGACTGGGAACCCCTTCCTCCGGCACGGCGCGACGGCACTGTGCCTCCTCTTTCTATCAGAACTCTCCCAGCCACAATTCTTCTCCGGTGTGGTGTGTCGGCACAGCGCCCTTCCGGCTCTGCCTCTGTCGTTAACCAATAAAGAACCAATTGGAGGGATTTCGAGCCATGTTTGTTCGGCCCACACCATCCTCATTATGTTATACAATGTTTCCATCATCGAACCAAAATAAATTACGAGGAATGAGGGTATAATTCATAATTTAAAATAGTCAAATCCCCCGACCTTGTAATCGGCATTCGCTCAGTAGAGTTGCGGGAAGGCGGTGTCGTTCCGTTGATGTCAAGAAAAGATGATGTTCTTATTGGCAACATTCTTTGCGGGAGGAGTCTTCCCTTTCCTGGACTGGTTGGAAAGGGAGAAGACGATGTCATCGTTCTTCGGTGGAGAAAGGGTTCATTGTTGGAGAGGATATCGTTCTTCGTTGGAGAATATTCTCTCTCTCTTTCTACAAGGCTCCACCAAAATATTATGTTCCAACCAAAAAAATAGAGTAAGAGTCTGTTATTTGTTGGTACAAAAAAACACAATAGTTTTGTTTAATTAAATTAAACAATTCATTAAATTAAATTGTTTGGAAGGATTCGAATGATTTAAAAAAGTCAATTAATTGAGGGATTAATTTTCTATTAGGTGTGTTGGCACCATTTAGGGGTAAATCAAGAGTTTCCCCCATTAATGGGGAACTGAAGGGTTAAAGAAGGTTTATGGGGGTTTGAGCTCGTGTGGGCCCTGCCACATAATATCCTCCCATGGGAGGTTATGCACATGTGGGACCTACCTCCAACCTCCCCTTATAGGATTAGACCTCCTTTCAAATAAAAATATGCTAGACATATTTTTATTCAATTTATTTATAATCCCCAAAAATTAACATCCAACCTCGATAAAACAGAACTGCGGTGGAGGTCTCCTTAAGAAAATACTGGTGCTGTGAGTTCAACGGTGCCCTCAAATTTCAATTCTGAGCAGGTGTTCAAAATATATAAAATCCCGCATGTAATTTTACTGAATGTACCCGAACAAACCTTCAGAAATTGATTCCGGGAACACCGGGCCTGGGAATCAGGCGCCGTCAGAAACTGTGGACTCGTAAAAATCACATGTATTTAAAAACAAATTTCAACGGAATTTTCTGGACTTTACACATGTATCTGGTTCAGATGATTAATTCCAAGAAAGAAAACATCCATGATGACATTCCTATTGTGAGGGAATTCGATGATGTTTTTCCCGAGGAATTGTCCGGTCTCCCCCCTATAAGAGATGTTTAATTCTCAATTGATCTTATACCTGGGGCATTTCCAATATCCAAGACTTCATATACAATGGTTTTTTTGGAGCTAGATTAACTGATGAAACAACTATAGGAGAAAATAGATAAAGGGTTTTTATGCCCAAGTGCTTCACTATGGGGTGAACCAATCCTCTTCATCAAAAAGAAAGATGGTTCAATGCGCCTTTTCATCCATTATCGTGAGCTTACCAAAATCAAGATAAAGAAAAAGTATCCTCTACCACGAATATATGACTTGTTTGATCAGCTGCGTGGAGCAAAATATTTCTCCATGGTGGATTTTCGGTCGGGATATTACCATGTAATGGTGAATAAGGAATATATCCCCTAGAATTCTTTTCGTACAAGATATGGGCACTATGAATTCATAGTAAGTCCATCAAGACTCAATAATGCTCCTAAAATAATCATGGACTTGATGAATAGTGTCTTTAGAGATTACCCTGAATATTTATTGGTAGTATTTATAGATGATATTCTGATATACATAAAAACCATGGAGGGCCATGAAGAGCATCTTATAATTGAACTAGAGACCTTACAGAAGGATAATCTGTATGTAAATTATAGCATCTATGAGTTCTAGTTGATGCAAGTATCATTTGTGGGCCATATCATCACAAGCAATGGGATATCTATGGATCCCTCCAAAACAGATGCAATTGAGGGGTGGCCGAGGCCATCATCAGTAATGGATATCCGTAGCTTCTTCGGGTTAGCTGGATATTATCGATGATTTGTAAGAAATTTCTCACAATTTTCCAACACTCTTACCATGCAAACTCGGAAGGGAGTAAAGTTTTCTTGGAGATATGAATGTGAAGAAGGATTCAAGGAGTTTAAAAGGAAGCATATCATTGTGCTGGTGCTCACTTTACCCACAAATGGAGAAAATTTTATGGAATTTAGTGATGCTTCAAAGAAGGGAATAGGATGCGTGTTGATGAAAAATGATTAAGTCATTGTCTATGCTTCAAGGCAATTGAAACTTAATGAATTGAACTATCCAACACAAGACCACGAGTTGGCTACAATTATCTTTTCTTTGAAAATTTAGGGGTATTATCTATTTGGGGAGAATTGTGAAATATATAGAGACCAAAAAAGACTCATGTATATATATTCACACAAGAAGAGTGGAACATGCACCAACAAAGATGGTTAAATCTGATCAAAGACATTGACTTCCTAGTCCATTACCCCCATTTGAAAGTGAACAAGATGACAGATGCCCTAAGTAGAAAGGAGCCATCGATTCTATCATTAATGAGAACTAAAAAGGATTTAATCTTATTAGATTTGATGAATATGGACATGTGAATCATAAAGAAGGGAACATCATCAATCCTTTGACAATTTATTTCTCAACTGTCACTTTGGGGAAGGTTAAAAGAGGCTAAAAAGATGATGAGGTAATTCAAGAAAAAGTGGAAGCTATCGAAAAAAGGAAATCCTCAGAGATTAATGTTAATGAAGATGGAATTGTATGATTTGGGAAAATACTATGTGATCTATCAAGTCTGAAGCTGAAGAAGGAACTTTTGGATGATGCACATTGTTCAAATTTCTCTATTCACCCAGGAAACACAAAGATTCATCGAGATCTCCGATATAATTATTGGTGGGATAATATGAAGAAGGAGATCGTTGAATATACATCAAAGTGCCTAGTGTGCTTGCAAGTGAAGGCATAGAGGCAGAAGTATAAGGGGATGATGCAACTATTGACCATACTATAATGAAAACTTTAGAACATCACCATAGACTTTGTCACTGAACTTCCGAAGACATCCAAAGGAAACAATGAAATATGGGTTGTTGTGGATCGTCTTACAAAGGCTAGACATTTCATTTCTATTTGGGATGATTTCTCATTGGATCAACTGGCATAGATATATATTAGGGATGTGGTAAGGCTGCCTGGATTACTAAAATCTATTGTGTTCAATTAATATCCTAGATTCACTTTTATGTTTTGGAAGATTCTTTCATCATACTCTAAATACATAACTGAACTTCAGTATGGCCTATCATCCTCAAACAAATGGCCAATCTGAGCAGACTATTCAAACACTTGAGGACATGTTGGGAGAATACTCAATGAATTTTTAAGGAGGATGGGATTAACATCTACCTCTAGTTGGTTCTCTTATAATAATAGTTTCCACTCGAGCATCCAAATGATAACATAAGAATCCCTTTATGGGTAAAGGTGCAGAATACCGGTGTGATGGGATGAGGTCGGTGAGCGTAAACTACTTGGACCAGAAATTGTTGACAAAATGGTAAAGAAGGTGAAAACCATTCAGTATCATATCAAGGAACCATACAGTCAAAAAAAGAGTTATGCATATAACCATTGATGAGACCTTGAGTTTAAATTTAGATATATGGTATTTATATTCATATATCGTTGGAAGATGGTCATGAGGTATGGAATAAAAGGGATGTTATGTCTAAGGTAAATCGACCACTTATATATTCTTGATCATGTCGGGGCTATGGAATATCGACTAGAACTTCCACTTACCATGGACAAAGTACATGATGTCATTAATGTATTCCTATTAAAGAAGTACATACCAGACCTGTAACATGTAATCTCCTCAGAGGTGGTACAGTTAGATGATGATCTTTCTTATGAGGAGAAAACAGTGAAGATCTTATGTCATAGAGAAAAAGTTCTACAAAATAATTCAATTCCCCTCATGAAGGTGTTGTAATGAAACCAAACGTTTGATGATGTGACATGGGAATTAGAGGAAATGGTGACGCAAAGTTAACCGAATCTATTTTATTGTGGAAAAAAGGAAATTTCATGGGTGAAATTTCTTATGAGGGGAAGATTGTAACGACCCAAAACTTCATTAATGAAAATCCCTCTTGATCGATTTAAATAAATCATTTTGTAAAATGTTATATAAAATGTCAACTTCATTGATTTTATGTTAAGAATTGTGAATTTTGTTAATATAGTCTTCGAATAGTGATTGCATGATTAGTATAAATATAGGACTTTAACAAATCCAATTTACTCAGCCAAAGGAAGGGATGGCCTCATCCAGTAGACGTGCCCCATACAAAGCCCATTTTTCAGAGCTAGGAAAGGAGGTTGCAACATTGGGATTTTCTCTTTACCAAGACCAAGTCGAGCTTGAATATGTTAAGCTCGAGCAGAACCGCCTTCGAGAGAAGTGTAAGTTGATAGAGATTACCATCCGAGCATTGTTATCCAAGCCACCCTAAGAGTCAATCACCATCGCACACCTTACCCTTCAGTCTTATGTGGGTGTTATAAGGGGTTATGTAGCAATACATTGGCACTATGGTCATGTACATTATTTTTTTATATAATAATGAATATACCTTCATTTTATTGTTGTTACCATATAGATGGTTTTTAAAGCACAAATAGTATTTTTAGTTAATCTTCAACTAAGAAATATATTTTGATGAATTAAGGAATTTTTGAATTAAATAATACTTTATTAAAATGTTATTATTAAATTAATTTTTACTAAATATAAATGATAGTATAATTTTATGAATGCAATCATAATTTCTATTAAGGATTGAAAACCACTATTGTAAAAACCCGTGAATTTTAGATAATTGTCTATTTTATTTTAAAATTAAAAATTAACATATTTAGAAAATTATTTAGAGAAAATGAATATTATTTCTGGAATCAAGATGTTGAAATTATCCAATAGTGAATTGTTTCATAATTTTCTGAGACAGTCAATGTTTTGGGTAAAAATTAAATACCGTTTAAATATATAATGTGTTTTATGACATCATAATGACCAAAAAGTTATGTAATAAAATACAATAAGACTTAATTTAGGCCAATAAATGTATTACCATTAAAATAATGTGATTTTGGGTTTGTTTGAATTATTTTACCAAGGATTAATGGACCCTTCAAGACTTATTAAACATTTTATCTTTTTAAATTGTTTTCCTTAGGAGTGTGACTCACCTCCACATATACAACCAGATTATTTTAAGAAGTTAGGAATTTGGCCTTATAATATATTGTTTTCTACATTGATTTTCCAAAAACTATGGGCACTAACCAAGGGCTGGTTTGTGGTTTGGATTAGTTTAATGTTAGGTGTCTAAAACATTAATAAAAACGAAACCCCACACCTTTCCTATATAAACCCACCCATGCTCCCACTTTCTCCTCAATAAATACCTTCAGAGTTTGTCCATCCTATGACCTAATCTCTCTATAATCCTCCCATGGTGTCCCATGATCCCAAGAATCCTCTCTCAATCCTTTGGAAGCACACTTCCATATAAGGGGTTTTTCTTCCTTTATCATTTTTGTCAAATTTTCTTAATGTTGTTATGCCCTTTAAATTTCAATTATAGATGTTGGGATATGGTTAGCACCTCCCCCATGCATTCCTATTTATGATTGAATGATGGGATACCCCTTTATCCCTCATTAAAAGCCTCCCTTGTACACTTGTTACTATGCCGATATGTCGAAAGGAATTTCTCTCTCCTCATTTACATTTAATCAATTCTTTTGTATCATGAATCTAATATCCATTACATTTGTTAGGATATGTATATATTTTACCCCCATACTTTCAATTTCATTTAAATATTACAACACATCCTGTTATCTCTCCTCAACCATTTTTATGAGTTCTTATGTCATGTTGTTATGATGCCGAAATTATACAGTGCTTTTCCAAACCAAAGTCACTATGTAGTGAATACCCTCCCCATTTCTCTATGAATGGTATTAACCATTATGAACATTTAATTATTGTTTTAAGAGTTTCATGTATTTATTACACATTTTTTTATCATGGAATAAATGATTATAATGAACAATTCAATGTTTTATGATCCATGTGGAACACTTATATGCGAAATGAAATGTTTAAGAAGGGTGAGCCCTTATAGAGATCCAATGCATTTGGTTAAGTATAGTATCATCATACATCATTTGAAATGGTTGTTTACTCATGTTAAATCAGGTGCAATGAGTTTTTACTCTTGCTTCCTTTTCAATGATTATTTACTCATGCTTCATGTGCAATGAGCCTTAGCTCATGCTAATTCCATGTTAAGTGTTGTTGCCACATTTCCACGTTATAATTATCATGCTTTATCGTGCCTTTATGTTTATACTTCTATTGTGATCTAATTATATTCCTATTGTCTAACATGTATTTTATTCCTCATGTTACTCCATGTTTATTCCCTTACTATGCTTTATAGCTCACCCTTTTCTTATCCAGGTCCTCAGGTTATCCCATGCAATGCTATGTCTGAGGGAATGTAGTGGTCATGAAAAGGATTTTTTTAAATAAATATGTTGTATTTCATGTTTTAAGATTGTTTTGTAATGATTCTAAGACCCAAAGATACTATACCTCTTGATATTCGATGTTGTATAAAGTGAAGTTTTTATGTAAAAAATCATGTTTAAGTTTGTATTAAAAGTAGGGTTGTCATACTATGTCCCTTAAAATAATCATAAATATAGAAAAAAATGTCACCATATATAAATGCAATGTCAAAAAATTTAGCATTCAACAATAATCTTTTTCATTCCTTAATACTTTAATGACACACGTTTTTTCAAATTAATTTAACCCATTTTTTGAGTCAACATTGATTGTGGGATATATAAATAAACAACGTTTTCATTAACATACTAGCTTTAACCAAATAATACAATAAAGATATGAATATATGTAAAATTAAAACTTCTTGGAATATTTTTACCCACTTTAGTTTTGTTTGGATCAATAGTTATTCCACAACTATTTAAAAAATGTCAATGGAACAATATATTTTACAACAATAATCACAATTTATATAATCTTTCATATAAATACCTTCAATTATAGATTTTAAAAATAATAATTAGGCCTTTTTCAACAACCTCATAAATTTTTGAATATAAAGAAATATTATCGAATCTAAAAACTATAAATATCTCGAAAAACTCAAGGATAACGCTATTCATAAGATCCATAAATACAACTAGATCACTTTTCACCTAAATATAGTAAAATAACTCAGAATAACCATAACAAGTTCAAAATTTAATTTTTTTTATTGTTATCCACATTCTTCACCAAATTATTATACTTGGGCTATATATAATCCTTTTAAAATAATGATATCCCTAGAGGTGATAAAAAAATTTATTAATTCAAGAAAATATGTATTTTTTTAATTGCAATGATATTATTAAAATCTATATAATCTATGTAAATCTTCATTGACCTTACATAATTTTAAAAAATGAAATTAGATCACCCACAGTGAGGTTCATTGATGAATGTATCCTTTATTAGGAGACTTTGTTATATAAATTTTTAATTCCAAAATATCAAATTGATCCATTCAATAAAGGGATTTTGAAATTAGTTTAAAATTATGAATTAAGTCAGTTTTAAATTAAATTACACCAACAGGTATAATATATGTATATTATACAGGAAATATATCCAAAAATACATTTATTATAGAAATATCACCAATTTTTATAGTATTGTTCTTCTCAATAATATGTGCATGGTAACCTTACAATCTATATTTAATCAACTTATTGATATGTAATTATACGTATGAATTCCTTTCATTATAAAAGTTGAAACTGATTCTAAAAAAATTCATTAGATCTAACATCTATCATACTGAAATAATAATAATTATAATCTATGATAGAAATAACATCAAAACCTACAATGGTAAATAGAAAATGATCCATAGGAAACAATTTTCCAAAGATAAAATTTTATTATTAATAGATTCACTTTTTTACATTAATAATATATCAAGTGTTTTAATCCAGTATTATTACTTAATTTATTGAGGTGAAATTTCCAATTTATCAATAAATTAATTGGAAATGAGAAATGATTTAAACCCTGAATCCAACAAGATATTTTCATAATAAAAAAAAGTAATATACCTAAAATCACATTGCAAGATAATCTAAAAAAAACGAATTAGTCACAAATAATTTATAAAAACATTTCATCTTATTATCATGATTGATTCCATAATTAATTACTATATTTAGAGAATTACTCACAAAATGAATCTTCTTAATACAATTAAAGAATCTTATTATCACTTTTTTATTATTTTTCTGATCATTTTCATTATGGTTACAAGATAGGTGTCCAAACTCTCAATATCAGAAACAAACCCCTATATTTGAAATTTTTTCAATTTGATTCCTTTTACAATGAATTTCAAAGAATTAAAAACTAATTTTTACCTTAGGACTGTTTTGTGGGATGCTTCCCCATATGCTTCCATCTGGAATTTTTTTTTGTTTTTTTTATTTCATAGAATACATAATCATAAAAAACAAAAAAAATCCTTTTTATAACATTGACATATAATCAAATAATATTTTAAATCGTCAAAATCCAATGAACATTTATTTCATGGATTAAATTCTATTTATAATCATTTAATTTTACTATGAAGATCTTGAATATAAAATGGAACATACATTTTATATTTCATGATATTTTATTTAAACAAATAAATTGAATCTTCCTCTGTCAACATCAAATATAAAAATTAATTCCACATCATAAGTAAAATAATTTTAATTAATCACTTCCCAAGGAAACTCTTCTTTAAATTTTTCCATTTAAAGGTAGTAATATCATCTCTTTTTCAATATTCTTAATCATTAATCAGTACTGACTGGATTCACCTTAAAACTGTTTTTATAATATGTCACTATTTGGTGTTATGAATAACCCATGACTTCAATTATATTATCTAATTATTTAACCCATAATTAATCTATCACAGGGTTAGATGATGCACCTAATACATGATAGAGTTATTATATGATGTGCTCTACAATGCACATGTTGCTCTTTGGTGAACATTTTCTCCCCTCAGATAAATATTAAATACATTTATAGAATGTATCAACTGAGCCCTCATTGTAGAAAAATATTATGTTCAAATTCTTAACATTACAGGTTATTGATTTGAAATGATATTTTCCTCATGGTTCTATCCTCATTTAGATTTTCCATTTATTCTTTGGAAATATTTTATAAACAAATATCTATAGTATAAATAAATTTGATAATATTCAGAATTTATATTATGTCAACATTACCATAAATTAAGAGCCCTCTATTTTTTTCTATTAGTACTATCATAACCTATATTTTTATCTTATCCTTCTCACTAATAACAACTATAAAGACCAGACATTAGAACATTATATAATCAAGAGTTTTAGAATTATAATTCACTTTCTCACATTTCAAGGATCATTATGATTTAGGGTTTTATATAAGTATATGATAAATATTACATATTAATCCAAAATATTACAAAGTAGAACAATCAACTTAGTAACCATTTTTTCTAAAAAATATATTTTTAAAATGAAACAAGGATTTTTTTGAAAATCCTCTATATTGTAATCATTAATTATTCATTCTTACTAATAAATTATAAACCCTATGAAAAATATTTATATTTATGGGATGATCATAATAATTTTCGTATGGGTCATATGAAAAGTAATAATGAATCACATTAGTCTATTTCAAAACCATGATATCATTTAAGAGAGTTATTTTAAAATAAAAAACATCGGGAACAAATATTAATTTACTGGAACATGAAATTAGATATACAGAAAAAAGTATTTTTAAAAACATTATATAAAAAAATTAAGTAAAAAAAATAATAATAAGGGGTGTAAAGAAAAAACATAATCTATGAAAAACATTTTATTTAAAATATAACTTTTTACCCAAAAATTTAATAATCAAACCATTAAAATATAACATACCATATAAAATAATTATATTTCCATAAAAAGTTTAATTCATAGAAAATTCAATGTTGTAACTTGTGACAAAGTAATTATAAAAAATATATCAGTCCCAAGAATTATATAACATAGTAGGTTAATTTAAATATAATTATTTGAATAACATATTCATTAACCAATTAATTGGGGAGCATTATATGTCTCATCCATAACTATAATAATTTTGAAAATATAACAACATAAATTTAACAGATTAAATCATTCACCAACATTATCAAAATCATAAAAATATTACATTCAACAAAGATGTAATAATTTTTTGGATATTGATATATATGTTTTCTTTAATAATCTATTTTCAAAAATATAAAAACATAGTTAAAAGGGAAAATGGGGTTTTATTTGATGAAAACATTGAAAATTGTATAGGAAGAAAAATATCAAATAATCTTTATGGGGGTTGGAAATAGTATTAATGTCATATACATTAAAAAATAATATTCTTTTACTTTGTTAAAAAATTAAAATATTAAATTTGTAAAACAATAAAATATTACATTCGAATAAATATTAAATATTATAATAAATGAGGTAAAATAAAAATTTTACCTCAATTTTTTAAATAATTAGTCATCCTTAAAAATTATTGAAATAGGGTAAAATTCATAGATATAAATATTAAAAAAATTAAAAATAGTTTTTATGATCAAATATCCCTTTCAACTGGTTAAATTTTGAATCAATAAATCGTTAAAGGATTTGTCTTAAATATTTATGTATAACAATAAATGGTATTTATGTGTATAATAATCTCCAAACAAGATGTATCGTTAAATTAAAATAATGTGTATTTTGAATAAAGGGTATCTTCATTGAAAAATGAGTAGATAACTATAGTTAATTAATGATTAGAAGACATGAAAATTATATATTAATGTAACCATGGATTTAAATAATAAATTAATATTAATAATTCTTAACTAGAGGGATGTTATTACTAAATTATATTGATGACATAAAACAATTAAAGGGTAAAATACATGAATATGAAGTTGATAAACTTATTAAATCCAATGAAAAAAAAACTACAAAGAGAAATTGGTAACAAAAAATAATAATTTGAAATGTCTTGTTCATGATGGTAAACATTCAACCCTATACGAAACTCAAAATATTACCTCGTAGATTAATAAAATTATAGTTTTGACTATACAAAATTCCATGGAGGATTTTTTGTGGAAGAAGTCCACTCCCTATTAAAAAAACATATTGATATCATTTAATTATAAATTTAACGTGTTCACATATGAAAAGGTACCACCCATATCCCATTGAATTTACTCTAAATTTTTTTCAGTGTAAAAAAATTAAACTCAAAATATATACCAATGTAGATGAACAAAAGTGGTGAGAACCCCACCACCATATATAAGGATGTTGGATTTAGGAATATAATTTTTTCTCTAAAAAATCCCATTTAGTGGAAAAAATGGAATAAAAAATAATCTATAAATAGATATAGATAGGTAGTTTTATGGAATGTTAATATCGACATTTGAATATATTTTTGGTGTTTAACATTTGTGTTTTCATAGCAACTAATTTTACGAATATTTTGAATCATATGGGAGGAAAAGAGAAAATTTTATATTCCTGAAATATGTTTAATGTAATTGGAGATATTAGTGAATACTTCAATAAAAGTGGTCACATTGTTTATTCATTATTTTGAAACTCAACCTAACATGTATTAAATGAATCTAAAGAATGAATATGAAAAATGAACAATAGTGATACAATTATGAAGAAAATAGATTCCACTTTAAGAAATAAATTACCTAAGAAAAATGTCTTACAAAAAGTACTATGAGTTGATGAAGGTATAAATAAAAAATAAGTTTCTGCTTCTTGTATTATGTAATAAGACGAAATAAAAACATACACATGAAAACAATACATTGATTGATGTACTAAAAGAAAAAAATTTCGGTTTACATTAAGGATACTAAAATAGAAAAATAAATGGACTAAACTGTTTTATATTACTCCTATTTATTTTAGGGATGCCCTAAAAATGATTAGAACATTACAAAGGAATGTTTTCAATTTTACCAAATACTTTGGAGTAAAAAAATTGAAATAGATAAGGAATGTTATATGATTCCATGTGAAGAAGAATAATTTTGACTTCATGAGTTATTTTCATGGGATGGAAACCATATATCACATGAGGTCTTTTGTAGGTGGTGTGACAAATATTGACATAACTAAAAGGAATTTTCAAATAATTACACTAAAATATGAATATATCTATATGAAAATGAAAATTTTACCATGTGAGAAATTATTTTTAATGGATTATATTAAAATTTATATCCCAAAAAATATAGAAAAGACACATTATTATTAAAGAGAATACCGAAATGGAAAAAATTGATTACATAAAAATACATTCAATGATGTAGTTGAAAATTTGAATGTATCATGGTTGGGAAATGATTTTTATATTTGTTTCTCAAATATATAATTCAAAGAAAATAATATTCTTTCTTTGATTTTATTTTTATTTTATTTTTGTGATTTCATTTTATGGCATTAATCGTTAATCCATTTCTAAAGAAGTGTAACAATGATTAGATATATGATGGAAAAAAAATTCTTGATCTGAATAAGTCACCATTTTATTATAGTTTATTTAATAAAATTATATTGAGGAATTAATCAAATAGATATCCTTGATGATGATGATGGTGAATATAATCCATTGACCTGTGTTTAAAATATTAGGTTTCCTTATTTATTGATTAATTAAAATTATGCACATTTTGGAATTTTATTCACAACTTATTGATGAGGTATGTATGCATATTCTCTGTACATTTTTATGAAAAAATTATTTATGATATTAATGGTAGAAATATCTATTTATAAATGATAAAAAATTCAAAATATGAGGTGATTCCATGGGTCATTTCAATAATATGATATATATTCATGAATTTTTTTAACCTATTTATTGATATTTATTTCATAAGTAATTTTTTAGTTCTAATAATAATTATTTTATAAATTATTTTTTATTAGTTTCATCTTGAATATTTTTTTAATAGACATAGAGTGAGATATATTATTATATTTTATGTTTTTCTATCATGTAATATTTTGTAAATGGATATATTTCTGACCTAGATAAACAAAAAAAAATTACACCAATAACAGATCCTATAGACATAGAGGGATATGGTTTATTGTAAAATTTTTAATGAATAAGTGACATCATAATGTTTCATTAATAATGTATTTATTTTAAATAAATAGGATAGAAGAACATTATTAAATACAATTAGAAAATGTTGGGGAAGAATAGTTGAGATAATTCACATGTTAATATATCATTTCTTATGTTTTATTGATAAAAAATAAAAACAGGGTGATTTTTGAAATGTATCTATGTGGTATTTTTTCAGTGAAGATCAATGGAATTAAGTTGATTTAATTGATCTTATTATATTAGAAGTTATATAAGATACCAATACTACATATGCTAGAGAAAAATAATTATATGAAAACATTTTACCATTATATTAGATGAGGTTATGTAAAATTATTGTAATGATACTGTTTTGTGAGTTCATATCATTAATAATATGTAAAATAATTAAGAAACTTCATCAAGTTGATGGATCAAATTTTGGGGAAAATTTGTTGACCTGAAGGAGGAACTTTGATCGGATATATTTAAATATACATTAATTTTGAAATGATAATTTGAGTATTCTAATACTAGTTGGTTGTTATAAAAATTTGGATCAGGTATGTTTATGAATATTAAACCAGTAGGATAACATAACTATAATATAATATACAAATGTTTATGGATGAAGTTGGAGAAAAATACAGTAATTAGTTTTCTACTTTCCATGTGAAATAAAATTAATAATTTCGTAAGTGATATATAGAGTATATTTTGGACGTTTCTAGTAATGTGGTCATTTGAAATTACATAGAATTTATAATAAGTTTTGTGTTAATGAAATTATAAAGCCATCCCATGTGTGGTAGAATATTTGGATTCAGTTTGAAGTTCATTTTCGCTGACTAAGAATGATTAGAGATGTATTGGTGGATCTCTAGTCTGAATTGAGTGAAATATGTCAATATAAGTGTGAATAAATTAAGGAAAAAACATGATAAATTTATTCTATTCAACGCTAATGATACAAAAATGTTTTTAATATACATATCATTGTATGAGTAGTTTACTATGTATAGGAATAATTTTTATACTATCAAAACAGTCATTTACAAGCTCATATGAGTCAATCATACATGAATATGAGTTATTCATGATATTTGTATGAAACGTTTCTTCCACTGCAATGAAAAGTATTAAAGGAAAAATTTACATTAAACTCAATTTTCATTATTTCAATAGTTATCATGATATTTGAACATCATTGAGACACTCTATGACACATTGGTCTATGGGTAAGGGTCATTTAATAGTCTTGTATGAGTCACCAACAACTGTATATCAATCATCCCACACTTATAGATTATTTTATGAATGGATTGTGTTTGATATTTAGAATTAATATTATCTTGAAATTTAAAATCAATGTATACAACTAAAATTATTTTTCTTCAGAAAAATAAATATCACAATGAATGATTTTGATTCATGAAAAAACACAACATCAAACCAATGGTGGTATTTTTTATGGATGAACAGAATTTCATCAAAACTACATTAAATATCTACCATAGCATAGTATATGAATAAATTCATACATGGATGATTTTATTGAATAAATTAAATGCATGAAGATTTTATAAAGGAAAAAAATAACAAATAAGGGCCATGATAATTCTGATATCGTAATGGCATTTTATATGAATGTATCTAAAATATTTATTATATAATTTACAGTAGAAAACATATATAAAGAGTAAATTTTTATGTATGATATTTTATGAGGTTTTGAAAATTAAACAATATAGAAAATCAAAGCCTACATTATTGTAGATTTTTTTATATAATATTCACAAAATAGATTCATATATATTTTGAGAAATGGAAAAAATGTTGAGGGTATCAACTTTATGTGAGAATGGTAGAAAATATAATGTTCAAAGTGAAAATTAAATTTTTATTTCATAATAAAATACATTGTGCATTATCAAATCATTATGGAATACAATTTGGAATGAACTTTTGGTGAATTGTTATTGTGTGTTGAAAAAATGATGAAATATTAACAGTTTTGTGATAGTATACACTAAACATTACCCAATAAAATGAAGAAGAGATATTTATGTTTTTCTTATTTAATATTAAATTCAAGATATGAAGATGAGATATCTAACCAAAATGTATCATCTAAAATTAAATTATAAGGCATCATAAGGTAAAAAAATTGATTATGGGGAAATATGTAATAATAGTAAATGATAATTTCTATGTGGGACTCATCCTAACATAGGCTATCTTACATCAAGGATGTGAAATCAAATTCACTTCTAGTAATATTAATAACAATTTTATTATTGGGTAGTACCCATTTGATGAAAAAATAAATTGTTTAAGGACATATACTTACTCATGATTATTTTGATAATAAGGAGGATGTGAGGTTAGTGGGAAAAATCACATATCACCAAGTACATGCCTATCTATAATATTGGTGATACTCGTTATCAAATATGAGGTTCTTGTTTTGTGCTTTCCTTGTGTGATGTATAAATTCCAAAAATACAAGACATAACTTGATATAGAGTGTGAAATTGATTAATTGAAAAAATTATGAGGTGTAAAGGGATAGTGTTATTAAATTGGATATAATCTATAAACATTGTGTCACCCCATATCAATGTTGTATTCATCCATATGCGATCCACCATGAATTCATCTTGATCCCTAATTCCACTAAGGGGATTTTTTGATATATCTATTGCAGGTTTCTTGATCTTCCTACATAGGTATATCTATTTCATTTCTATTATATGTCTTCTTATGACTCTTTTCACAACACAGAATTAATTTTCATATGAGGACACAGTTGGAGAGGGAATATAATAATAACATTTCTTTAAACAATGAGTATGAAATCTTCCGATGGAAGGTATCTTACATTTAGTTATATAAACATTGATGGAGTGGGTTTGTAGGAAGATATTTATTTGGGGATATTCCATTATGTCCCATATTATGGATTTAGGTTTTTTTCTATTATTATAGAGGGAATAAATTTAAAAATGAATAATTATAGATATTATTAATGGATATATTAATGTTTTATGTTTTTAATTTTTCTATCACTAAGTGAGATCAATTTAATTCATGTTTTAGATTTTTTTCACATCCATAAAATGTGATCATCAATAAAATAAAAAAGGGTGTAGAGAGAGAATGATTATAGTTTTATTTCTTTTCATTCCATAATTTTTCCATGTTTTTAAAAATTTTTAGATATAATTAATTAATTAAAATTATGATAAATTTAAATTAAATTATAATATTTAATCAGTATAGTATATGGTATATGTTTTTCACTCACCCCATACCATAATAAATTTCTAAATTAAAATAAAGGTTTCAGTGTAATCAAGGTGTGTAATAAGAAAACACCATCAATAATTTTCAAAAAACACACACACATTCTCTAAAGCATGAATAAAAATTTTATAATAACCGAGAATGATCTAGAACATAGAATTTAATCCATCCATTTTTCTAAAATTGTTCTTAAAAAAAATTAAATACATCGAAACATTATTATATGTCATTTGAACAAACATTAATGAATATACCTCAAGATCCATTAGAACCCCATAAATCATTTTCCTTGACACCACATTCTATATTTAGATATCAATGATGATCATAATAAGAAAACTAATAAATGGAATATATGAGAATCAATATGGACACAATATTGAGTTCAATATTTAATTATTTTATAGCATATGTCAAAGGATCAACTGATATGGATTATAAATTAGAGGACAACATTAAACTGGTATAAAATCTTATTGAGCTTACATGAAAATTCCAATAAACGCTTAAGACACGGTATGTCTATTGATGTGTGGTCCTAAATCCATCTCAAATACCAACTTCGACAACATATTATGAAGTTCACTCCATGTTGTTCTCGTCAAATTTCACATAAGTAAAGATGGAATCCACTGAATCAAGAGATGAGAAGTAAAATAAATTATTTAGAGATAGAGGACATCGGGTTTCAATTTTCTACATGATAACTACGTAACATAATAGTATATAGATTTAGGAATCTTTTATACCATATTATACTGATAACACCCTATGTTTAATGTAAAAACCCTATAATGAATTCATATCATCCACCTAGATGAGATACAACATGGTGTTATATACATTGAGTGATTTAGGTAACATTTATATCATATTTGAATTCAATCACATACATGTAATTTGTTGAAAATTTCATTCAAATCTCACTTATTAATGTTCATATTAGGCTGGTTTAATGGAAAACCCTAATGACGTGGCATCCATCTGATACATGGAGAATAACCCTCATATAATATAATTTCAATACATGATCTATTGGATTATTCCTTTTATTATAAGATTTAAAATGATTACTCAACTTTATATTCACCACAATGGTCACATTTCATGGATACATTATTTTTTTATATGATATTTATTAACCTAACACAGAATAATATATTTTATCTGATGATAATATTTACCTGATCTATATATAAGTACTCAAAAATAATGTCACACCTTATGTTTTATGACAAATCATATTTCATAAAATTACATATATTTAATCATAACGAAATTTTATCTACAATTTTAATATAATTAAGATTGAAAATAAAATGAGATGTAATAATTATGAATCAATCTAACGATGCATTATTCATTTATATTAAAATATTAAAATATTTATATTCGAAATATTTTTTGTAAAAAATGTTATATATCATATCATGAATGATATCACCTGTTAAAAGTACATCAATTATAATGTGATAATAAATATAAAATAATAACATTTTTTGACTGAATTATCTGCATTATCATCATTATCATTAAGAATAATCATTTGTAGAAGTAAACCAACAATGAGAAATAACAAAATCAAAGGAAAAGTATATCATAAAATCTAAAATGAAAATTGTTGAAACAATATTTGTGATTTAATAGGAGAGAATATATGAATTAATTGGGTATAATGGTATTGATATAGCAATAATAGAAGATGATATTGTTGATGGAAATATAGTCATTAAATATTAAAGTATTAAATATGTATATAGAAAGCAATGTATTGTTCATAAAAAAAATCATAAAAAATACTGAAACAATAATATATTATTTAATTAAAATATTTATTTATAAAACTTTTTTATGTCTAACATATTTTTATGAAAATATTAAATTATTTTATAAAATTACATGAAATATTTTAATATCTATGGGTTGATAAAATTAATATTTTCAAATATAAATAATTAATTTAATTTATTGAAGATAATATAATATAAAAAGTGATTTTTTTCAAAGAAATATTTTTCAATATACTTAAAATTTTAATCAATATATAATAAAGAATATTTTTGAATGAAATTAATTGATATTATATAAGATAAAATAAACTAACAACCATCTATTTGAACTAGAGGGCATGTAACAAGAACAAATTATTTTTAGGATTATAAAATACATCTTTCTTAGAAGTTATTTTATGTGATAAGCATGATTATATTCAAATTACATTTTTAACTTTGCAATTTTTGTTTATATATTTATTTATACAAATTATTAATTATAATTTCTAATTTTTTTTATAATTTCAATTTTATTATTATATTAAAATAAGTTAACATAATAAATATTTGTTAACAATGTAAATTTTTTATTATTTATATTTTTGAAACAAGATGTAATATTTATAAAGAAATATGTTTATCATTTTTAGATAATTAACCTAATATGATGTTTAAGAATATAATTTTTTTAATACCCATTTAATTTCTATTTTATTGGAAATTATAATAAAACAAAAAATTTATAAAAATATATTTGTCAATAGAAAAATTTAAACCAATATATTATATTTTACTTTAAATGTAAATTATCTCATATATAAAAATTGAATTAGATTAAATGAATTCCAAATTGAGAATAATAATTATTAATTTCTATAAAATGGTTCATCTTATATTTTTATTCGACATATAAGTTCAAAATAAAAAATTTATTCTAACTTAATAAGGGTAAATTTTGTAAAATTAACTTCCTTGAATTTTTATTAAAGTAACAGGTTTATTAGAACCTTTCTATTAATTTTTTTTTAATTAATAACCACAATTATCACCAGTATGTCTTTACATAAACAACCTAACTCTCATTTTATCTCATCGTTATCCCTCACCAACCATTAGTTTCCAATGATATGTCCTCTATTTTCACCAAAAAAGTATCTAATCTCCACCCTCCTGAGACCACTTTATCCATTAAAATTACTCCTGTACCACAATCCATTACTCATATACTATAATCATAATACACATTTTTAGCCTAACTTTACGAGAAGGTTTCCTAATTCCGCAATTTTATTTGACGATTTTGAAGAGAAGATTCAAGTACTCAATTTGAGTTTCTTCCACTCTCTTTCCTTTTCTTTTCAATATTTCGCATTCATCATCCAATAAAACTATTTTGAAACATAAAATATTATTTCATATGTATCATTAGTATACTAAAATGTTATTTTTTAAATATAATAATCAGTTTATACCTTCTAACCATCCATTTTAGATCTTAAAACATCACACATGTTACATTTAGACTACCACATTCAAGAATGTTGTTGTTTCTCCTCACCACCATTCATGGATGAATATAAATATTAAATTAATGAATAAATATTATATTTAGGAAATAATTAACAGGTTGGGAATTTATTTATGTCATTATACTTATAATCATAATATTAAATGATCATTGAAAATTTACCTTACAAAAATGAACATACAAAGGGGGAAAATGATTTTGCCTTTATAACAAGTTTTTTCTAAAAGTACATTATCCATCCACCACCTATTGATTATGAATCTATTTATAAAATAATATATAAATAATATAATCTATATTCTTAAATTTTGATAATATAATAACATCACTTTCATACTCAACTATTCTATATAACGTGATCTTGTTTGGGTTGGTTTAAACACATACATGAATGATGTTATATATGTTTTTTAAATGATAGTAGGAAAAACCCTTATATATTAAATAATGAAATAAAACTTCTCAAAAATATTTATAGGTATCCCTAAAATGACTAGAAGTCCTTGGGTCTCGATGATATATAAATATTGGATGACCTCAATTCATTGTGACCTAATAGCTAAAGAATAGAAACAAAAATTTGCATCATGATACCAATATTATCACTATGAAACCCCTTATCAACATAAATTATATTTTATTTTCATGCCATAATGAATTAGTAGATCACCCATGTATAAACCATGCCTGGGTAGAGGTATAGACAATAGGTTCAAGTACACCTATCTTTGTTTCAGGCTTCCCATCATGCAATGAATTCTTGTATCTATGTACCTATAAATGACAAAATACATCACTTGTCTTATATAGTAATTTCCATTCACATGATGTTTTACCCCATATTCCAAGAATCAACCAAATATTGTAGGATTTTCAATTTCACAGAAGATAACCTATCTGTGCCAGGCTGTTATCTGGCTAGTTGATTGGTGTCAATGCACCTATCACTCATTCCAGCTATCCAAGTAGAAATAATACATGAATCAAAGATCCACTTCATACCTAATGCTATCCTCCAATAGTATTGTCACTCTACATCACATATACCTCTATGGTGGCCTACTGTTCATATTTCATAAATACTTTATCGCATGAAGGCCCAATTCTGCTCCCCATAGGCCCAAATAGTGTCCATATTTCTAATACTATAGTATTATAATAATACCACTAAATATTTTTCAGGTTATGTATTGGAAATATTAATATTTTTATCATTATAATGATACCACCATTCATTTTTTCATATTTTCATAAATAAACTCATCCTAGATTTGATCATTATGAATCAAAACTAAAACTCCAATTGAATGAAATTAAAACATTATAAATCATTATGGAATGTATATTAAAACATTATAAATAATGGAATAATGATTATTTTTTGGTAAAAATGGAATTCAATATCAACATTGTTAAACATATATGAAACAATCAAGGTTAGTAACAGATGATGACAATAATTTACAATAACAAACTAATGATTCCATAATGAATAATTATAATTAATGTGTTTTAAAGGGAATTAATATTAATATGGTTCTTATATATTTTATTTAAATGGTATTTTTTATCTGATATGTGGGTAAATTTTTTTTGTTGAGTGTGATGGTAAGGATTCATTCTAGATCAATTTTCATTCATTATCTTATGATCATTATAATTAGAATTTATTATTATATGCTCTCTGAATTTAATAATTTTATTAAATTATAAATTAATTAATGTTTTATTGATATGAATTTAAATTCATTTCTCATCAAATAATTTTATAATTAATCTTACAAAAAAATATAATGTCCTTATATAACTTTGGATAAATTCCTTTCTTTGATTCATATTTTTATATTATACCCCAATTCAGAATTTTTTTGGTATACTTACTATCCCATTAAACCTATTTATAATACCTATTAACGTTTCAATCAATTTACTTAACTTAATAACAAATAATCACACTTTTGTATTATTTTGATTCAATTTTAACAAAATTCATAATTTTTTTCATCTCAAACTCTTTTTCATTGGCTAATAGTTTTTATCCAATAAAAATTCTCATCTATCATTCTTATAATTTACCATTTAATTATTTTGAATTTTAATTTCCATTTTATATGGAGAATTAAAATTCTTATATAATAATACCATTCTACTATGGACTCCCATATTTATACAAATATGAAGTTGTTATCAATAATTTTTATACACTTCAATTGTTTTTTCACTTCCATGTCCTTATTTATTTATTCCATAAATGTTTACCTTTATTATTTTGAAACTAAAAAATATATTATAAAATGTGACAATCATATTATTGTTTAAATATTTTCGAAATTTAACTTTATTACTCTTTTAATGTATGTAGGTTTTAATAACAATATTTTTAAAAAATTGAATGATATTTTTTCAGGATCACCAATTTTATCTTCCAATCCTTATTTTCTGAAATTACCATTATTTAGATTCATTCCTCCATCAATGGAATTCCATTTAAAGTATTATTTTTTAATATATTTTTTCATGTAATTGTCTCAAAAATTACTTTTGAATGTAACATGTAATATATTTCTTCTTGAAACGAGGTTAAAAATGTTATTTGAAAACTCTCCTCATGATTTCAATTCAATTGTTCCCTTTACCGCCAATGGATATGAATCTTAAAGAGTTATCATTCATGAATATCCCCATAATCTACCATATGAAATACACATTTTTTAGTGATTTATTTTTTGGTATTAACAAATAAAATTCTTCACATCATATTATATGATACCATTTTGGAAATGGTATGAAACCCATTTTAATTCAATTGGGTTTTTTCTAATAAGATATAATATATATTTTATATAGAACACATATGTGTGGATGTTGATTTATGTGGTCTCATATCACCCCCAATTCTATGGTAAAGGTTCTATATATAATAGGAAAAAAAATTCTATGTTTTATTATTATTGATGTATTATTTGATTGTGAATTACGATGCATGATCCACTGATGTGTCATTGGAAGTAATTTCTGAACAACTATATTATCTGTTATAGTATTTTGATGGCTAAAAAAACATGGAATATTTTTTATTAGCATAATTATGTCATAGTTCATAATTATTCAATGTTATAATAATATTCCAAATTTTATATGTTAAATATATTATATTATTCCCTATGGATAATGATTATATCTTAAATTTCCATACACTAATTCCATGGTATTTGTTTTTCATTTCATATTACATATTCATAATTCATATATTTTGGAAACGTATTATTTATCCATACACCATTAGTTTTATATTTTAGCCAATCTCAAGTGTTTTCATATGATTATGATCTTACCAATTATTACTCGATGATAGAACCTGTGAAAAACATTCTATAACGATTGTTCGAATATCTCGTGGCTATAGGTCACTTATATTATGGAGAATACAAATATATGTAGACAAATTTTTTCCCATGTTACTATAAGAAATATTTTTCCACATATTAAGGGTGAACAAAATACCCTATAATATTTTTCACCAAACGGTCATAGATATAGGTTCCATAGGATAACTCTAGAGACACATGCTTATGTTCCTCTGAACAAAGGGCATGATATTTCCATAATATCACTAATCCCATGGTAATAACCAATGGCATGGATGTATATTTTCATTTCTGACATTTTCCCATGTCTATATAAGATATATAGCCACACATATAATCAACATGTGGAAATAGCTTTCCGCACACTGAAAAAGCTATAATTAATTTAATATTGACATGGAAATATAAATATAAATATAAATATAAATATAAATATAAGTATATCTATATATTAAATTTATATGTGTTGTATTTTAGTGGTAATGTGTGTTAGGAAATATTCAATATATGTGGGTTTGAAAACATATGAGTATTTTATGTGGGAAAACCTATAACTACAAGAACCAACATGTGTCTCTAGGTGGATCCATGTGGACCACATTATATCCATGATCTTTTATCATGATCGTGGAATGTGTCAATAACCTATTATCTAATAGTAATCCCAATATAACATATGGGGCATATGACCACGGATATAGATTATAACTTTCCTCAAGGAGGATATAACCAAGATTATGGGTTTTGGATATGGTTTGTGTTTCTAGCGATGTATGATTTCACATTATTAAACATTTGAGATAACCCCTTATTGGGTCTCCGAATTCCCCAATGATGTATACCTAGGATTATGTATAAAATTATGTTTTTTATAGACATGTTGTGTGATATGATTAACCAATTTTGTGGAAAACTATTTTAATTTTTCTAATAAACAAGGGAACTAAACTATGGGGTTAATGGAAAATATAATATTATTTGAGATGTTTTGATCAAATGATTAAATTTTTGTGAAATATATGTAAATTTTCTTTAGTTATATTAGATGGTATCAATGATTTTATGTAAAGAATTTTTTTTGCACATGACTAGGGGGATGTAGTTTGGGGCATCTTAGATTTTATAAGAGTATGGTTTTGTTATTTTTGGGAATTATTTTAGAAAATTTTGGAGATTATAATGAAGAACATTAGTGAAGCCCCTAGGGATAATTATAAATATTGGAATGTGTATAAAAATGATAGTAATGTATTTATTGTGTGGTTTCCTTGAATTAATATCCATATTTGGATATATATAATTGGATGAAGGATTTATAAAAGATGAACATAGTGGTAATAATCCGAAAAAAATAAATTGGTATTATATCAATATTCACATGGTTCACATCATGTTGGTCAAACTAAATTAATAGTTTGACACTATCAGAGATATGTTTTTTGTTGACTCCCATTATCTCTATGAAAGTTTTTATTGAGTCAAATATATATTTTTATGGACGATGATTACATGATATATAGTTATATATTTTTTGGTTAAGAAATGTTCTATGAAAATAACCTAGGCATTCATAGTATTATCCAGAATGTATCTTAGGATAAAATTAAGGAGTCGGCGAACAGAAAATCATAGGAATGATTTATCATATTCATATGAAGGATTACATTGGTTTAATAATATTTTATCATGATAACGATTTTTTAGTATTTGGTTAGAAAAATGATAATTATAATAAAGTTGTGATTGGAATTTCTATAGATATTCCATGGGCACATAGACATTTAAAGATACATAATTGGTATATATGGTTAATAATGTAAACATTTATGGATAATGAATGAAAATATGAGTATACAATAATTATATAATATATTGAGGTTTATTGCTCATGATAAATTATATCATGATAGAATGCTATATTGTGGACAACCATAACTATTTTTAGAATTGAATAATACTTAATATTAATGGCACACAATATATTTGCGGTGGGCTGGGAGGGATGTGACACAATATATTTTATGATTAATTAGAATTTCATAAATTATATTATATAATTTAAAAAATTTAAATATATTGTTTTAAATGATTTGAAATTTATAAAGAAATGGGTTATACATGAAATGAATGAATCTAAAAAAATATTATTCATTAAGAGTGTAACATTTCCACAAAGGTACACAAAACCATGCATTACATACCATGTTGTTTTATATACCATGAATTTTTAAATCCATTAAAACTGAATAAATAAAAATTAAAAAATAAATAGAAATGAATAATATATTTTGATCTAGGTGGTCCCTTGGATCATTTTCTCCCTTGAGGTTCACATTTGGTAGTACTAAATATATTATAAGGCCCTAGTCTTAAACCTTACTTAATCTTGATTTATTACAAGATTACACATTAAGGATCTTTTCAGGTTTAGAGTTTTAGAGAGTTAGATCATAAAACTTTCATTACATTCCACATTTAAACAAAGTGGTTACATAAATTATAGTATTCATTTTTTTCCCATTAATGGAAACATATTTAAAAAAATAAAGCATGGATTCTTTCTTGACACTTCCTTGACACTATCATCAAATCATGTACCTTTCCCTTGACCTGTGAAAAACATTTCAAAAAAACATGGGATGAGCATAAAAATATCAGTAAGGGTTATGTAAAAATATGGAAAGGAAACATGAGTTCATATATACATAATAATGAAATCATACTTTACCCATAAAACAAAGGCACTTTAACATACTTCATCAAATCATTAATAAATCAGAGAAATCATAAGATAGAAAAGTTAACATGAGGCATTCATAACATTCTTACGTAGGGAGTAACCCTCTTGGTTATGTTTATAATACCCACCACAGTATATTCCATAAATCTCTTCGGAGAAACCTTAACGTTTCACTTCTTCGCGTTACCCAATGCATCAGAGAGCTATATCGGGCTCACCCGCCCTTAGTTTATCACGGAACCACCCGTTTTCATAACAATGCCCAAGAACCATAACATAAACTTATCACATAAAACATGCATAAAGGAAACATAACATTTCCACAGTTCAATCACAATATAACATTTTTGTATATTGAAATAATGAATCTATTCAAAAAGAAACCATTTCCAAAACCTTTTAAAACATTTAATAAAGAATTTTTTTAATCAAAGTGTCCCATACCACCTTAAAGCTTTTAAAATTTTAAACCATTAATATCCATATAAATAAATCCTTAAAACAGTTTTGAAAAAATGGATATTAATAAGAACAAATAATTAAAACGTTTAATGCGATATTTTGGTTAAAGGGGTTCTACCAAAATTAGAGACACTAGAATACAATAATTGAGGAATAAAAATTAGTCAGAACTTTATAATATCATGAGAATAAATGGATTCATTATATAATATTCCAAAGGACAGTATATATACAATATAAGAGTGAATTGGTGCATAAAAACAATTAAGTCTCAATAGAAATGTCAAATGTGATCAATTCCCTTATAAAGAAGGTATCCTTAAAATATTGATAATTCAATCTCAAAATAATGTGTGAAAAATATAAATACACCAAATATAAGTAAATATTAAGTGTAAAAAAATAAAAGTTCATTCACACATATTCAAAATATGAAATATTCAATAACTACATGTTGAACCCAAAGAAATTGAAATTGGGTTAAAAAGATCACTTGGTAAAATTCGACAGTCTAATGGCATCCCTTCAAAATTCAGAAAATGAGTTGATGAGAGAAAAAAATGGCATCTCATCAGTTGGACATAAAATTTACATCAATTAGGATATAAAAGAACATATCCCAAAATAATAGTATGTGAATTAAAAGACATAACAAAATAAGTCTTTTAAAAAGAGGAGGGTGAAAGGTCCTTTTACCGAGTTAGGTAACTATCAAAACGTACACCCCATGGAAGAAGGGTCGTATAATGAAGATGTGAATACCCATAAATGAAATTATACTACACAAAGTGTATAATAATCGGCAGTACATACACCACTCAATGGAAATTGTGGCAAATGTAGCATAAATCTCACAGGAATAAAAGTGAGATGAAAAATCCCTTATGAAAACTCAGAAGCCTAACGAGATCGCTTCAAAAATCATAAAATGAGTTGATGAGATGAAATAGGGACTCTCATAATATGAACATAAAAATTACAGTAATATTAATATAAAATAACATCCCAATCACAAGAAATATGAGCTTAAAAGGAATGACATAAAAGGGTGTACTCAAAAAGAAAGAGAGGAGTAAGATCCCTTACCTCGGGTCTGAATTGACTCGATCATTCTTTGATCTCCTGAATAATATACTTGAATTAATTTATACTTCCTTAAGAACCTTTTTAAAGTTAATTATTCCTTTTATATCACTTATTACCATGTCATGAACACTATGTAATTATTTTAGTTAATAACATTCGTTTAAACGATCATTGGTACTTGAGTCAAAATATGCTCTTTATAATTACAAGTTCTTCATGTATCCATTATATCCAGAGTTATAATAATGATTTATATATCATATATATCATATATATCCAGAAAATATTCATTTTATACTATTCCATATCATTTGGAGATAAAAAACGAAAAGCACTGTTCATGGAGACGGTTGGTCGTACGTACGCATGAACGCTACTTTCATTTTTTTCTTTTTCATATTAATGGAATTAAAAATAAATGATATATATATATATATATATTATAATTACAGTATAATATATATGTTATATAGGTATCATATGTTCATTAATTTCCTTCTTTATACATTCCATGTATTGCATGTACGAGTCACATCACTTGAGGGGGCGGTAGTCCGCACTTCCTCATATGAAATTATCGCATTTACAATACATGAAAAGAATAAAGGTATGGATTAAATATAAAATAAAGAATCATATAGTAAACATAAATACCATATATATCATATATAAAATAGATTGACATCATAATGGCCACCTTTCAAGGTGATAAAATAATATTGAACAATCATCGTTTCGTGAGGCAGAAAATCACCAACCACAGAAATAGTATATTCTTTAACCATTAGACGGATGTGTGTGTAAGTGTAGCCCGAATACATCTTATAAAAACATCCTAGTATATTGAAGATAATGGGTTTGTTACAAAAGAATTGAATAAAAAGAGTTTAGGGGGTTGGAGAAGAAAAATAAAACAAAAGGACTCAAGTGAAGACATTACCTTAAAATCGGGTAACTCCCTTTGGTTTGAGCTAAAAGGCTTCCTTGGGAAGACTTCTTCCCAATTTCATGCTTCAAGGAGTTATATAGGGATGTGGAGAGACAAAATGGGCAGGGGTTGTCCTAGCCAACGTCTTTGGATGTTTGGGTAAGGAGGTAGGGGTGGGGGCCTTTTATAAGAGGAGAGGAGGGGCACTCTTGGAAAGGTATAAAATGTAACTTTATTTTCAAATGATTTTCGGATTTTATTGGTCCCACATTGATGTGTTCCGAGGATAAGGTGATAAGGGTTAGAAATCCACCCATCCAATAGGTTTTGGATTTGCGTAGCTCTTAGAGTTTACATTATCATTCCATTTTATTTAAATCGTTAAATAATGAGGTCATCACTGCTTCATAATGATGTCATAAATAATTTAATTTATTTAATGTCTAAAAATTATTAAAAAATACTATGATGTAGGAAATATATTTATCTTTTTAATGAATATTTATAGTCCAAAATATCATTTATTTAGACAAAATTAAAAATATTTTACTTAGGTGATACATTCTTTGTTACATTTAACATTCTTTTAAAAATAAAAATATGAAAAGTCACTTTCTCACAAAAGTGATTCCATGGGCCCCCCAAGTATGGAACAAAGAATACCATGGTCATAAATGAGACAACCAGTAGGCTTAGGACACATTTTCTAGTCATTTTTTATTATTATGATTTTATCTTATTATCTTTAACTACCCGATTACTCATTAAGCAAGATAATTAAAGATAATTACCGTCGTTACTATTCATAATATCCAAAAACAAAAGAGTCTTAATTAAATAATTTGGACCTTCTGATTATAAATATGTAATCCATTTTACCAAATTCTAAACACTTAAATTTCAATAATTAATTTAAAAAAACTTCTCGTTGTCAAAACAAATAGTGGGTTTTTTAGAATCAATATTTATGATAAGTTTGGCACTTTTTTTATGCCTAATTCCAAAGTGAAATTAATCACAATGACCATCATTTAATTACATGGTAAAAATATATTCTAATTACAATTTAAAACAAATTAAAAATATAATATAACGATATAATTAAATTTTATGAAAAAGTTGTTTTGATGTAAAAAGCAGTATTTTTCACTATTCATTGAAAAATGAACATTGTCAGAAAAATATGAAAATTTAACCCAATGTAAATTTTAATGTCCCAATCATAAATAATATGTTTATTTTAAAAAATAGAGTTTATAAAATTTCAAATAAGTGGATTTAAAAATTGTTTTCCATCAAAAGGCGGTTAATCGACCTTTTAATGAATATTAGAATGTTTACGCTTAAAAACTGGATTCATTTGCATTTTTAATCCTCTAAAATTTATTGAAAAAAAGTAAAAAATTTGACAAACATATATAATCATTTTGTAGTTATTTCTGTTCATTCCCGCCATTACAACGGCTTGGCGTTGACTACCATTTAAAATAATATTATTTTACTATTAGAGTGCAATGTAAGATTTCAAAGAAACTTGTTGTTGCATATTGGGTACGCCATCGAGGATTGCATTCCCTTTAAAGTAATATTAATATTTTATTCACAAATATGGATAAATATGAAAATTTCACACTCTTTATTTACCTAGGGTGCTACATCCTTCCCCCCTTTTGAGAATTACGTCCTCGCAATTTTAAAATTGAGCTTCGAAACATCCTTGAACGTCCCACATCGGAACAAGAGTCGGTAAAACAATAAAGTTAAAATAAAGAAACATAAGTACAAAGGTCACCCTAGTTAACCCATACTAGGATCCCCTCTATGAAAATATGGACATGGAGGAAAAAACAAAGGGTCATGTTCTGATCAAGAGTGATAGTAAACATGTCTAGGAGAAAGTTAACCACAAGAAAATCACAAACGTGTGATGGGTTAACCGGTATTCGATTCCTCTGTAGGAAAAGTTAATAGACAACATTTTTGTTTTAAGTTACTTTTTATTGAAGAAAATTGTTCATCAGGAAATATAATCACTTATCATGTTGACTTTCAACTTTTATTAGATTCCTTACACAAACTCATATTTTCTCCAAAAGACGAGTATTTAGGAAGACTTGTTCACATTAAGAGTACTATAATCAACTTTTAGAGAATCACCTAATCCACAAAAGTGAACTATATACTTCCCATTTTTTTAGACTTTAACCAAAACCAAAACCAAAAAGGTTAGTACAAGATCAGATAATCCAGAAAAGGATAACCATTTATAAAATGAAAATCTATTCTTAATCTCCAAAATTTGTACAACAAAACCCAAAGTTGAACGAGGACCATTAGATAAAGAATTTGTCTATAAAATTCTTCAAAGTAAACCAAAATAAAACTGAAACCCAAATATTTGAAGGATTTAGTCACATAGTCTCCCATGTTAAATCATAACATTTATCTCCAAACAACATCAGTTGCTCTTAAAGTCTCATATTGAAATGTAATTAACCTAATCACATATCCTCCATGATAGGTTAATATATTTCCATAAAAAACCCCTAACTAAAAGGAATCATTCAAACTAACCAGGGACTTCACGTAGTCCAATGGTAGGTGATAAATACCAGTTGTACTTTGGTTGTGGGTTCGATTCCCGCAGCTTTGTATGACGTGATGGGTTGTCAACCGGTCTGCGTGTTTTCCTTTTTCCAAAACTATATAATTATCAAATCATTCCACAAAAAGAGATAAAATCATCAAAAATAACCATAACATAATTTAACCTCAATTTTATCTCATTCATTTCACTTCCATCATAACATATAGTAACCCATAATTACCTCAAAAGTAAGGGTCATATAAACCCAAATGGTTCTTTATAACTATGTCCACAAAAGAACAGATAACTATTCCTTGAATAAAATTTTCTTATATTAAACATCAGGGTTACGCATAATATAAAAAGTCTTCTAATGTAACCCCATCATCAAAAGAGACTTAATACTCATAAGTATTTCACCATAACTCTTGAATCCCTTATATGTTGACATTTTACTCATTCAACATTCTTCATGATCCATTAACCATTCCATTCCAACATATTCTAAAATAATTCTTTCCTACAAACAAAATCATGAATCATATCCTAAGATACCAAAATAGGAAAACAATAGTCATGAAATAATCCATACCTTTGATTGGTCATTTTTAGTTTCTTCATCCTCAATCAGAATGGAATTAGGTATTGGTAAAGGAACATTTTTACGATCTTGGTGATCCCATTCACGAAACTTCTTCATAGGACATGTGTTTGCATAATGACCATGCACACCACATTTAAAACATTCAATTGATCCCTCAGAAAGAACTTCTTTCCCTTTCCTCATGTCAAATGGATGCTTCCTTGTTCCATGGATGGTTCTTGATTTATGACCTTCATTTCCACATCTATAGAGTATTTATGTCCCTTTGAAACATTTTCCTATGTGTTTCTTTCAACATTTTTGACACACAAGTTTTTGAACACACTTACCTTTATGATTATTACATGTAGTTCCGTAGGGATTTATTTCCCACATATATGATGCCTTAGAGAAATCACCAAGGTTTAGGTGGTCAATATTGACTCCAGATAGTTGGTTGAGGATAATCACAAGAGTTCTCATTGCAGCTCCCATATCATTTAGTTGGTTGCTCAAAAAACTGTCACAGTTTCCATCATATCCACTGTTACATTGGTTATTGCTAGATCCAGCCATTTACTGAAACCAAAAATGTCAGTGTGAGTATATCAACAAAACCATCATGTACTAATGATGAACATAAACACTAAGATATACTTACTCATTCACATTATCGATAACTAGGACTCTTTCTGAAATCCTAACCATTATGGTAATGTCACTTATGCTTAAAGAATACCCTAAACTCAAAAGTTATCTAAACCGACCTTTGATACCAACTATAAGGCCCTAGCCTTAAAACATACATAATCTTGAGTTATTACAAGATTACACATTGAGGATCTTTTCAGGTTTAGAGTTTTAGAGAATTAGATCATAAAACTTGCATTACATTCCACATTTAAACAAAGTGGTTACATAAAAGATAGTATTCATTTTTTTCCCATTAACGGAAACATATTTAAAAAAAATAAAGCATGGATTATTTCATGACATTTCCTTGACACTATAATCAAATCATGTACCTTTCCCTTGACCTGTGAAAAACTTTTCAAAAAAACTTTGGATGAGCATAAAAAGCTCAGTAAGGGTTATAAAAAATATTGAAATAAACATGAGTTCATATATACATAAGAATGAAATCATACTTTACCCATAAAACTTATGCACTTTAACATACCTCATCAAATCACGAATAAATCATAGAAATCATAAGACATAAATGGTAACATGAGGCATTCATAACATTCATACGTAGGGAGTAACCCTCTTGGTTACGTTTGGAATACCCACCATAGTATATTCCCTAATTCTCTTCGGAGAAACCTTAACGTTTCACTTCTTCGCATTACCCAATGCATTGGAGAGCTATATCGGGCTCACCCGCCCTTAGTTTATCATAGAACCACCCGTTTTCATAACAATACCCAAGATCCATAACATAAATGTAAAACATAAAACATGCATAAAGGAAACATAAAATTTCCACATTTCAATCACAATATAACATTTTAGTATATTGAAATAATGAAACCATTCAAAAAGAAACCATTTCCAAAACCATTTAAAACATTTAATAATGAAATTTTTGAATCAAAGTGTCCCATACAACCTTAAAGATTTCAAAATTTTAACCCATTAATATCCATATAAATAGATCCTTAAAACCATTTTGAAAACATGGATATTAATAAGAAAAAATAATTAAAACATTTAAAGCGATATTTTGGATAAAGGGGTTCTACCAAAATTAGAGACACTTGAATACAATAATTGAGGAATAACATTTAGTCATAACTTTATAATATCATGAGAATAATTGTATTCATGATATAATATTCCAAAGGACATTATATACACCATTTAAGAGTGAATTGGTGCATAACAACAATGAAGTCTCAATAGAAATGTCAAATGTGATGAATTCCCTTATAAAGAAGGTATCCTTAAATTAAGGATAATTCAATCTCAAAATTATGTGTGACAAATATAAATACACCCAATATAAGTGTATATTAAGTGTAAAACAATAAAAGGCCATTCACACATATTTAAAATATGACATATTCAATAACTACATGTTGAACCCAAAGAAATCGAAATTGGGTTAAAAAGTTCCCTTGGTAAAATTCGACAGCCTAATGGCATCACTTCAAAATTCCGAAAATGAGTTGACGAGAAATAAAAAGGGAATCTCATCACTTGGAAATAAAATTAACATCAATTAGGATATAAAAGAACATATCCCAACATAATAGTATGTTAATTAAAAGACATAACAAAAGAAGTCTTTTAAAAAGAGGAGGGTGAAAGGTCCCCTTACCGAGTTAGGTAACTTTAGAAATGTACACCCCATGGAAGAAGGGACATACAATGAAGATGTGAATACCAAAAATGAAATTATACTACACAGAGTGTATAATAATGGGCATTACATACACCACTCAATGGAAATTGTGGCAAATGTAGCAAAAATCTCACGGGAATAAAATTGAGATGAGAAATCCCTTACGAAAACTCGGCAGCCTAACGACATCACATAAAAACTCATAAAATGAGTTGATGAGAGGAAATAGGGTCTCTCATCATATGAACATAAAAATTACAGTAATATTAATATAAAATAACATCCCAATCACAAGGAATATGAGCGTCAAAGGAATGACATAAAAGGGTGTACTTAAAAAGAAAGAGAGGAGTAGGATCCCTTACCCCGGGTCTGACTTGGCTTGATCGTTCATTGATCTCCTTAATAAAAAACTTGAGTTAATTTCAACTTCCTTAACAACCTTTTTAAAATTCATTATTCCTTTTATATCACTTATTACCATGTCATGAACACAATGTAATTATCTTAGTTATTAACGGTCGTTTAAACAATCATTGGTACTTGAGTCAAAATATGCTCTTTATAATTACAAGTTGTTCATGTATCCATTATATAAAGAGTTATAATATGATGTATATATCATATATATCATATATATCCAGTACATATTCATTTTATACTATTCCATATCATTTGGAGATAAAAAATGAAAAGCAACGTTCATGGAGACGGTAGGCCGTACGTATGCATGAACGCTACTCTCATTTTTTTCTTTTTCATATTAATGGAATTAAAAATAAATCATATATATATATATTATAAATCCAGTATAATATATATGTTATATAGGTCTCATATGTTTATTAGATTCATTCTTTATACGTTCCATGTATTGCATGTACGAGTCACATCACTTGAGGGGGCGGTTGTCCACACTTCCTCATATGAAATTATCGTATTTAGACAACATGAAAAGAATAAAGGTATGGTTTAAATATAAAATAAAGAATCATATAGTAAACATAAATACCATATATATCATATATAAAATACAGTGACATCATAATGGCCACCTTTAATTGTGTCAAAATAATATTGAACAATCATCGTTTCGTGAGGCAGAAAATCTCCAACCACAGAAACAGTATGTTATTTAACCATTAGACGAAGGTGTGTGTATGTGTAGCTCGAATACTTCTTATAACAACATACAATTATATTGAAGATACTGGATTTGTTACAAAATAAATTAATTAAAATATTTTAGGAGGTTGGAGAAGCAAAATAAATAAAAGGACTCAAGTGAAGACATTACCTTAAAATCGGGTAACTCCTTTTGGATTGAGCTAAAAGGCTTCCTTGGGAAGACTTCTGCCCAATGTGAGGCTTCAAGGAGTTATATAGAGATTTGGAGAGACAAAATGTGCAGGGTTTGGCCGAGCCAAAGGCTTTGGAAGTGTGGGTATGTAGGTAGGGGTGGGGGCCTTTTATAAGAGGAGAGGAGGGGCACTATTGGAAAGGTATAAAATGTTACTTTATTTTCAAATGAGTTTCGGATTTTAATGGTCCCACATTGATGTGTTTCGAGTATAAGGTGATAAGGGTACGAAATCCACCCATACAATTGGTTTTTGACATGTGTAGGTCTTATATTTTACATTATCATTTCATTTTATTTAAATCGTTAAATAATGAGGTCATCGATGCATCATCAGGATGTCATAAATAATTTAATTTATGACATGTCTAAAAATTATAAAAAAAATACTATGATGTAGGAAATATTTTTAGCTTTCTAATGGATATTTATAGTCCAAATGATATTTTATGTAGACGAAATTAAAAATATTTTACATAGGTGATACATTCTTTATTACATTTAACATTCTTTTAAAAATAAAAAGATAAAAAGTCACTTTCTCACAAAAGAGATTTCAGGGGGCACCCTAGTTTAGAACAAGGAATCCCATGGTCTCTCATGAGACAAACAGTAGCCTTATGACACATTTTGTGGTCATTTTTTATTATTATGATTTTATCTTATTATCTTTAACTAACCGATTACTCATTAATCAAGATAATTAAAGATAATTACCGTCGTTACTATTCATACTGTCCAAAAACAAGAGTCTTAATTACATAATATGGACCTTATGATTCCAAATATTCAATCCATTTTACCAAATTACAAACACATATATTTCAATAATTAATTTAAAAAAACATCCCGTTGTCAAAACAAATAGCGGGGTTTTTAGAAACAATATTTATGAAAAGTTTGGCACTTGTTTATGCCTAATTCCAAAGTGAAATTAATCCAATGACCATAATTGAATTACAATTTAACAATATATTCTAATTACACTATAAAAAAAATTAAAAAGATAATATATCCATATAATTAGATTATATGAAAAAGCAGTTTTGATGTAAAATGCTGTATTTTTCACTATTCATTGAAAAATGAACATTGTCAGAAAAATACCACAAATTAACCCAAGGTAAATTTCAATGTCCCAATAATAAATAATATTTTTATTTTGAAAAATATAGATTATAAAATTTCCAAAAATTGGATTTAAAATGGGTTTTCCATCAAAAGGCGGTTATTCGACCTTTAAAAGAATATTAGAATGGTTATGCTTAAAAACTGGATTCATTTGCATTTTAATCCTCTAACATTTATTGAAAAAAAAGTAAAAATATTTTAGAAACATATATATTCATTTTGTAATTAGTTCTGTTCATTCCCTCCATTACAACGGCTATGCGTTAACTACCATTTAAAATAATATTATTTTATTATTAGAGAGCAA
Organism: Viscum album; assembly: GCA_963277665.1. NCBI lineage: Eukaryota > Viridiplantae > Streptophyta > Magnoliopsida > Santalales > Viscaceae > Viscum > Viscum album. The sequence goes on from OY728125.1 coordinate 511,318,610, forward strand.
CGTAAGATTTCAAAGAAACTTGTTGTTGCATATTCGGTACGCCATCGAGAATAGAATTACCTTTAAAGTAATATTTATATTTTATTCACAAATATAGATAAATGAGAAAATGCCATACTCTTTATTTACCTGGGGTGTTACATATATATAAGATATAACAACATCAAAGGATAAATAAATTTGAGAAATATAAAATGAAAATTAAGGAAATGGGAAGTTTCATTTAGGAAGTATGAAAGGAATGAATTTATATGGAATAATGGTAGTCCTATATGCATTATATAGGGAAATATGGTAATTGGAAATATGGTTATTGGGATTCTATTAATTCAATAGGAATACCAATGATGTGCATTTTTACACTAAATTTAAAATAATAATGTTAATAGGTAATATAGAAAAACAATATAATATATAATTAAAATATTTATTAATGAAAATATTATAATTATTTATATATTAGAATTAAATTATATTTGGATTTTAATAAATTTAATTAACTCATTTAATATCAATGGTTTTAAAAAATTAAATCTTTAGAAGATCGATGACTAATGGTATTTGGTGAATATTATTTAGTATAAAATTTATATTTTTCAAATAAATATTTGTTAATGTATTCAATATTTTTCATTAATTTCTATAGTTGAATGATATTAATGAAATTTAGATAAATTATATACAAGAAAATAAATTATCATCCATATAATAATTATTACTAATAATGTAATGACAATGATGTTATTTTAGGCTTAAAATATATTTTTCCAAGAATCAAAAATCGAATATGTGGCATATATCAATAGTCATTTTTACCACATTTAAAAAGAAAATTTAAAAAAAAAATTGTATTATTTATATTCATAATATATTATTATTTTAATAAGGTAATTATAATTATAATTAAATAAATTATTGAATAAAACATTATTTTCAACTATAAAATTGTTATTTTTTAATTAATGGTTTTTATAAACATTCTATATTTTTTACCTAAATTAATAAATATTATATATTTAAAATAATTACTCTAATATTATTTTTAATTGTATATGCTATATATTTTAACATTATTTTAACTATTAATTAAAATGAAATAATAATAAAATCAATAAATGTATAAAAATAAAATTTTCTACCAAAACTATTATTTATATCTAATTTTTTAATTTAAATGTTATGTTTTCCATACATAAAAATTAAATCATATTATATATAGTCAAAAATCTATGTCATCTTGTAAAATATTGTTAATATGGTTCAACTTGAATTTGTAGTAAAAAAATCATAATTGAAAAAATTTAGTAAATCTTAATACTGTTAAAAAGGCTAAAATAATGTATCCAAAATTTTGTTAATGTAAACTAACAATTAAAGATTCTATAAGACCGTTTTAAGGTTATAATTTCATTTTCACGTGACTCTCAAGAATTTCTTTACACAACTCTCATAACATCCTTGTGATTTTATCTTTACTTATAACATAACTTTAGTTTCTAATGACATTTACCTCATTTTCACCAATAAATAGTGTTCAATTAATGACACATAAAAACAATCCAACCATCAGAATTCCTAGAGAAACAATGAATATAATAACATTAAAAAACATTATGTACACATTTGGTATCCACTACTTATAATAATGTGTTTCAATTCCTATATGTTCAACAGGTCATTCATGGGACGATTCATACCATCTTTATAATTATTATCCACTCCAAAACATTATATTCTCTATCTTTCTCATACCCCGTCTTATAAAAATATAATATCAATAAGAATATAATTTAATCATTCTAATTTTTATACATAAATGTTATTATAATAACTTAATATATATTGTTTACTATACTATCATCCATTTTAGAAATGATTATGTATACAATCATTTGTGTGGACTTCCATCACCATAAACAATACATTTAATTTTTTATCACTTCATTTAATGTATGGTTGTAAAAATTCATATATTGATTAAATATGATATTTATGAAAATATTAAGATTATTTGAATAAAATCAGTCATTCTATTAATAATATTTACAGTAAAAGATCATAATAAAGTTAAATTCCTAAAACAAGAACACTAAGAATAAAAATGATTTGTTATTCTCAAAGAATATTTTATTTTCTCACATTATTCACATAATCATTCTCTAAAAATCCTCATTTTATTTCTCATTAATAGATATTTTATGTTTATATAAATCTCATTCCCATTTTTTTTCATTTTATTTTATGGATGATTAAGTGGTTGAATATTGGAGGCTAATGGTATGGGATGTAGTGGTTAGAGTTTTAGTGACGGGATCAGAATTAGAGTGGGATGAAAAAACACCAATTAGAAAGTGAAATCCACCAGCTAGATTGTGTGGTTATATTAGGTATGATGGGTAAATATGACTACCCATATCTGCTGTTGGTTCCACCATATCGCTGGTGAGGTCCACCGGGTACCTGGTGCAACCCGTCTAAAGTTGAAATCGGTTAATCATGTGGGATTCTAATTATATGATGTTTCCACCCTATTTAATATTAAATCATAACCCCCACGTACTTAAGTAAAATATTATATATCATATCATTGATCATGTGGCTCCTATTCATCTCCAATTTCTCCAGTATAATTGGATTGATTCGGAGATGTTAAAGATATAAAATATCCATATATTTACTAAAGAATCATATTCTAATCTATAGGATGAACATGGATATATGTCATATTTATATTTTCCATGATTATACAATGATCCATTATCCATTTATTTATATATCATTATTACATCCAACATTTTGATATTTTTTATTGATTGTGTCTAAATAAACCAATGAAAATGAATGATTCATATGTATGTTTTCTCAAATCATCATTCAAAACTTCTTCCGAGTAGTAAATTAATGATTTAATGCCAATAAATTGATGATCAATTAGAATAATGGTAATTGTTAAGACATGTTAATGGTTTCTCATTGACCATAATTTAATTATTTAATTATTTTTTACATTTATGGGTAATTTATTTGACAATGATAGTCAGCATATCCCCCCATTCATGATTTTCAACTAGAATCTATTTTATGTTTATGGATTGATGATGGATGAAATACAATTGTCTATACATTAGGGAAATTATAAAATATTTAATTTATACACTTTTTTTTGTTCTACAATGGATTTTGATATTTAGAATTGATTCCATAAAATCAATTATATTGAATTTTTATGGATACATTATGTTTTGTGATTTTGGAATGTTGTTCATAATTTGAAATTCTATTGAATATTCACTCCAAAATTCAATCTTGATATACCATTACTAGTTACAGACATCCATTATCTACGATCCATTCTCTATGGGTGTCTGACCTGTTTCGTTTTAAATTTCTTGATAATCCATAGAGTTTATCATAAAAACCCATGAGGTACATTGTTCTTTACTTTTTGAGGCTCTCTCATACAGTGGTTTCCATGGTATAATCATGTATTTGGTAATAACTATTTTACCATGATTGATTATAATCATATTTGGTTGTCTGTGTAATTGTGATACCCAATTATGAGGCATGATTCCATGATTATGATTTTGAATATTACTATCCATTATTTATTTTGATCACATTTATTTGTATATTGATACTACATTAAATTGATGATGAGTAATAATTTCCTTATATGATCTACCCTATTATGAGTGTAACCATGACATTGGATTTATTATTGGTACTCAAAAGATGTGGAACTTCATGTGAGGATTTTCCATTATAGGGGGAGTGTCCATATCTTGTGATAACGATGATGATAAATAGGAATATAAGTTATTATAAATATGGAATGAAGGCTTGGTTGAAGGTGGACCTATTAGGGGCATGAAATCCCAGAGGCTTTTCCAAAGGCCTGAAGAGGGTATTATTTCTTAGAGACCTAAATTTTGATGGAGTTAGTATATGATGGTATAGGTTCCTAATAATAATTTATGACTAGACACCACATAAAGACATAATCAAGAGCCTTGTTTATTGTAATGGCTCACTTATGTTAACCTCTGATTCCATCATGTTTTTAAAGAATTTATATTTGAGGCTCATTGTGGGTTGGTTATAACATGACCACTTGTTACATCGTTTTATGTTTTTTATAAAAAATTACACTTTTATTATTATCATGGATACATTGGCTATTATTGACAACACCTTTTAAGGATACATTTCTAGTATCCAACTGGGTTTTGTTACTCACACTCTCTATGGGAATCATGATACATGTTCATAGAATATAAAATGTTGATGGATGAGCATAGAAGTATAATTCTAGTGGAAAACAGAGATAGACTTAGTTAAATCCATAAATTTTAGTCATTGTATTTTTTAAATTTATTATAGGTTTTTTATATCCACACTAGATGTATGGCTTCTCTACTTGTATGTCATGTATTCTATATTTTAGTTTCTCACTATTTACTCAAATCATTTATAGATATCATTTTTGTTTTATGATTTTGTGAATCAAAAGGATATTGTTGTTATGGTCTCCTCTCTGACAACATAGAACCTCACTACTAGATGGTAACCTCTTGAGAATGTAGTTGCACACATGATGTCATAAGATAGTCTATCTCAAATCCTTTTATTTTTGTAGGGACATTACAAAATGGTATCATATCAATGTTTTTTCATTTTTATACATCCCTAGTACATGTTGGAAATAATATATTTGTATGGAACCTTAGTATGATTGTTTCTAGGTTCTGATCCAACTAGTGTGTAATGGACCTCTATGTTGTGATTTACCGGATGTCAATTTCTTGATTTATGAGATTTCATGTACATTGATGCACTATGACTTAGAATAAATTATCACATTCCATATATGTAAAAATTTTAGTGTTTCCAACCTGTTATCAATTTAATTCCTTGATATAATTTTTTTGGATAATATTGTATTCTATAATTGTTGGATATATTTATTTTCATTTTGATTTCATATATCTCATTTTTCATTAAATAGTTAAACATAATTACATTATTGTGGTTTTAGTTTTTATATTTGATTGTTATGAAAAATATGAAGGTATGGAGACAATGGTTTGTGTTGGGAGGGATGCACCTTAGGTTGTCGTTATAATTTTAAGGAAACCATTATGTGGTCCCTTAGAATGTTTAGGATATGTCTTAATTCTCTAATTGCTTACCATTATGTTACATATGATTCCACCTTATAGAATACTGAAGGGACCCCAAGCATAAAATTGTATAGGTACTCCCATGAGGGAGAATTCCCATATTACATTACCTATTATAGCATAGATTCCTTTATTTAATTCTCCTGAACATGCTCTACTTATCTAATAAGTAGGCTGACAACAGATAGTTTCCCTTCAACATGTTCCTACCTAGGATGTAGGGACATTGAGGTACATGGTAATCTATTATAGAGGATTTTATATCTACTAAAAAATATCATTTATAGGAATTTTTTGATTAAATTTTAGTTTGAATATAGTTTTCATCATTGAGTTTTCTTTTACATTATTGAGAAACATATGTACGAGAAGGTAAAACTAGTGGTGTTTATGTTTTTATTACCCAACATACATTGTTGTGGAGACATGGAAAAAACTCACAGATATGACAGTATTATCTAGAGGTATTGAAAGACATATTTTTAATAAATTCTTCCCAGATTAATTGAATATAGATTGATAACAATATTTAATGGAGTTTTAACTGGGGTCTATGATAATGTAATCTTATTCTTCTTTTTCCAAATCGCTTCCCAACATTGTTCCAATATTTGATAGTAAAAAGGATCATATATCTATGATGTTAGATATTGTAATTTGTTCAAACATCATATGGGTTGTTTAGGGTTTTGACCTGTAATAATACCTTAGGGTTTTTACATGGAATTGACCATTAATAAAATTCTGGAGGAAGATCGAGTAGCAATCCTTCTATTACCCATCAATAATATATTGGGTTCACCTCAAATAAATGAAAGGAATTATTTTTTATATTATAATGGATTTGAATACCATATACCCACAACATGGTAGTTCTATGACGGTGGAGTAGATATAACCTTATTTAGTTCCCTAAGAAGGTGACACACAATGCTTACAAATGTGCAATGATTGGGCACTACAAATGGAATTATCAAAAAATCAAAGAAGAAAATATAGTAATATGGTCCCACAATAGTAGTTATAATACATATTTATGTGAAAATGTTAATAATTTATCGATATATATATATATATGACCAAAAAATTGGTGATCTAGTTTAATTCACAAGTAGGATACTCAGATGAGACAATCCAGTCTAGATATCCACCATTGGGATATGTTTGCGAAGTTGAGTACGACCATATTTATGTTTTGGAATTAACTCTGAAAGATGATAGTTAGGGAACATATACTATTTGAGATATGATTTTGATCACCTAGACAATATCAACTTCCTTTCTTGTTACAAAAACGTCCCATTCCATCATACCTAAATATGTTATTTTTTGGTCATGACTTCCCATTCAAGTTCCCATATAAGTTACCATCCCTAGATTCACCATTGGAAAAAAAATTATACCATATTAACTGATTCTTATAATATCCTATATTTTCATTCAGATATGGAAATAAACAAAAATGTATTATTCTCACTATGATTATCTTCGATGTTTTTCCCCATATTCAATAAATGACTAGCTTTAGAGAACACAATGTATTATCTCACAAATCGGTGTCATATATTTCAATGAAGTAGAAGTATGTGATTGATTAAGAAGGGGAACAAGGAGCTGGTAGAGTTGGACCAGACATGGGTAATCTAGGGACAATGAAAATCATATTGCAAGCTATGAACACAGAACAAGATTAGCGATAGTCCCCTCGACTTTTACTTCGGTCATGTATCAATTTCGTGATATCATTCCTGACAGCCTCATAATAATTCATCATAACTGAAGAGATTAATTTGATTAAGATATCATTGTCGATATTCAATCCATTTTCTTACACTCATATCATATGGGACCTACTTATTTGAAATATATTAAAGTATATGTCAATGAATTGGTGGGATGGGACTTATGAGGCCAAGTTAATTACTATATGGTGCACCTCTATTACTATCCCATAAATAAGATTTTATTATTTTAATTTGCATGGATTAACGGAATATAATCATATTGATGGTGAAAATTAGAAATCATTTTCCTAGTTTTTGTTGATGATATCCCCATTCACACAACTAACCTTGATTATCACACAAAATATATTGAGATAGTCTTTTGTATGCTTCGATAACATCATCATTACACCATGCTATAAATGTTTATCTTTTAGATTTATGAGGTGATGTTCATGGGTTATGTGGTCTATATAATATTTATATCCATATACCTAGATATAGAAGACGCATTGATATCTATAAATAATCCCTAGAATGTGACTGAGATCAGGTGATTTATGGTTTGAGTAGGTATAGTCATATTTTTTTCCCCAAAACATCTCATCTTACAGCACACATGACTACACTGACAAATAAAGCTATAATGTTCCTGTGTTTGGACAAGTGTGAAGATGAATTCCCTAAGATAATGGGGAGGATGATTGTAGATTCAATTCTAATAATTATAGGGTATGTTGTTAGGGATTTCATATTATGTGGTGCAAATAGGAATTGGTTGTGTATCTATACTTATATAGAGGGAGCACGTAATATATTATGGGCCACATAATATTTGACCGTAGTAGTGGAATTACACTTCTTCTGACATGGATATAGAATTATTGGTCCACACTTTTATGTGTTAGTGATACTACCTTTTCATTGTGATGTGTTTATTTAAATATACCATAAGATCCTAAGTTGTATCATCACATGATGACAACTAAACATCATGGAGATTTGCTGGGTTGAGTATCTAAAACTATTCAAATTTGTGGTTGATTGTTCAATATGGAATGTAAATATAATTTTAGACACTCTTATTTGAAGTATTATGGTGTCTGAAGAGCTTGATGAATGACCATTAGACTAAAAATGGTTCTTCAGTGTTATTTTTGACTAACTAGAGGATGGATTCCTTTTATAATTAGGGATTGATGACATGTGATCCCTTGGGGGTCACATATTCTATAGTAGAATGGATAAAGGATTTAAAAACCCCAAATACCATTCTATTGGCACACATGAACAACTAATTAGAGATGACCGAATAGTCATGTGGTTGTTGGATAGGGACAATGTGATCCTCATTCATTGGATATTTTTTGTCCATTATTACATTTGGGATATTTTGATGATGAAATTGTAAAACACTATGTGGGTGGTTCATCCTATTGAAAATATGATATACCATTACATTAGGAAACCTTAATAGAGTGTAGGGATAAAGATGAACATTGCGAGATTTTTTTTCCAATATCATACCTTCTGGATGGTAATGTTTGTGTACCATTGTCCAGATGTTTGTATTAAGAAAATTCTAGTACCCATGTGTAATTGGGAATAAATCATAGCATAAATTGGGATTTGGATTCCTATGACCCAATGTATCTGTGAAACCAATAATGATGTTATTGATCAGATGAAAAAAGTTTATCATTTCTTAATTATCCATGATACTCACTCAGTAGATAATCTGTTATTGAATTTTGTCAATGAGTTAGTGTTATTTCATGGATTTAACTTCGGAATTATATCAAAGAGAGACCTATGGTTCATTTCATGGTTTGGAATGGGTATACATAATCCCTTAAATAATTTACATATATTGATCACAATATACCATACCGAGAAATATGGAAAGATTATGTGGATGATTCAAATAATAGAGGATATTCTTAGGGTGTATACCATATAATGTTTTGGACCTTGTGAAGATCACCTAACATTGGTACGTTTGAATATCATAGGAGTTAACATGATTATATTCATTTGAAACTTTATGGGAATATTTATGGAATTCCATGTAATTAACTAATATATTCTCATGATGGTATTTTACTAGAAATTATGGGGTCTAGTATGGTACAAAATACATCTGATAGCCTGTAGAAAATTCAAAATAGGATGATCATATATCAAAACAGGAAAAATTCATATGAAAACTTATGATGAGACATTTGTCGTTTTCTATATGTGATCTAATAATTTTTTAGATACTCATATATTTGGACATTAATGATTGAGGATTTTGATGAATATATAGCTATAATATTTTGGGATCTCATAGAGTACTGAGTGGGTTTGAAAAGTTGAGTATCATCTACGATTTCTTTCTCACTACCATGGTATGCATGTTGTTTTTCATGTTTCACACCTATGTAGGTACATGCATGATCCAATAAATTTAATTAATTTGGAGGATATTGTGTTTGATCTTGAAACATCATACATGGATAATGCAAGGAATATTAGAAACTAGATAGATAAAGTTCATTAACGAAAGTACATATAACAAGTCAATATTCTACATAATCATTGATGGATCCAAGAAGAGACATGGTTGAGAAATGCTGATAATAGGTCTCAATGGTTGATTTTATTCACTAAACCATTGATGGTACATCCCTGGGATTAAAACTCCTTAGAATGGGTGGATTATAAATAATTATTTTATTTTTTATGTATATAATATCTTGAGTTTATAAAATTTAAATTAACCTTTCTTTTCATTGATATAAATGATTAAAAAGATAGATTCAAAAGGATAATGTTATGAGAATCAGTTGTTGAAATTTTAGTGAATTTATTAGCGTTGGAGTTGATGCCAAATTAAAACCATCTTGTTTGTGGAAACAACTAGATGGTTGTTTGCCCATCCGGAGGTATTTTAGAGATATAAGAACCCACCAACCAGTCTTTCGTCCATTAAAAATACTGGGAAGTTTTCCAGATTATCCATCCTCATGGTGACCAGTCACTAAAAATAAGGTTTCTCAACAAACTATTTATTATGTTCCACATGTCCACTACTGCATCAATTCACTGGGTGAGATTAATGCACCATGTGGGTAAGTATTACATGTATATTTTGGCCACATTGAAATCCTAAATCAAAACCCCAAAACGTTAATTAAAATCTCAAGGAACCTCTATTCAATATTGGATATACCATCCACTTCTCAGTAATAGATCATTGTTGTAAGGATAAAATGATAATAAAATGGTAAGATATCCAATTATATACACTTCCAAATCAATGTGATGGAGCTCTTCCACCTCATCACATGTTGTTTTCATTCACATAAGTATTACATTGTACCCCACATTCATACATTCCAAAGTATGGTTTCATCCATCACTTCTTTAGTGATGTATTCTCCTAGATTGAAATGGGATGAGGGGATGTTTTTTCCTCCTTATATAGTGTTTTCCTCATAATTCATCACCTATTTCAAGTATCCCTTATTGATTAAGGAAATATTCATGAACCTCATTCATGGCTCCATCTCTTTATGGACGCAGGTTAATTACGCTGCTTCTGTCTAGACATCCCAAGGGGTCTAGCCAGGGAAGCAACATTCAATTGGGAGAGTAGCCACATTGGGAATCGTTGAGCATATCCAGATGATGGAACATTAAAGAAGATATTATATTCATCATAAGAGGTCTTTGTAGGGTGTATAAATCCAATGAATTCAACAACAATTGTGGGGTATCATAATCGTGCAGTATGCCTTCCGAGGTTTTACTTGGGAATCCAATTTCTATGATGGTCTAGGTTTCAAGATTAAAATATTTTCTGGACATTGTTTATCATATTTAATTTCTTGTGAAGATAGATTATAGGGATCAAAACACTTGTAAAAAATGATCAAATAGGTGTATAATTTTGTTAGACAACCTGAAATGTTTACCATATGAGTGGATCAGAATTCAGAATGAGGTAGGACCCATGATAGTGCATCACACAATGGGAATATTTCATACCATGAAGGGGTACATCCCCAGGATAGAGGCACCATGTTTTACCATTTGATTTTATGGAACACCTCTGATGATGAACCTCGGTGTTGTGTCCCATAAATGGAAATATTTCCCACTGTGATGAATGATTTGGCCACCATTGAGGGTGGTTAGTGTGGTGGACCCCAATTAGTGGACACCATGTTTTACCATTGGCTATAACTAAACCATGTGAATGATTCCTATGTACCCCATTTTGAATATATGGATTAAAACCCACTATGTTCAAAGGGGAGGTTTGGGATATACACAATTCTAGCTACCTGTTGCAAGAGGAGAACTCTCGGTTGGAAGAATTATGTATTGTGTATGTATTATAGATGTTTATATTAGTAGGTGTTTCTAAGAGAAGTGATGGGTTGAATAAGACTTACATGATTAGGTAGACTAGATAGATGACATGATATCATCGAGAAATAGGAGTGATGATGAATCATGTGATTGAGGTTTACACATAACAGATTCCTCGATGACTTACATGATCCCAAGAGGATGTGGTATCCCATGTGAGATTAGGATAGATATGGATGAACTTGGAGAAATTGAATGGAATGGATAGGTTGTTATGTTTTTTTGGGATTGATCCTGAGTGAGGCATCATGTGTATCTCATTTAGGATACTAATATCAAAGTCCATGTTATTTTGGTATCCCATTTAGTTTAATGTCATTTATTAAGGATGATAATTAAACAACCTGAATATGATAGTGTTAGGGTTAATAATTGGGGATGTGTCCTACATATCATAATGGCATGGAATCAATATCCACACTGTTCTGATGTGGGAATTGGGTCATACAGATGGTTAGATGACCGTGTTTGTTGTGTGGGGATTTTGTATTGAAGCTTCCCAAGTGGACTGAATGGAGTTGTGACATCCAAGTAGGGAATGATCTTCTCGATATATAGCGACACAAGGGGAAGACTGGGATGAAAATGGAAGGTGGTGGATGTTGAGATCTAGGAGTTGTAATCCATGGTGAAGGGCATATTGGTTTCCCAATTGTCGGGATTGAACCATAGATAGGCTCCCAACAAACACTATTTAGAAGACATGGATCAAAACCCACATAGTTTGGTGGTCTAGGGGGTATTCATGGATAACATCCCATGATTGAGGATGTTGAGACTTACACTTGGATGGATGCTTGGATGATGGGAGTCATGATCATTACTGACATCTAAAACCATGTGATCCATTCTCGATGTGACAAATAAGAGGATCAGTGGAGCCTATGGTCATGCTATAAAATATTTTCCATTTAGGGATAGAGTGGGGCTTAAACATAGGTGCATCCCATGGTGAAACAGATCAGAGGGATACAAATTTTTTGTTGACGGTCACAGATGATCATCCCCATTCTTGTATTTGTGCCAAAAGGAGGAAAGGAGGAGAAAGAGTGATATATCCTTCATAAAAGTCTAGGGAATTACACATGGATGGTTTCCCTTCCCCACAGCCATTTCTTGTTCCTTCACACGAGGATCTCATTAAGTTTGGGGAAGAAATCACTTCCATATAGTTGATTGTGCATAGAAAATGCCTGAGGTGGAGAACCCTATGTGCATTGATATTGTGAGGCTACAGTTTTACACTATGTTATAATGATAGTGGTTCATGGATGTTTAATTTCTATATCATGGATGGGTATGTCCCACTCCTCAACCCTTTGAAATATATAACTAATAAAAACTCATACGTGGGGAATGGAAGGAATACCCAATTTTGGACAATAGAGGGGTGTAAGATTGGTAACCCATGGGGTCTATGTTAGCATGTAAATTCCTTGATGAATGGCTTAATAATATACCAATTTCAAAAAATAAATATATTTGTCATAACTTTAAGGGATAAAACACAAGTGAATAGAAAATCACCACTCGAAACCATGGAGGGCCATATGGAAGTGGGTCTCATGAAGCATGGTGCCTCGCCGAGGGGAGCTTCACGAAGCATGGTTGTGTTGTGAAGGAAATGTGCTTCCTGGAGGAGAGGGCTTCACAAATTATGGGTATGTTTCCTTATCATATAGTCCTAACCTTATATAAGTGTTTTGTATGATGTTATAATGCTTTGTGGAACCTCATATAACCTTTGGGGGCTAACTCATTCAGAAAGCCTCCTCCCTTAGTGAAAGTAATATTTAACATAGTTAGAGATTATGATGTACAATGAAAATCAAGAATTGTGATGATTGAGTACCTTGGGAGATTCAAGTTTCTGTTAGGTTCACAGTGTTTAAGAGATTGGTTAGATGGGATACTAGAAGTTGAAATGTCAGTGTATCTATTTCTTTGAGGTGGGGTGAGAAGCATATAAATAGGCAATGAGGATCGTTATGCATATCTGATAGGTAATGAATACAAATGTTCACCAGGAAGAGGCAGGGATCCATTATAATCATGGATGTACTGCCATATATGATTGTTTTGTTGCTAGGCTTTTCAGAATCATGGTGGTACCATCATCCAACTTCACGCGTGCACTATTGAGGGGTCACTGAAAATTATATTCATGATAACGTCTCCATTGATGATGTTTAGGGATATTTGTGCTCAAATTTGTCTCTAACTACTTGTTAATTTATCTATTTCACCTAGAGGATTTATTTTTTCACCCAATAATGCCACCTCAAAATGGGAGACAATAGGAAAAATAGGGTCAGATTCTGAGGGTTAATCTCCAAATATAATTGATCACCCATGATGATGGTTCATGTTGCTAGGCTCAGAGTGTGCATAACACTGTTTTTCATAAATCACTAGGGCTTTAATGTTTCTTCATTTCTCAATCGGCAATTTCTTATAAAAAGGGAACCCATTCCCCATTAACTATACCTTATCTCCATGAATGAATGTGATGATAATATTTTTTTTGCAAAGGGATCCTCCCATGAATTCATCTCTATTAAAAATATTTTCATGGCTCTTTTCCTCATGAATCCTCATTTAAATAATTGATGCATTTTTATTCTATACTCCTTGGTGATTTTCATAGCGTCCGATGTGGGTTCATAATCCATTTCTTCATGATCAACCTTACCAATTGAAATTTTTGAATATTGATAGAAAATATAATATGTCTCAGATTAGATGGTTGCTCATGTGGTCCTTGTAGATGCTGCCAAATGAGGATAAATGGCGAATAGTATCCTGATTGTGGAATATGTGTTGATCCATTCAATCCATTAATCCTTAGTGGAGATGCTTTTGAATGCTCATAAAGAATAACGTATATGGAAAAGGCTTCCACTCTGTGGATTTGGTTTGTGGGATGGTGTCTTCACTCCAGAGGCATGTAAGAAAAAACTAGCCTACAAGATTAGGGGATACCTGTGCAATATTAGTGGTATAAGGCTGCTCATGGCCACATCAAGAAGGATCAGACATCCATCAATACTAATAACCTATTTAAAAAACCTCAACAATGTGGGCTGTAAACCACTGGAGAAATAAATGTATCTTTAAATATATAAAATAATCATCAAGGGGGGGGGGGGGTTAGGGAATTTAGTGAAAGGGTGGATTTACATCTGTGATCTGCACCAGTTAAGAAATTTCACAGATGAGTGGGCTTGGGCCTACTGGGTTTGCACATATTTCACAGAGTTCTGGATGGTGATGATGTGATTGGGATTTTATGAAGCATCATGGGATTCCCAATTAGAAATTTCTCAACAAAGGGAAATCATGCCATAACAATTAATCCCATGTTCCCCAAACACCATAATATTCCATGTTCACTATGGAGTGGTTGAAATTAGCCTCTATGGTTTTTATTAGATATTTTGAATCCTGATTCTGCGGGACATGTATGATGAGTTTATACATATATAAAATGGTTGGGAAGATACATAGAATATTCCATTTCTAGTAAAGGAGCTACTGGATATAGTGTCTTCTATAAAAAAAGAAAATTTGATGTTAAGGGAAGTCAATGTTAATCAATTATTTGGCTATTTTACCTTCCTAGTGAGGGTGCTATCCAAATATGGGGAGCGGCCCAAAAATATGCTAACAAGTCCTTTTAACTATTAGATAGGTCTCTGTTAAGGAAAATAGATATCTCAATTGTAGATTTTCAAGGATAACTACTTTTAGTTCTAGTGGTACAATAAAAAGGATGATAAATGACTCATAGTCAGGCAAGCTTAATTCATTTGGCCACTCATATACGATTTGATACTGCAGGTGAAATATGCTATCATGAGAGCACACCCGAGCATTTTTATCATGGAAGTGATGTTTCCCACTCATCAACACAACAATATTGGGATCCTTGTGCAGAAGAAGTTGTATAAGGTACTTATGCATATTAGAAAGGGAAATAATTCACTATACATGTGTGTGTCATTTCACTTTTTGTATAGATGGATTATGGAACACATGGGAGGTTATTAATACCTAAAACTCATGTTCCCCCACAAAATATCTTTTGACTAGAAATTATGAACTTGTGTGGAGTCATCCACTCAATATAGGACTGGTCGCAGCGATAATCATGATTTGATGAGTAGACTAGTTAGTCATTCTCTAGTTACCTCATCTGATAGGGGTAATCAATGATGATGGTACAAGAACTCTAGATAATCAGTAATATCATATGGAATTTTGAGGTGGAGTATTAGTGGAATTGGTGGATTGTGACCTGATATATGAACCTTACTCCCCACACCTATGTGTGAGGTAGATGATGTGTCATTAGAGGCTATCCCAAAGGGTGTACTTTAGTGTGTGTCATGAAGACCAACCTTGTGTGGTGATGCATATTTGGCTCTTGTTCACACGCAAATATGGAAAGATGAAGAATGAGCTATCACCATCCCCTATTGCATTCGTTCTACTATATGAATATAAAAAATTTAAGGTTTTTTCATATCTAGGTGAAATAATAAATAAATAGTTGATATGGGCTAGTGAAAGAGTAGCCCATCCACCTTGAGTCCAAGGTTGAGCGGAATCAAGGTATTTTAAAAGGGGAAATCTTGTCTCACATCATGGTGAAGAGGCTTAAATAGAAATGGAGGAAACCCATGGAAATGTTCTGACGAGATACGAATGGAGAGGAGTAGTTGTATGAGATATAGTGTATAAATATGAGAGGACACAAAAGAATGGACTTACATTGATGGGGATCTATAGGATGTCCATTGAGGCTCATAGGATGGAATTGAAATGTGTGGTTCATCATCATGGCACAGTCTATCCCGAGGCTTATAATAACAAGGGTACATTCATACAGTATATTGACATCAAATTCATATCAGATCAGCTGGCTAGTTATTCAATGTATCTGGAAGCGATTAACTTTTCTAATGGTGTCTTTAACACGTCCTAGGTTGAGGGGGATAAATACATGGTAGAATTAGAGGAACAATTTCATTCTTGAGGTAATATGTGTCCAATGACAGATTGATTGCGGGTGATACTAGACATTACATATCCACCCTAATCTCTTAGTAGCTCAGTTGGTGGAACACTTCTTCTTGTCCGAAAACTCAGATGAATCCTTGGTGTAAGAAGTTAGTGAAGAAAACCTCTAGGAAGAAACCATGGTAGCATCCTAGAGGGGTGAATCATTGGATGTTTGTGTGGTAGTTCCCTCAGATCAATGTTAAGTTCTAGACTAAGAAGAAGCATCCTTGTAAATGACCACTGAAACCATCAAAATATGTATTAAATAACCTCCATGTGATGTAATCTCTATCGTTCTGTATCTAACATCTCAACTAACACCAGTAAATCACAATAGAATCTTGTACCTGAGAACCCTATCACTACGATTATGATGTGCCCAATACCGATAGAGAAGAAGTATTGTTTGTTACCAAATTAAGAGTGGTTGGAAGGCCATCAAGAGGCAGAGTAATAGGACATTAGAGCCCGAAGTCCCCATATCCCCTTTTATATATGGGTGATCATGTATTGGTATGAAAATTAAAATAACCCAAGAGTATGAACAACCATTACATAACAATTGATTGTATCCCAATATATATAGGCATTTTTTTATGTTTTTGACAAGATTGACTGATGAGATCACTATCTTTACAATCTTGGGAGTATATTGGAACCTTATTGTATGAATGGTTGTAGGATATGTGGCTCTTTTCCTAATAGGAGAGATGGTCAGAATGGAAATAGGATTCTCAGCCAACTAGTTCACGATTTCTATTGAAAAATCAATCATGATTACGTGTGGCAAAACTAGTAGCGTGGAACTCAGAGCTGACATGGAAAACCATATTGAGATATGATCAAGGGATGAGGATCAACTTGATGATGTAGAGCTTGAAAATCTAGACATAATGATAGATTTGAAAACTATTACTAAATCCTATGTTCATTTTGAGATTATAAACATACAAATCTAGCTGATCGGAATGAATTTCATTATTATGGGGTTCAGGGGAGTAAGGCTACCTAATGCCGAGTATGGAAATTAAACAAACTCTTTGTCAAAAAACTCTAGAATAATAGTGGATAATCCTAATGAGAAAACTTCTCTATTGGATGCACGATCATCATGCTGGAGAGATTGATGTGTTAGGTCTACATATACTAATTTGGGATGACCTCTCTGTGAAAATATCGGAATGTAGTCACCCAATGGATTCCACGTGTATTTAAGAGAAGTCCATTTGCAATTCGAAGCTTCAAAATACAAAATAAGAGATCCAACACCGGGATGATTTTTTGAACGAGTGGTTATCCTTTATTGATACTCAAATAATGATTATCACGCAACTAAGGGACCAACTAGGGAAGACCCAAAATAAGATGAGGTGATCATCACACCAGATGACTGATCTCAAAATTGATCAATATCGGGCACAAATTATAATACCCCGAGATTTTTATGAGAAACATTTTTATTTATATGTATTTAAATTCATTGGTTCCTTATCATCTATGACACAACAAGATAAACTTCTACTATATGCTACATTGGCTTTGCCTTTGGTATACGTAACAGAATTCTTGGATTGTGCTACACACAATTGCAGGATCTTTCAACAAAGATCATTTTACACATGACCGAATTTATGAAGAAATACATAAAATTATAATGTTAACTTAAAAACAATCAATTTTAATTATGGTCAAAAACAATATTTACTTAACAATGGAAATGTGTTTTAGTCATTATTATATATTTAATTATTTGTTTATAAATTAATTATAAATGAAAATAAAACCCTTTTTAAATAAATTTATTTTTGTTTCTGAAAGATATTTTAAATGAAACTTTAGTGACTCGATAAAATAATAAAATACGAGTTGATGTATTTTATTAATGAAATATATTTTTAATATATTTTTAAAAAATTCATTTTACAATTTTTATAGACATGATATAAGAACAAATTCATTGTTTCAGATAATAGAAATATTTTTCAAATAATATAGTTTTTCCTCCTTTGGATTGCACACCCATTTTAAATAATATAATTAACATATGTTCATATTATATTTGACAAAATAAACTTCTTATTTGGATGAGGGGTAAAATATATGTAGACATTATTTTTATTAGTTAATATCATGTTGGTAATTTTCATTAATTAAACATTTAATTCAGATATGAAAACATTTCAATCTTTTTCAATGTTTTATCATTTAAATCTCACATCTCTTTACAAAAATGATATTTATTTTAAATAAATTACACAATATTTTGACTTTTGAATTTTAAAAAATCAAATTCCATATTTGGAAATAGTATATCCAAATTTGGTAATTATATTTATTTTATTTTCCTGCATTATGAATACTAACTTCATTATTTTTTATTAATACAGTAATATTGTAAATATGGTTAATTAAAAAA